>CM062520.1:58728953-59978953 GCA_031439585.1 Pterocarpus macrocarpus | reverse complement strand
ATATCATATGCGTGCACGCGCTCTCTCTCTCTCTCTCTCTCTGACACATGCACAAACACACACAATAAAAAGGGGGAAACAGTAAGTACAATACCTGAAGAGCAAGACTTAATCCACCATTGTCTTCCTGATCAAAATATAGTAACTGTAGGAAAAAAAATTAATCAATACCATTATAAAAATATCATTTACAAACCAAACATATTAATGTTTTTGAAAGAATTAAAAATTATATAAATCAAGTAGGACAAAAGTTTAAATGAGAACATCAATGTTTTACAATGAGCAAGGAAAAAGTATATCTTTGAAACTGTAAAAACAATGTACAGAAGTAAGATACAGAATTGTTTTGATAAAATTCCAGACTCGAAGTTCCCTAAAAACAAATCATTAGAGTCAAAACAAGAAAAGGGAGTTAGTGGAGCGGAGGATGGAGCAGCACTTTATCAGTATAATAATTTACAATGTATAAAGGCCCATGTCTTTGGAAGTTATCTTACCAGATTCTAGAGTACTTCAAAAATTATAATATCACTTTAAGTGTTTGAGAAATGAGAATCAAAATAACAGTTCCAAGATTCATACTAAGAATCTCCATGTCTATAGACTGATTTTTGTTTTGAAGCAAACCTACATAACAACAATAGCAAGGCCGGCATTAGAGTTGCTGGTCAAGCAACAGACCAGACCTGACACTCAAAAGCAATACAAAGCAGTAGACCCAGAAGGGGCAGGAATATGAATAATAATCTTCCAAATTATTCAAACAAATTCAATACATATGAAACTGCACAAACTTGGGGAGTGATTATCACTAAATACACATCCCGCATAAAGAATTTATCAGCAAGAAGAAACCTTTGATTTATCTGATTCCATCCCCCCTCCAACAAAATGTGATCATTCTGGAAATCATTTATTTTTATAGACTACGATAAAGAAATCAGTCTCAATAAAGCAAGAACAGAAACCTCAATATCAGCAGGTTGAAGATATCAAGATTCAAGCATGCAATCCTTACAGATATAAATAGCAGAGATTTATGTTTTAACCTTGAACTTGCTTTTGTCTGATGATTGCACTCGACAAACAAATCCAGCTCGAGCTTCCTCTTCTGATATTGTAACTGAATAGAAGTGTGCACATTGCTTCTCAACCTATCAGATGCACATCAAAACAAAAATTGTGACAAAGGGATCAATGAATTGGGGAGGGGGGAAACAAAAGGAAGAAACTCACCCTTCTAGATATAAACTGCCCCAATGGAAGTGGACGAATGGTCACCACACCATTGAGTGCCTCTTCTAAAACAGTAGCTGATACAGTTGTCTTAATTGGCACACCAAGTTTACTGTTATGTATGGAGAAAGTTAATGATGAAAAGGTGGGAAAACCAAAGAAGGGAAAACCAAAGAAGGGAAGGGAAGGGAAGGGAAGAATTCAAAACAAAGGGAACTTTTTGTTTATGCTCTATGCACAGAGTGAATAGGGAGAGAAGCATATTCAGCCTTCTTACCTAAAAAGTGCCGCAAACATTGTATTCACAGCACCCAAGCTTGAAAGATCCAACTCCAACTCTTGGCTATCTGATTCAACAGCCTACACACAAACATGAAATATTTCATCACAAATGATCCGTGTGAAGAGATCCAAGCCAAAATCAAATTTGTGGGTGGGTGAAGGATCGGTGCAGAATTGGGATGTCTATAAAAAATGAAAAATGAAAAATGTAGATCTGGATAATTGATGACCATCCTAAAGGCTTCATGGTTAATAATTTAACAAAATGAATGTCACCTCAAAACCAGCTGAGTCGTACTGACGCCGTTTGTCAGGATCTGACAAGATATTGTAAGAAAAGGTAACCTCTTTAAACATATCAGCTGCTTTAGGTTCATTAGCATTCTTGTCAGGATGATATCTGAAATGAAATAAATTTATCCAATTAATAGAATAACCAACCCTGTTCAGATCAGAAGATGTAAGGAAGAATAGTGAATTCAAGGAGCCAGGTGCCCCTGAAGAGATATGAATTTATTTCAGTAAAGCTCCATTAGAGATCTGCCTCAGAGAGGTGGGTAGCCTTAACCAGATGTGTGTAACAGGAAAGCCCGAGGGCTGTTCCTGTCCCTGTCAGGGGAGATGCCAACCATCTCTCCTTTTCATGAACACATTTCAGTAAAGCACCATTAATTCATTAAGTTTTACTGTAAACTGTTCAGTGCTCATATCAGCATATGAAACCAATCAAACAACATGAGCAGAGGTTAACAATCCAACATCTTCTCTTTGAAAGGCTGTCTGGGCTTGTCTAGATGAACAATCAGCGAGTATGAAAAGACTAGAAACAAACAAACAGGTTCCATGTCATGAGGATTCAACAAAATTTTATGTTGGTTGTCAATTGCCTAACACAACCCTCCTCTTGTATCCAGGCTTGGTACCAGCTATGCGAAAATTTGCGACAAAGCACAGCATAGACAGGTTCTCTAGATCAAATCAAATGAATAATGTTTCCCAATGTTCTAGTCTATGATTTTTAACGTCCTCTTTTCTTTTTTTCCCAGGTTAATATGGCATATACCATCTTAATTGATTCTAACACACAAATATTTTAGCAATAAATAAAACAACCTTATATGCACCTTATTCCACACACACACCCACAGTACTTTCACCGATGATCTATATTAAAATAGAGCATAGTTTGCAATCCATATTGTCAGTTAAGGTTCGTATTGATCTTGGTTCAAGTCTTCAAGAATCTCGCCAACACCAACCTACTAAGTGCCATGAAGGGGTAAAAAAACAAAAAAGCAAGACCACCCTCATGAATCATGACTTCACCTAGGCTTAAAAATGCAAAGTAGAAGATTTGGGAAGCAGTTCCTCGTGTAAGTAATAGCCTTGAGGCCCTTGACCAATTGCCAGCGCCGCAGCAGTGTCTTCACACACAGTTCTAATTTTTCTGTCATGTTAAGTCTTACTCTGAGAATTACAATATAACACTCTTCAATAAATATCAAGCATCATTAGCGTCAATTAGCGAGGGAAGAAACCATTTTTCGAACACATCGATCCCAGATTTAACAACACATCAAACCCAACCCAAATCATGACAGCTCAGACTATACACTATTACTATAAGCTAATGTGAAATAAAATTATAAAAACATTTTCCCCACATTTAGCTCTACTGTTCCACTTAATCACCGAAGCTGATTAAGCCCCCAAATCTCCAACGCAAAACCCCAAATTCCACCACCACCAACACCAAGACGAACGATTCAGGACTTTGCAGAGCTAACTCCACCAAACCGAATAATATTAATAATAAAAAATAAAAACAAAAATAAAAACCCGCAAACTAAGCTAGTTAGTTGGAGAAGCAGATTGAGTTTGAGACATTACTTGAGGGCCATTTTGCGGTAAGCTGTTTTGATTTCCTGATCGGTGGAGGTGCGGGAGACGCCGAGGACCTCGTAGGGGTCTCGCCGGAGCGGCTTCGCGCCGCCGTCGGCGTGCTTCTCCGACTTCGACCGATGCCCCGGCATCCTCCCAAGACTCAGTCAACGACGTCGTTTCTTTTTCTGCTTCTTTCTTTGCCGGTTGCTGTTTTTGCAAAAACCCTAGAAGTGAGCTAGCTTCCCCCTTGTTTTTTGTTTTGTTTTGGCCAGAGAGGGGAGAAGCTCTCAGGTTTTGGCGGGGTGGGTGAGGAGTGATAGTAGTGGCGAGGGTGGTGGTGAGTGTGTGGGTGGTGGGGAAGTCATTGAAGGTTGAAGGAGCGTTTTGAAATTGTGGCGATGAGATCCAGAAACCCCATGGACCCCTCCAACCTGCAGCTTCCCAGGAGAGAGACAGAGAAACAATGACAACGAGAAACCAAACAACAGGACCAGAAGCAATTCGAGCGGAAATTTTCTACGTCTTAGCATTGTACTTTTATTTATTTATTTATTTATTTTTGCTTTAAACTAAGAGTGTTTGAATTTCACCTTACTTCAATCCATTTGGGTCAAGTTGGCGGACTCATTACTATAATTATATAATATATTATATATATATATAAGATAAGATAAGATAAGATAAAATTACTATAATTTATTTTATTTAGGTCACAAGACGCGACCATAATATATTATTTAAAGAATAAGTTTCGAGTTACCCTTTTTAATCACGTATTTTTATACATTCAGTTTATTTAAACTGCTCACAAAACCAATCTTCACTCAACTGCTGATACAAAGGTTAGGTTATGCAGTTCTTTACAAAAGTTGTGTATTTAGTGCTCGCTTGGATTAAAATTTATTTCTATTATAAGGTCTTTTAGTAGTAGTAAAATAATTTTATATAATATTATATGATGTTTAATTTAATTTTTTATATTTTAAAAAAATTTTTAAAAAAAATATCTTTAAAATTATTTTTTATTTTAAAAAAATACCTTTTAAAAAAAATTTTATTGTTATTCTCACATCAATAATCAAAAATAATTTTACTTTATTCTATCCAAACAAAATTTATTCTTTTAAATTTAGTTTTGACATATTCAAATCAAATAAAAATTATTTTTTTAAAAATAATTTCTCTAAAAAAAAAATTTTTTAAAAATATTCTTTCAAAAGATATTTTTAATTAAACTAAACAGACCCTTAAAATTGGAGAATACATCCTACTTTTTTAACTGTTAAAAGTATTTACCACCTCAGCTAATTTTTTGTGCGTTGAGTCAAATTATTTGAATAAATTAAATATTAAATTCCATTTTTGTTCTTTATTTTTTTTTTCTTTTTATCTGGCTTTTTTGGTTGTTGTTGTTGTTGTTTTGGTTTTTTGTACTTTGTTGAAAAGACTAAATTAAATAAATTTTGCTCTTTGTTTTGAAAAGAATTTTGAAAACGAAATCTGTTGTTGGTGGCAGAGTACGCCGGTGCGTAGTGCGCACCGAGAAGGGGAGGCTGACCTGACAGTTGCATTTGAACTGACGTAAAGTGAAGATGTGTACTGCTTACTGCATAGTGTTTATCCCAGTCATTAATCAAATAATGACATCTATATTAATCTATTTTAAGCTTATTGTCTTTTGAGAACTCGTTAAATATTTATTACTCATTGACTACGATGGATTTCTAAACATTTATATTCGAAATTGGTAAATATTTCACGAATTTAATATTAATTCAAGGGCATATTTGATTTTAATTACTTGTCAAAAATATTGTTTCAATTATAAATTATTTAAAATACAAACTAAATAAATTTAAATATATGTCAGGGGAAAAACTAATCCAATTTCTTTTGGGTATATAATTATAGGCCAATTTGAATTGGAAAAGTGGTGGCCGTATCGGTTGAATGTGTTTCATCACATCTGCAAATCAGGAATGATTTGGGACGGGGAAACTAGCTATTCAATTTTAACTGGGAGAAAAATAAGAAAAAATAAATTTGTTTCTATAAATTGAAAAACCATTTATTTTTAATTTTTAATTCAAGTTATTTGGTTTTGCTTGCCTTTAACTAGCATTCACATCGTTAAAATAGCAAATAAACTCCCTAACCATTTTGATTTTGATTTGACTTTTAGACTTATTAATAATGTTATATGTCACCAAAATAAATTTGTGAATTGTTCATTTGTTTCTGATAACTATTTTTTACATTTTTTTATTTTCATTTGATTTTTGACATTTTCTTCTTTTTATTTTAATATCATCTTGATTTGTGTAAAATATTGTTGTACTCAATAATTACTCTCTAGACCAATAGTATCCTGCAATTAATGATGGCTTAAGTTTAATCTCCTATAACGTAATGTGAATCATTTAAATTAATTATCATTAGTCCATTACTATTGTTGGGTAATGAGCAATGGTATACTATTGAAGACTTAAGCATGACTAGAGAGTCTTGACTAAGTGAAGATTAATTGAAACCACTCAGCACTCATTATCTTCAATTTTGAGTCCAAATGGGACGTTAAATTTGTTATTATAGTTGCTCACTTAAATCCATGATTAAAGATCCCCTAAATACTTAGCCTTTAATTTGGTGCATTATCAGCAGGACTGCTTTGGGTGTACTTGCCTACTTCTCTCTACCATATGGCCATATTCTTCATGGAGTTGTAGTAGTATTCTCTAACTCTGATAATGTGTTTGGTTTTATTTTTATAGAATTGATTTCGTTAGAATTAATTTTGAAATAAAGTTATTTATATTTGATAATTCCTTTAAAAATAATTCTAATAGAAAATAAAAAAACTTTACTTCTTCCAAATTTAATTCTAGAAACAAGAATTGATTTTAATTTTAAAAAAATCAAATATCATAAAAAATAGTTAGAATTAATTTTTGCATCCCAAAATCAATTCTAACTTTACCCACTGTGGATCCAAACACATATTAATTCATTTCAATCAAAATAGGTGTAGTGATATCTACCTGTGAGATCTTTAGGATTTTGGGTAATTCTTGATAAGTGATTTAATCTTACACTTTTTGTGAATAAGTATATGAATAGATCTGTGGATTTACTTATTTCTTTTAGAATCCTAGCTACTTTATTGATTTTGCATGTAGTTTGTGACTTAGCCCGGGTTTGGTTTAACTAAACCCTCAGCAATTAGTGTTCTAGGATTTTGTTTTAGGCCTTTGATCCCATTTACCATTAATTAAAAAAAAAAAGATAAGAAAGAAAGAAAAAGGCAACGTGATTTTGACTATGTTACATGATCTTATGATCTTATAATTCAACAGCCATAAATCATTAGAAATAGACTAATAATAAGAGGTTTAGAAAATATGTATCAAATCATACGTTTAAGCTTTATTATGATCTATGTTAAAAAAAAAATTAAAAAAAAAAAGTAAAAATCAACAGACATACAGAAAGGTGCGTAACGTTCCCGGTACATGAAAAAGATTGTTTCCGTGCTTCTTAAAACTTTTTGCTCAAATTAGTCAAATATCAAACCTTCAAGTTTGGGAAGTGTGAACATAGCTACAGAATGAGATGGATGAAATTAAGATTATCAGCCATTGGCCATAATCAATGCTAGAAAGCTAAACAATTGAAATAACAATCAGGGGAGTGGGACTCATGATGAATATTGACCCCAACAATATTCATTATTCACCGTTTAACTATGATTCTTAATTTGAAATATTTCTTGCATGCTTTTTTAGGTAAAATTGGAGGTGAACTTTGATGATTTGACAGATTCAAAAGACCTCCAACCTTAAGAACTTTTAACTGATACCCTATATTTGTGGCGGACACAACAGAGAAATAAATATAGAGTCCCCACTTACTAAGGTAATCTGCATAAATATGATTGACATGGTTTAGCTATAGAGGACAAATTATTCTTCGGATTATGTTGTTTGTATATATCCAAAATTTCAACACCCCAATACTTTCTCTCAGATTTTTTTTTTTTCATCAATTATTTCACTCTTTTCACTTTTTTTTATAATTTTTTTTCTTTTCTATCTTTGAGTGTCTAAGATATCTACCAACCCCAATAATACAAAAAATATTTCTCTTATTCTTGTGATGAGTACAAGCCAAGCGCCGGGAAGGGCCTCACTGCAAATCAAAAAATGCTACTCTTAAAAAGTGTACTTTTGTGGGGTTCAATAACTGACAGCTTGAAAGGCATTTTGAAAGTTTATGCATTTGTAGCTAAATATATCAGAGCTTGAAAGTTTATGCATTTTGTGGGTTCATCTATAGACATTAGCTAATAGGAGGGGAAAAAAAGAAGAAGTAGGCTTTAGCAATTTCAAGTCAATATTGTAATTAGGGTTAAGTTATTTTGTTGAATTTCTAACACATTTAAAATTGTTTAGCAGTATCATATCCCCTATACTTTCATTGGAAAAAAATAGTAAAACTATATATATTAAAAAATTAACTCATAATTTATCAATGCTTGATTTAAGTGATTCAGGACTTGTTCCTTTTAAATAAGTTCTTAAGTTTGAGTTTTATAAATAAAAAAAAATTAGATTTTAGAGAATTTTACTCTCATAATAAATTAACCTAACTTTAGCTTAATTAATTAGAAATTAATAAACTTCAGGTACTAATAGTTGACTAGAAAAAAAAAGCCCTAACTTAGTAATTAATTTTTGAAAATATAATTTTTTAAGTCCTTAAAAAATATAATTCTCCATTAAGTCTTCTAGCCTTTGTACTCCTGGTATCCAATCATTAGTCCAAAAGTTCACGGAGTTAGTTACCATCTCCAATGTGTCATATGATGTTTCTCATTTTGTTCAATTAAATACCATCTAAAATTACAAAATGAATGAATTTTTACCGGGAGAAAAAGGTAAAGAAAATAATATTATATTACCTCCATCCTAAAATAATTATCCACTTTTAAAATTTTATTTGTTTATAAATAATTATCCATTTAGGATATTTAAATAATATTAATTATTTTTCTCCATTAAATCCCTATTAAATAAATGAGAGAGAATATGTGGAAAGAGATAATTAAGAAATAGAGAGAATTAAGTAAAGATAATTTTATAAAATATACTTAAATTTCTCTAATATTAAGACATTTTTAATCATTTTCTTAATTCATGTGCACATTTTAAATTGAACAATTATTTCAGGACGAAAATAGTAATGGTTAAAATGTCGTGTTGATTCATTTAGAAATGTTAGGGGAAAGCATATTTACCAAGACATGTATTATGAACTTGAAAATAAATGATGTATATATTATCTCTGTTTTGAAATAGCTATCTAATTTTAAATGTGTATATGAATTAAGCAAATTATTGAAAAAATCTTAATATTAGAGAAATTTAGGTATATTTTATAAAATTATCCTTATTTAATTCCTTTTTTTCTTTAGTTATCTCTTTCCACTTACTCTCTCTTCTATAGTTAATAAGGATATAATTGAGAAAAAATAATTAACATTACCTAAATTTCTTAAATGGACAATTCTTTATAAACAAATAAAATTTAAAAAATGGACAATTATTTTAGGACAGATGTAGTATTATATATGCATTTGATATTTTTACTGTAATTAGATAACTAATTAAGAGCTCATTTGTTTTACAGTTTGGGAAGCCCCAACGAGCTT
The DNA here is from genome assembly GCA_031439585.1 of Pterocarpus macrocarpus. Classification (NCBI taxonomy): domain Eukaryota; kingdom Viridiplantae; phylum Streptophyta; class Magnoliopsida; order Fabales; family Fabaceae; genus Pterocarpus; species Pterocarpus macrocarpus. The sequence goes on along the minus strand of CM062520.1, from coordinate 59,969,841 downwards.
TTTTTGGAAGGAAAATGCTATTATACAGTATAAGTGTGTTTGGTTTATTTTTTTGCAATTAAAAATACTTTTCGAATAATTAAAAGTATTCTTAAGAGAAGTACTTTTAAAGTTATTTTTTATTATAAAAAAAGTACTTTTAAAATATAATCTTATTATTATTCTAATATTAATAATTAAAAATAATTTTAATTTATCCTATTTAAATAAAAATTATTATCTTAAATTTATTTTTGATATATTTAAATAAAATAAAATAAAATTTTTTTAAAAATAATTTCCTTAAAAGTAATTTTTTTAACTTAATTATTCTAAAAATAATTGCTTAAAAGTTAAATCGAACAGATAATAAAAAAGGCACATATCTCAATTACGTTGAATGGGAGCTCATAATTCTTTCTTTTCGCTAAACTTATGTTTGCTTTATGACAAAGAAATGACACGAGAAATCATTACTCACTCACTCATTATAAATTCTTTTTTATACATTGATCTCAACCTTTTTAAATAATTTGTTCGATAAACTATTTCCTGCAATCTTAAGGGGAAATGCATTTATTATAATAAATTTATGATGTACAGTTGACGACGATGGATAAGGTTTGTGTTTCATTCTTTATATTTGTCTTTTTATATTTTTATTATTAATCAATATGATTCAATGGATACTTTTTTAGTTATGTTCAATTAATATATTTTTCAATGCATTTCTTTTATTCAGTGCAGCATTAAATACTTAATTGACATGTATAAAATATGACAATGACACTTATCAAGAATATATAAATATTTATAACTGATATACTTCTCAAAATCTTTTTCATATTCTTAATTGAGAGAGAGAGATTAGCACAATTGCGACACGTAAGATTAAGCTTATTGTCATGGATTTGAGGAATTAATATACATTTTAGTCCTTAAAAAGATTAAAATTTAACAGACTAATTCATAAAAAAATTTGCTAATACTTTTATCTCTAAAATTAAATATATTGTAAAAAATTAGCCCTTTCATTAACTCCTATCCATTAAATACATATTGTATCTAACTAGAAATTAATTGAAATGTTGCATTTCAATGTACAAATAAGAACACACTAATGAAGGTTCGAATAACCAAAGAGAACGATAAGTTTGGTTACAATGTGTTTAACTTTAGGAATGAAAATATTAATAAATTTTTTTTTTTAGAAACTAATTTGTTAAATCTCGATTCTTTCAAGACCAAAATGTACATATATTAACTTTACCAAAGGACTAACTTGTTATAAGTTATTTAATTTTAGAGATGAAATTATTAACAAAATTTCTTTAATTTTAAGGACTAATTTATTAAATCTCAATTTTTTCAGGGATTAAAATATATATTAACTCTATATTTGAGCTACTGCCACAACTATTGTTCAAGGAAGCTACAGCACCATAGTGAAAATAAAAAAATAAAAAAAAATTGATAATGGTTATATAGAAATTGTAGGGAAATCTATTTAAATGTCAATAAGGTTGACTTATTTGGTCAATTTTTCGCTTATGTATCGTCATGACTTAGGTTTGGTCATGGTTCTTTGTGTGATTAAGTCATCTGTAAATATTTCTGTAAGTGTTCAATAATTTTGGAGGTATGCCCCAACCTTAGACTAGCGTGAACTTTTCCCTTAACCTAAATTTTTGTGTACCCAAAAAAAAAAAAAGCTTGCTCATTTAAATCAATAATCCTACAATTGTCAGAAAGAATTACATGTTTTATATAATGTTAACTCTAAAGAATCTAATTTATATGCACTGTTAGTGTAAAAAAATTTTACACAGATATTTAATTATATACTATCACATAAGAAAAAGTGTTTGATTCGATCATCTATTATTTTAAAAGTCATACAAATAGAAATATTTAATTAGATGACACTATAAAAGAGTTTTATATTATCAATATATCAAAAATTAATCTCAACTCTAAAACGTTCCTTAATTTATCTAAATAAAAATAAATTATCATATTAAGTATAAAATAATTTAAAGATTTAATTTTAATACATTATCAATATAATATATTATCACATCATTAAAAGAAATTGACTTTTCCTATAAATATTTAAAAAATTATATAAAAGATAAAATATAATTTATTAATAATATAACATACTTTATACTAACGTTTTATCAAAATTAATCTCAATAATTTACTGTGAATTTAATTCAGATTTGGAACCTCTCAAAATCATGTTTGAAGATCAAATATTATATCTTGAAGACTTTGTCGATATATATGTTCGGCACTATTTGGTGCTTACAATCGTTATTCTTGGGGAAAATATAATAGTATTAAATTTACACATATTAAAGTTTTTTCAGTCTAAATTATTAATATATAAAATTCATTAAATTTCAAATAATTTGACTCAAATCACATATTAAATTTTTCTTTATATCAATAAAAAGTATTAAATAACCAAATCATAAAGTTTCCACAAAAAAAACGTTTGTTCAAGCATTTTCCCTTTTATTCTCCACCAACAAGTGAAAACCAATAAATGGTTTTTGATTAGATTTTAAATTCGATTTAAAAAAAAATCAAACTCAAATAAGCAATGAATTAATTCAATATTAAATGAAGTTTTTTACTTGTCCACAAGAGCAATCCAAGTGTCTAAACTCATAAATACTAATTGTGGTTAACTGGCTTTGTTGTCATGTCCCTTTATCTCTGTCATTTAGTAATCATTTTTTTTAGCCCCATGACCATGTAGCCTTGCTAATGAAAGTTTTAAAATTATCCAAAGTGACAATATACAGCGATGAAAATAATATTTTAACTTATATATAAAAGAATATCACAATCACTAAGCAGGTAGTCTAGGTGAGCATTGTTTTTTTGTCTGGATCTGAATGAACCAACTATTGCTTGAAGTTATGTCTATGAGATGCTAAAATGAAACGAGGACAAAAATTGGCCCATATTGTAGCCTTTAGAGGTGGGTTCTATTGGAGTGAGTTTGTAATGGAAGCATGGAATCTTCAATAACTTAGTAGGTGTGATTAGATTAACAACACCACTAGCACCACATACATCGATCTATATCACTTCATCGACACTCCCTTTCTTTAGTTGACCCTCATCATATGTACCAGCTTGATTTGTCACCAAAATGGACCTCTTAACCTTAATTTCTTAAATCACATCTATGACTAGGAATACAATAATGAAAAACATGGTCAGTTTTTTATTTTTGAGAAAAATAAATAAATAAGAAAGAACAAAACCCAATAGGAGAGTGCATTTTTGCTATGAATTTTCAAAAACAGTTCTCATGTATGTGTTTTAAAAATATAAAAATGGAAACAATTTTTGGATTTTTTTTTAAATGTGTTTTATAAACAACTAAAAAAGTGGTGGAAATGATGTAATTTATATATGCCTCACTAGTGGTAAAATCGTTTCAAAAAACTTGTGTTTTCAACTACAGCTCACGCTTCTGACTTGAATGGGGAAAATGAAATTGACTTATTTCTGAAGGAGGCCATTTATAGTTGTTCACTTGTCCTTGTTGCATCAAACAAATTTTGTATTTTTTCTGTTCTTCAAGAATGCTTTAGAAAATCCAAACGTATATTATTTTTGTTTTTCCCTTTCAAAATTTGATCTTGAAAACTATTTTTAGATTCAAAAAGACCGTGGCATTAATTTCTGTCACAGGAAAAAAACGCATCATAACCGGTCCCTAAATAACTTTGTCCTTACATAACCAAGGATATGATTAGGACTTAGGAGGCAAAGTTCTAATTTCTTCTGGCACATTTTTCCAATAACTTTCAGCAGAAAGCTAGAGACAAAACAAAAACTGAGAAGCTCCTGGCCTCCCTCTGATGGTGGATTTGGAAGCTAAATCCGCAAGGCAATCTAAGTAAAAATTTCTCATATCTCTCAAAAATCCAAACCCCATTTCCTTATACCAATGGACCACGACATGACATGCCCTTTTTAGCTAAGTCCACCTCCACACACGATGAAGGTAACATTCACCTTGAGAGTAGTACCACTTCTCTTTCCCAAAGGACAAAGGAAGCGGCAAAGGTAATACTCGATGGGAGACAGGGAAAATGAACCCAAACGGCAATCCTCCTAGTGTGTCGGCATCAACATAAAAAATGCCTAATTTTTTGTCCTTTTATTGAATTATACTTAAGCTATATTATAATATATAACATATGTCATAGTATAAAATTAACCTTATTGAATATTTATATTTAGATCGTGTTTTTATCTTTTTAGTAACTTGATCATGCTTGCTCGATAAGTTACTGATCTGCCACTAGGCAATTGCGAGGACAGCTTGCTGCAAAGCATAGTGATAGTCCTATTCACCGACACTATAGAATGTAGTCGATACTCATATCAATGAGAGGAAAAAACGCCTATCTTTAGAAGCAACCTCTTTTTGGCGAGAAGTCACGACTAGTGATTGGTGCCGTGGTTAATTTATAATATACTAACTTTATTTCAGTCCATATCACCTTTAAAATTAGATGGATTCAACATCTTGACTTATAGTGTCTATAATAAGTGTAACTCTTTATGTTAGATGTGATAAAATTCTAAGGAATTAAAGTTACACAGTACTTGTTATTAGTTATAATTTTTAGCTTAACAGTAATAACTTTAATCTAACAAATTATTTCAGCACTATATCATGAGTTTAAATCCCAACACGTAAAAAGTTTAAAGGAAATAAAGTTGCAACTTTGTTATTAGGTATATATTTTGATCCAACACAAGGCCCTCATCATGAGAAAAAGCCTCGATGGATAGATAACAGGACAAGGCTTCCTTCACCTCATCCTCATTATTATCCCAACGAGAGCCCTCAACAAAAATATTTCGTCATCTTCACAATTGTTGACCGCTAAATATCTATCTCTCACTGCAGTTTGAACTTGGAATTTCGAAGAAACTACCAAAGAGATGAATCAGTGAGAACCCCATTGTACAGAAAGCTGATTAGGGTTTTCCACAGAGATGAGCCATCCTTCTGCATGTACCACAGACAACTCACCAGTTTCATTATGTGTCAACTTTTTTTTAAAAAAAGAAAAAATTGGTTTAAAAAATGTTAACTATATTGAAGCTTAAGTTATTGTTATTCCATTGAAATACAACAGATACCACAAACATCAATAGTTTCATTAAGCGTGGCGACACTACTTCCTACACTATATAATAAAAGTGCAGGATATTTCATAGTCTAACTAAAAGTAAGGAAACAGAATCTTCCTTTTCTCTGGAATTCTTAAATAACCAATTTTTTTGAAGAAAATAATAGGATAGATAGGTCGCTAGAATTTTACCGGTCAATATATACTAGTAGCATACATGGGAGATCATGAAAGAAAAGAGAAATGTCCACTCAAAGAGTATATCTCAAAGAATGTTAAATTACTTGCATATAAAAAGTTTTTCATACATAACTCTTATTACAAGTATCAACTTCACGCTTTTCGCTTTTTCTTTTGTTCACCAATATATATCAATTGTGCCAAGTTCCAAACCATATGTCAATTATATCAGTTCACCTTATATGTACAAACAGCATTTCTTCTTTACAATACTGGAACTTGATAGTACTAATTACGTACTTTGCTTTTATTAATTTTTTTAATAAAAGAAAAGTCATCTAATTCAATTATCAAATTATCTCTTGCAAATTAATAATTGATAATTGAATATTTCTCTTGCTGCACCACCGCAAAAAATTCTCTCTTTCTGCAATTATACGGATATAAGGTCAGATTTCATTTTCATTATTCAAAATGATCTTTACGGAAGGAGAAGGAGAAGGTGACTATTTTTCCTTAATTAGCGTAATCCATGTTAATAGGTCAACACATTTTTTCTTTAATAAAAACTCAGTTCTCTGTGAAATGTGAACGCATTGGGCAAGAGCACTAAATAGAATGCAACAAAATAAGATAAAAGTGACTGGTCGGCTTATGGTTTAGAAAAATGAAGGGAAGCTTTCGGAGTACAAGCTAACTTTTGGATTGAACGGTGCGTGCATTATTGACTCTCAAGTCTCAACTTTCAAGTATCAACATCCAATGTTTCCCTAAATTATAAGGTAGGGTTTGAATCCCTTTCAAACGTAGGTGTTTTTAGAATGAAAATGGGAGACAGGTGTGTTTTTGACCTGAGAATATGTTTTGCCTTAAAAGATTAGAGAAATTACTCAGAAGGCTACTGACTACCAAAGAAACACTAATATCCTCTCTTCTTTACCCCCTTATATCACATCAAAGAGACAAGGATGCAACACCTTAATTATTAATATATCTAGTAGCCATTAAAAAAAAAAAAAGAGAAATGACAAATAACGCATGAATTATTAATGGTGAAGAACCATGTTCTTTGCCCCCCATTCCCATATAAAGGACGAATTTGGTTTATCAATTCGACTACAACATAATATTTCAGTTTCAAAGTTGAACTACGAGTTGAGAGACATCTTTATTTTATTTTTATATGTATATTTTTGTATGTAGGAGACACCATAGCTTCCATGTTTTCCTTCCATTATTTGTTCTTACCGTGTACTAGAAAGGAAGAAGAAATAGGTGGAGGGAACTGTGAACTTAAAGCAAGTATAAAGCCACTTTTGTGGCATTGAAAAGTCAATTAGAAATGCTCGAGCATTAATGAGTAGTGGTTGGATGGTAGAGAAAATCTTCTTCATTTTGCCGTGCATGTAAGAAGCTATAAGAGAAAGAAATTCTTTTATGCTAGCTTAAATGCTTGCAAGGGGTATGTTGAATTTTGCTGTGCTTGTGTCAAATTAAGAAGGAAATTTTGCATTTTCCAATTCGATGCAACAATGGATTGAAGCATGGAAGCTTAGTTATAAATAGAGGCCCTTGCCAATGATTTTTTGCATCCTACTTCAGAGCATTTCACTAATTGAGTGTTAGTATCTTTGGAGAGTTTTTTATAATGAAAGTAATATTCTTCTAATATAAGAGAGATTATTATTGTTCTCTCCTTATATTTTAAAGAGAAGCTGTAATTTTTATTTTCACATAGTGAAAGCCTTCTCTATCTTATCGGTAGTTTTTACCTCATCTTTAGGGAGTTTTTCATGTTAAATATTTTGTGTCAATTTCAATTTTCTCAGCTCTATTTTAATTGTGTTATACTATTTTCATAATTCTGGTACCCAAGAGTGGTATCAGAGCCATTGGTTACTGTACACGTTGTGGGTTACTATTACTGTTCGTGGTCACTATTCATACATATAATTGTATACTTTTGAAGTATTGTTAACATATATTGGATTTGTTCCATATACAATTTATAATATATGGTACTGCTCACGTATACAATACTATTCACAATGAAAAAATGAGAATTGGTTCAGGAGAGAAACAGATCTTGGTAAATATCATGGCAACAAAATTTGAGGTTAAGAAGTTTAATAGGAATAATCTTTCTCTATGGAAACTAAAGATAAAGGCAATCCTGATGAAGGATAATTCCTTACTGACACTTGAATGCCGACCCGCTAGGTTAGCTAATGATAGGTGGAAGGAGATAGATGACAATGCTGCTGCCAATTTGCATCTAGTTAAGTGTCGCAGAAAAGAAAACGGCAAAGGAAATCTAGGATGCTTTTGTCAAACTGTACGAGGTCAAGTCACTTCACAACAACATATTTTTAAAGAGGAGACTATATTCTCTTCGGATGAGTGAATTAAAGTCGGTGACGAATCACATTAATAATTTGAATACGCTAGTCTCTCAGCTTACAACATTAGATTATATATAATGGCAGAGAATGAATGTGTGAAACTTCTACTTCAAAGTTTACCTGACTCATATGATCAGCTCATCATCAACATCGCAAATAATAATATTGCCGATCATCTAGCCTTTGATGATATTGCCAATGCTATTCTTGAATAAGAATCCAGGCACAAAGATAAGGAAGATAGATTAGAAAGCTCAGAACAAATAGAGGCATTGTCGATGATGAGAGGAAGATATCAATGAAGCGTGACTCCAATGGGAGTCATGGTTAGAGTATATCAATGTCACGCAGAAGGAAGAACTTCAAATGCCACAATTGTGACATGAAAAGGCATTTTAAGAAGGATTGTCGGAATAAGAAGAAGAACACAGAGAAGGCTCTAGAGGCTACAACCTCTCAAGGATGTGTTAGAGTACCTCTAGTAATGGAGAAATCTTGTACAGCAAAATAGGTTCTAAAGGTGGTAAACAACTCGCTAATGTTTGGATCATAGATACAAGAGCAACATGGCACATGACCTACATTGTGACTAGTTTTGTACTTACGAAGCTATCTCGAAAAACTCTGTTTTCATGGGAAATGATCATGCTTTAGAAATTACTAATGTTAGCAGTATCAAAATAAAAATATTTGCTGGTTCCATTCACACAATTCAAGGGATGAGACATGTGAAGGGCTTAAAGAAGAATATGTTGTCTATTGGGCAACTGGATAACCTCGAGTGTAAAACTCATATTGAAGGAGGGATCTTGAAAGTTTTTAAAGGTGATTTTATAGTAATGAAGGCAGAAAAGACTGTTGCAAATCTATGCATGCTTCTCGGAGATATGTTGCAGGATGCAGGTGCATCAAATGCATTAACAAGCCAAGAAGAAATGACAGTGATGTGGCATTGCGAACTTGACTACATGTCATAATGTGATTTGAAGATTCTTACAGAGCGTAATCTCATTCCTGGGCTCAAATCAATTAACTTATCGTTTTGTGAGTACTGTGTTACAAGTAAGAAACATAGATTGAAGTTCAATAGATCGACTGCTCAGAGCAAGCACATATTGGACTTGATTCATTTTGATGTATGGGAGTTACTAGAGAAGTCCCTAGGAGGAACAAAAAACTATGTATCATTCATTGATGATTACTTTAGGAGATTATGAGTGTACCCAATTAAGAAGAAGTCAGATGTGTTTCCAATATTCAAAGACTTTAAAGCAAGAATAGAACTTGAACCTGGAAAGACATATGGAGAATTTATTGCATTTTGCAAGCAAGAGGGTATTTAAAGGCAATTCACAGTTGCGTATACACCTCAACAAAATGGTGTAGTAGAGTAGATGAATAGGACTCTTTTAAAAAGAACAAGATCTATGTTGAAAATTGCAGGATTAGCCAAGTTTTTCTGGGAAGAAGTAGTTAAAATTGTCTGCTATGTGATTATTCGGTCACCATCAATTGCAATTGGTCTAAAGACACTAATGGAGATATGGAATGGCAAGCTAGTAGATTATTCTTCTCTAGCTACATGTGTTTGGATGTCCTCCATATGCGATGTTCAACTCTAAAGAAAGAACAAAGTTGGACACAAAGTCCAGAAAATGTATATTCTTAGGTTATGTTAACGATGTTAAAAGGTATTGCCTGTGGGATCTCACTATTCAGAAGGTTATTGTCAGCAGAGATATGATATTTGTAGAAAATAAATTGCAAGGAGAGCCAATAAATGACAATACTGTTGAGGATACTGTCATAGTTAAGATAGATGAGAAATTTGGAGATGATTTTTCTGAAGCAGAACCAATGCATGATGAACAAGTACTAAATGAGGCCAATGATACAAAAGTCTAGCGATCAACATGCTAGACAAGACCACCATCATGGCAATCAAACTATGTTATGGCAAGCCACAGTGTATATTGTCTTCTAATAGAAGAGGGAAAGTCATCAATCTATCAGAAGGCTTTGAATAGTCTAGATGCTTCTTTGTGGATGATAACAATACAAGAAGAACTGGAAGCCTTGCATAAGAACCAAACATGGGAACTTGTTGAACTTCCAAAAGGTCGAAAAGTCATTGGCAACAAATGGGTCTATAAGATCCAACAAGATGGCAACAATCAGGTGCAATGATATCGTGCAAGATTGGTGGTAAAAAGATATGCTAAAAAAGAAGGCATTAATTTCAAAGAGATATTTTATCCAGTTGTTAGACTTAGCACTATTAGAGTAGTGCTGGTTATGTATATGTGTTGTATTTGACTTACATGTTGAGCAGTTAGATGTGAAAACTACTTTTCTTCATAGAGAACTTGAAGAGAAAATATACATGCTCCAACTAGAAGGCTTTGAGGAACAAGAAAAAGAAAACTTGGTTTTACCAAATTTTTGTACGATCTAAAGCAGGCGCCAAGGTGTTGGTACAAGAGATTTAATTCCTTTATAATTTGCCTCGGATACAATAGATTGGGTTCAGATCATTGTACATACTACAAGAGGTTTGGTGATAATGATTTCATCATTTTGCTGTTACATGTGGATGACATATTGGTGTTAGACCCCAATAAAGATCGTATCCAAGAATTGAAGACGTAATTGGCTAAGGAGTTTGATATGAAAGATTTGGGACTTGCAAACAAGATTTTAGGGATGCAAATTCACTGAGACAGAAAAGAACAAGAAGATCTGGCTTTCTCAAAAGAATTACTTGAGGAAAATCTTGCGGCACTTCAACATGTAGGAGTGTAAACTAGTTTATACCTTACTTGATGTAAATTACAAATTATCCTCAGGAATGTGTCCTAGCAGTGAAGCAGAGGATGGAAATGTCTCGAGTTCCATATGCACATGCATCAGTGGTGGGAAGCCTTATGTATGCCATGATTTGTAGAAGGCCAAATATTGCACAAGCAATAGGATTGGTCAATTGGTTTATGGCAGATCCCGGTCAAGAGCATCGGAATGCTATTAAGAGAATCCTTATATACATTAAAGGAACATCAGGAGCTGCATTATGTTTTGGAGGATCAAAGTTTATTATTAGAGGATATGTTGATTCAGATTTTGCAAGTAATCTTGATTAAAAAAAATCTACTATAGGGTATGTGTTCACACTTGCAAGTAGAGCTGTGAGTTGGTTATCCAAATTGTAGACTGTTGTAGCTCTGTCTACTATAGAAGTTAAACATATGGCAGCCACACAAGTGTGCAAGGAAGTAATTTGAATTCAAAGGTTAATAGAGGAACTCGACACAAATAGAAGAAGATTCCTGTGTATTGTGATAGTTAAAGTGCCCTGCACATTGCAAGGAATCCATCCTTTCATTCCAGTACAAAGCACATAGGAGTTCAATATCATTTTGTTCGAGAAGTAATAGAAGAAGGAAGTATGGATATGCAGAAAATTCACACAAAAGATAATCTAGCAGATGTTATGACAAAGCTGATCAACTTTGATAAGTTTAAATGGTGTAGATCCTCCTATGGTCTATTAGAAACATAAGTAGCCCATTGAATTGGCAAGATGAGAAAGATTTTGAAAGTTCACAAAAGTGACTTTAAGTAAGAGATAATGAATGTAAAGCAAGTACAAAGCCACTTTGTGGCATTGAAAAGTCAAGAAATGCTGGAGCATTAATGAGTGGTTGGATGGTGGAGAAAATTTTCTCCATTTTGCCGTGCATGTTAGCAGCTATAAGAGAAAGAAATTCCTTCATGCTTTTGGTGCTTAGATGCTTGCAGGGGCATGTTGGATTTTGTTGTGCTTATGTCAGATTAAGAAGGAAAATTTGCATCTTCCATCTGATGCAACAGTGGATCGAAGTGTGGAAGCTCGGCTATAAATAAAGGCCTTCCCCAATAGTTTTTCGCATCCCACTTTAGAGCATTTCACTAATTGAGTGTTATTGTGTTTGGAGAGTTTCTTATAGTGGGAATAGTATTCTCCTAATATAAGAGAAAGTGTTATTGTTCTCTCCTTATATTTTAGAGAGAAGTTGTAATTTTTATTTTTATATAGTGAAAACCTTCTCTCTCTTGCCCGTGATTTTTCTCTTATCATTAGCGGGTTTTCTACGTTAAATATTTTGTGTCAGTTCAAATTTTCTCAACTCTATTTTAGTTACATTATACTATTTTCATAACTCTGGTACCCAACAAGAATAAGAAGCTTAGCAAGCAAAAATCGTTACTTTTTACTATTAAAAATCATAGCAAAAGAAAGTGAGATGATAAAAAAGTCTTATGTGTGTACATGGGACACCTTTTGTGATTTTTGGTAGAGTATATTTTTTGGGTAGCTAAACTTTTCTCCATAACAATGTGAAGGATAGAAACACTCTTAAGCACATATTTGGTAATTACAAAGCTGTAATTTGATCTCAATTTAATTTTAATTTATGATTTAAAACTTATTTGTAGCATATAATATTTGTTTTAATACAACTTGCAGCATATATTATATATCTTAATTAGAATCATTAATTCATTTTAGTTTTATTTACAAAAGATAATTTTTATTATTTTAAATTATCGATTTTTATATGTTAATGGGATTTATTTAAAGATTTTAAAATTACATATAATATCAATTTATTTTTATATATCGATGAGAATGGTTAATTAATGAGATTTAACTTTTGCCTCCCTGGAATCTTTCCTCTCAGTTGTTCAATCTAATATCTTAATTTTTGTCCAAGAAAAATTCCACATGTTAAAAAATGTTATCAAGCTTGGCCTTTTATTTTTAGTCTTACAAAATGATTTTCATAATAGTGTATCAAAATACCAACCTCAACACCACTTATATATAACTAATAAACCAAAGTGAAAGATTACCTAAATGTAGTTGTCATATTCTTAAAATGTTAAACCCCTATCCTGATCATACTCCTGAAACCGTGCTTATATATTTTATGGTATTGAAGGGGTCCATTGTTATGATTGCGAAGATATATATAAAAAAATAATCGCTTTAACATATCAACTTTTGGGTGAAATTAAATGAATGTGAAGAAGTCAAGCACCAAAGCTTATTGGAATTGGGACGGAAGCCAACATATCTAGTATGTTATATTATCTGGAATTGATATGAAGTCGTTTTTGAGTAATAAACTGAAGTACGAGACAAACTTGATTGTTTATTATATAAATAACGTAGTTATAATAACAGATGACGTAATGAATTATAGAAGATAAACTTAACTGAAAGTAAGATAAAATAAAATAAAATAAAATTATAAAATTGAGTAAGTTATTATATCCTTGTTCTGACATCCCCATTCAAATTAGACGTTACTTTGGTGAAAATATTTCATAACAGATAACATGTTAAAGATGGGTGGGCTTGGGCTATAGAAAAGGTGAAAAGACTAATATGATCAGAAATTGTCTTCCTAATGAGGGCAATACCCTGATTATCTCACAAGATCTTGAAGTATACTAGATGATCATGAGAGGCTTACTGGAGTTCACTAAACCCCATGTGATGCGTCGTCCACATCTATGGCTAGAATAGGTTTGTAACATGTCGACTAGTGAATCATGTTTAAACAAGATGATAAAGAGTAATAATATTATAATCTCGAGTTCATCATGAACCCTACACATGGTAAGATCTCAGCTATTCAAAAGATTATTTATAATTATAATATATAAATATTATAAGAATTACTAGCTAATATACTATCATATATCGGGTTCATGATAAATTCGAGTCAATACTATCATTTTTTGATAATAAAATCAAGACATAAAAATAATCATAAAATATTTATTATTGGATGATTCTAATTCAACCCTAAAAATTAGCTCATAAGAAAAGAATGTGAGACTCTAACATACCTCACTTACGCTCAAGATTGGATATCTAGAGTATAAAGTTTGCAAGACTTGAAATCTGTGGATGACCCAATAATAATCATAAGATAGACTCTGATATTATTTTAGAATTGAGTGGATCTAATTTAACCTCAAAAGCTATATCATGGGAATAGGGTTACCTAAGTACTTCTAAAGGCAATTTTGACTATATCCTTAAGCGATATGAAATTGACACAAGTGATTAAAACTCTACTTAACTGACATGCATATTAGAGGAAGGAAATTATAGGAAGGGACATTCAAATTTTTCTAATAAAGCTATCAAGGTCAAAGAATATTGGACTTTTTTCACTAAGAAAAGTATTAATATATTTGGATTAATGAAAGGTTATGAATTGAAATAATATTGAATTCTATTGTTCAGACACTTTATAATAGAATAGAATCTAATACTCTAAACCCTAAGCCTCCAATAAAGTTATCAAGGTCAAAGGATTGGACTTCTTTCACTAAGAAAGATATACTAATATGTTTGGATTAATGAAAATATGGATTAGAATAATATTGGGTTCCATTGTTCAGACACTTAAAAATCTAATAGATCTAAAATGGTATTGGATATGGATCTCGTTCCATTTCATCCGATATTCTTATTTTTCTTTCTCTCCAACTTGGATGGAATGAAATAGAATGAAATGAGATAAGAATAAAATAACTTAAAATACTTACCATTTCATTCGCTTTCATTTTATTTTCAAATAATGGAGTGAAAACTTCTCTCTATTTCATCTTTTGATATCAGAACAATGAAACGAAGCATTTGTTTTATTTCATTCAATATCATTCCATCACATTCCATTTTATTCTATTTATCTTTAAATATCCAAACATAGCCTAAGTATTCTGATGTGAAAGTTGACATTAATCATTAAAAAGATTCTATAACTTGAAGACATTTTAATTTAAATGAAAACTGGTTTGACTCAGATTAGGCCAAATAGTTTATTATGTCGAAATCATATTTACAAGGATAACAGACGAAATTTATAAAAAAAAAAAAAGCTTAACTAAAAATAAAAATAACACTATGGTAGATCCTTGCTCTGTAATAAATAATGACAGAAGGCAATGGTATTACAAAACACAAGCAGTGAATTAGTAATAACATGGAAGTGCCAATTATTTGGCCTTGTATGCTGGTTATGCGTGGACAAACAAACTGATGAGAATGCACGATAATTGAGTACAGGAATAATTTGATTCCTAAAGTTTATATGGTGTGATCACAAAAGTGCCATGTGTATAAATTAGTCTTTGATTGTGTGAACTTACTAATAAATTCACCCTTCCGTTATTTAGTTGGTTTCAAGGAATCTTAATAAATATATTTAAAGAGTTTAATTGGTATATATTGATAGTATAAATCAGTTTTACATTATCAATCAATAGAAATAAGGGAAAGTGAGAAATCATTATGGGTCTCTCATTATAATAAATAATTATTTATGTGAATTGGTACTTTCTACTATTTCTATCGACTGATAGTATAAAATTATTTTATATTATCAATATATTTAAATTAAATTCATATTCAAACGGTGTGATTTTATATCAGAACAGCCTCCCGTCCCAAAAAAAAAAAAACACACACACAGAAAAAACCACCCCCGTAAAGCCAAAAAAGCAGAAACAAAGAAATGGTTCAAAACCCCAATAACTTTCGTTTCATTTGAACATTTAAGATCCAACAGATACATACTTTTTTTTTTTTGGTACATCTGAAAATAAACGACAAGGAGAAAAGCTAGGTCGATCAATAGATACATAACTTTGCACATGAACATTTAACATTTTGCGTTAATATCTCTGTTAAGATTTCTTAACACTAATTAATGGAAGGTTAATTTAACTGATATTTTCAACTTTCAAAACTATATTAAGAGTTTTCATTTTTCATTGACCAATTTGGAGTTTTTTTTCTCCCTTTTTTTTTCCGGTCAGAACAGCTGTTTTCAGATATGAAAAAAACAAGGGCAAGAGCCCATGGTCCAAATTGCAATACATCAGTGACATCAAACACATAAAGGAAACAAATTTTGTTGAAGCACCTGTGGCGCAATGAATACAACTGCATAGATAAATCTGCACAGCTAAGAAGTCGTGAGTTCGACCCATAGGGGCAGAGCCTCTCCCAATTCCCCCCTCCGCTCAGGTGTGTCAGTATTACCCCAAAAAAAAAAAAAAGAGGGAAATTTAGGTTTACACAATTGTGCCTTTTATTTTTTTATTTTTCCGGTCATACCTTTTTTAGCTTCGGATTTGCAGTCATACTTAATTATATATTCACCACAAAAATTGTACGTGGATAGCTGGCCCATCACATGTTTGTGCGCTCCTTCACGAGGCTGAAATTTCTGGGCTTCCCCCGGGTCTTACCCATTGTCGTTATTTTTGCTTCTATTTACGTTTCAAAACCAAGAAGAAAATGATGTCCCAGAAAAAGCGGCCCATTCACTTTCGAAAGGTCATGAGGGCTTTTTTTTTGGATGAAAAGCTCACTAGCTATTTTAGTTAGACCAAAACTAGGAAGCACAGATATAGACACAGATACAGACAGATACAGAGACATCAAATTTATAAAATTATAAGACATGAACACTATACATACATATATATAAAAGAAAATTTCATAATTAATAATTTATAATATTATATCATAAGTCAAGATTTATAATACTTACAGATATTTATAGATGTTAAACTACCAATTTTCATTACTTTTTAGACCCCTTCCAAAAAAATATGGAGCATTCTTAATATATGTCATGTGTACTTTCTATTTCTATGCCTCTTCTAAAATATATTAGGACACTATTTTCATTGACATATAAAAAAAATTCCTAAATAAACTTGAATTTTTGGGCGTTTGAATTCTTTTTTGGTTCATCAAAAGGTTGGAAAAAAGGTACTAGATTGTGTTCTGACCATGATTGAGCCGAGTCCATATGATTTCAGAGGTTGTGTCCAACTTTGTCAGACACATGTTCGAGCCAAAAAAATAATGTTTAAATGGGACACATAAAACCATATGTTGAACATATGTCGAACATGCGGACACACCATTGAATTGGTGTGTTCGTGCTTCATAGGACCAAAACAGGGCAAGTGTATGAATTTTGGACTCAAAATTAGAATAGTAGTGGTACTGAGATACCGCAACAAAATAAAAAAAATATAAAATTTTCCTAATATTACAATTTTTTTTTTTTATCTCGATAGAACCCCAAGTATTCAGACTTTATTATTAGGAACTCGACTATTTCAATCCGACCCAACAGAGATCCCTGGAGGAGATAGGGATCTCTTAATGAGGATTTTTGCTATTTCCATGGCTCGAACTCGACACCTCTGATTAACGGATAAAGACACCTACTATCTTGACCAACTCCACATTAGTAAACTACTCCAAATTCTTACTATCCAGATGTTTCCAACTTAACAATAAATAAATCTCGACCCAAAAAAAAAAAACCTTAACAATAAGTCAATAATAGTAGAACGGAAAAAAAAAATAGTAGAATGAGAATAAATTGAATAATCATTTCTCTTTTTTGTGTGCATTTTTGGTGTCGTGAGTCGGGATACATGACAAGAGCTTATGTATTAGAAAAGGTCATCTCATGAAATTAGCTTAACAAATTTGTAATCAACAATTTGGAAATGAATTGAGTTAGTTATGAATTAATTTAATTAGTTTATATAACTAGTTAAATTTTTTATAGTATATAAATCACATTGTAGCTTAATTATAATTACCACACTCTTTTTTTTTTTTTCTAAATTTATATTTCTTACTTCTTCTTCTTCTTTTTTTAATTCTCTCATCTCCTCATGTTTTTTCTTTTATTTTCTTTCTTTCTTTTTATTTTTTTATTTTTCACAGGTTATTTAAGACATGGACGAGCACTAGCTGTGAATACATTTTTTGACTAAGATTCGAATCATAATTCGTCACTTACAGGGGACTAATCTCCTTCCATTAGATCCAATCTCCATTGTTATATTCTCATGTTTTTCAACAAGTGGTAAGGTGTTTAAAGTCAAGGTTTGCACTACTTAAAATTAAATATCATTTTAGATTTTTTTATAATAAATATCATGTTAGATGATCTTAAAGTATAAATATTCTCTATAATATATTTAGGTGAATTGGTTTTTATAAATGTTAAGTTAAAATTTAAATTGAAGTAATAATCAAAATAAGAAACAGATATAATATATCTAATATCATTTTATAAAAATATTTTTGCAGAAGATCTAACCATAATTTTTATTTATTTTCTTGTAAAACTAGCTTTTATAATTTCAATAATTCAATCACTTTAATTTAATTAATTATACTTATCAAATGTGAAATATTATTTGTACTTATAATATAGACACATCATGGACTCATAAAAGGAGAGGAAGATACAAAAGTGATGAGTCTTAAGTCCATGATGTGCTTATATTTTATGAGTAAAACTAACATTACTTATTATTTCATTAATTTAGATATATTCATTATATTATATTAATAAGAAACCATTATAATAATAATTTTATTATTTATTTAATAAATATTCCTTATGATCACACCCGTCTAAAGAATTAATTCTAAGAGTTTTTTTTTTTTTTAATCCTAGGAATTGCTTATGCAATTTTAAATTGAGTGTGGTGGTCAAGTATAATTTTTCTCAAAGTATTAAGATAATTTCTCACATGGCCTTTGATTATTGTTATTTCTAAAATTTAGTTATTTTAAAGAGTACTTATGTCAGATTAATTATTTTAAGCTTATTTGATGTCTTTTCTAAAATTAATATATAAAATAAATCTTAAGGAGAAAGATAATGTACTTTAATCAACAAATACTAAATTTTTAAAAAGATGCTTGATAGCTAGAATTTTTGCTATACTGGTACCAGAGGACTTGAGAAGGGAGTTAAATCAAGTCCTTAGTTGATTAAAACTTTTTTTTTTTGCACACTTAACACATAATTTAGAAAGTTTTCACAATTAGATTTTTAGTAGATAGTTAGTAGAAATCTAGTAATTGCTATTAGACTTTGTTGTCAAATAACTCGAAATATGAATAGAATATATATTCCAAAATATTATATCAATGTAAGCTCAGATTCAGAAGATAAGTTTACAATACTAAAACATAAAGAGTGAGGGATAGAAAATGATGCACCAAAGATTTATACTGGTTCGATCTCCATAACTTTGAGTCTACGTCCAGTCCCCATAGCCTTGTGAAATTTTTCCACTATAAATATTCTTTACAACAAGCTTCTCCAAGCTTTTATACAACTTTCACTCAACTTTGAGCTATTTCTTTCTCACCAACTAAGAGACATTTCTCCAAGCTTATCCAATACTTATATACCTCACAAGATTTTTCTTTCTATCAAGCTTCACTCATGTACTTGAGTTACAACACTTTTAGAATATGAGATGAGAAGATGAAAGTATAAATAAAAGAAGCACAAAACTATCGCAAGAGTTCACAAAGAACTTGAGTCATACAGACTACATCACGAAGACTCTAAACTAAGTTTAGAAAAATAATATATATAGATACTTCAGCCTATGAAAGTTGCTTGGTCTTTTCTCAATTGATTTGAACGTTGGGAAGCCTCCCAATGAGTCCAAAAAGTTGTCTTTTGAGGCTAACATGTGTTCAAGACCAAAAAAAAATAGTTGCCATGTATTGTATATTGTACCATGACTTTTTCTATCGCATGATACAAGTCAAATTGTCCTTTTCCTTTTTTGGTTAGATCACTTTTTGCTTATACTTTTTGCATTTTGATTCTAGTACAAATGAACTTAGGATAATACAAAAGATATTTTTCATTTCAGCAGCTTTTGCTCATATAGTCATTGAGGTACTGCATCCTTGAGTCAACTCTTTAAATTTTGTGCTTTGATGCTTGAATCCAACAGTGGCTATATCCGCTATTTCTCTAGTAGATTTTACTTCAAAAATTTCATTTCTTGTTGCTGGAATGTTTAGTTCCTATACACACAAAATAACCTTTCCAAGATCAAGTGCTAAGAACTTTTAATATTGTTTGCATCATCATTTATAATAAAACAAGTACAGATCCAATATGCTCAAATTTATTTGTCAAAGTAATGTGGTATATATATATATATTAACTCTTGGATGGATAAATGGATCATACCACTTTATTTCATACAACAATCACCCATATTTTCTGTCAAAAATTCTAACAATAAATTCTAGCAGTGTAGCATCAATCAATTTTAAATTTCAATCATGTGTATCTCTTCAAATCTTCAAAGTATGTTTGTATTAGTAAACTACAAAGTGCATATTTGTTTTTTGACTATGATTTGAATGGCATAAATTTAATTTTGACTTATTATAATATGTTTAACAAAATTACGTTAACTTATATGGAATATAATGGGGTGTTTGGTAACATCAAAAACCAAGTTAATATGATACAAAGTAGAATTGGTTATGTTAATTGGTATAAAGATGAACTAGTTTTTAATTAAATATTATTTAATTTGATAACTTAAAAATTAGCTTTAACATATGTTCTTATTCTTTTTTTGTACTTTTTTTTTTCCTTTTTAACTATATCATTAAAGAAATTAATCTAGCAGATGGTGGTAGACAATGATGGTCGGCAATGGTAGACGGTGGTGGCCGGGGGTGGTGGGCGGAGGTAGACTGTGGTAGGTGGTGATGGTTGCAGGCAACAGACGATGGCGGGCGATAGCGGTGGCTGGCAGCAATGGTAACCGACACTGATGGCTAGCAGCGATGACAAATGGTGGCAACCGGCAATGATAGATGGTGGTAGCTGTCGGTGACAACTGATGGTGGCGGCTAACAGCTATGGACGGTGGGTACTAGTGACGGATGGTGGCAAACGATGGCTGTCAACGTCAACAAATGGTGGCGAACGAGGCCGGCGATGGTAATCGGCAATGGCCGACGATAGTCGATGGTAGATGATAGTGGACTGTGGCAGTGAACAGTGGTGGACAACAGTGGAAGACAATTGACAAGTAATCAAAATATATAAAATAAAAGTAGAAAAATTTGAGATGAAATAAAATTAATTTAAAATTAATTTTTTTAAAAACTGATTTTAGGTCCAAATTGGTTCAGATAAAAACTAGTTTTAAAATATTTAGGTAGTTACCAAATAATATTTATTAAAAATCAAGCCCCATTGTGCCTAATTATCTGATCTTTTTAGTTTGCCAAACACCTCCTAAGTTTTAGTCTCTAATCATAATTTAGGTAGAAAAAAAAATGTTTTTTCCGCAGCATGAGCAGATGATGGTTTAGAAACAATAAGCCAAACACAGCTAAAGTCGTTGGCTATTTCAATAATTTGATTATGTTAACAATTAAAAGTATGCAGACTTCATTTTTTTTCCATATTTTATTTCATCATTGTATATAAATAAACAAAAATTTGTGATCCAGCAGGGAACTTATTTATAAAGAAAAACAAAATTCCATTCTTGCTCGCATGGAGTCATATATTCTTCCTATATAGGGTGGAATCAAAGCTGAGACTGAATTTGTTAATTCAATGTGTGTATACTAATATACTAATCACATGAAACATATATAAATCCTAGTAAGTTAATTTAGAGATAGTAAGTGTGTAACATACGCTGAATTGTAAGTATTCCGATTATTTGCAATCAGTCCACACCCCACCGATACAGAAAAAAATCTCACGCAAAGGAGCTCGAAGTAGTTTTAAATTGCTTATCGAAAATTATATATATCATCATACTAAGAATAATGACACTGATCACCTCAGTGCGTAGCACACGTAATATACTTCGTATACAATTAAATATCATTGCCTTATTCTGTAATAATATTGATTGATTATTGGAATAAATTATCAGATCATTCTTAACCAGGCCACGTAGTTTGGTCTTGCTTACTAGCCTGAATAATTTCTCTTCTAGATACAGATTCTTATAATTATCCTATGATATGTGTGCTCTCCATCCACCAAACACTTTTATTTCCAAACTTCATTTTCTTTTCCTTTGTTTAAGTAAGCGTATGACATGTGTAATTAGATTAGTATCTACAATAAAGATAAAAAAGCTGAACATATAATAATCATTAAAATAATTTGCTCAGTGCTGGTATGGAAGGGTCAGTACCTGCCATAGGACACATAAATATATTTTTTATTAGGAGCTAGGATTCAATTATGAATGATTAGTAAAGCCATCAAGAAATTAATATTAATTTGGGTACAATTCCAATTAAGACCAATCAAATGAAGGGTCATTCATTGGACCGACTAACTATATTTATATTTTATACTATAGTTTAGTGGATGATTAATGCTCTTAATCAAGTTGGTTTTTATTCTATTATATATTTTGTTACATTATGAAAAGGGTCCAGAATGATAACGTGTGGGATACAATCCATATAAAATGTGACTAAAATTGGAAAGCAACCTAATGGATTTATTTTTAAAAACCACCCATCCTAACTTTAGCTAGGAGAGTTATTCAAACCAAGTAAGTTATCAGGTAGAAAAATACTTAGTTAATTAAAAACCATAATAAAAATTCTATAATTTAATGAAACTTAGAAAGTAGTTCATTTATGTAAGTTGGTCATATTACCAAATGAAAATCCTCGAATTCCGTCATGATCCAACATAAATATTAAATTTACAAAGATAACCTTGACCCGTTTCTTTTGTCCAAACTCTAAAACTTTAGAAAGAAGAAATCGTTAAAAATAAATAAATTTCTCATGGAAGCAGTACTTAGGATGAAAAATATTTTCTATGACTTTCAAATAGTTAAAAGCCGCCGATCAAGTATTATCTCAAACTTAATTAAGCTGTAGGCAGGGTCTGATTGTACAAGTATGTCCTTAAAATTGTCCCAGAAATTTCATATGAGCTAATACAACAACTAACGTGAGAATATTCTCACTATATTAAAAAAATTGAGCGAAAGGTTATAATACGTCTATACCCGTTCAATTTTTGTTGGTTCAATTTTATTTTCTAGATCAACTAAAGAAAATAAAAACAGTTTCATCGACATATATAAGAATTCAATTATAAGTTAAGAACAACAACTAGTAGTTTCTCACGTCATTTTAAATCATGAATTACCAACCTTCTTTATATAGTAATATAAACAAAAATTATATAGTATTTGCGTTTGGAGTGTAATTTGACACAAAGCTTTTTTTTTTTTAAGTGAAATGATTCTTAATATTTTTATAGCTCGGAAATGAACTTTTTTTTTTAAAAAAAAAATTTTAAGATTTAGTATACAATCAAATTTAAAGAATTATTAAAAGCTTATCATCATATATTGAACAATACAGGCACTGAAGATAATAATCACAGTGAATTAAATTGCTCGAGGTTGAAAGGACACCAAATCTAATGCCACTTCAAAAATAATGAGTTTTTATATTGCTAGTTATCAGGAAAAATTAAACATAAGTACACTTATATTGGATTTGGGTTAAAAATAGTACATACATTGATGTATGTTTAAATTGAAAACTCGAAATATTTTGCATATTTTTGGTGAGACCAAAATGCATTTTTATATATCCATGTTCGCCATTCCTTTAAACCAACTATATAACTAATCCTCATTTAACTGTATGTGATATTTAAATAATTTTTAATTTTGATTATCCATATATGATTATGTGATTAAGATTTATTCTTTTTATTTTTATAATAAACTACTTTTCTCCCTTGATCTGACCTTAACCCTAAACCCTAAACTTTATGATGAATCAAAACCAATCTTTCACATAAAAAATAAAAAAATTAATTGGGATATAATTTTTAATATTATCATTTAATCTTAAACGATTAAAGTATTAAAAAGTTTGATTATTAAAAGGATTGATTGAGAATTTTAAATTTTTTAATGATGCATTAATACATCATTCATCATGATACAATAAAAATTTAAATTGATCATGTATCAAATTTAAGCTCTAAATAAGTAAATATAAACACAGTTGTAGTGCAATCCATTTTGATTTTTTGTTTAGTTTTTCATCTTGAAAAAGCATCACTGCTGCCTCTCAAACCTCTTGAAAGAATTTTCATTCAAAGAAAATAAAAAGAAATTAAAGAATATATGATGGCTCTATTTGGTTTTTGTTTTTATTTTTTATTTTTATTCTATAAAGAATATAGAAAAAATAAGAAATAAAAATAAGAAACAATTTTTTATTATTTTTACTATTTTATTTGAAAAATTTTAAAAACAAAAAATAAATTTAAAATAAGGTTACATTATTATAATTAAAACTAAAAATAGTAAATAAAAAAAAAAACAAAGCCATAGTGTTCTTAAATTTCTTTTCAAATTTATATATAGTTGGTTCTTGTGATTATATATCAGGGATTCATTTACTATGTTTTATTTTTAAGAGAGAATTATAGTGACCTATCTTGAGATTTAGTGTAATTATATTAGACACCCCTTTATTTGTAAAATTATTTTCATAGACCCTTGAACTTTACAAAAATCTGCACTAACCTCCCCTATTATTAATAGTCTATTAATAGAGTTGATAGAAGTTACAGCATGAGCACATCACATGCTCATTAATGCCAATTTAGTAATATAATTGACATCTACGTCCTTGTCTTCTTCCAAATGAAATCCGAATTCTCATCAAAGTGAAACTCGAAACTTGAATGAAAACTGGAACTCGAAACTCGTATCAAGTCTAGCCTTAGCTCCCTCATCTTCTGTCACGTAAACTTGGAACTCATATCAAAATGGTACTTAAAATTCGCACCAAGGCTAGTCTCATCTTCCTTATTTTCTATCATGTGAACTCGAAGCTCAGAACTCACATGCAGCATCATCTTCCTCATCTGTCACATGAACACAAAACTCGGATAGAATCGGAACTCGAAACTCGCATCAATATACGTTTGGGGTGAATAAAAAATGGTTATTTGGACAAAACACCCAATGACTTAATGGCGTCAACTTTTGTTTTGCACTAGGGGTGGTTTCTATCGCGTGTATAAA
Organism: Pterocarpus macrocarpus; assembly: GCA_031439585.1. NCBI lineage: Eukaryota > Viridiplantae > Streptophyta > Magnoliopsida > Fabales > Fabaceae > Pterocarpus > Pterocarpus macrocarpus. The sequence goes on along the minus strand of CM062520.1, from coordinate 59,945,126 downwards.
TAGAAGAGTGTCAAGTGTAATTACACTAAACCTCAATGGAAAATAATGTAATTCTCCCTATTTTTAATTGTAACACATACGAAGACATTTCATGTAGTTCACACACATCCATTTTAATATGTATATATGTAAAAATATTATTAGAAAGAAGAAAGAGAAATTATAATTGCAGTTATATAATAGTCATCTTAAAGGAATTGTTTTCTAATATTATTGATATATATATATATATGTGTGTGTGTGTGTGTGTGTGTGTGTGTGTAGTCATTTACCCATAATTGCAACAACTAAGCATTATCTCATTATGTGAATTCAGTTATAGATATCAAATGTGATAATGTTTTATTTTAAATTATGTTTGTATTTTTTAGTAGTTTTACCTATGAATTTTTTAGGTTGTCTTATATCTTTTACTATTAAATTGCCTTTTATTTGATCTATTCTTCTTAATTTGGCTTTTATAATTCTTCTTCACACATGCCCAAAATCATCTGAGGTGAAATTCTGACATCTTTTTTACAATGGGAGCTACCTTATCTTTCTCATTAATGTATTCATTCCTAATCCTATCTTATTTAATATTTTAACTTATCTAATACAACATTCTCATCTCTATAACATTAATCTTATTTTCTTGTTTGCTTATTTTTACTACCAAACATTCAATTCAATACAACATCGGCAGTCTTATAATTGTGCTATAAAATTTTTTCCTTAATCTTGAGTGGAATTTTTATTTTTTTTATCACAAATAATACCTAAAATACTCCTCTATTTTATCTACCCAATTTAAATCCTATAATTTATATAATTCCCTCTATTTTCCCATGATTTACCCCAAAAGAAGAGAAAAAGAAAACATGTGCAGTCAAGCAATTGTTTTTTAACCCACAAACTTTTTTTTTTGCCTGATATAAATTCAACTACCCACTATATTCAAATATTATTGGAAAGAACAGAAGTTATTGACTTTATTTCTCTCCCCCAATCTCCAAGGTCTTCATTTAAAAATTCTCTCTAAGTAATCATAAACTAATAAATATTAAGAAATAAGGCCATTTAAGCATGTGTCCGGCGGCTGGTTATGAAAAGGAAGATAATTAAAGGAGAGCACTACTTTGTCTTCTAGTGTTTGACGATATATAAAACTATGAGTGTGATATATAAATTTATAATTAAAATTGTATTAATTATATAGATAGGAGTCAGGATAGGAGAGCTTAAATGCAGGCTTATTAAATTAAGGATGTTATATACGTTAGGTTTGTTCTGTAACAAACATGAGTGCTGCCAAAATTTCATTGAGGCAAATAGTCAAATAAAATTCTGTAGTAAAATCTTAGACAACTTACATAGGTTTCTTGTTCTAGTGGCACATGGAACCTCAAAACAAGGCATTTCGTTGATTTGCTCCGACCATATACCTCGAGTGATAACCCCAAATGCAACGAATCAGGCTTTCAAAACTGGCAAAATGTGTTTTAATATCAGTGAGAGGAAAGATGAGACAAAGCACATGATTTTTTAACACAGAAAACAATTAGATAAATAACTGATAATGTGATGGACTTTATTACAATGAGAGTTTGCTTGTACTAGTTAATTTTTGATGAATGGAGAGAAGGATAAAGCATTAAAATATTAGCATAAAAAAGGAAGATATCGTAGGCCAAAAAGAGAATGCACTATAGGTTAGATGAGGATAAGCACTATGACAAAAAGAAACGATATTTTAGAGCCAATCAAATAGCGAAGTCAAATTAACAGTAAAACGAATGGGGATGAATACATTTTTCGCAATATCAAAGTTAATAGATGTTGCAAGGGTATTGGACTAATCCCCACTTGAGCATATGAGGACATGAACTTGATGACAAGGTATTTTCAGTAAGATTCTAAACCCTACGTTATAAGTAAAGCACCTACGTGATAATTTAGGTTGTCAACTGAATCGCATATCGTAGTTAAATTGATGGGGTGACTGAAAATTTGGTTGGGGGATTAATTTAAGTGGAATATTGTATATATATATATATTGGTGCAACAATAAGTAATAATGTTTTATGTTCAAAAGAGAATATAATGAAAATTTATTTTCAAAATTGCAATGCTTGAGACATTTGAAAGGCGAGTTCTTTTAATGTACAAACATCATCACCTAGCATATGTTTGACACCATAATCGTAAGTTAATTATTGATGTATATATTATGACGATTTGCAACGAGATTGAGATTTACGATTGTGTCAATGACTTGACTAAACAATTTAGGGTCTGTTTGGTGTAACTTTTGGGAGAAGATCTTTTGAAAGAAGGTCTTTTAAAAGAAGGCCTTTTAGAAGAATTATTTTTAAAATAATGATTTTTGTTTGGTTTAAATATGTCAAAAGTAAGTTTAGGATAATGAGTTTTGTTTGGATAGGATAAAATAAAATTACTTTTGATTGTTGACGTAAGAGTAATAGTAAGATTCCTTTTCAAAAGGTCTTTTTCTAAAATAAAAAGTAACCTCAAAGATACTTCTTCCCAGAAGGCCTTTTGAAAGAAGTTAAATCAAACACTACCATTTACTGTACAAAGTCATTTTCCTTCTCCTAGAAGACCTTCTGGTGGATGCAAACTGCAATCCAAATAGGCACTTAGTTTCACTCATTGGTGATTGCTTTAACTTGTTTTTATAAAACAAGCAATTACCCGATGGATAAGTATTAGGATATAGGTAGTGATACAAATACCCTGTCATCAAAAGCATTAGTTTTTATTATCTTCTTACACGATCGAACCAGTCATGTAATGGATAAGCCAAATTTTTCATCCCAGGCATTAGACCATTTTGCAGCTTGAAATTTGTTTTCATTCAGTATTAGCATGCAACTAGGCCTTTCCAGAGTGCTTCAAACCCTTTACTTGCAACCGAGCCTTTTGATCTGGTTTAGCGTTTTTTCATATCCTAGTGTATACCGGTATATGCTTCGGAGAGGTAAATTTTTGCCTGACAAAGATATAGATGATCGAACTGAGAGAGTAAAGAAAAAGGTATCTAAGCAGATTGTATATGCGCTGCGAACTTAGAACATTGTATGTAATTGCCATTGGCTATATGCTAAAAATATACAACATGAATGTATATAATGTCTGAACGGTCACTGGTCAGACACTTCAGTAATTGGCTCTGTAGCTGCCAGCCAACTATAATGAATTGTGAAAATTTTTTCCACCACCTCCCTCTTTTTTTTTTTCTCATTTTCTATTTCCAGATGTTTGAGAATTGATGCATATAAACAATTCAAGGAAAACATGGAAACTATTAATTGACCTGTATATATGTCCTATACTAAATTAGGCCCTTCTTAGAGAGCTTGTATTTGATTGCAAGTTGAGGCCTAGTTGAAGATCCAAAGCTTTACTATGGCTTTGATTTGAAGCAGGGAAGTTGCAAGGCTTGAACATGAAAGGCCTATTATCCGTATTGGAGAAGGTAAACATGCAAGTATCTTGCTGGGAAGGAGCATGGGATGGCAGAGAATACCAATTTGATTTCTGATCAACAATAAGGTTGGTATCTTGATCATTTGGATTGAAGCTAATCTGGGACTCTTCACAAAGGGTGAACTCAGAGTAGTTATAGGAAGAGGGGTCATAGAACCAAGGAGTGTTGTTATTAGAGCCATGATGGTAAGCAAAGCCATGGCTATTCTGAAAAGGCTGTAGATAGTAGTTTATACTAGCCTTCCTTGCTTGAAGCTGCAACCTTTTCTTCTTCATTCTTTCTTTCTTGTGAGCATTCTGGTGGCCTCCTAGTGCTTGTGAGTTTGCAAATTCCTTGAAACAGTACTGGCACTCGAACTTTCTCTCATCTTGGTCTCTGGCTGTGCTCCTTTCCTGTGCAGTTTTGTCTCCTCCTGATGAAACTGAGTTAGAGGAGTTCACACTTTCATCTCCTTCTGCAGGCTCTTTGACACATCCCTCATTGTTAGAGGAAGGGTTAAGCTCAAAGCCAAATAACCTGAGCCTCTTCTCCACAGAATTGCCATTGTCACAATCCCATGTAGAGGAACGATCACACACATCCTTTTCCATCTCTCTTAGGTTAAGGGGAAACAGATACTTAGAGGTAGAAATGCAGTGGTTAGTTGTTTGGCATGTGTTCCTTTTATAGAAAGCTCTTAGGGTCTAACATGCAATGCATCTATTAAAATAACTAGTTTTATAATACATGGGCTGCATAAGCGAACCCAAGGGGTCAATAGAATAAAAGAATTAAAAAAAGAAAAGTCAGATAAGAGAAAGCCGTCTCATGCAATGTTTGTTATTTAAAAACACTTTCATATTGTAGTAGATACACCTCAAACTTCTCAATCAGAGCGGATTCAGTGTGATTAAATTAAGGTGGAATTAGATGGTTCATAAGCACTTAATAATATTTATAGTTCCACTTGGTTTTCCTCTTTTATTTAAAAAGAGATATATTCCATGCTTAAGACATGATTAAAGTTATCAAACTAACTGTAGCTGCAAAAGTCAAAGAAAGAAGGGGGCACTAACTTTATAACATATCTACTACTGTACTAAAATGCATATCTAAGATTATTTTAATGACCAGCCAATGACTTAATGGCTTCATGTATTGTCCGCTACCTAAGCTTATCATATATTAATATAATATAGAGATTGCCAAATGGATATTATTATTGCCATGGATGCCTACCTATACAGCCTAGTCCCATTTACTACAGTTAAACCAATTGAAGTAATTTTAAAAAATGCTAAGATCTGTAGAAATGTGATTGCTCAGCACTAAATGAAGCTTCTTTGTAATTATCCCCACCACCCACAATCACATTAAAAAAAATGGGTCTGTTTTTCTTGACCATGTTTTATGAATGCTCTTGTAATAGAATAGAAATAGTAGTTCCTAAATGAAGGAATATGAGAAGTGGTTGATGATGTAAGCATATATACTAATAAGAGTCTTCCATAAGATCTGGGCATATCTTCTTAGAGCAGGCAAAGCCTATATTTTATACAGCTTATGTTTTCAGGTGAATCAAGTCATCAACTATAGTATTATTCAACAAATAAACTGAGCATTTGCGTTGGACAGTTGTTCTAGCGGGACCCACACTATGTTGCTTTTGGGACAATTTAGAAAGGATTAGATTGTGTTTTATTCCATTGTCTAGAACTAGATCTTCCATTGGTTGACTTCTTGCACCAATAAATCTCTCATGCACATCAATTCCCACTCCTTTTTCTCTATTTTCCAGCTTATTCAATTTCCCTTTCTTGCTTTAGAGGAGAATTCCAAGTAGGCTTGCTGTCATCTATCATTTCACTATCCTAACATGTGGAATAAAAAGAGGCCATCAGGGAGGAGATTGGATTGTGGTGGCTAAGTGGGTGGGTTGGCCAGATTGATTGATTTCATCTAATTTCATCTCATTACACGTTGGTTTGAGAATATCAAACCGTGGTCCCTACCTATATCAGCTAACCCATAACCTTGCTCTCCCGCCACTGGGCATTGGCCTTCGCTTTTGGACAAATCCAAAGTGGTTACTAATATTTTATGAGAGACCTCATAGAATACAAAGACTGACTTGGGAAAAATTAAATGTATTGGAATATGATAATTCAGTCATATAAGATCAGCAAAAAGAAAAATGTTACTTCGGACAAAGGACATGTATTATTTTGAACTGTCTGCTTATGCCGAATTCTGACGCATTAAACGCACTTAGACAATAAAAGTTAACGTTACATCTAGGAAAATTCAACCGTCTCTGTTGTTGGTTGGCAGGGTTGTAACTTGTAAGGCTAACTCCCTCAAAACTCTAGCTGCGGTGCATCAAGGACTTCAGGGTCCAAAGTGTTTGGACTTAATTTTTACAGGTGAAGTGTGCCAAAGATGACATCAGAAACAATAAGGAATGAACGTGGTATGTTAAGAACCATAATGAAATCTGGGTTAAAAGCAGCTAGCAGGCACTTTAAGATAATCTTGTTGGTTGACAAACAATATTTTCTTCCTTTCAACCATTTTCCATTACAAGTTCACCAAAAACTCGTTAAGGTTGAAAAGCAGTACCTAAGCAAAGTGCATCGTTGTCAAAAACTGTCGAACCTCGGTTAAGGTTGAAATGTGCCATCATGGTTGGTAGGTCTGGAAAAACTATATATAACAGTTTAACACTATTGATGCACTAGCAAATAGAGCAGACACACCGGTAACCTACTCCGCTATTCGTGTTTCTTTTTTGGGGAGAAATCTATTTTTTGGACACTATCCATAATCTTACACACCCTTGAGCTGGGTGAGAAATAAGTAAAATAAAAAATTTGAAAATATAACAAATTGAAAACAATTTCTCAGATACGAAAACAATTTCTCAGATAGGTGTCCTCAATGTATATTCAAATAACATTACCCTGTTTTTTGGGATACAATACAACAATGGCTCAAGGCTCTCCCTTAGGTTAAAAAACCTATCAGTGGATAATATTGATTTTCACTTTTATTTGAGGAGCTCAAATTCTAAGAACTGAAAAAGGGCCGGGAAATAAAAAAATCAAAGGCTTTGCTCCCACGAGATTAGAACCCGAGAATCAAAAAGATTTAATGCGGAATTTTACTTAGCCTAAATCCTGTCTTTCAATTAGATATGCGGAAACTAGAATTATAAAATCAGAAATACCGGACAACACAAAAAAGAAAAAAGGGGGAAAAAAAAAAAGGTAACGTACGATGAGAGAATCAAATTATATATAGCACTTGGAAATGGCGTTTTGCTAAAGCCGCAGTTGAAGTGCGGAACGCATATTATAGTACTGTCGTCTACACATCTAGCGCAATTAGCTGAATTATAAAAAAACCACTTCAACGAACAGTAAGCAAGAACAAATTTTATAAAGTGCCAGAACATGTTAAAGACCGAAAAACAGAAGTACAGCACTCATTCTAGAAACCACATGAGAAACCAATTGATAACGTGTCACTAACATTTTCCAACGAAACAGATGCAAAATATTCATTCTCTACCATGTAGCGCCAAGAATTCGGTGCTTACCAGCACATGATAGGACTTTGATTGTGAGAAAAAGTATGCACTTGCACATCTGCTGGGAACATTGAGATCCACAGTTAAGCCCGTCAGTCTTGCCAAAGTGCAATCGTAAAACCACTGTAGCTAAGTCCCAATCAGAAAAGAAAAAAAGCAGAGACATTTTTTGCACGACAAGTTGCCGGGCCCAATTGAGGGTTAAAAGGGGAGTAAAGCATCAATGCCATGCACTTTTCCTAACGTCACCCTCTTTCGAAGATCTTGCTGCTCTTGGAGAAGTGGCTCACAAATCGGCATAACTAAGGAAAAGAAAAAGATTGCACACATTTTTCTCACACAGCAAACCCTTGCTCCATGCAAAGCAGTTATTTTTAGACAGTTACAGAACGATCAACCTTAGCTCAGGATAAACTGATTCCATTTCCTATTTCTTCAAATAAAGGAAAAGTACAGAGAATATATTACAGATCAATATTTCCCACAAACTAGAATTTTAACAAATACTTGCTTTTGAATGCAAAAATGCGACAGCGGCCACGATGGACACTCAAACCCCATATGAAAGAGGACATGTTGGACAAATTCTGAGATGTGTACTTTACCATTACCCAAAGAAAAAGAAAAAGAAAAACTAATAATCTGGTGATCCAACCATGTGTTAGATTTTGCATCAAGCAGGACTGATATCACTGTGGACGTTTGGGACGAGGCATAAGGGCGAGAAGAATTTTTTTCCTTGGACCCTGTAACCCAAGCAGCCTCCATAAGTCACATAACACCATAGACCAAAAGTGTACTCAGCACATGCACATGAACATGCATGCATGTATCCATATACATACACATATACATATACACACACACTACAAGAAATTAAGACAAGCAGAATACCCAAACTATCAAACTTGCATGAGGTTCAGATGTACAGGATGAATTTAGCCTGGACTGAGAAATGAACTTTCATTTGCATTTTGGGTAGATTTCTCAGACATCGTGTAAGATTTAAAAGGCATATCCACTGGCTAAAGTGTATGAATGAGAAAAATTCGCATCTTGCAGAGAAATTACAATAAGCTAATAAACAAGGCAATTTTTTTTTTTTTGGGGGTGATAAGGAAAATTTATTCATGCAAAAAATTAAACACAACTTACCTCTAAATTATAGATGACATGGAGTCAAGAAGGGGTGATGGATGGTACAGGAAAAGGCAGTTTTTTAAGGGTTACATGGCATCTGAGACATTATTTCTGTTTTACATGGCCAACAATCAAGTACTTATACATCCTATATGCAGAAGCCACAGAAAAAAAGAGAGAGATGATGAAAATGGATGATATTGGATAAGGCAGCTAGTACTGAGGAGACAGATGCAAAATCAAAGTTATGATAGTCAACATCAGGAAATCCTCCAACACAATTCCACTAACTAAACTCATGCTACATATTCTGAGATACACATAATATAACGATGCCTTAATCAGAACATATGCCATAAATGGAAGGGGGAAAAAAGGGACAATTACCATAGGAATTCCAAGCTCTTTGAGGTCATTTTCTCCCATCTGCTTCAATGCAGTCATATCCACCTGCATGGACATATCAGTGTGTACTGTGTAAGATAACTGCCAAATGCCCTAATTCATGGCAGGAACATATAACCATGTGTCAAAATCATACTGCATTTTAATAATTTGATCAATTCATATTTCTGTACTAATAATATTAAGATATGATCACTTGAGCACTCTGCACAAAATGAACACTTGAGAGTTTGACTACAGCAAGTTCAGACTAAGAATGGAACTTTCTAGGTGTCAATTGGAGCTAGAAATCTTATGAACGATTTTAGGAGAATAAGAGGTAAGTTTCCCACGTTGTTAATTAAGAAATAAGTTTTAATCAGTGCAACATTCGCCCTTTAGGTGGGTTTGAAGCTTTGAACGTCAACCTAAGAAAGAATAGAATATATGGGCTTAAAAGTGAATAAAAAATGTAAGCATGATTCTTTAAGTAATGTTTCGAGGGTTAAAATTTTTTTCCTTCTGTTATCATTCCAAATTCATATAATTTCTATAAAACATGATAGCTACACTCTAAACTAATTTGCAGAACCAAAATTCTAAGTTATGTCATCATTCAATTAAACAAGGAGGCATTATACAAGTCAGTAATTTTTCGAAACATATCTCCCAAACCTAGTGGAAAAAGACTTGGTTGTTGTTTGATTTCTCCAAACATTAAAACAGAACAAATAGAGCTTAGTAAGCTTAGTATAATTCATCAATTCAATGATATGAAAATAAATCAAACTATCTGAAGTAAGAAATAAAACAATTAAGTCCAGCCACAAAATACTGCTTAACACTATCACAGTATCACATAGAGAATCAAACAGTCAAGAGATCCTATGATATATAAATAGTATTCTCCAACCATTTTCTAGCTTAGAGTTGTTGTAGTAGCCAATGAGTAAATGATTATAGCATTTTAATTAAACAAATCATGACATAAATCCTCAATTAAATTTGAAAAAAAATAGTACCAAAATAATATTGTTAGTCATTTACATAAAAAATGAGTTACGTACTTCCTCAGCCTTGAAGAGAATGGCATATTTTCCCAGTCCTAGAGTGTGTAATAGGCCATCAACAGTTTGATGTGATTGCTGTTCATCACCCTAAATGATAACCAGCAAAGCCACATATCAGCACATATATTATAGAAAATCTGTTCAGATAACTTAACATGAGAGGTGAAAATTTGTCTGCTAATTCACACAAGCTTCCAAGATCAGATCAAAGAGAATGATAATAAGTTAATAACTGCAACAACAATTCACATAAACTTTCTGCAATTCAGAATTTTCGATGTCCCATATCAATTCAGATAATGTTGTTCCAATTGTTTACTCGGGAAGCCAATAGGAGAACACATAAATCAAGCATATCAATAACAGCATCAACATATAAAAGGATGCTAACATTTCTCCATGCATATCATAAAGCAAATATCCATGTTTAAGCAGAAACCAGACAGGCATAAGCATTAAAAACAGTAAATTTGTTGTATTAGGAATATCCAATGCGATCTCTCTTGCATATGCGTTTTGCTCAATGGGTGATTTTCTCCATGCATATCATAAAGCAAATATCCATGTTTAAGCAGAAACCAGACAGGCATAAGCATTAAAAACAGTAAATTTGTTGTATTAGGAATATCCAATGCGATCTCTCTTGCATATGCGTTTTGCTCAATGGGTGATTCTCTACTATACCCATTCCAGTTTTAAAAGGCAATAGTAGGCTTATCCAATGCCTTCACAATAAATTAAGGAAGTTAAATCATGTCAACCTCATCAAATACAGAGGATGAACTCAAAGTGACAGCCAGTCTTTCAAATAATTGACAATACACTATTTACAACATTTAGCATACCATATCAAGTTTACTAAAATTATCCAATTCTACAAATCTAGCTTCATTCATTAAGCAGTCACCTTGCCGTTCAAAACTAGGATTACCAAAAAGATAACTTCTAAGCTATCACAAAATCCAGATTGCAGAGAAGTCACATTATAAGATCTGATCTAACACCCAAAATTTATAAATATCAAGCCTCTAAAAGCAGTTCCCAATGCAAAAGATCATGAATTAGTGATTGTATTGAATCATCCCAAAAAATTATTTGTCTGTTACCTTTGATATTGAATGGAATGTTTAACGAATCTTTCTATATAGAAGACCCTACCTCACATGCATTTCCAATTACAGGGATATTCTCATGTCAATAAGTTATGCTTTCAACAACAATCCCTAGCATATGAAGTAGCCAAAAGGGCATAACAGAATCAACCAAAATATCCATCTGATGGTCATGGGAAAAAGATCTCCGAGCAAAGCCAAAAAGCAGATTTGTAGGAAAAAATCAGGAGGTCAGAAGGTATGTATTATTCACCACATATGAAGCCCTTTGTGCAACACTGCTTGAAGGAGGAAGTTGACCAAGATGAGATGTTGCAGGCTTGGCAGTTACTGGAGGCAATGTGGACATTGTGGAGCGTGCCACAAAAGATGCAGGTGCAGTGCCAGGAGGCCTCGAAGTCTCAATAACATCCCTAGTTACATAGGGCACTGGTCTGACACCATCATATGTCCTGTTTAATGGCCTTCTCTGTAGGTCCTCCACATTTCTTGGGGGGGAAATCCCCCTGGAAGTACTTGGAAACCCATCTGGTGATCTTCGCCTAATATGATCCAATGTCCAAGGAGAGTATGAGCTTCTCATGGATTCCACACGCATTAAATCATCAGAACTTCTAACTGAGGGAATTCGCCTCAACATGCTTGTTTCCCTTGGTTCAGGTTCACGCTGCTTTGAATTAAAACTGGTCATTGGTGAGTGAACTGTCTTTGACAGTTTTTCACGGAGGTCCATGTGCCTCTTATCACCATTGCTCTCAGCCCGCTTAGATGCACTTTTTCTCATGAGCTTCAATCGGAGATCATCTTTGCCAATACGCCCATCTAAGTAAATTTATTCAAAAGATATCAGAAATACAGAAACCATTGAGCAACATAAAGACGCAAGAGTAAATTCACCGCTAAGGGAGCTTAATACCATCAAGCCCATTTTGCATGCTTATATCTCCTCGCTGTCTGCAGGGAATATTAAAACATAATTAATGAAACCTAATTTCAATTGAAAACAGAACAGACAGCCTATTCCGCCTCTATCACTGATTATTAAAGAGTTCAACACCATAGATGAAAGAGCAAACACACCGTTTGTTGTTGCTGAGTCCAATTCCATGCCAGATGGAACTGTCTGCATTATTTCCAATTCTGTCTCTTACAGACCGCTTAGTCCCAGCCGAGGGAAGAGAAGAGCAAGAAACATCTGAAGCAGATATATCCCTCTTGACAACCTAAAATGCGCAATAGCAGGTCATCGAAATGAACCCAAATATCCCATTCATCATCATATATTGAAACAAATCTCAATGCTCACAACATAAAGAGTGGTGAAAAATAAGAATTAAACTGCATTCATATATCCCCAATAAATAAATTTAACAAATAGTACTTGCATAACAATTTTCCGAACACCGAACTGGATACCGCTACAAAAGATAGCATTTTGCACCATGTATATTTTATTGGAAAACACATCAGACACTGAAAAAAATAAAAGAAAGAAAAATGTCATATTCATTGATAATTGCCCAGAGTATTATACTCAATGATGATATGCTTATCTTTCGGTATCCATTATAGAAACATTATCAATCAAGCAATTAGAAACAAGTAAATCCCCCCCCCCCCCCCCCAAACAAAAAAATCAACTTAAGCATAATCAAAGTAGCAGAAAGCACACAAACAAGTTCCTTAAACAGAAAGAAAAAATTCAAAATCCACAAAAGGGGAAAAAAATGAAAAACACAAACACAAATTTGAATCAGAAGAGGTTTCAAATTACCTGACCGCTACGCCCAAGAGTAATCGTAACTCGACCACTATCGGACATGTCGATAACCCAAACCCTAAACTATCAATGGAGCAAAGATTTCCGCAACCACGACGGCAATACACCACCAACTCGCACGCGGGGCATGAGCAGAACCGATCTAGTAGAAGCACGAAGAGCTACTCTATCCCTAACCCTAATCCCATTGCCGCGACTCGAAGCAGAGGCAGAGAAACAAACAACACCTTCGTTGTTCAGAAGCGAAACGCGTTTCAAGATTCAAGTGCAGAAAATTTAGCTTACAATTAAGAAAGAGGAAGAGAGGTTTATTGCACGGTGCTTTTGCGCAGAAGGAGAAGCCGTGGAGCTCCAAGGTGGCGGTAGTGGTGCTCTGGTGGAGAGTGGGCGCACAGGGGATTATGGTGGCTGCGTGATCGAATCAGGTCCGTCCGATCAGATGACCGTGGGTGCTGGCGCCAGGTCCCTCTTAATGCTTATGGGTTTTCGGAAAGGTGTCTTCGTGTTTGGGCTATTGACAAGCCCACTGTTAGGTCTCTAATGTTGACCAAAAACGAAGAATTCTGTTGAGATCTGTGGTCAATGCAAAAGGACCTTGCCCGCCTGTGCAAAAGTTCATGATCTTTTTGTATATCAATTTTCTTATTCACATGTCATTTTTTACCCATCATTTTTATACTTGTTATTACATAATATATGTTAATTATTACATAATATATATTAATTATCACATAATTTAGGGAATTCTTTTGGTATCCTTACTTTTAAAAGGGTATCGATGCCCTTTATTATTTTGTGAATATAATTCCTCTCAAAAAAGAATTGCGAATATAATTTAACTATGTACTTTTATGTATCTAAAATAATATAAATTCAATTTTTATTTTATAATTTATATTTTAAGTTAGAGGTACATATTACAAAACATTAAGGTACTAGTCATTGTAAAGGTATAGAAGAAACCACTCATAATGAGAATTGATTACTATCGTTTAATATCATATATGTATCAATCATTACCTAGTGATAATCGATTATAATCTTTAATCACTACATGTAATATACTATAGTTATTAATTATCAAAAAAGAAATGTACTATAGTTATTAATTATGTTTACATTGATCATGGGTATAAATATGGTGAACAAAATTTGAAGTGCAATTGCTATGTAGATACATGTCTCCCTGCTTCGAATTATACTAGCACAAAGAATTGTCACTGTTTTTCTCAACGGTGATGAACATGACTTGTGCAGAAGACAAGTATGAAAAGTTGGGATGAAATTTGGAATTTACAACATACATAGAAGAAAAGCGATATTTACACAAATCTTTATGCCATAAGCTTTTACTAAAATGCTTCTTAGTACACGTGAAAAAAAAATCTTAGTAGCGTTGAGAATAAGACACACAATCCCCTGCTTGCAAGAATAAAAGGAGCAACAATACACACAATAGTGACAGTAAAAATAAATCAGAAAAACTAAAGCAACACGTCAAAATTTTAATGTGGAAATATGAGAGGTAAAAACTAGTGATTAAGAATTGTTTATAATCACCAAGCTTTAGCCTTCAAAGGTTAAAAAAAACCAGCAATAAGAAGAAGTTACAAACTTGCTAAAAATGAAGAGAAAAAAAAAAATGAAAAACTCCCCTACAAACATGGGACCTTAACGTTTGGAGTTTGGAGAACCCTTTCAACAGTCCCACATTTCAGATTAAAGAATAACGTGTTCTAAATATGCTCACCAAATTTCATCTCAATTGGACCACAATGACCTTCTAATTGTCAGTTTAATCAAAATTGTTGACACCAGAAAAATGATAGCAATAACAGTAAAGGTGGTCGAAATTCTCTCTCTTTTCTTCTTTTTGTGAAGCTTCTCATACACTTTTAATCCTTAAAATACCACATTCAAATGAAAATAACCAACGAGCTTATATCACTTTGTGAAGAGAACTGCTATTTGACCAGAATTATTGCCCGGCATTTACTAGCCAGAATGAGGTGGCTTACATGATGTGTAGGTCACTTAAAATCTTAATTACATGTCATTTTTTAATTTAATAAATTTTTGAACAAACTAATATGGTGAACGAAAAATACTGCAAGACCCTCGATTCACTGTGTTTATTGTTTAGCAATTTCTTCTTCTCTTCTCTATACCCGGATCAGAAGGTGAGTTTCTCAATAAATTTTATATTTTCTTTTCTTCTTGCCTGAAGCTGTAGAAAACATTAAAATGTAGTCTTTACCCCCAACCAAAACACGCAAAATGGTTGAAGCAATTTACAAAATCCTAATATTGCCTACAACAAAATACTCCAAAATGGTTTTCAAAACTCGTTGAAATGGAAAAGCTTGATAGATTGGGACCTACATTTGGAGTAGATAGAAGTGCTTGATGGATTCGGACCTATATTTGGAGTGGTGGTGCTCGTCAATCTCGTGGCTTTGGCCTAGGCTTGCAAATCATTGGGTCAGTTTTAGTTTATTGAGGGTTAAGATCTAAAAGGACCCATCTTTGAGTGAAAGTGAAGAGCTTGTCGGTGTTGCTTCTGCTGGAACAACCAGAGTCAGAGGTGGCAGTGATTTTGGTGTTTAAACATGGGAGCGGTTGTGTGGTTAAAACGGTGACCTAAGATTTTGGAAGGATTGTGATTTTAGAATTTTTTTAAAAAAAAATTGATGACATGTTAACTTCAGTTACAATGCCACATAGTTCGGGCTTCGCAATTCGGGTAACGGTTCGTGTCGTATGGTATTTTATCTTTGTGAATAGGCCTTTGTGAGGATTAGAACTCAAACTAAGGAAAGGAGAGCATCTCCTTATTTCCAAAGGGCTAGTGGCTTAGAAAAGATAACTTTGAAGACAACATGATGTATATCTAATTTGTATATTGTACCGATAAAAATATGTTGTTAATTTCCTGAAACTTGTATGTAGAATATAAATATGATCCCAATTTACAGTTTATCCAGACACCTCTGATATCAATAACTTCGTCATAGTATTTTCATCCACTTGGTTATGGATATTTATTCATTTATTTTCATAACTATGCTAATATGGTTGCAACATGTAACGATATTCGGCTCATATTGAGAATGCCAATGTTATGCTGTACTTGATCTGCTTAGAGTTTGCTCTAGCCATGTCCCGCGGATTTTGAATACTCAGCTTGTACAAAGTTGTAAACACATACCTTGATTTGAAGCCATGAGACCTTTGGATCTTCCTTGTAAAGACATAACACAATGTTCTTAATCTGGTTCATGTGCTTTTTGTATTGTGTTTAAAGTTCAAAACAAAAAATTTGATCTGATGTAATGAAAGGAGGTTTTGGTCACATGTAAACTAGTATCGGCCAACCTCAGTATTACTTCTTTTTTTGGTTACAACTGGAGAAATTAAATGATTTACAAAATCACATTAACTCGGGAGATAAGATGCATGAGGAAAGGGAACGACGGTGAGAGAAAATTGAACCTCTTTTGGAATATGAGGAGGCACTCTGGGCCTAGAAAGCAAGGTAGTAATAGGTGGTGGAGTAGGGGAGAGAAAATACCAAATAATTTCATACATTAGTATTGAAAGGAGACATGTTGATACATAAAATAATATAATATAAACATAAAATTATACGATAATGATGGCACAGGTTTAGTAAACCAGATGAGATTGCACATCTTGCAAGAGAACATGTCTCCTCTATACATGATTTGAATGAAGGAGATGAATGTGCTGGATATAATTACCAAGCTACAAAACCGGAATCTGCCAACTCTTACCAGTGAACAAGTCCAACATTTGGTGCAGCCTTTTACACATGCAAAATTGAGCATGCAGTGTTTCAAGTGAATTCTCATAAAGTACTGAGAGTCCGGGACCATGTGGGATAGCAGTTGCGCTGTATTAGAACTCTGGGACTAGAGAATTGAACACCTTGATCCGTCTCGATAGTTCTCTCATTCCTCAATAGAGCTTACCTATTCAAGGTACTTAGTCAAACTTACATAATCTTAATCCCAAAGGTCATTTCTCCAAATAATTTCAAAGAAGTCAGATCCAATAACCATGTTTTATGTACCTTATAACATAGGGTAATTTCTGAAGTTTTGACTAATGAATAGATTATAGCCAATCATGGACCCAATCATCCACCATATCATATTGACATATTGCTTTCATCAATAGTTCTGGAATGGATTAAAATGTGGCCTGAATTTGTATGAGATAAGAAAAGTAAGTGACTATGCCATGGGCGAAGTGGGGACATAGAAATTAGGTTGTATTTGAATGAGGACAGCCAGATTCTATGACCATTATTGAATACAAGCGAGTTCTTACATGAATACATTAATTTCTGGAGAAAAGTGCTGGAATAGTGTTTGGAGTTTAGCAAAACAAACCTATTACCTAGTTGATTGTGAGCCCAAGGCAAAAAGCTCCGTGCTCCTTTAAGCCCATAAGATGCGGATCAGAAAGAGAGTAGGGGTCTTGTGGCATGGAAGAAATCCGTTTCAACCAATGACCTTCGCTTCTTGGACTACAATTCTCAGACGACTTGAGAATGCTATATAATCTAGAAAACTCAACAATATGCTAAGCGTTAGGGCTGTTGTTTTACAAGGCAAAAAAAAAAAAAAAACATTATCTAACTCATCACAGAATAGCCAAAGCCTTTTATATGATTTTTTTTTTATCAATTTCCAAATTATATATTTTCCTTGATTAAAACTTTTATACTATCATCTAATTATATATGAACATAATACTAAAAGTATTTCACTTTCATAACACTTACTTGAAAAATTATACATATAATATTATATAATTAATTAATAAAATAAAATTTTATACTAATAATAGATCATAACTATTTTTTTTTTTTTGCTAAAAATGTTATTGCTATGACTTGCATTTATAACTTGTATAGAATTCTTATCCATCATGAAAATGAATTAAACTCAAGAGACACTTCATGACAAAATTAATTTAAAAAAAATCATGGAGTAACTATTATTATTTACCCATAAATAATTAGTAGTTAAATTATTTTTTTAAAAAAGGGGATACTATCTCAAAAGGGCAAAAAGGCATCCCAAGAGCCAAAGAACCAAACTAATATCTTTCATCCTGTCACAAAGATTTATATTTTGGTCCGACCAAACTCTCCTTTATGTTTTTATTTTTATTATTTACTGTTTTAAAGCTCTTGATGCTCATTAAAAATCCTGTGGACCGATTGCTTTTTATTACATTCTAGCGGGCTGTGGAAGTTATAAATAATACATGCTTGGCTCTCCAATGATGATATTACATCATATATGCGGGTTGTTTGTCCAATGTTGATATTATATTG
Organism: Pterocarpus macrocarpus; assembly: GCA_031439585.1. Taxonomy (NCBI): domain Eukaryota; kingdom Viridiplantae; phylum Streptophyta; class Magnoliopsida; order Fabales; family Fabaceae; genus Pterocarpus; species Pterocarpus macrocarpus. The sequence goes on along the minus strand of CM062520.1, from coordinate 59,927,214 downwards.
TATCAAAATTGAAGTTAAATCTCCGACAAAAAAGGTCAAATCGATGAAAAATCAAGTAAACATAGGGAGAAGGAGTCATTGAAACCACTATAGAGGGGTGAGCCTCTCTATGGGGCCAGCTCTCCCTTGTGCAGATCTGGGAAAGATAATTGCACTACATCTTTTCTCTCTTTTTTTTTTTTTTTTTATATGTCCCACCTCCCCATTTAATGAGGCTTACATGATTTTTCTATCAAACATGTCTCTTTTGATAGCAATTGTGTCTAGATAATGAGAAATGATATGAGTTTACAAACACCTTTTATTTTCTCACAATTGTTGATATATATGCAGCATTGGAGGACTGCATTTAAGGCACTTAACAAATCAACATCATTCTTCCATGGTCGAGAGGGCTTTGTTGATTTTGTGACATTTGTGTGTTCGTCACATCTTATTGGAGAAGTGATGTGTTGCAAGATCTAGTTCAACTCTTGTTTCACACCATTGTGTGGCTATGCTAAGATGGAAAAGATCATTTTTTTAGTCATTGCAAAATGGAGTATGCATTGCCCTTGGTCATTTAAAATTGTGTAGTTTTCATTGATTATAATTATATGATTAGCATGTTATGATCAGTTTTTGTGGTACAAATTTATCTTTTGTATACATGCTATTGCTTTTAATTATTAATCAATGAATATCTTTCTACTTAAAGAAAAAGTCAAATCATACTTTCATTACAATTTGTTTGATATGTATAAGTACAATTTTCCTTCAAGTTCATTTATATTTTGCAAAAATGTTTCATGAATAATTAGGCTTTTCAATTTTAACAAAATTACCATGGTATGTCTTATTTTGAATTATTACCATAATATGGGAATTTTTTTTGAGGTTTTTTGAAACAAGTACAAAACCCAACCTGTAGTGTGGCAGAATATGCGAATCTCTTTCAAAAGCTGCAGTCCAAAACTCAACATGCAACTTAGCGAATTACAATATTAAGGTGTGAAATTTTTTTATTCCTCTGTTCATATCTTTTGGTTAAACAAAATAATATATTATTTATTTTAATGTATTACAATAATATATTATTATTATTATAATTATTATTCTTATTATATAGGAGATTGCTAATCTCTACACCATAGTTATTAAATTTGGCCCGATGATCAACTCGATCAAAGGATTGGGTCACTGAGTTACTGGTTCAACCGATGGTTCACTGATTGAATTGGATATAATTAAATAAATATATAATAATATATTAAAATTTAAATAAATACAATGAAATAACACAAGTAATTAACAATTTAACATGTTTTAAAAATTTATATGCTTATATAAAAATATATATAAAAGCATGTATACAAAATACAATAATTATATATTAATTAGTACAATCAAATTATAAAAAAAATATACATCTAAAATAAAAATTTACTTTAATTTTTTTCAAACCTCATTCAAAAGTCAAGAGTCAATTACCAACACAAAATTAATTCACATATGACTTGAGGCCATTCGCCATATGTCAAGCCAGGAGATTGGGCTAGTTCCATAAGCCCATTATTTATTTGATTTTTTTATACAACTAAAAAGTAACCTTAATTTATTAATCTTTCTCAACTCAAAACTCTCTCTCTCAAATGCCGCACAACACATTGTCCTTAGGGATGACAAACCCATTAAAACGAATATCCACGGGGATTACCAGCAATGAGGATGGGAATAAGGACAGATTTGGTTCCTATGAGGACAGAGAGATGTCCCCATTTAGTTAATGGAGGCAGAGGCAGGAGATGAGATCCCAACCCCATGGAGACCTACGAAATCTCCGCTTAGATATGAAATTGCACAATATATATATATATATTTTACTATCTATATTTCTCTTTGACTTACACACTTATTAGGAAATTTACTAATTGAGTTAGGAATTTGCATATTTGAGTTTGTAATTTAAATATTTTTAATTTGTAATTTGAATATTTTATTGTCTTGTAATGGATTTGCAATTATGTATTTTATTTTTAATTTAAATTGTATTGTATTGTATTATATTGGATAATAATATGAATTATAAATATTTATGGATGTTTTATTCAACTTAAAAGTATTTTCTTTATATTTTTATCTTTTTTTAGATTCTTTTTTTTTTTTTATAGAAATCCGTAGATATCCGCGGGGATCCGAATCCCCAATGGAAACGGGGATGGGGACGAGAGGCAGCGGGGTATGTCCCCACCCCATGGGTACCCATTGCCATCCTTACGCTATGCTCTCTATTTCAACTTAGGGTGGGAGGTATGTCCCCGCCCCTATGGATACCCATTGCCATCCCTACCATGTGCTCTCTATTTCAACTTAACTCTCTCTCTCTCTCTCTCTCTTCAACCCACACAATCCCATATTCCCAAATCATACAAAGAACATACCACCATCAGAGAGGCAACGATTGAGCGATGGCAAGCGACGGGGTAGACGCAGAAGAATGGCAACTGCTAACTGGGGCAACATCGCACTTTGTGTAGTGCTTCTGTCATTTTGCGTTTCTTCTTTCTTAGTTTCTATTTTAATCTGAATGTTTGGTGGTCTCTTAGTAGATTGAGTTTTTTTCCCCCATCATATGAAACGACATTCTTTCATCATTGAGGTAAAAAAAAAGAAACATGCCCAAACTAGCCGGATTTGAGTAAGTTGGGCGGCTCATCGATTTTCATACAAACTGGCCAAGTCATATAGGTTCACTCCAGTTTGACGACAAGACTAATCCATAGCACAATTTGAACCAGGTAGTCACTCGGTTCACCAGTTTACCAATTCAACTGGTCCATTTGAGCTGAGTCTAGTAACACTACGTCTTTATGCAGTGATTAGCAACCCTACACTTAGTTTTGGATAGTAAACTTGTCTATCTCTTTTTCTTAGCTGTATTTGTTTGGAATTTTTTTGCAAAAAATTATTTTTTTAATAGAAAAAAATTCTATTTTCAATTTTTTTATGGAAGTTAAAAAAATAACTTATAAAAATTTGTTTTTTAATTTTTTTAACTATATATAAAATTTAAGTTTTAAAATTACTTTTTTAAAAAATTAAAAGAAATATACTCTTAATTCACTTAAAATTTTGGATAAATTTATAATTATATATTATCCATATTAATTACTTTTTAAAATTTTTTTCTCTCCTAATTAATGTTCTGTCTTCACTATCTTTCTCTACACCTATGCTTCACACATAATAAAAACTAATTAAAATAAAAACATTAACTTTTATACAATTGGTTATTTTCCGAGACATCTATAGTTTGGTATATAATAAAATTTTTTAAACTTTTTTCTTTTTATCTTTACCGTAATAATTGTATACTAATACGATGGTTAAAAATACAATTAATGTATAAGTTGTACCTTGATTCAATTATATACAAGTATGGTGGTAAAAAAATTATAGATCGTATTTTTGTCATTTTGCTTAGTTTCAATTTCGGGAGAAAAAAAATACAAGTTGTGCATAGATTGATTAAAAATTCAGTAAATACAAGCTTAAATAACTTTGTCAAAATATAACAAAATCTAAATCTATATTCTCTACATATACGTTTGGTAATTTACAAACGCTATAAAAAAATTTTTTGAGTTAATATTAAATATATTTATCCAAAACCCACAAAATATATATATATTTATTTATTTATTTATTTATTTATTTATTTATTTACCCGACAAATAATAAAATTACTTGAGTTTTAAATCGCTTATATATTATTCAATAAAGGAAAAATAAAAAAATATTTTTCAAATAGAAAAAATAGTGGAGACAGAATATTAATTAGAGGAGAGAGAGAGAGAGAGAGAGAGAGAGAGAGAAATTTAAATAAATAATTAGGAGAGTTGAAAAGTGAGAAAGTAAGAAGTTAACAACCTTTGGATCAATAACTTCCATTGTTAGTGAGAGCCACTAAGTGATACAAGGGTGGATAATCCCTCATTTTCTCATTTTATAAGCCTCCTCACTTTAGAGAATTCAAAATCTAAATAATTAATATGGAGAGCATACAATTACAAATTTACTCAGAAGTTCAAGTTGATTAAGAAAAGAGATAAATGAGTTTAATATCCAAAACAAAATATGGAGATTGCTAATCTCCACATTAGATTAGTTAAAGATGTTCTAATATTTGAACTTAATAAAAAGGAGATTTTTTATTTCATTTTTATTTTTTATTTTTTTGGTTATTGGATGACATTATTATTAAAAATTAATTTTTAATAATATTTTATAGATTTTTCTAATGCATTATTTATAATGTAATAGGAGACGAGACCCATGTAAGCTTGACACAGAAACTTGTCAGAGCTGCCATATGTGATAGATAGGTACTTACAGTGTGCAAGATTATATGACATTGCCCACATCGAGCCATTTCATATCCTTCCAGATCTTATTAATGCATTAATCGAATGGTAGAGACCAGAGGGGGCATTTGATAGGAAATTTGAATTTTCATTCTTGAAAATAGGATTTCTATAAATGTTATTTGTAGGAATAGCTTTCCCAAGTATGTGTTTTTTAGAGTGTTTGGCAAACGAATTGAATTTCCGGAAATATTTAGCATATTTATAAAAATCAAGCTTTTCTTAACAATGATGAAAACACCCTTAGCAAAGGGCGGTGGTGAAAGGTAACTAATGGTGGGTGATAGTGGGTGACAATAAGGGTAATTTGGTCTTTTATAAAGAAAAATATTCTCATCCTATGGAAACGTTATAATCTCATGTGTGAGATGAGAATATTTTGATGGGAATCTTGACCCAAAATCAATCCTAAAAATGCAGTATTCATGGAAATATTTTTGCAAATCTTCTACCAAACAAAGGAATGTTTTCACATTCCCCTACCAAACACCCCTAAAGTGTCACACATTTCATTTTTTTTGTGGGGCGTGTACGGTGACATTAGAAGATATTACACTTCAACTTGGGCCCCCTATCAATGGTTTTGTTGTTATTGGATGCACTAATTTCAATGTGCCAATACTACAAAATATGTGTTAGGCGTTGCTTGGGAAACGGCTTGGAGTTCCCGATTTTGATGATTGTGCAATCAAGTTGAATTGGCTGAAGACAAATTTCCAAGATCTCAGAGAGCATGCCTATGAGCGAACAATAGAGTGCCATGCTCATGTTTACATGTTGTGCTTGTTAGGGAGTAGAATAATGTCGAACAAAATATTGGCCTTAATCCATGGAAAGATATAGTTGGACTTTACTATGTTATACCAAGGTTTATGTCGTGCTTCATGCAGCAATACATAGGAGGTCAGTGGTTGCCTAATTTGCTACAGTTATGGGCATGGCATCAGCTCGCCTTTTTGTGTCTTATGTAGGACAAACCATATCAATTTTCCCTAACAGCAAGGTAAAAATTCATTATATAACAATTTTTTAATTTATTATTATCAATTTATATCTATTTAATACAACATTACACAGATAGGCTGGTGTCAAATACCTATGGAGATTTGATTACGACACCATCGGCAGTATGAAGGGGTTTAGATCGTATCGATTTGCATAATCAGGTTACGATTAAAATACTATAGCAATTCATAGAATGTATCAGTCAACATTATTTTTTTTTATGAGTTGTTTTTTCCTTACTTTAACAATTGCGCATATATATCATTATCAAGTGAATTATATTTTCAATAACAAGTTGTGAAATAGAATACTTATTTGAATTTTTGTTCTTTAAAGTCACTTTACTATAAAACTGAAGAATGAGAACAATGAGAAAAAAATAATTACTTTTTTTAGTTGTTTAATACTCAATTCAAAATTGAATGCTGATGCTCTTATAAAATAAATTATATTTTGAATAACAAGTAACTAAAGAAATGAGAGGGAGAGGAAATTTTTTTTTAGTTGTTCAATCCTTATTTAAAAATTAGAAATACATATCTTTATAAAAAATAATACATTTTAATAATGAGTTATTATATGAAATAAATTTTTATTATTTAAAATAATTTATTCAATACAAATTTCATAATTATACTTTCTTGTTTATATAATTATTTCATTTTGGATAATTTTAATTTTATAATATTTTATATTAATTTATATAATATTTCTGCAATTCAAATTTTATAATTTTTTACTAAACCTATACAATAAAATAAAATCCCAACAACAAATTATTACATTAAATTATATTATATATATTTTACATAATTTACACTGGTGTATAATATATCTCTTGAACTAGTTATTTGGTGAGATTAGTAGGTGCTCTCAATTTTATCACTTTGTAGCATAGTGAAACTATGGTTTGGAAAAGGTATAATTTGTGCTTAAAGTTAAAAGTTGAATTGAAGTTTGACAATTACTTTGCTTTAGTTTCATTTTATTTATCAATCAGTGTAATAAATTTGAGTTTTCGTATTAATTTTTTGGTACAGTTTATTTTTTTGTAAAAATATGCTAATTTTCTTGATTTAATGTATACAACTCTATTTTATTCTTTGTGTAATATTTGATGGCTATTGAAATATTATTTTTTGGATTTGTTCTTTATTTTCTTTATTAGTGATGAATACTAATTCATATAGGAAGAATATACATAATATATGAGATGGAGCTTTCGACCGTTGGAACTTTCAAGATCATTAGAGCATTTGACCGTTGGTGGGTATTTGGGATATGCAAAGCTGATCCAAATCAATCAAAATCGCTAAACTAGTCCAATTCAGACTAAAAATCAATCAAAATTGCAAAAGTTTGGATTGGATTGGATCTTATTTTTTGCAAATCACATGGATTGGATTAGATTTTTTATTTAATTTTCAAAACCGATTCAACTAAATACAACCCGCATAATATTATATAATATAATTTTTTATTATTAAGTTTATACTTTTGATTATAATAATTTAAATTTATTTCATATATTTTTTTATTTATATACCATTCTCACTTAAATAACATTTTATATTATTTGGATCAGATTGATTTTTCACTCAAAATCAATCCAAGCTGATCCGCGAGCACTTGGTGGGTATCTCAGAATCTGGCACACTAAAAGTAGACTTTTGGGACAAGAATTTTGTTTCAGAATCCGCCCCGCTACAAGAAGAATTTTGGGACAATATTGTTGTTCCACAATCCCACGCACATGAGAGGTAGAGTTGTGGGACCTAATTTCTTTATCTCAAAATCCTAGTTGCTGCATGTAGGATTCCGTACAAACTTTTTTTCTTCCACAATTGCACTAGCAGTGTGGTAGATTGCTCTTTAAAAATCATATTCCCATAAATTCTTGTATAACACCATATCATGGTGTTATTATCTCACAAATGCCATATCCATAAAAAAAAGAGCTAGAAAGAACAATTTTTCATAAGATATGGCATTTGTGAGACAATAATACCATGATATGGTGTTTTACAAGAATTTAGAAGAATATAGTTTTTGAAGAGCAATCCGCTACACTGTTAGCAGAATTGTGGAAGGAAAACGAGAATATAATAAATAATCATTCTATTAATATTGAATTACACATTTATTTAGTTATTCAAATATCTTTTTCATTATATATATATATATATATATATATATATATATATATATATATATATATATATATATATATATATATATCAGAATAATAATATAAATATCATAATAATCTAAATAATAATATCAAAATAATAATAATAATATTATTATTATTATTATTATAATACATTAAAAATATATCTAATCAAAAAACATATACAAAGGAATAAAAATAAGTTCACACCTTAATTTTATAATCCGCCCAAGTTGCATGTTGAGTTTTGGATTGTGCAGCTTTCGAGAGAGATTCCCACATCTGGCCATATTACAGGTTGGGTTTTATACTTGTGTCACATTACGCTATGGTTTAAGTAGAGTTTCAAAAACCCTAAAAAAATTCCCATATTCTGGTAATAATTCAAAATAACCTATATCATGGTAATTTTGTGATTGAAACACCATATTAAAATTGAAAACCCCCTAAATGCTAAACCCTAAAATTGAAAAGCCATAATTCTACATTAATAAATTTAGTTAATAATAAATTAACTGTTACTTCACATTAAGTATATAAATTAATTAATAAACTAATAACATGTTTGCAAATTATATCAACCTAAATATAGATGTGAATCGGACCAATGGGTCATTAGCTTTCAGAGGCTTACAAACTTTTAAGCTTGTGAGACTTGTGGACCATATTGCTCTCCAGCCCACAACTTTAACTTATCGAGTTACTTGACCTCGAGGGAACTCAGAAACTTACTGATCCTGTTCTCGAGTAGAAAGCGATGCAAGGTTTGACGACCAACCCATTATGCTTCTAGGTTTACCACCACGCCCCTTGTGATGTAGGATCTAGAAGATTTCTAATAATTACTTGCATACACGAAATCGTAAATTCCTTTTTGAAATTTAAGCTCTAATAGAAAATTTCATTCAAACTTGAGTGACACACTATACATCCCTCTTTCCCCCCTCTCTCTCTACAACAAGAAATAATGAAATAGTATATTCATTCTTAGTCTTTATCAAGGTTAAGAAAATCGAATCGAATATCAAACTAGTTAAGGCACTAGTTCAAAGATTCAGAGGTCTAACCGATTCAACCGGATGTTTGACCAAAGTATAATAAAATGTATATTTAATTATATATATATAAAATTAAAATGCAAAAAATTATAACATAACCAATACAAAATAACATTGTTCAAAGATCAACAAAACTAAACATAATCCAAATCTTTCTAGTCTCAAGTCTCAACTTCTAATAAAGCATGGCAACATTAACTCACATGACAATATTAAAAAGTAATATTACATCAAAAGTAAAAAGTAAAGTTCGCAGATCAAATAGAATCATCAAAATTTACATTATTTTGTTGAATATCTTCATCATTAAAATCTTCATCTTCATGTCCATCATCATCATCATCAAATGCTCTATAAGGCGTACTAGTATCAATATGATCAGTCTCCCCATCATCTAACAAAATAAAAATATGTTAAATATATGAAAAAGAGTTTATGAACAAAGCATTTTATAAAAAATGAAATCATAAAACTCACTACCAAGAAATGAAGGAATAGAGTTGTCTTCGTATATCAAATTCTAAGTTTGCTATCCTAAAGTTCCAAAAATAACATAATGACATTGATAAGTATTAAGTAATTTAATGGTATAATACCTAGATTTAAGATGCAAGTTATAGGTCACAAAACAATATCATTTAGTCTCTGATGCTCCAGCTTATTCCTTTTTTTAGTATGAATTTGTTCAAAAAGACTTCAATTCCGCTCACATCTTGAGGAAGAAGATCTCTGGTCAAGAACACGAATTGCTATCTTTTGCAAATTCAAAGCACTACCACCAAAATATCTCCACCATTTACCTATATAGATTAGATATAAGTATTTCATCATTAACCATCAATAATTCATCATTTTTTTGAAATATAAAAAATAAATTAAAATATTAAACCAAATATCTTACTAGGTTGGAGTTCGTTGGCTGCTTGCATAACTTTTGGCCTATCAAAACTCCCTTTGTGCTCTCAGTATACTTGCATCTCCTTCATTGCTTTAATTAATTCATTACAAAGACTCTTTACATCAAGTAAACCTTGTAAGACTTGATGCTTCTCAATAAATTTCCCATCATAAAAGAAAGTTAAGTTTAGAAAGCAAGCTACTGCATGGAGACTTCACTTCAAGTGCTTAACCTATCTTGCCTTAATGATTTATGTGTAAGGTTGATATGCAATCTTTTTATTCTTGAACATCTCCTTAATTGCATTTTTAGCCCTTTGTAATCCTTCATATACATATCCCAATGAAGGTTTTTCATCAGAAACTACAATTCTCAACAATCTAGTCAAAGGGCCACAAGCTTACACATGGTATAGTAACTCTTCTAAAGTATTTTGTCTAAGACAATAGCACTAACAACTTTCCCATTAGCACTCCTAGATAACTTGTGTCTAGTGAAATAAGAGTCTACAACCAAAACTTGCAAATCTATCTTATATATTCATAGATATTTTTTAATGTAAGAAAGATAGTAGCAAAATGAGTAGCTCCTAGACGGACAATTTCTTTTCAATCGGGCCTTTTTCAAAGCCAAGACAAGAACACCATATGGTTGTAAACAAAGATAGTAATCTTGGAAGCACGGGAAGCAAGGCTAGTAATGTAGGGCATGCTGCTTATATCTTTCAAAATAAGATGTAGGCAGTGTGTGGCATAGGGAGAACAAAAAAAATTATCATACTTTTCATGAATAAGCTTCCCCAGCTGCTACATAATTGGCTGCATTGTTAGTCATCACATGCACAATATTACTTGGCCCAACCCATTCAATAACATCAACAAACAGATTACACAATGTAGAGGCATTTTTAATCACACTTAAAGCATCTACAGATTTCACAAAAGACATACTAGCAGGACAATACACCAAAAAATTGATCAAAGTTCTCTCTACCTTTGATCTGTCCAACCATCAGCCATAAGTGTGCAATCAGTTTCTTTCCATGAGCTCCGATAACTACCCACAAGCAACTAACACTCTTTCTTAAGATCACTCAACAAGTGAACTCTTAGTTTATCATAACAAGGACCTTTAAAACTAGGTCCAATACCAGCAATAACATCCAAAGCATCTTGAAAGTAAGGTGATCAAATTGCATGGAAAGGAATTTGTGCTTCAACAATCCATCTAACAAGTCTCAATTTAGCATCATGTGTTGCTTCTTTGCTTTAAAAGACACTTTTCAAACTTGGTTGGGCTTCTGGACTTGTCCTTGGTGCAAAATGGCCACTAACTTTTTGAGAAGCACTTGCTTTTCTTATTCCCTTGTCTCCAGCAATTTGTATCTTAGATGGTCGAGGGGTAGGAGTAACCTCTTCTTCCTCTTGTGCCATCGCTTCTTCAATCTCATCATCACTAAAGCTCACAGATATATCTTTACTCGTCTTAACTTCTTCCAAAAGTCTTGACATTTGTTCTTTCACATCATGAGGAGCCTGCTAGCAATGTTTCCTTGTTTACCTATAAGATGTTGTTTCATTCTTTGAACCCCTCCTCCTTTACATCGGTTTAAATAAAGTAAACATGTGTATATTATCTTCCCATTCTCAACATTTAAACTGAAATGTCTTCATGCCAGATTAGTTTTCCCATGAGTAGAGACTGAGGAGGATTAATTATCGGCATTGGCAGGATTGCTATTGGAAAGATTAGCATTGACAAGGGCAGCATTAGCATTGGCAGGATTGCTATTATCTAGTGATTAATCATTAGCATCCATATCTGAAAAAAAAAAAAGTGAAAAAACAATGCCAAAATTCACATTAGGAAATAAGTAACAAAACAATAATTAAACTATTCAACTTTTCCAATAATAAATGAATGTTATGAATTACAATCTAATGGATCTAAATAATGAAGATCCCCTAACAATGAGTAGACCGTAACGTTAACCTAATAATCTTATAATCTTACAAAAAAAGTTGACTTAATTAGAAAGAAACAAACAATCATGAATAGAAAAAAGTAGAAAACTTGAGAAGTAAACTAATAAAGACACAATTCGACCTTTAGCTTAGTTTCAAATTCAATTTGAATACTTGAGAAATAAATAACACCCAATGCAGTAAGTCAATAGCAGAATTATTAAAAACGATATCAAAATCTCACATTGATGTCATTATCGTTGACACTTCATCAAAAACCTCAAATGCATCCATAAACCTACAAAACAAGCTCCTTCATAAGCCATTCTTTTGCAGTTTACATATCCAAAAACCAAATCCACAATAATAGAATTAAGGGTATGAAAGTTCAAGATTTAAAAACAATAAAGAAGGAGAGCATGACAGAGAAGTGGAGGATTGCACCTAAACTACGGCGATGGACGGCTTCTCGGCGATGGATAGTGGTGTGGAGGACAGACGTAGGACAGTTTAATGGTGGTGGCTGTGTCCTTCTTCCTTGGGCAATTGAAAGGTAAAGAGTGACGAGTGAAGAATGAAGAGTGGAAAGAAACGGAAACTAGAGGCAGAATATGAAACCAAGGCTGCCCTCACCTTTTTGACCCTGTTTCTAACTTTGGTTTTGCTTTTGAAGCTGCAAAACGAAACTTCTTCTTTTTTTTTTTTCAAAAAATGGCAGTGTTTTACAACTAAAATAACAAAAAAATCAAATTAACTAAATCAATAAATTGGTATAACTGGTCTGGTTCACACCAGTTCAACGATTTTTCCTGGTTCTATCTGGTTTGTCATCAATTTTTTAGGTTGACGGTTGAAGAAGAATGACTAGACTGGCCTAGCGTCTGGTTCTCGGTTCAACTAGTCCGACTGGCCAATCCAATCTAATTTTCTCTTCCATAATCTTTATACTACTCACACCACTCCTCACTAGAGAGCCTCCTATTCAACCTAGAATCCTTAGAGGAAGATCTCTTTGGTTAGCCACTAGTGCCCTAGCTAAATCAAGAACAAAATTGATTAGAAAAGGTAATATAGTGATAACAAGTGAATTATGGTTAAATTAGAGAATTGTATTTAAATATTGGTTTAATTGAAAAGTATAAAAATGATGTATGTACTAAAAGTTGAGCGCAAATAATAGGATAGTATATGGAGTAATGTTATATACATAGAAATAAATAGACATTATTGAATATTTGAAAGAGAGAGATACACAAGAAATATTATTTGTACTCATAAAATAGACTCATTATAGATATACAAAGAGAGACAAAGATACAAAAATAATGTGGATTGAAAAATAAAGAATAGTGGATCTACTACCATTGTGTCTTTTTCTCTCCTGCTATTTTTTTCAGTAAGTCCACTTTATAAGTACAAATAACATTTCTTCTTATATCCAAGCATTTGGTAATGGTAGGCAGAACCAAAGTTTTATGTTTCTTTCTCTTAGATGTTCACTTTAATATTTATTTTATATATAAATAACATCACTCTAATATTTTACACACTCCTTCAACTTTAAAAGTAGAAATGAAATTAATTCCCAAGCAAAATAGACGCTGAAGCATTGCATGTGATTTTGAACCATACAAGCAAACAAAACGGAGCTCAGAAAACAGCTAGCACAGCTGACTAGATGTATTTGTGTTCCCTCCCCCTTATTAATCAACCATAAACTGTGCTTTTTCCTTTCTGATCGGAACTTAATTTGCACATAAAGCATATCCGCTAGTGTTATTATTGATGAGAAACACAGCTAGCTTACCAGATCAGCAAAACTGCTAAATATATAATGCAATTTCAAGTCAAATGATGGTATCATTGCTCACAAGAAAGCCTTGCATATACGTCATTCAACATCCAATAATGCCATACATGCATATCCTAGGGATAAATTATTTTCCGGGTGACACACACACACACACACACACACACACACACACGTTATTTATACTGATTGAAAACATCGTGCTTAATTTTTTATCTATGTGATAAGATCCATGTTAACACATGTAACAAGAGATTAATTTTGATTTCCTATCAGAATAAAAAAGTTTAATCCTGTTATCTAATTAAGTGTTAGTATTTATAAAATTTTTAAAATAGTGAATAATTGAATTAAATATTTTTATTGATATAGTAATACATAATTAAATATTTATATAAAAAAAATTTATACCGATAATATTTCAAAGTTAAATTATACAAATAATTGTTTATTCTAAATCACGTTCATAGAGCAGTGTTGCAGAGAAGGTCCTACATACATTGTCGCTGCATGGATCTCTGCCATATTACTAATTAAGTAAACGAATTCTGCTACTTGGTTTCTAAATGTGATTCGTTATAAATAGAATGGTCTGACAAGTGCATATGAATGAAGTAATTAGGGCACTTTACTTATTGTACTTTAAAGCGTTTATTATATATTTTTTTAATACGTGACATTTAAATTTTAATGCGTAATTTTTTCTCCAAGCTCCAAATGGATGAAATTTAAATTTAAATTTGTCAATATGAATTGACTCGTCTAGTCAACATTTTGCTTCAGGACTTGTGTCCAAATTTATAAAAATTTCCCAGTGCGCAACCTATAATCTTCATAAATTCTTATATTAAGGTTGGTTATGACGTTAGATGAAGAAAACCTCCCCTCGTCCTAAACTTCTATTATATATGAAAAAGTAATTCTAAATCCTAATTTGAGTTGTGTGGTGTATTGCCCACTTAGAAAATACATTTGTTTCTAGGCAATTGAACCTTTGTTTGATGATAAAGATGGACGGAGGTTTGGTTTGGTATTATTGTGGCTTTTTGAAAGTTGTTGAGTTGTTTGTGCTCTTTAAGGCTTAGTTTGATATTACTGTGACTTTTTAAAAGCTGCTGAGCTCTTTCGGCTATTTAAAAACTGCTCTCAAAATGTTATAGTAGTATTATTTGGTAAAATAATGTAAAAATTGCTCTTAGTAAGCAGAAGCCACAAAAGTAGTGTTTGATAAAATTGCTCTTAATATTTAAAATGACTATAATGGCTATAAATACTAAAGAGAATAATTTCTATTTTTAATATCATTAAATAGAGTAAGATTATATTAGTCTTTTAAATTTTGGATAGCACAAGCCAGCTCCGAAAAGCACCCCATGAGGGCTCCCGAGAGCATTCCCTAGCTCTCAAAAGCCAAGAGCAAAAGCACCATAGCTTTTCAGTTTATCAAACAAAAAAAATTGGCTTATACTTTTCATAAGCCAGAGCACCCCTTCGGAGAGCACTACCAAACTAGGCCTAAAAGCTATGCTCAAAAAGTTATAATAATACAATTTGGTAAAATAATGTAAAAATTACTCTCAATAAGCAGAAGTCATAAAAGCAGTGTTAGATAAAATTGCTCTTAAAATCTAAAATAACCATAATAGATAAATATTAATGAGAGTAATTTCTACCTTTATAGAGAAAAATTAGAAATTAGAACTCTTAATTAATAAAATGATAAAATTGGATTTTTACTAAAATTTAAGGTTATGATAGTCTTTTAAATTTTAAATAGCACAAAGTTAACTCTAAAAAATATTCTATGAAAACTCCAAAGAGTACCGCTTGGGTCTCAAAAGCCAAAAGTAAAAGTATCCTAATCTTTTGATTTACCAAAAGAATAAATTGGTTTTTACTTTTTATAATTTAGAATACCTCATTCAGAGAACACTACATAACTAAGTTGGATATTCAAGAGACAAGTACCAGAATAGATGTCGATATAATACTAAGGCATAGTAAGATATATGCCAAATCATCATGGGCAAAAAACTCTTCATGGATCATCTAATGCTTCTAGTTCTCGGTGATCTAGATGGTAATGTCCGTGGGTGTATATATATACGCTATACGGTATCACCGTACAGAGAGTAGAAGATGAACATATATTCACACACAAGCACTCATTTTCTTAATTATCTTCAATATTTGCATTAGGACATACATGTGCGCTTTTAACTTAATCATAGGGGTCGAATTTCAAGGATAACATGTGCAAGTGCAACACAAGAAAATATAAGATCTGACTCGTATACTAAACCCATGGTGCTTAACAGCTAATGGTTTTCTATGATACTTTACCTAATATGATATATAGTCCGCGATAAGGAAGGACACTGATATGGATAATTGACTCGCGGTGTCTAGACAGAATCAAGCATGCAATCCAAGCTAGCTGAATTCCAAACGACATATATGAAAGCTAGACAAAGAGGGAATCAGTAGACTATGGCAACCCGTGAGAAACATATGGTTGGAAAAATTGGCATTAATTTGAATCCAATAGACCAGAAAGCAATGCTTGTGGCTTCAACCTCCCTTTCTAATTGAAACCACAGGAGCTTTGTATTAGTTAATAACTCAATATCAAAGCAATGTGGAAACGGAGAAAAAGACCCTTATTGAAAATTCTAAAATTTATGTGAGAAATTTAACATTTATAAGTACATATATAAATGCAGAAAAATAAATAAATAAATAAATAAATAAAAACTAGCTAGCTAGCTAGCTTCATTGTATGATTTCAAACTCATCATGTGATGGGGCTAAAGGTGAAAATCATGGAATGGACTTCAGAAATTGAAAGTATTTATTTATGAGAAATTTGATTCATCGGGGATGGTTGTTGTTATATAACATTTTAATTTACTGTATCTATTTTCATGTTCTCCTTGAGAGGCAAGAAGAAATAAGCCCTGTGTTACTTTTTGTTATTTCTCAGGGGAAAAAAGAAGATGAAGAAGGAGACATGTTAACACCCTCAATCAGGAAAATTAATAATATTATAAATAAAACCCTATTTCAAGAAAAAGATAACCGTAAAGAAGGCATGATGATGGCTTGGGGTCATGAGCATTAAAGTCTATAGTACACAAAATAACATAGTTTGGAACAAACCAACAGTTATTCTTCCGAAGAATAATATTTATTATCGTATATAGATGTAGAAATCCAGATCTATACCTCCAACTGTAATCAGAAAGTACAAATTGAGGCCACAAATTCCTGTTCTCAAATCAAATTTACAAGTAAGGGAAGCCATAAAGTAACAGCACAAGAGAAAGAGAAAAGAGAGAGAGTGTTCACCATATCATATTATTATCTAGAAACACCAAGCTCGAAAATTAACCACGTACCACGCTGTATAATCGAATCCATATATATAACCTTTAGTCACCTAATTAAATCAAACCAAAGCTGACAAATATGAAAAAGATATATAAAGACACCCATGTATATATAAAGAGAGAGGTGCAAGGAGATAATATATAGACCACTGCATATATAGGTTAATTTGCTTGATCTAGCAAACAATCGGACCACAACGCTTCAATTCCCCGAGAAGAGAAGAAAGTAGCATGAGAAGCCGTAGAGAAGAAGATCACCACCCTTGAATCAGCACAACAGATTGTAGTAGCTGGGAAATGGAAGCGGGTAGGGTTTCTTCTTCTTGAGTGAAGCCATCTCCTTCGTCTTCTAACCCTTCTCTCTATCCTTTGGTCTCTTTCTTGTTGTTGTGCTGATCTTGGAGGCGGAGGATGATGATGGGTTTGGTGCGGTTGGTGGAAGGTAAGAGATGCGGTGGTGATGATGAAAGTGAGGGACTAATGATGAGGGGAAGAGGGAAGAAGACATGATGATTGCTGCGGGTTGTGTTGTGTTGTGTGTTTTTCGCGTTGAAGGAAGAGATAAAAATCCCAAAGTGTTGGGGTGTGCTAGCTAGCTAATAGCATAATTCTCAAAGACAGAGAAGAAATATAGATGGTTTTCCTTTTTTTTTTTCCCTTTCCTTTTTGCTTCTTTCACATGGAGTTAATTATCGTTTTGAAGCCACCATGTTGGCTATGTCTTTTTTTTTTTTTTTCATCCTTTCTTTCTCTTCTAACACAACAAAAAAAGGTTAAGGCCCTAGCTAGCACAGCACTTGTTCTACTACTTCATATAGGAAGGCTAGGTAATAAGGTTTGACTATGTGAAAGAAAATGTGTGTGTGAGAGAGAGAGAGAGAGACAGAGAGAGACGGAGATTTCCATGGAGGTAATGGGGGTCAGCTGTTTACCTTTTGTCTACGAAAAGTTAGGATAGAGATTGCCATGTAGCACTTGTACAGTAAAATAAAATGACTGTGATATTGTATCTAGAATCTCATGGAAAAGGGCAGGCCTATGAGGAAAAAAGTCTATCCTTGACATCGAAGCCAATCTGTCAAAAATATAATCACTAAGGTATTGTGATATTACACTTATTTTTATTTCTTTTACTGCATGAGTACAATCTGGGTTAATATTCTCTCTCTTCCCTTTTTTTCGATAGATTTCCCTCTTCCCTAATTTAATAATCATCAAGTTCTTAATGTGGGCTGACCCTATATTGGGATAATAAGATTAATTATAAGATACACGTTACAAGTTTTTCTCAAAAAAACAAAAAACAAAACAAAATAGATTTTTTTGGCTCATTTGATGATAACATATATTCTTATCTCAAGTTAGAATTCAATTCAACGTATCCTGCCATCCTGGTTATAACTCATATTATTTGTACCTTTCAAGTTTCTTTAAAATTTGAATTCTTTATTTTTAAAATAAAAAAGAAAATTATCACACACACACATAGAAAGTAGGTTGATGCGTACGGTCCTAAAAATTAATTAATGTTTGCTAGAAGTTCACTGCTCTAAAATTTGCCATATATAAAACAGCTAAGCATATCTTATGATGGATATATTAGAACAATTATCGATTGATCAACTTTAAATTTATCAAGAGATAAAAAATGAAAACTTAAAAGAAAAAATTGCTTGGACTGATTGAAATTCATGGACAATGCTAATACATACATACACGTGAATGATGTGAGAGTGAAGATAACCAAATGTAATGATTAAGAAAATGACTCAATTACAAATATGATTACGTTGATGAAATTTATAAGGCCCTTGCCGTTTTGATTAATTCATTGAATTAAAACAATGGTTAGTGGGGGCTAATGTCACATTCTCATCACTACGTGACCTCTTCGCCGGTAGTTATACCAGCCATCTTCTGTAAAAGAGAGCTAATTTCTCTATCAACTACTGCTGTTCATGCGCTTATTGGTTTTTTTTTTTTTTCCGGCGTACTGCTTTAAATTTTGCAGTTATTTCCCAAGGGTGTGAGGCGCATGTATTACTCAAAAAATCATTGCAGGTTCGCCAACTGCTTTACTTTACCCCCATCAAGATCGATGGTCATATTACTACATTTTGGTAGCACTATAAGCAGGGATATGTCAATTTCTTAATGAAAATTTACTTCATTAATTTGTCTTTACTTGGATATTATTGTGATTATAAAAATAAATACTCTTATGTACAAATTTTACATGATTTGGTTATATGTTAATTTTTATTATTTATTAGATTCTCTTATAAGATATAGACTTAGTCTCACCATCTTAATCAATGATAAAAATATATACATAATTATATCATATAAAATTTTTACATAAGAAGATCTATTTTCCATAAGTAAACAATGTGCATTAATTGAAAGAAATATAAATAGAACACTCAAAGGCTTTAGAGCATGTTTGTTTTAGGTTTGCCTCAGCGCTAACCAACCGCACTTATTAAAAGATAGAAAAAAATTACTTTGGTTAAAATTACCTCTGAACTCGTGTTTTAGTATTTTTGTGGGAAACAAACTGGCTGTTAGTATCCTCATGGACTACACTCCTCATAAGAGAGTCATGTTATGGAAAAGAAAAATACAAAAATGAAATCGATAGATTAATATAAAAAATATGGGTCCTATTAAAGCATAATCTTTATCTTTCTCTCTCATAACATAATACTCTGGTATTAGTGAAGAACATAAGAGGATCCTTATCTGCATTTTGATGTAACCTGCAGTTATATATAGCTCAACTGCTCAAGTGGTATAACACTATCATAAATTAGCAAATTGTCATCATGGAGGAAAAACGGGAAGAATAGACCACACGTGCACGAGTGAAACTGACACTTGTTAATTTGATTTTTCAAAATACTTGGTGCATATCGACAATGAGTTGGAAAAAATCAACTTGCCTCTTAAGCACAGTTGCAATAGGAAAATGTCATTTACAGAATGTGTTTCAGATTTGTCTCACATATTGCATCTGAATTTGACTTTGCATTAGTGATTACATACACTTCTTGTTGAGAATCTTAATTAAGATGCATGGTTCTATGTAAAACTTTACCCTTGGTACATGCAACAACGCAATATACGAATTCTCAACCCAAAATAGGAGATCGAGCGCTTACATAACAAAATACAAGAAGGGAGTACTTAAGCTAGAAAATACTAATAGAATCCCTATTTCTATATTTTGACCATAATGAATGTACAACTTTGTTAAGATCGATCCTTTTCCAAGTCGTTTTGGTTTCACCTCTTTCTATGAAAAGGTCAATAAGTTCATGTGTATTGGCCAGTTAAAAGGGGCATTTTTTTTTTGCTCCTAGAGAGTGCCTCTGACATTTGATAAATAAAAAGCTACACAAAAAGGGGAGCACAAAGATCAGCCTTCCTTCGTCTTTTCAGCTGAGTGGAGGCTTTTCCATTTTGTCCTTTTGAATTTTGATTCTTTTGGGGCCAATGCAATGCAGTGGCTTTGATGAGCAAACCAAGAAACGGAAATGGAAAAAGATGATACTAAAAGTGATTTCCCACTCCCAAATTTGAAAAGGATCGCACTGGAGAGTCAGGAAGTAGTAATCATTCAAACCTCAAAGCAATGGACAAAGCAGTTAATTTAGTTTGGCTTATAACAAGCCACCATTCACACTTCACTGATCGAGTGTTTTTTCTTCTTCTTCTTTCTCAATACTGTACGTATGGAAGGAGAATGTTTCAGTACTCACAGTGAGTTCTGAAAATCGGAATTTTTTTTTTTTTTTTTTGGGTACAAAGATATTTTCTAAAAGACTATGTAGGATGTACCCCAAAAAAAAAAAAAAAAAGACAACGTAGGAAAATTTGCAGAATTTAGTTCATTTATGTGAATTTAGAAGTTGTCTCTCTAGCTCTATTTTTTAAAATTTTTTTTCACTATAGTTTCATTAGTGAAAACTCAGCTCACAATCCGAGTGGTACTTTGTTGAAATTTTAGTGTGTTTATTGGGATTTCACAAGTATATGAATACATTAAAAAAAAATAAGTAGAGAGATGCGATTCAAATATCTATTAATACACAAAAATTCCAAAAAAATAGCACTCAAATCCTCAATATTATCATGACATGAAAATAAAAAATAAAAATAAAAAGAGACAACTTTTCACTTCTCACTGATAAATTGAATTCCCCAAACTTTCTCACGGAATTCTCCAATAAAAATGAATTCAACTAAAGAAAAATACATCAATTCTAAGTATTGAAAATTTCATATTTTGATAGTAAGGACCGAAGACAAACTCGGTATGCAGTGAGGCTAGACAATTTGACAGAAATAGCGGGTCCATGCTTTCATTAGGCTCGTTTTACACTTTCGATCACTTTTGCCCCCTTTTAAATGAAAATACTCTTAAATAATTTTTTTAAATAGAAATCTTTAAATAGAGATGCGGCTAACGAATATGAAGTGCCAACTTCTAGTTTTATTAGAAGTAAAATCACCAAAAAATTGCTATACTCATTTTTTTTTATTGAAATTTAGAAACAACTAAGTCTACGTACAAAATTTAGTAAGTATTTAATTAACAGAAGAAATTACTTATTCATAATTAAAAAACAGACCAAAGTTAACGGTGCTGTTGATAACATAAAAATTTATTCACAGATAAAGTTGATATGAAGATGAATTTGTATATGTTTATCCAATATAATTTATTAGATGTAATTGATATACACTCAGCCTGAAATTTTTTCACATTATTATTTAATAATAATGTTACTATATTAATGGTAGTGTGCTGCTTCTGTATACGATATGTGTCACATTTCCCAATATTGGCTTGCTCATTTTCTATGTCTTCTTGCAACTTACTAAAATGAGGAGGAAAAAGGGTAATTAATGTCGTTCATTAAAAAATGGGTAATGTCAACTTATTTTCTTACGGCCATAATTATTGTAGCAACGTTTTAGGGAGCAAACAAGAAAGTCACTATCTATCTTTGTAACAGAGAATACACGATAGGGCCAAGTGCCTCTACTCTTTGTCTCCACCCTAATAAAATTTTAATGTTGGCGCCAAACAGTCAAAAAAATTGTTTTTTGGGGGAGGACAAATCAGGTTTTTTTTTCTTTTTCTTTTGTTTGGGGGGGGGGGGGGAGATTTTCAAAGGAAATTGAGTATTATTAGACTATTTTAATACTACTTAATTCACAAGATAACAAGATTTGTTAATTACTAAAATTTCTATTAATAAGTAAGTAATAAGTATTAATTCATTAGCTAATAGATCCGTATTTTTAATTAATAAGTAAGTTATTATCAATTGATATAAAAATAACGTAAAAATAGATTAATATTTTTGTTAATCTTCATAATAATTTTTAATAATTAATAATGAAATTAAATTAAAAATAAATATATTTAAATTATTTATTTATTAAAAAATTATTAAATAATCAATTAGAAAAAATTAAAATTGTTCTTTAGTAAGCACACTTTTACTCACAACATCATAAAATTAAAAAGCTTCATTCTCTTCAGCGCCGAATGGTGTTAATTATAAAATCTTAAACAAACAGCTTCTAGATGTTTGAATTGGCCGTTTGATGACATCAAATGCCATAGGTTAGGGTGCCAATGTGTTCAACTATTGTTTTTCCTAAAATCACTCTTAGATATAAAAATCTTACGGATCTGACTGATCCAAAATTTTAAACGATTCAAATAAAGCTCGACAACCGAAAATAAAATAGGTTTTTTTTTTATTTCAATAATATTTTTATATAACTAAGTAATTTTAAGGGAAAAAAAGTTTTTTTTATCTCTTATCTTTATTTTTTTTAATTTGATTTTTTATCTTTAATTTTTTTTAATTTGGTCCTTTGTTATTTTTAATTTAGTCCTTTGTTGCTTTTCCATCATATAATTAATGAAAAAGGCTTATATAGCACACACAATGCTAACATACTATACACATGCATCTTACGTATATTATGTCATGTCTGTATCTTTTATTAGTTATATGATAAAAAAATATCAAGAATTAAATTGAAAATAAATTATAATTTAAGAGACCAAATTAAAAAAGAAAATAAAAATAAAAAACTAAATTGAAAAAATATAAAAATAATGAAAAAAAAGATTATTTTTCCATAATTTCAATGAAATTATAAAATTTGTGATTTTTTATTTGATTCTTACCACTATAAAATGTTTGTTTCATACTTTAAACTGGACAGGCAATAATTTTTTAATTGACTCCAAAAGAATTTTAATGTGAAAATTTATTATTTTAAACATAAAAATATTTTCTTATATTAGAACACTTTAATATTTCCCTGAAATTTGGCCCCATATAACGTTTACCTAACATTATAGGGCCCAAGGAAATTTGAAAATAATGTTGAAAAAAATAAAATGAAATGAAAAGAGAAAGGAATGTCTCATTCTATCGTGGTTTTCGTGTGGACCCGCTGGGTTATTGGGGCATGGACCCCATATACGTTACGACATATCGAGGAATTTCCGCATCGATGAGAATGTTGGAAAAGATTAGGATATAAGAAAACGAAACGTAGGATAAGGATGCTAAGATAGTCAATGCACTTCAGTTGACTTCTGCAACACGTGCTTCGCTTTCCATGTCAATTCCACGAGACAAAAGGGTTTAACTTTTGCAGCAGGCATAGGATAGCCTTTGTTTTGGTTGGCCAATCATTTTACCAGGCCCATTCCAAGGTTCGGATTTTCATCTTGAAGAGAAATCAAAACCCAAATTTGCTTTCCATTCGATGTTTATATGAAGTCATATTAATGAATGAACTATGGAGACCGAAAGAAAAAAAAACAATGAATGAACTATAAAAGCCATATTTGCCCAAGACTTCAAATGATGACAAAAAAAAACCAGAAAGTTTAATAGCGTGTGTGAAAATTAAATATATAGTATTTAATTTTGAAATATTAATAATATAAAAATTTTTTATACTATTATTTAATCAAATTTTTTTATATGTATAATTTTTAAAGTTATAAGTATGAAAGTCAAAATTGTTTATTGATGTGACAAATATATGATTGGAATATAATACAAAAGAGTTTTACACTATTAATACATCAAAATTAAACTCAAATATATACTCATGAAGGATCAATTCTATCAAAACAAAAATAAAATCAATGAAGGATCATGCATAACAACCTAGATCATTTTATTTAGAGGTGTTTACAATTTAATTTGGTTCAATTTTAAAAGCAAATTTCAATCAAATCAAATCAATCGGTTTGCATATAATACTAACCAATTATTTTTTATTTTTTTACAAAATTGAATCAAATCAAACCACTTTTAATCTACTTAATTCAGTTTGGCCATTAGAATTTTTAGATAAAAATAAGAACCAAAATTCAGGTTATTTTTATACTATAAATCAACCCTTAAATTTGTATTTAGGGAAGCAAATATATGCATTTTCTTAGTATCTCAATCATATAATTATAAATAATAGGTCAACGTGGTTGGGCTCAATTTTTAAGTTCTTCCATTGGTGGATTAGTGGATAATCTATACGTATTTTTATAAGCACTTGATAAGATCAAAGACATGCTTTGACTCTAGATTAAGGTGAGCCTTTCTTTTAACTTAATTTTTTCCTTAATCGAAAAAAATATTTTTTTATGTTAAAAAAATTATAAACAATAGAACAAAACTAAAATTTCCATTGATCAACAATATATCAACACATTAGATGAGGTAGTATTTAGAACATTAAAAGATAAAAACTTTCGAAACTATACAATATTTGAAACAAAAACAATGCACAATTAACATTAGAGTTTGCGAACCCAAACTAAAAATAAAACTAGCAATCTAGAATCAACTCCATCAAATATCACCACCATGGGACACGGACCGCCAAGCATAATAGGAACAACAGGAAAAGAAAATTGTATATAGAAGGCAAAGAGATGGTTGGCGAACCAGTAACAACAGAAAAAGAAAACTAGAATTGGAGGTAGAGGTATAAGTGGATTAAATTAATCCAATGACCTCAAAGATTCAAATCAAACCAAATAAAATCAATAGAATTTCTTTGGATCATTTCAGATAATTGATTCATTTAAAGGTGGATTTAAAACCCAAATCAATTATTATTGTTTGGTTTCGGATTTATAATTTTTCAACTCGATTATCTGATCAATTAATTTTTAATTTATTTTTAATCTTTCAAAGCTTTGCATTAAGTTTTTAATATTATAGTCACTTTTTATTTTCTTTGTTTAAATTTGTTTAAGAAATTTATCTATTTATATCATTATTAATTATAACATAACAAAGCTTTTATACTATTGTTAGTTGTTATAAGGATAATTTTTTTTAAAAAAATAATTCTTTATTTTTTATTTCATTTCAATAACCTAGATCAAACCAACCAATCCAATTAAAATAGTTTGGATTTATTTTTTACTTGAACTCGAACCAAATCAACTCATTTAAATCCCTATTTGGAGGTCGGGCAGGCGAGTAGCAAACTGGATGAGTGACGAACTAGAGGAGAGACAACAAATTAGATGAGGGGTGGCAAAGGAGAATGGGTCGTGATTCACAAAGTATACCAATGTTTGAGAGAGGTAATTTAATCTTAAAAGTAGTCACATGCTGTAAAGTAGTCATGTGCACAGTGTGTGACTATTTTTGTTAGTAGTATATATATATATATATTCACTGCTGGTTGGTATAATTTTCAACAATATCTTAGTGGCCATTTTTGGGTCTGTTTGGTCGTGTCTCGGTGGCCGTTGAGACAAAGAAGGAGGGGATGCATTAACCCAAGTTGCCTTTGGACTTAATGTTGTATGATTCCATGTATTAAAGCTACCGGTGGCGGAAGATCCTTCGGCTCAGCGGATACGACTGCATGCAGGTATCGCAGTGGAGTCAGTTCGAATCCTAGGGCGGGTCAGTGATACCCCCAAAGTGATCCAAGAAAATAATAAAACAAAAAGCTACTGGTGATCCCGTACTGCCCTTTTCCTTGCCGTAAGGTATCATGGGCTTGTGTTGGATTGGTAGTGCGTGATTTAAAAACCTACTAACTCAGCTTAATTGGTTTCTAAGCCCAAATTTATCTTTACAAAATCTGAATGAGAAGAAACCAAGCACCCCAAAAAAAAAAAAAATCATACAAAATAATAAATAAAGTAAAAAGAAATAAAAAGAATTTTTTTTTCCTGAAAGTAATAACATTTATGCTCCTATTTTTTTTTTTTTTTTTTCAAATGCTTTGAAACCTTAGGGTCCCCCTGGAGTGACAGATGCCGCCTGAAATTCAACGCATGATGCACTTGCCGCTGTAGGCTTTATTCAGCTAATTTATCTTATATTTAGTGTTCGTTTGGATTTTTTTTCTTGAAAAAGTAGCTTTTTTTTTTAAATATTTGGATGAGTTTCTTTTTTGAATAATGAAGCACTAGAAACTTTTTTATAATACATTTTGAAGCGTTTGAGAAAGACCTCTTTACAATATTTAAAAAAAAAATTCAAAGATAAAAAGATCAATATTTTAATTAATGCAAAATACAAAAACAAAACTTTTTTACCTTTTTAAAATATTTTTTTTATAAAAACAAATAAAACAATATATTTTGGGAAGCTAATTCAAGCGACCCCTTAGCTCCCTTCTGAACAAACTCCAGAATTTGACATTCAAATTTCCAATGTAGCGTTTTTCTTTGCCTGCTTCGCGGCTGGAAGCAACGTCGCGGGGAATGGAGAGCTAGGTTGGCAGTTTCACCAAAAGACTACCACAATTTGCACCCCACATGGAATATTTTTAATTTTTTTCTTTTAGCTTCCTTTCTCTTTTCTCCTTATTTTCGTATACTATAAGTGTTTGTTCCAATAGATTAATTTAGATTACAGGGTGAGGAGGGTTGCTGGATTATAGGCTCAGGAAAGGATTAATTTCTTCTCAAGGTTTTATACATCAGTTCAAATGCAAAAAAATTTATCTGATACTTCAAGTACCATCATTTTAATTTGTTTATATCCCTAAATAGCAATTGGTCGGTCTCTAATTTTCTTGGTTAATCAGTTCCATATGAATATTACACTGTGAGCTCCAAGGCTTTCTTTTGACATTTGAATATGGGTATGTGCTAAATACTATTTGCTGTTTCGAATTATTATTCTCTCCCTCATATTTAGAATATATGAATTTGTTGCATGAATATGAAGAATGGGTAAATTTTACTCCTAATTACTAATTGGTAGAGTGGAAGGGAGTACAAGAAGAGACTCACATAATTGATGAGAAAATATTTTATTTCTTGTTACTCATTAAACTCTAAAGCATATAGGTTACTTCTAAAAACCTTAAGAGGGACTTTACACATTCTATAATTATTAAAATTAACAAGAATTATTTTTTATACTTGAATCAACATAATTTATACCAACTTTATAGGCCAACTTCTTTTGATGTGAATTTACCTTCTCTATCGGATTTTAGAGCTTTAATAATATAACCACTCTCTTTTCTAACACGTGCTTTGAAAGTTTTAATGGCGACAAATGCTTTAGATTTTTACTTTAGAAAGTAAACCCAAGTCTTTCATACTACAATCATCAATAAAGAGTAGAAAATGTTTATTTTTACTGAACGATGAATGATTGTTCATTCTACAGACATCAGCATAAACAAGTTGGAGAGGCTCTTTGCTGTTGATTTGGTTCCTTTGGAAAACTTCTTCTTGCATACTTGCCAAGGAGACATGCTTCATATAATTGATTGGGATGATTGATGGGAGGCATCCCTTTCGCCATCTTTGCGTCTCCTATGGCCTTGAGTGCTTTAAAGTTCAAATGGGCAAATTTCATATGCCAACACCATGCTTCATTTTTTATGCTAGCCGCCAAACATTTTGCTTCATGTTGCTTCATGTTGCTTCATGGGTCTTGAGATTTAAAGTGAACATTCTATTTCTTGACATAAACATCTTAGCGATCAAATTAATCTCTAAGCCATAAACAAAATCTTTCATGTGAATTTCATACCCCTTCTTTTCAATTTAGGAATATAGTAAACATCCATATGATCAATTTGTGAGTACTATCCTTTAAAGAAATTAAAATGGTACCAAGCTCTTGATACCACTATGTTTGAGGAAGAGATAAAATTAGAGAAAAGATGATTTCTATTATTTGATGCACTTGATATATGATCGGAGTCTCCAATTTGTATTGGAGCTAGGGTGACCCTTAACCTATCATCTATAATGATTCACTACGTGAATACTTAGTGCCATCTTAATACTAGTGGCCTTAGTGGCTAATTGCACATGAATACTCTAGAATTTTCTCAATTATATATTATTTCTAGAGTTTAATTCGTATGCACTCTTTGTGTAAAAGAATTTTATAATGATATCCAATCATGTACCTCCATATAAGCAAAAATGGTTTACTCTTAGAGCATCTCTAATGGCAAAGACACATTTGATCTCACTTTTAGGTCCCACTATATGTCGCATTCACACTTGTGGGGCAACACGTCATAAAATGCAAAAGTGTCTAAAAAATGGGGCTCTTTTCTCTAATGGCAAGGTCCACTTTGGTTCCATATGTTTTTCAAATTAAAAATAAATATTAACATATTTATCAAATACTTTTTTTATAAATATTTTTTAATATACAATTTTATTTTTGTATTGAACAAAAACATAAAATTAAAGTTAACAATTAATTTTTTAAAGATTAAGTTGCGAATAAAATTTTCATATATTTATATTTTTAAAGTTAAAATATAAAAATTCAAACTAAATTTATTTAGGAACTAAAACAAGTTTTCAAAATATCGAAAAAATATCACATGATTAACAATAACAACAACATGCATAATTTTAAAAATTACATTATAAAATACGTTATAAACCCAACAATATTGCATAATTGAAAAATTAAACAATTAAAGCACTACTTAACGAACAATGTGGAATTCCCATATATGTTCCATCAAATCTGCTAGTAGTTGTTGATACTTTTGTCTATCATAAAGTTGGATACTATTTTAAATATATCTCTCATATGGATTAAAATTTTCATCAGCTAGCTTTGGTTGTGCTATGTCATTGTTCACATCATCATGAAAAGGAGCTGATTAAAGTTTCTAGCATACATATCTCTTTCATCCTCAACAATCATATTATGTAATATAATGTAGGCTCTCATTATTCTCTTAAGCTTTCTCTTCTCCTAGAATCGTGCTGGGTCACTTATAATTGTGAAGCGAGCTTGCAGCACTCCGATTAATACTCGTTCCATATCCTTTCATTGTCCCTATAGTTTGGAGTTTGTTTTGATGAATGTTGCCCATTCATGATACATACCATCTATTAAATAGTGGCCATAATGTAATCATTACTATTCATAGTGTGATTTACGTGGGGGGCACAGCCATTTAGAACTTCCTCAAACACTAGTGATCAGTCTAATACATTGATGTCGTTGTTTGAACCAGCAACTCCAAAAAATGCATGTCATATCCAAAGGTCTGATGGAGCCACAACTTTAAGTGCTATAGTTGGTACTCCACGATAATCACTTAGTACACATCTTTCTATGCTTTTGGGTAGTTTATCCACTGCTAGTGCATATAGTCAATGTTAACCATTATGCCAGGGAAACTGCAGTCCTCCCCCATCTGTGGTAGGCATTGGACATCTTTTGAGTTAGGCTATTCAACCTTGAATACCAAAATCACATCTTCAACAAACTTCTCTAAGCAATCAGTTGTGGTGCTTTTGTCTATTTGCATATAATCATCAATAGCATCAGCTGATACTCTGTATGTTAACATACGCATGGTAGCTGTGCATTTTTGTAGTGAGGATAAGCCTTTCTTGCCGACAACATTGACTTTTTCATGGAAATATGGAGCAATATTTGAGAGGGCTTCCACAATGCGAAGGAAGACATGTCTTCCCATTCAAATCCTTTACCAGAATATATTAGGGGATATAGGTGCAAAGTAATCCCTAAAAAGATGTTTGTGTCCTAAATCACGGTCTCTGTCTATCATCCTATACAAGGTTTGGAGGAAGAACTTTGCCCATGCAATTGTAGAATGAGTTGAAGTTGGTGCTCATCTGAATCATTAAATAGAAAATCCATAATCTAGTTACTCAAAGACATGATTTTGGGTTGGTTTGAATCACTGAACACCATATCATCAATCAAGTCATCCAAAGACATATTATTGGGTTCATTAGAATTTCCAACCATTTATAGTAATAGATATTTTAGTAGTGGTTATGAGTGAAAAAATGTTTTGAGGGTAGATAGTGAGTGTAGATGAGATTTAATAATTCTAATAAAGGGAAGAGGAAAGATGTTGTAAGCAAATATGGAAAAGTGATTCTCCATGTCTATAATATAGTTTTGTAATAACTAGTTTTTTAACAGCTAATTTTGTAACAGTTAATTTTTATAATGACTAGTTTTGCAATGGCTAGTTTTGTAATGGCTTCTTTTGTAATAGCTAATTTTGTAATGACTGGTTTTTCATACATTTAATTTATTTATTAAAGGTTTAAATCTAAATAACATTGCATAATTTTAGAAATTACATTACAAAATATAGTACATGGCCAACAACATTGCATACTTGAAACATTAACTAAATTAAAAATACAGGCAATACTTAAATTAAAAATACAAGCAATATTTAAATTAAAAATACAACTGACATGTAAATTAAATATACTTTGCCTTAATTTTGTCTATGAGATTAGCATGAATGGATCATTTTTCTTTAGTCATCAATGAGTTGTCTGTATTAAGAATTTACGTCACCATCTCCATCTCCTTAATCGCCATCTTCTATTACTTCACTACTATTACTTTTTCTTTTAGGGCCAATTCCCTTTCCTCCATGTTCTTAAAATCCTCTGTGAGCGATAGTTTCCTAACTATAGCAGATTTGAGTGTATTAATCTCTTTTTCTAAAGTTAGTCCACCCTCACATGCTGTTGATTTCCCCTACCTTTTCTTTGGGATGCTTTGGTGCCTTGTGAACGAACTGGAGAGTCCACACCAACATCCTCACCCGTTGCCATTTTCGGATTTGAGGAAGATGAGTATGCTCTAGAAGCACTTATATTTGTGCTCTTGGAGCCTCCACTTTCAGTTGATTGAGTTTTCCATTTTTGTTCCCTCTGGAGCTAATTCTAGTATCTCATAAAAATACATTTCTTCTTACGCTTTGTAAAATAGAGTTTATGAGCAAACTTTGTTATATCATCATTGTTCGAACTGCTCCCTGTATTTCGAAATGTGTGATCACAGAAACCACTGAATTGTTGAGCTCCATAGTTAATCCTATGCTATTGTTTCTTCATTGCATCTACCCTTCTCTTGATCAAGCCACGGTTGCTTTCCTTACAATACTCACGGACACGATTCCAAAATGCATCACTTTTTTGGTCGGTACCAATCACAGGATCCTTTGGCACATTTAACGACACACTTTTTAGCAGTTCATCTTCTTCCCATCGCCAATGACTACTATCTTGTCCATCATCTTTAGTTTGCTAATCATTAAGATCAATAGTATTTAGCTCATCATGGCCAGAAAATTGTGAATATTGTGAACCCGAGGTCGAATCTATGGGTGTTTGAGGAGATGGTCAGACCACCCCCTAACATTGGCAAATCTCGATCTCGAGCCCTTAAATTGGGTTTGAAATGGGAATGGCAATGGAAATTGAAATGTTAGTGAATTTTGATTGTTTAGAAAAAAATGAATTTGAAAATTTGAATGAACTTAAAAATTTGATGGAACTTGAAAATTTGAAGGAATTTTAAAATTAGAATTTTGAAGGTTTGGTGAATTTTAATTTGGGAAAAAGTTCGAAATTTAGAAATTAGGATTTGGATTTTGATTTTGAGTATTTGAAGATTGAGAATTTTGGATATTTAGATTTGGAGGAAAGTTATAATTTTGCAAGTAATTGAGAAAAAATTTAAATTAAATTGGTTTGGATTCATTTTTGTGAAAGAATGGAGAAGTAGAATTTGAGTAATGGAAGAGTAGAATTTATGTAGAGAGAATTTGGAAAGTATTGGATAGGATAGAAATGAATTACGGAAAAAGAAGTGAGAAGAGGTTGATATTTATAGAGTAGAATAAGAATAAAATAATAACAAAACAATTTAACTGTTGCATCAATGATCATATAATCAGAAAGATAAGAAAAAGCTACTAAATGCCATATGTCAAGCTCCAATATGTTTTTGAAAATAATGGCTCCGTCGCTTTATGCCGGGATTGGTCCCCACTTTCTCTTCTCATTTCATTTGCTCCAATGGACAATGAAAAGTGGGACTAGCACATGTGTGTCCTAAGGCAAAGTGGGATGGTACTTTTCTATGCGTGGGAGGTGTTTTCACACCTACTATCTCAAAATAAAATTACTTTTGTTTATATGATTAGCATATATAATTAGATATTGATATAAAAATTTTATACTGATAATGCATATAATTAATCTCTTCTTTCTAATAGAACTTTCAATTTTGTCCTTCATGAACAGCTAAAAGATGACTTGCAGGTAAAATTATCAGTTTTTTCCTACCCCTTCTATAATCTTTTTCTAGTTCTACACTTCTTTTTTTTTTAACCCAAAAAAACAGAAAGAAAGAAAAAAGAAAGAAAGAAAAGAAAAGGTGCTTTCTCTAACGAAGCATAACTTTGGTAGCTCATGGTGAAGTGGTGAGTTGTCGCAAATAAATAGATGATACGTGGAGATAGGTTTTGGATGGTAGTGCATTGAGATGGAGGTTAAATGATTCCACAATAGCACTGTTAGTTTAGTGACCATCATAATCCCTAAATCACAACCTTCAATCTATTTCTTTCTTCTTTTTTTTTTTGCATCTCACCAGAATGCCTACTCTCGCTACCTCCGTCCACCCCTCTCCGTCCATGACGTGGCCTCCATCCTCCCCTCTTTGTTTGAGATGCGCACCCCGTTATGCAACAACAGAACACTGCCACTGTCTCCTTCGTTCACGACCTAAACCTCGTCACACTGGCACCGAAATGTGGGGATGCAGTTGCAGTGATTTGGGGCTCACCGGAACTAATGAAGAAGAAGATGACTGATGAGGATGTAAGAGATCAAGGGTGATCAAGTTAGTTAGTAGTTACGGCAGTTATGTTAGCTATGTTAGTTACTGTAGCTTGCACTGCAAGTCACAGAGTGTGTGTATATATGTGTGTTATACTTGTACTGATTCATTAAGAAAGCATTCATACTTTTCACTCTTCAGTTAACTTCTCATTCTCTTTTCTCTCTTCTCTCAACTCTCGTCTGTGGCCCTGGTACCTTCATGGTATCAAAGCTTCACGCAGCCATGGCTTCACTTGATTCATCTTCACAAACCACATAGCAATCTTCTTCCTCACAAATTCAGATTCAGAATTTTTCAAATCCAATAGCAATGAAACTTGATGAGGAGAATTACCTTCCGTGGAAACAACAAGCAGAAGCAACAATTGAAGGCTATGATCTGATGAAATTCATCACAGGTGAAGAGATTCCAAGAAAATTCACTTCCACAGAGGATCAAGAAAATGGCGTAGTGAATGTAGCATATCAGCAATGGAAGAAGCAAGATTCACTTATGAAATCTTGGTTATTATCCTCCATGAGCACATCCTTTACGACCAGAATGGTTGGATGTGAGTTCTCTCACCAAATTTGGAAAAGGTTAGAAGTTTTCTTTGCATCTCAGATTCAAGCAAAGACTGGGCAACTGAAGAACAAGCTTAGCAATACTAAGAAGGAAGGTTCAGTAAGTAGTTACCTGTTAGAGATTAAGAAGGTAGTTGACTCTCTAATCTCTGTTGGTGCACCTGTATCTGAGCATGATCATGTTGACGCAATTCTAGAAGGATTAACAGAAGAATACAGTCCTTTCATTACATCTATTACCTCTAGAGACAAACCTATATCTGTTGGGCAATTAGAAGCTCTTCTAATGGCACAAGAAGAAAGAATTGAAAAATTCCGAAAGCAAGAAGGTGGAATGCAGGCTAATATGGCTCAATCTCACTCACAGAAGAACTCTAATCAACACTCCTTTAGGTTTGGAGACAGTGTACACTCTGGTGGAAGAGGTCAAAATTACTTTCATAGAGGCAGAGGAAGATCTAGCAGAAATGGGGGTAGATATGGTGGCTTTGGAAGAAATGGAGGCCGAGTTGGTGGTAGGTTCTTAGAAAAGCCTACATGCCAAGTATGTGGCAAATACGGACACTCAGCCATTGATTGTTGGCATAGGTATGACAGACAATTTCTTAGTTCAGCCCCCAATTCCATGCCTCCTGCTCCGAGACCCCATGCTAATCTTTCGATGAGCAACATGTTAGCAGCACCAGCCACTGTGTATGATCCAAACTGGTACCCAGATTCAGGGGCTACACACCATATGACACCAGACTTATCTCATCTGTTGGATAGAATTGAATACAATGGGTCAGATCATGTGTTCATTGGCACTGGTGCAGGTTTGCAAATTGACCATGTTGGTAGTTCAATATTTAAGCTATTTTCATCCAATCATGGTTTTAAATTGCAAAATCTTCTTCATGTTCCTCATATTACCAAGAACTTGATTAGTGTCTCACAATTCTCACGTGATAATGGTGTCTTCTTTGAGTTTCATCCTAACTCATGTTTTGTCAAATCACAGGCTTCCAAGGAGACACTTCTCCAAGGAACCATTAGGAATGGCCTTTACTGCTTTGGACCTGCCTTGTCTTACAATTCTGTCACTACACCATCTACACACTTGGCTGCTGCCAAAGAGGAATCTCTTTTCAAACTATGGCACTTAAGACTTGGCCATCCTTCAACTGACATTTTGTCTAGGTTCTTAAGAAGTTGTAATGTTTCCTTTTCTCCTACTGATTTTGTTTGCTCTGCTTGCTGTATGGGAAAGTCTCAGCAACTTCCCTTTTCTTCTTCCAAAAGTGTCTATAATTCTCCTCTTGAACTGGTGTATTCTGATATATGGGGTCCTGCTCCCCTCTCTACAATAAATGGAGCTCGTTATTACATACATTTCATTGATGCTTTCTTTCACTGTACTTGGATTTTTTTACTACATAGCAAATCTCAAGTTCATTCTGTATTTTTGCAATTTAAGAAAATGGCTAAACTTCAACTTGGTACAAAGTTGAAAACCTTGCAAACTGATAATGCCAAAGAATATGCTGCTTTATCTAATTACTTGAAATCTGAAGGTATTGTTCACAGATTCTCTTGTCCCTGTGTCCATCAGCAAAATGGTGTCGCTGAAAAGAAGCATAGACATGTCACCACCATGGGTTTGACTTTCCTTGCTGCAGCCTCCATGCTTCTTCTCTATTGGGGTGATGCTTTCATTACTACTGCTCAGCTTATCAACTTACTGCCTACTCCTTTATTGCAATTTACATCACCTATGGAAAAACTTTTTAATCACAAGTCTGCCTATGATATGTTAAAAGTTTTTGGATGTTTATGTTTCCCTCATACTAGACCATACAATAAGCACAAACTAGACTTCAGATCTGAGCCTTGTGTACTTCTTGGCTATGCACCACAGTACAAAGGCTACAAGTGCCTAGCTAGAAGTGGGAAAATCTTTATCACACGTCATGTGGTATTTGATGAAAATGTCTTTCCATTTCGAGACTTTCCTAATGCTTTCCTGTTCACCAATACTCCCACTGATCCTTTAAGCTCCAAGACTGTTCCTGCTATTCCTCTTATTATTCCTCAGGTGCCAACTTCTCCTGTAGTTTCCTCTACTGCTCCATCCACACTGATTGCACCTCAGAATTCTGCTTCAGCAGCTATTCCTGTCTCAGTACCTGGATCTGCCCAAGGTGTCTCAGTTCCTACTTCCTGCTCTATCAGAGAAACTACTAGCACTGCCTCTGCTGGTCTCTTGCCAATGCTAGCTATTGCTCCCGTAGTAACTGTTTCATTGCCAGGAAATACTCACAATATGAGAACCAGGGCCAAGGCTGGGATAAGGAAAGCCAAGGCTGGGATAAGGAAACCCAAGCTCTACACTGCCTCCCTTGAACTTGCTTCAGTACAGCAGGCCCTCTCTAGTGCACACTGGAAAGCTGCTATGGATGCTGAATATGCAGCATTGATGAAGAATAACACTTGGAAGCTGGTTCCATTACCCCCTGGAAGATCAGCCATAGGAAGCAAGTGGGTGTTTCGAACCAAGTTCAATCCAGATGGCTCTATCAATAAGTACAAAGCCAAGCTGGTTGCTCAGGGCTTCAATCAGAAACCTGGTTTTGATTATCATGAAACTTTCAGTCCAGTAGTCAAACCTACCTCCATCAGATTGGTGTTATCCTTAGCTTTAGCAAATGGGTGGAAAATTAGGCAACTTGATGTCAACAATGCCTTTTTGAATGGAGATCTTCAAGAAGATGTGTTTATGACTCAGCCCAAGAGTTATGAAGTTGGTGGTGGTCAGCTTGTCTGTAAGCTGACAAAGGCCTTATATGGGTTAAAACAGGCTCCACGGGCCTGGTTTCAAAAACTATCCACAGCTCTCCTTTCTCTTGGCTTCACATCCACAAAATCCGATGTTTCACTCTTCACAAGGTTTACTCCTTCCTCAACTACTTTCATGCTTGTCTATGTGGATGATATTATTGTCACAGGAAGTTCTGATTCTGAGGTCAGCAATCTAATCTCGAAGCTCAATCATGCCTTTGCACTAAAAGATATGGGTCCTCTTCACTATTTCCTTGGAATTGAAGTTTAGACTACACCTGCTGGTGGTTTATTTCTGACCCAAACTAAGTACATTCGAGATTTACTGCAGAAGGTTCACATGGTTGAATCAAAGCCATATCCCACCCCTATGATCTCCAATTGCAAACTTTCCTCTCATGATGGATCTCCCTTTCATGATCCTGCCCTTTATTGCACTGTTGTTGGGAGTCTCCAATATATCACGATCACTAGACCAAAATTGGCCTACTGTGTCAACCGAGTGTGCCAGTTTATGCAATCTCCATTGGACACTCATTGGAAAGCTGTCAAGCGAATTCTCAGATACCTCAGTGGTACCTCTTCATTTGGTCTTCATTTGCGAAAGTCGACTGACTTGAGGATTACAGGGTATTCCGATTCTGATTGGGGATCTGACCCTGATGATAGAAAGTCCACAGTAGGCTTTTGTGTCTATTTAGGTCCAAATTTGGTCTCTTGGTCCTCTAAGAAGCAGCATTCAATATCTTGTTCAACCACTGAGGCTGAGTACCGTGGAATTGCAGCTCTCACAGCTGATCTGCTCTGGATTTCTTCCCTCCTCAGTGAGTTACGGGTCTCTATATCACCCCCATTAGTGTATTGTGACAATGTTGGGGCTGTTCTTCTTGCTGCAAACCCTGTTCTGCATTCCAAGTCCAAGCACTTCGAACTTGATTTGCATTTTGTCCGTGATCATGTCGCTAAAGGACACATATCCATCAGCCACATTCCTCCTCACGCTCAAGTAGCCGATGTACTCACCAAGGCTATCTCCACCTCCAAGTTCGTAGAATTTCGCAGCAAACTCAGAATTGAGAGTCCTCAACTCCTGAGTTTGAGGGGGGATGTAAGAGATCAAGGGTGATCAAGTTAGTTAGTAGTTACGGCAGTTATGTTAGTTATGTTAGTTACTGTAGCTTGCACTGCAAGTCACAGAGTGTGTGTATATATATGTGTTATTCTTCTACTGATTCATTAAGAAAGCATTCATACTTTTCACTCTTCAGTTAACTTCTCATTCTCTTTTCTCTCTTCTCTCAACTCTCGTCTGTGGCCTTGGTACCTTCAAAGGAAAGAGGTGAACCTTCCCGACGCCGAACACTACAAAGAGAAGGAGGCTCCTGCCGGCAAGGACAAGGATGCTGGAGCTTATCACCATGCCTTACCAAAGGAAGGAGCGAGGTGCAGGAAATGGACGGCGCAAACTTGCGCGACAAGAAGGGAACCAAAAAGAAAAAATAATATCATGGATGACTGGAAAAGATTGCTAGGACCATGGTGATCTTTAAGTAGTAAGGATTATTTTAGAGTCTTTCTCGTTATTCACACAAAACAGGTGTAATATCTTTGTTTATCCACATCACTGCTTCACCGTGAGTTATCAATGTTACATTTCACTAGAGAATTGACCAAAAGAAAAAGCAGAGGCGAAAAACATCTATGAATTGCACTGTCCCAACTCCCAAAGAGGAAGGTGTTAAAGGAGAGGCGCAGAAATGTGATGGATCATGTTTGAATAACATTGTTCTATTCAAAAGGACCGCTACAGCAATAGGCTATAGGGTAGTAGCAAAAGTGCAAATGTGCAATTAGTACCATGGTACACCACAGGGTTATTGATGTACTAGTCCATATATATCCAAAACTGCATCGAGAGGAATTAGCGAGGTGATACCTTTTCACTATTACATGCAGAAATTTTTAATTCGTTGTTATCTGCAACCTTGTCTTAGTTCCATATACTGTTTCCGAAAGAGTGATAGCTTTCAAGTAATTTATAGCACGCTCACTGCTAAGTGACTGTAGAATGGTCTAATAGTGACTAAGGTTCCTGTTGAAATGATTCGTAGCCTAAAAAAGAACAGATTCCAGGGTGCATTTATTTGGCATGACAGACCCAATGGTTGAACAGTTTGAACAGCCAAAATTTGATGCTTTTGCTATCTGCACTAAATTTTACTTACGGCTATGCTTAAATTGCCCATTCGATATGCGCAATGTATGTTATGTATGGGATGTGATAAATTACATATTTCAACCATGCGCCAATTATTGGACTTGTTATATCATTTAATCGAGTTAGTTTTAATGCTTTTTAAGGTGCATTTCTCTGAAAAGATTCTGCATCAAGAACGTTCTCAATTGTTCGGTCTTCGTAGCTTATTGCGTTAAATGGATTGTGGGTCAAAGATTATGATTAAAGCATTTTTTGATATCTTCATCAGCAGAATACTATTACTAGTTTTTAACTTAACAAGTAACATTGTTAATTGAACAGACCACTAGAAAATTTTTCTGTAGTTTGTATTAGTATGCTTCATTGCTTTGCAAAATGGCTGCGACTTGTATAACTCAAGGCTTAACGCGAAAGTAGTGAATTTTTTTTTTTTATTTATTTTTGGAAACTACATCAATCTAGCCGACAATGTTGAACATCTTTTTTTAATTACCCTTTATAAAAGGATTATTTGGTATTGTTTGAGATATAAAAATATTTTTGTGCTCTGATCTGATAACCTAACGGAGATTTGATTTCTTCATGTGATTTTAGGAACAGTTAAGCGTTTGATAGTTGACATACTTGTTACTCGCATGCTTCTAGATAAACTTGAGTTTCAACACAAAATAAAGTGAATCCATTGTTCAAACTTACAGGATTATTGCATGTTAGATATATATATAACCATTTGTTAATTGACAAGTATGGGTTACATCCTGTCTGCTGAAGACCCATCTTGATGAAATTATATTTCATTAATTAAGAATAAGTTTCTTTCTAAAAGGTGAGACAAATGGAATAACAAAATGGCATCCTTTGGACTTCTAACCTAACTCTCAAACCACTTGTAATAAACTAAGTAGTTCAAATCTACTACTACCTTGATAGAACATTACTTTATAACCCAAGATGGAATAAAATAATTTCAAACAACCATAGGGATATGATATAAAATATTGATGAAATCAATTTGAGATTGATTGATAATATATAAGTTATATTTATGTTCCATGATTTGCTGATATGCTATTGGTTATGTGAAGCTGTCGAACTCTCTTCTATATATGAACAGAAAGCAAAGCTCACGATAGCACATACCTATTCTCTAGATTCCCATATATTTAATAAGGGTTTTGCTGGTTAAGGAATTAATAAAAGGAAAATTTTCAAACTTTTATTGTATTTGATGGATTGAAAACTTAAACTTTTTACTTTTTCAATACAAACTTTTTTTTTTAACTCTTAACCGGTGCCCTTTTAAACCCATTTAAAAATTCTTCATCTTTTATTATCCAAAAAAAAGATCTTCATCTTTCCTCTCTCTAGAAGTTAGAATGTATATGGGAGTGGCTTTAGTTAAAAATCAACAAGAGATATGCTATTTACACAAATATTCGAACTATCAATATCCACTACTTTCTAAATCCTCCCAAAAAACATAAAACCATTATTGATATATGTCATATATCAATACTTGTTATTTCTAAGCCCTACCAAAAAACTATGATGACTCATTTCAGTTGACATTTCTGGAAAAAAAAGTTTGAACATTAATTGATTAGTAGAACTAGTCAATAGTCATGTATAAGTACATGCATAACAAAAAAATTAATTAAAGTGACTATCTAAATATTAATTTTCTTTTCTTCTCCATCATTGTTATTATCTCCTTCATCAACAAATAATACACTTTCCAAAAAATAGATGAAGTTGAAATTGGGTAGGTTGGGCTCTTAAATGTCTAAGTTGGTCTATATTAAAATAGATGAAAAAATAAAAAAATATATCCAAGCTACCTTCATGTGTCTAAGCCGAGTCCCTTCCATGTCCGAATCATATCTGAAGTGTGTCCAATTTGAAATTTTTTTAACTGGACAAGTACGGACACTTGTCCAATATGTGATGTATGTTTGGCACTAAGTATCCTTGTCCAACACATGTCGGACCTGCGTCCTTGCTTTCTGTGAAGTAATTAACATATAAATTGCTATGTTATCCACAAATATGTAGAATTACAGCATAGAGGAATAAAATATTATAAGAAACTTAGATTCTATCGTGTCATCACGATCCTGCTAAATGTGGTGAGATGTATATAGAGAAAGTAGAAGTCATGATGCATCGCCTGTGCTAGTTTGTGCTCATTACCATGAAAATATATAATCAATAAAATATTTTTTAATTATGGACAAAAGAGAAATAATTAAGAAATGGCTGCTTGCTCCTCACTGATCTATTTCCATGTAGGACGTGACTGCTGTGGAGTAGTCTGTTGCTGCAGTGATCAAACATAGCTTACCGAGGCTTGTGTTCTATATATTGCCATAAAAAAACAAAGCTGAAAGAATAATTGAAATCTACATCATTGTACGTTTGCGTGACAGATTGGTACCAAATGTAATGACTAATGAGGCATCTTTGCCCGTTGATGACTTGTGATGGTAACCCAAGGTCAGATTAGAGGTTAATATAATACTTAAAGGGTGGTTTAATGAAGTGAGAGCAATAAAAGGGAGTGTTTGGATCTTCTTGGGGGATCTAATATGGGGGTGATACTAGGTCAAAGAATATCTCAAGCAATGAACCAAACATCTCCTAAGAACTATTTTTCTTGATGTAGAGTGATAGAATTTTGGGTGTAATGTGATCTTGGGGAAGTGTATTCTCGCAAAGGACATTACTTGGATCTATATAGGGTCACAGATCTCCTTCATCCCTAGGACGTTCTAACAACATGAATCACTCTCCCATATCTCAACCTAAACCAAGTCCAAGGATTATATCAAGCTGGTAATGATTCTCTAATAGGATGAACTCTCTATATCTCCTTTGTCCTACCCAAATGTGGTTATCTCTGAACTATAGCCAAAAGCTGATGAAAAGGCATAGCTCCATAACCAAGGATCCATAACAAGTCATTTTCATGGTCTCAGTATCCTTGTCTTTTGTTAGAATGCCTAGGGAACCCCCAAAACTTGGAGCTCACGAAACAAAACCTAATAAAACTAAGACAACCGACATAATCACTAAGAGAGAACCCATAATCACCAGCAATACCCATCTCCCTTGAATCTAAGTGATCGCAAGAGCAATCCCACCGTTAGAGCATCCTGAGGGGT
Source organism: Pterocarpus macrocarpus (assembly GCA_031439585.1). NCBI lineage: Eukaryota > Viridiplantae > Streptophyta > Magnoliopsida > Fabales > Fabaceae > Pterocarpus > Pterocarpus macrocarpus. Next base: position 59,885,553 of record CM062520.1, on the reverse strand, counting down.
GAATTAGGAACAAGAGCCCTATTACTCCTCTGGGACCTTTGTGATGGTTACATCTATTTACTACTAAAAACCACCTCAAGAATGTAGTTCCTTCTGGTTTGTCCGTTGTAGCATCTCCTCTAAAGTTTACGTACCTTGAATCTCTTAATCTTGGATTAGTACTCCAAGAGCATTAGCTAAGAAACTTATTCAGATCAACTTGCAACCCCCATGCCATGTAGGTGGCTTCTGTCGGAGCACCAAAATATTGTTTAATTTAGCTTTTGATGCATTGAATTAGATTATCCAATTGATTCTGCCGTGCATTATAGTCTTATTGTCTTCGGAGATTTTAGAATTATTGGTCCCAAAACCACCGAAATATCGGTTCATAAATAAGAAAGTTCTGAACGTGAGTCAAGGATAATAAAGTATTAATTATAAGGGTTTTGCCATGGGGTTAGTTGGTTGGTCTTTTGATTATTTAACTGTCATGATTTAGATTCAATTTTTAAATTTTTTTTGATAAATGATGAATAAATAATTCTACAAACACTTAATATATTCGAAAATATGATATGATCTTAAATTATGGTGAGTCTTTTCCTAATCTTAAATTTTACTCTTAAAAAAATAGAAGCTTGGGGAGCTTTTTATTTTAATGTTTGGACTTTTCTTACGTGAAAATCATGCACAAATTAATAGTTGTGAATGGGAATTGAAAGCTTGTTGTGTGCTACAGCCTACAGAAAAGCAAAACCAAAAGCAAGGGATAATGCAGTGCACCGCAAGTACGGAAAGCATAGGAGAAGCTATTTTCCTGATATTAGGTATGAAAGCGGAGAAAAATTTTAGATTCGATTATTTGTGGTCCGAGAAAATATTTTACACGTTTAGGTTTACTTTCTTTTTAAGCTATGATTTGTATTGAACTCTTCAGTCTTCAGTAATTAATTTTCATACCTCTCAAGAACTAGCAAGAAAGTAAGTTTAAGTTTCTAGATAATGCAGCCTTGTGCCAGCTTGCACTCTTAAGTCTCACGCGCACAACAGGAGAGGACAAATTACCATCCCCTTTTGCTATTTGTTACCCTCCAACGTCATAATTTTGTCTGTCTTTTCAATCAGCTGAAGAATGGATGTACTAGGCAACATTCCATTTATCTCTGGAAAATAGGAAATAGAAATAAACAAAGGTAGCAGGTAAAGTGTGGCGAAATATTCTTTCACATAAATGTAGATGCCTAATGGGAAAGGATATTCAAAAGTTTTTATAGATATCCTATTGAACTAAGAGAGTGGTTATTGTAACATTTTATTATTGGTTATCACTTCTTATTTAGTGAGTTTTTGTTTAATTGTCTTAAAATATTGTTTATTATCTTTCATAATTAATATTATTAATTAATATTTTTTTTCAATTTTTTTGAATTTATATTATTTTATTTTATGAAAATATTTTTATTTTTGAATAAGTTTTCTCATTAGACATATTAAATTTATTTTTACATAAAAACAAAAAATATAATTATGTAACAAATTTAGTCTCTCAATCTTAAATATAGTTTTTAAATTGAATTAAGTTTTTCTTACTTCATATAATCACTTTCTTTAAGAATAATAGTCTTTTATAATTTTTTATTTTCATATTTTGTAAATATTATATGAAATAAAATTATATTACTATATATGCATAATAAATTTTGAATTATACAAAATAATTATTAATAATAATTTTAAAATTTAATTAATATTCGTTAACAGTGTAAAAAATTGTACTATCATCTAATAATATTTTGTCATTTTATTTAATGAGCTTAATATCTCATATATTATTGAAACACCTTAGATGATATGAAAACATATTATCAAATATTAGTATAAAATTTTTTATCCTAGCAGTATATATAATTATCAAGTAAATAAATAAATTTAATGTATTATGTTACCTTAATTTTTAAGAATAAAAAAATAAAAACTATAATAAAAATTGAGAGATTGACACAACAAATACTAATATAATATGTTAATTTTATATTACATTAAATTATAAAGTAAATTATACTGACCTCCTCTAAAATTAGGCGATATTACATATAAATACTATGATATGGAAAAATACAAACTTCCCCTAAGGTTTAGGTAAATTACACTCGATACTTTTATATTTGGTAAAACATGACATTGAGAATCTCTGTAAATATGATATTAAGTGCCCCTATAGGGAGGTTAATATAGGCATGACAAATTGAGGAGTCTCGTATGTAATATCGCATAGCCTCAGGAGAACTTACATAAATGCATGAAAAAATATTGAATACGTATTTTGTATATATTACAATTTATTTATTCACTATTTTTTTTTACTACTTATCAAATATACTTACCACTATGTCATGTAGATAATTATTACATAATAAAAATATTAAAAGGTAATTTATTATTTAAACCTAAATAATTATATTAAATAAATTAATTATAAATACTTATAATATTTAGTGGTTATATAAAAATAAAAAATATAATCAATATTAAAAATTTTAAAATTAAATCAATTATCATTTAATAAAATCTATATAAAATAATTATTATGGAAATTTTTTTGCAAAATAAAAAATATAGAAACACAAATCATGATATTTTAAAAGAATATTTGTTTAAAAATATTAATAATAATGAGTTTGAATAATGTTGAAGTAACAATAGATTATTAGTTTGATAATGAAAGAGAAGGATTGACATAGTGATATTTGCTAGCAACAATATAATGGAGGCGGTCAATCAATATAAATTGGTCTGAATTTGATTCATATCCAATTTAACACCTATGGGTACATAAGAAATGTACTAAATCAATTCTTTTTAATGAATCGATTTGATTGCAACTTCAAATATGAATTTAAAGGTATCAAACAGAAAAAAAAAAAAAAAAAATTCTGAATCATAGAATTATAATGAAATACACGATCAATCAATAGTTATCAAATTTAAAAGAGTCCAAAGAAATGGTTCAATCCTCTTATTTTGATTTCTTGAACTAAGGGGTCCATGAATAGGGATCCTAATGTACATAGATACAAATGGTCCAATGGGAGCAAGAATTTTCAAGAACATTTGAAACGTCTTATATTTTAGTAGAATAGCCGTTTTCAAGTAGTGTTTGATCAATTACATATTAATCAATATTTAATTGATTGGTATGAGGTTATTGACAAAATAAGATTTGTCTAAGCCACTTTGTTACCTTTTATCCATGTTACTTCTTTTTTTGTCTAAATTTCTTCTCTTTTTATCAAATTCACTTCCTTTTTTCTTTGTGAGTTTGGGGAGTCTCCCATTCACAAATCCGAGATTTATAGATTTTAGGACAATTAAACAAAAACTCATTAAAGAAGAAGTGATAATATATAGAGTGATAATAGACAGTGAGGTGTGACAATAGTCACTTCCACTTACATTATTAAATCACACATTATCTTTAAGAGTGTGATGTCTCTTAAACATACCAAAGTATAAGTTTTTTTTTTTTTTATATGATTCTAAAGTGTGTACAATATACCATACAAAGGAAGGGAAATTTCTCATTTTGTTTACAAATTCATTAATCTTCCTCTTCATATTTTGTTCAAAATAATTCCAGTATACGAAACACAAAAATCACTAACTTACATATATAACAGAATAAGGAAAACTCCCCATAATATTTTACAAATTCAATACGAGTAAAAAGAATGAAATAAAATATTAATAAAAAGAATCAAAACAAGGGAACGCGTATTTTCCAAACTCTAATGTCACAATCCAGACTACCGCTATAAACCAGATAAGAACTACTACAATTGCTATCATCACCACCAGGGCCACCATCACTGGCACTGTTAGAGTCAACTGCCATAGCCAAACACTTCACCGGTCGTCTATGACCTTCCAACACAGCCACGCACGAATAACTCTTCTCAATCCCCCTCCTCCATACCCTAACAGTGTTATCAGCCGATCCACTACACACCAAATCCGCAACCACAGCCAAACACAATATAGCCTTTGTGTGCCCTCTTACAGCACCAACCAACACCATGTTCCCATCACTATCTTCCTTCTCCCACACCAAAATTGATCTGTCACACGCACCAGAATACAACACTGACCCATCTGTGCTAAGTGCCAATGCATTCACAGCCGATTTATGCTTCTCCAAGGTTCCCAAAAGTCCATGCTTTTTCTCACCCTCGCGCTTCTTCCATATCTTGATCTTTTTATCCGCTGAACCCGTGTAAGCGAACCCGTCACGTGACAAAGCCAAGGCATTGATTGCATCCTCGTGCGCATTCCCAACAGATTCTAAGCACTTGAAATCAGAGGTTCGCCAGATTTTGAACGTTCTGTCCCATGACGCTGAGTAAAGGAGAGAGCCATCAAAGGAGAGAGCGAGAGCGGAAACGGTGTCCACGTGGTGCACCCACGTGCACTTCTTGTGCCGCCGAACCTCGACGTAGTTCTTGGAGGAGAAGAGCTTGGAGAATCGGTCGTTGAAGGTGGGAAGTGTGGCTATGCATTTGTACCTTTGGTTTTGATCACTATCACTGGCTTCTTCGATTTTCCAAATGCGGATTTTGTGATCTTGGTGAGCACTGAATAGCTTGTCCCCCAAAACGATCATAGACTTCACGGCGCCATTGCTGATTGCAACCACAAAGTTGTTGTTGTGGTTTGAGGTTTGAAGGTCAAAAGGGTCTTTTCGACATGTCCTTATCTCGCTGTTGGAGGAGCCGCTATAGAGGAACTTGCCGTGGAGAGCGAGGGAGAAGATTGGTGAGGAGTGGCCTTTGATGGTGGTTAGGAGTTGGTGGTGTGCGGTTATTTGGGGTTGTTGTTCAGGGTTATGATGAGATGGTTGTGGGGTTAGGGAAGGAACTGAAGGTAGACTTGGTTGTGAAGAGAGGGAGGAAGAGGTTGATGATTCTGAATGAAGGTGATGGGAGTGAGGTTGTGATTCTTGGTGATCATGCTTTGAGTGGCAACACGAGGGACATTGAAGAAGTCCCATTTTTCTATAAGCTTTGTCTTGTTTGTTGGCTTTTCTTCCCTAAGAGGGGCTAGAAGGTGGTTGTGTGGGAATTTTGAGTGGTGATTGGGCTTTATAGAGACATGCTCATGTTAGCGACTTAAAGCTAGGCAGCTGCGCATGTTAGCAATTTGCAATTAGGCTTGACCAATGGTGTTGCAGTTCACATTGCACTTATCTTTAGACATTAATTCAATACCCATATTTTTTGAGCAATGCTATTTTTACGTTAAAAATGGATATCAAAGATGAATACTGTATGAAAAAAAAAAAAAAGACACAAAATATTTAGTGAAAGTAAGGGAGGTCATGACTTATTTTTTTCTTCATGATTTTCACTCTTAAAATTTACTTTGCAAATAATATTACTTTATTTACTTTAGACTTTGTCGTTCAAGTGATTTCTTAGAGTTTTATCTAAAAGGAAAATACAAGAGTTGTTAAAAATGTGTTTACTGTTTTCTGTTTAATGAACATTTATTAAACATTTACTGTAAAATTAACCATCAATAAATGCTTGATAAATCACCATTCACTTAAAGATACCATATCAACTTCCCTGATTTTCTCCTCACAAAATAATGGCTTATTTAAGATTGTCAAGGGAGTTATTATTCTGTTGAAGTTGATTTTCGCCTCCTTCCCACCAATTTTTAGCAAGAAGCAGGTGTTACGATGGCTATTTAATACCTTCTCTATTTTAACATATTTATTAGTTTGATCGAAGTTATATATTTAAAATTAATATATATTTAATTAATTAATTTTTAAATATACCTCTTGAGTTATACTGATAAAAATATTGAATAGGGGAGTCGTATAAACAAAGTTAAATTAAATTAGAAAATAATATTTACATTAATTGGGTCAACAAAGTAATAGTATGTCAACGTGGAAGCAAGAGGAGAGAAAAAGGGATATTCCTATGCGAATTCGATCCGAAATTTGGTGGATGGTCCAATTCTTCCAAATTGCTGGCCCCGGGGCCAAGTTGTAAAAAACTTTCCCGCACACAAGATTGGTGACCTGCGTACCGCGTAGCTTTGCGGTGCCACTAGCTGGTTTTGCCGAGATCAAACCAGATGATTCCACAAAAAAGGGTGAGATGCAAGTTGCGAAATTCCCTCACCTTTTTTATTGGGTTTGTAGCTTAGCTTTTGGGTTGATATGGAATATGGGAGCTGCTAAAAATCATCATATTAAATGGATAAAAAGTCTGTCTGGTGCATGATCATCAACAAATCTTTTTCTATTGCGTTGCGATAAATGTACACCTGGTTAGGGACCCAGATGCTTATTATTTAGGCTCCACCACTTGCAACAAAGCGTGCATCCAATTTGGACTTGTCATACCTGTGCATAAGTCGTAGGCTAATATATAATCCAAGCCCATCATTATGTACAGTCTATGGCCTCCTTTTGGATGGTTAATTTAATCTTTGGATCGTTTTGGAAATGACTAGTGGAAATTTCTAGATAAGACCATTAATGCTGGGCTTTGGATTTTTCTTATATCTATATGTCTGAATTGCGTCTATGTCGTCCGCAAGTGCATCACATATTGTATTTTTCTTTTTGACTTACTTGCAAGGAATTTGCTCGCAGTGTCACTCTCAAGGCCACGAGGGTACAGGTATGGTGAGTTGGGTTCATGGCTTGGGATGCCTATTAACAAATCCGAATATCAATATAGGATATTATTTGTGTAAAATGTTTTCAAACAATAAATTCATTAAAAATAAAAGAGTTATGTTAGAAAATTTTAAGCACAGACCGTCTTTAAGGTGGTTTCTTCCGTCCAAAATTAAAATGTTTCAAATTCTTTTTTAGGTAGCTCAATAAAATTCAGTCATATATTTAATTTAATTTACTTAAACATATATTTTTAATTTCATATTTAAACCACAATATTTTTGTTTAGTTTCAATTATACTCTAACCCTTATTATACCAATTCCTATTACAAATACTTAACAAATTATCTTATCCTAATATCTAAATAGTTGAGCAAAAGATTATTTGATCTGAAGTGGATAAATCCTAAAAGACAAAAATAACCCTCATCAAATAGCTCAGCTCCTGTTCATATATTAAAAAAAAGGCCAGCATATATCTTCTTCCACCCGCGGCGCCATATGTCTTCTTCCACCCACCGGCGATGAACAAGAAAGAAACTTGAACAATGATGAATTCCTCAAATAAAAAAATAATCATGAGAGAAAGCCCAGCGTATGCTCTACACCATTTTTTTTTTTCGTTTTCATATATACCTTAATGTCTTATCGCCCAAAAGGCACCGAACAAACTGATGCATCGTATTGAATGGTGCTATTGGGGTGGAAGAAGATACATGCTCCCGGCAATCTTTGTTGGGGTGTCAACAGATGGAGCTGGGTTTATATATATATATATATGAAGATTATATATATATATATATATATATATATATATATATATATATGAAGATTATTTGATGAGTGTTATTCCTATTCGTTAGGGATTATGCATTTTCAATCCAAGAATGTTTTGTTCAACTGTTTAGATATTAGGATAAAATAATTTATCAAATATTTGGAAAAGGAATTGAGATAATAAGGATTGGGACAAAATTAAAATCAAACAAAAATATTGTGGTTTAAATATAAAATTAAAAATATATGCTTAGATGGATTAAATTAAATATATGGCTTGATTTTATTGAACCATCTAAAGTAGAGTTTGGAATTTTTTAATTTTGGATGGATATCATAGAATCCACCTGACTTTGAACCCTAAATATTTAATACATGATATTAATTAGAATATAAATTTATAACAGTGATGAATAAAAGCATATTGATTTGTGCCATGATGAATAATACTTAATCTTGTATAAGATTTTCTTCTCTACATACTCTACTTCATGTGGTTGTTCACTGGGACTACAAAAGAAAATAATAATAATAATAGCGCAAGGACATATTTAGTGGCCATATCTGTTTAGTTTTTAAAGTTGTTATGTTAAGGTTAGAGTGAAGGCCTAACAACTTTATATGGGTTTTAGTAACATTGGGCTCAGAGTTCATTCATTGGGCATACATTTAGTCGCCAAAATAGACTTATGATATAAGGGCGGCGTCTTTGGTGCAGCGCACATGCAACTTGTTGATTCAACAGGTAAGATTTGATCGTCTATTGATATATTAAATTGTATATAATATATTATAATAATTTTTAAAATTTATTTGTATAATTTAAAATTAAATAAAATTTTATTTGTATGATATTAAAATTAAATAAAATTTTTGAAGATATTTCAGGAACATATAGATAAATTTTAATTATTTTTAAAATATTTATGATATACTATAGTAATTTTTAATTTTATCTATATAATCTTAAAATTAAATAAAATTTTATTTGTATAATCTTAAAATTAAATAGATATTTTTAGGAATATTTTAGAATTATATAAATAAATTTTAGTCAATATTAAAATATATTTAATTACAATTTTAAAATCTAACTAAAATTTAAAAATTATTATAATATACTATAAATATTTGGTATATGAATACACTTTCAAATCACACACATAATATTACACCTTTACAAATAGCATGGTGTCCAGCCTTCGCCATGGTATAAGATCTCAAATTCAATATACTTGATTTCATGTATTTATTAGAACTAATACTTTATGAACTATCCCATCAATCCATTTTATGAAAATAATATAAAATAAGTTTATTAATGCAAACTCACCAGAAGATAAGATATTTCGGACATTCTCCCATTTGAGCTACATCAATAAGTTTCAAATTTATTAAAAAATTGGTTCTCTTGAAAAATCGACTCTTGGGTTAATGACAACATTAAAAACAATTATGGGCCGAATGTGAAAACAATAGCCCACCAATAGCATCTTTAACGCAATCCATGTCAAACTTATTATTGAATATCAAACAAGGAGGTAAATATGTTATTTCCATCAACATGTGACCTATTCATAATAAAAAATATTATCTACCAAATCCATAGTAATCAAACTCTAGTAGTGTGGTAAGGACTGAAGCTTTGTGATAGCGTAAACAACAACATCGTCTTATCAGTCCTTGCAGCAATTTCTCAATCCATATGTTTAAAAATGAAATAGATGAAATTACAAGACTTTAATATGCCATGTAGCTGATGACTATTACCTTTATCTCGAGACTTTACATTGCATCAATGAACAAAACAAAATATATTACTTTCTAGCTTGGGTCAAGTTTTGTACCTCAAGATCCCAATTCTCGTTAAACACACCTTATAAAACTCTTGGAAGCTTATTACCTTTTTTCAAATTTTTGGTATACAAAAATACCAAAAAGGAAAAGCACTTCGAATACCAGCGGGCACGGCGCCAATACCCTAGACTAGGGATCTAGCCAATCAAAGGTATGTGTCTACTTGACTCTGCCCATAGTCAACACTCCGGCGGTAGTCTTGTCCTTACCATCTCATTTGCTAGATATTTGATCTTTTACATACTTCGTAAAATTTTGAGTTTTTTTTAATACTAAGAGAATTCTTGAACTTTTTCTTGTTAAACTGGAGTTATAGCCTTATTTCGATAAGTTATATATGCAAACTTGTTCTTCTCTCTTTGCAGCTTTACTACTTCAACTTCATATTTGGAAATCAAATAACTAAAATACTAGGTTTGGTTATAGGTTTTATAAGTTGTTTTGATTTAAATAAACTACGATGGCACATAAAAAAGGGCTTGATGAATAATAATATCATCAAGTAAGGTTATCTTATATGTCTTGAGTTTAGAGTGCAAATGACCAATTTTCAAGATAAATTCCTTCATACCAATAGCCTATCGTACCTCAAATTTGATAGTTTTCTCACTAATCATGTTGCTTCAGCATTAATGTCAAGTACTTGATACATTTTTTCAACAATATCTAAGGTTGCATTGTTAGTTTATGACAAACCACTAAATAAATGTTAGCGAATAGTTTTTTTTTTTTTGGGGGTCTAATAAGACAGTCGATTCACCCTTCTCCACTTGATATAGTGAGTCTTGGTTTCAAAAGAGCTACTATCATTGGCTTTGGATGGTTCTTTTTCTCGGATACCAATCCCCAAGTCCACAATGGCCAAAGTAAACTCGACATCATATTTCCACTTCTTGAATATATAGATCTGCTCATGATTTCTATGACATCATTGTAGTTGTTCAATCAAAAAGAGATTGTTTGTGCTCAAATGCAACATGATTAGAAAATAGTAAGACAATTAATAATTAAATTAGTTTATAACAAACAAATTATTCTCCAAGGGCAAATAGATATATTGCTCTCCATTGGGAAAGCAAATTAAAAACAGATGTTCTTAATATCATGAAGTTAAAACATATAAAAAGAGGCACCATCTACAATGCTCTTCGCCGGTCAAGGAGTATGGTGCATCTTACAATTTGATGGTGAGATTGTGAAGTGCATCGATACATCAATCACTTATGATGCATTGTAATAATATCGAATTTTAAGAAAATTTAAAAATATGATTAAATATAATTAATTGTCATACATTGATAGTATAAAATTATACTAGTAGTATAAAATAATTTTATACTATCAGTGTATGAAAATTAATTCCTAAAATATATTTAATCGTATCTTCAAATTTTCTTAAAATTAATATATTACTAGAGTATATTATTAGTGATTAGTACATCGATATACCTTACAAATTTAAATCATCAAATATGCTACCGTCACAAGGTGCACTATGCACCTTGGACTACGAAGTACATAGAAGATGTCGCCATAAAAAGGGTGTACAATATTCAAAAAACTTATTCTCTTAAGGTAGATAAAACCCCGAAGGTGTACACAATGATACCATGCCCATAAAATTCATTAGCTTTGAGTTAATGACCTAGAACAAATATCAAATACAGAACCATGATTTTAGAATTGATCATCTTTGGCATATGATCTATACAATCAAATCTCAAACAGTTCAACTAATCAAATTAATTCACATCATAATTACCTTAATTTGGGTGGAAAATAATGCAAAACAATATTCATTATTTTCCTAACTTTTAGAGAAATATTATTTTCTTATTGTTGATAATTGAACCACTTTAGTGATAAATAATCTAAATAACTTAATATTTCTCAAGTTTAAGAAAATTTCATTATTATCATTGACCCATACTCGGTTTATGTATAGTTGTGATCAAACCTTATGCGATATTATAATTTATACGTCTCATCAATCACTAACAAATTATTATTCCATAATTAGAACACAACAATTATAACTAAAGCTATTCTTAAAATAATTATAATTAATTTAAACTTAATAACCTAATATTTCTCAAATTTAAGAAAATTTCATTATTGTCATTGACCCATAGTCGGTTTATGTATAGTTGTGACCAAACCTTATGCGATATTATAATTTATACATCTCATCAATCACTAACAAATCATTATTCCATAATTAGAACACAACAATTATAACTAAAGCCATTGTTAAAATTATGATTAACTTAAACTTAATAACCTCAAGGAGAGTTTATATTTTAACAACTTTTTAAGGTGAATGCACTCATGAAATTCAGTATCTAACTGTGAGAATGGTTATAACATGTAGGTTTATTATAATACTAAAATATTTTTTATATTTAGACACTCTCAAAAAATAATTTTAAAATATAATTAGTATGAAAAAAAATACAAATAAATTAATTTTAAATTTAATAGCCCAAAATATTATAAAAACCTATATTATAAAACTCTTTCGCTGTGGGAGTTGTTTTCTGTTAGTTATGTTCCTTTGTCTTTCCCTAGTTTATTTTCTAATGGTTTGTCTTGCTTCATTTGTCCTCACTTCTAGTGAGTCGAGAGTTCTTATGAATTATCGAGAAAAAAAAAAACATAGGAAACCAAAAAAAAGTCATAAAATAAACATCACATTAAGTTTAACCGAAAAATGGAACACAAAATAGAGTTTTATAAAGAGAACATTATATAAATTGGGTGGGAGGTTTGACGTGGGCATCAAGATCTTGGAAATAATGAATGGAGAGGTCGAGAGCAGAGAACTGGAAGAGTCGAGTTCCAGCAAATAATGGAGGAAACGCGGGTGTTGTCTAATTGTTCACGGATAACTTGCCTAGATCAATGACCAAAGGTTGGTTATGGCAGCTATTCAGCTTTGAAGGAAGGATTGTGCCGTGTAAGTGAAGAAGGAACATGAAGAACGTATTTGGTTTTGTTCAATTCTATCAAGTGAAGGATGGCCATCAAGAACCTAAGTGCGATTGAGATACGTGGTTGCAACATTATGGTTCAAGTGGCAGCTTACGGTAGGGTACGTAATACGTAACAAGGCTAAGAGTCAATAGGTAGCAGTTCAGCGGTCTAGGCCAAAGTTGACTAATTCGGTAAATGATGGAAGATCCTTCAAAGAGGTGTCAACAGGCAGAAGGGACAACAAGAATGACAAAATGGATTTTGCCATGCAAAATATGGTTCGGCAAGAAGAGTTGCGTAAAGGTACGAAGAAACGGGCTGAGAAGAAAGGCGATGAAGAAAGGCCGAATAATTCAGTGCTCATTACTGGAAATGTTTGTGAAGAAAGAATGGAGTGGCTCGAAAGAAGCTGCGTAGGTGTCTTAAAACATCCATCCGACATGAACATGTTAGCTTCCAAACTGGCATATCCTAGCTTAAGGATTTCAAAAATCATGCTCTTGGAAGGTATAAGTTCCTAGTTACCTTTGTTTCCAAAATGGATAGGGGTGAGTCTATTGAGGCAGGTCGGGACTTATTCTTGGAGGTTTTTGACGAAATAATCCCATGGTCAGTTGAAGAAGTAGGGGAAGAGATAAGGGTTTCGTTAATATGCCATGGTGTTCCCTATCATGGCTGAACTCCTGAGAATTTTAGAAAAATTAGAGAAGCACCGCTAGAAATGTGCCACTTACCAATGGAAAAGTCGGCAAAATCCATCGGTAAGCATTTTACCGATAGAATTACCGATGAATCCGTGCCGGTAATTAAAAAATGAATATTATCAATGGAAATGCTAATTTGTTGATAATTTATGTAATTATATCGACGGATTAAATCGATCGGTATAATAAAAATAGTGTTGGTAATAATAGCATTATAAATCATTACTGACAGAATTAAATTGATGAATTATTTATAATTACCAATGGCATGTTTGCAGTAATTTTACATCTTTTTTTTTTTATATATATGCTATTGGTAATTTTACATCTTTTTTTTTTCATAATTTAAAAATATTACCGATGTATTATTCGTCAGTAATATAAAAACAATATTTTAATACATATAATTACTGATGAAAAATCCATCAATAATTGAGTAAATAATAATTTGTCTACTGATTATTATCGATGGAAATTCTGTCAGTGCATAAAGATCTTTTATTTTTTTTGGTATACATTGTTAAAATTTCAAATTATTATTTTAATTATTCACAAATTCATATAAATAAAAATATAATAAAACATAAAAAATATAAACTGTTAATTAAAAAAAAAATTGTCAATAACAGAAGAAATAAAATAAAAATGTCACATTATAATTCTAAAAATAGAAAAAAAAACCTAAAAACTATGAATATTGATCATCATCAGTATCTGAAATACCATCATGTCCGGATGTGTGGTGGTGTAGAGAATGTGGAGGCGACGAAGGCGGTGGCAAATGTGCTAGAAGCTATGCACTGGACAATAAACTGCCACTTCGCATTTGCTCGAAGTAGCTATACATGGTCGTCATCCTCTGCTCCATGGACTGCATCTTTTGTATCCACTACTCCTTATTCCTCTCATGCCACTGATACAGCTCCATGTACCTCCTGTCAACTTCCTCGAGCTGTCTCTAGATCGATTCATTTAGTGCATAGACCTAATTACAAATGTCCTTTGCATTAGTTCCAGCAGGCCTAGCTCCATACATAGAGCCTTTAAAATATAACTTGTTGTAAGTAGTCCCCACATTGTAAATCTGCCCTTTGTAGTGACTGCTGACTATCTTGGCCCATATCTCATTATCACTAATAAGCAGGCCAGTAGGAGTGCTCCTATCCCCCTATTGCGATTGCTATGATTGAGCCTCGGTCAGCCACTAGGTGAACTTATGCTATACTTGGAAGAAACAAAACAAATTAGATTTAAAGAGTAACAAATATAATCAATTAAAAGTATTGAAAACTAAAATTATAAGTACTTACGTATGTAGTCTCCGACCAAGTATCAATCCACTGGGACTTATCTTGCTTCCGGGTGTAGGTCTCCTGGAATAGCTCCCTCTGAGTTGATGGCTTGCTCATCACCTTTTCCTATATTTCAAATAATTTTCATGTAATCATATAATATTTAATACGAAAATTGAATAACTACACGAGTAAAGGATGATATTTACCATCTTTAGCCACATGCCCTCAACGGTAGTGGAGCCTCCAATGTGCAACGAGCCTCCTCAAGTTTATCTTCTACTCATCTGGGCCTTCACTTACTTTGTCTTGAACTGGGGTGAGTCGTAATGGGCCCTCAGTGCCTGGAGGATCTCATCAATAAGCCAAAGGGTGCTAGCATCGTTCTCACAAATATCATGAAACATATCGCGGAGCTACTTCCCAGCCCTAGTCCTCTACGCCTTATAGATTGAAGCCTCCTCGCGTGGATCAATAGTAAACATATGCTACATACAAGTCATATAATAGTTAGCTCAATTGTAATAAATAATCGTGCATAAGAATAAAAATCAAAACTTATAATAAAAAAGTAAAAAAATAATGATTATTTTATCCTTTATTCTCTCCATCAAAATTGATGGGTAGCCTTAAAGGCCTGCATAAAATTGGTATACGAGCTATGAAAGTTCTCCTCAAATACCTTGGTAATCTTGTGCACACCCGACCATGGCGGAATCCAACTTGTAACCATTAACATAGTACATTAACCAACTCATAGCTCTAGTTTTTAAACCTTAAGCTGAATTGTACAAGTGAGGATTTGTTACACTATTCCTCTGATCATGTACCTAAGTATAAAGATTGGAATATCAATCGCATAATAATACAAAAATAAAAAATATGAACTATAAAATAGAATCACTATATCACATAGAAATTAATTTGAACCATTTGAAAAATTGTTCAAGGGATTGTTGACCGCATAGTTATTCAAAATATTTGTAAACATTCGACAAAGTACAAGAGAAAACACTTTGTCACAATTTACCATTATATAGGATTTGAGGAATTATAGAATAAAGAATATAAGAAAATAATTTATTAGTTACTTTTGAATGACTCTAATTCATTACAATTTAGCAATATATGAATGTGCAGATTTCCATTCACTCCCAATCACCCATTGATCTTTGCATCGTCTAGTAGCACAGCTAGGTTAGTTGAATACTGACAAGGTTAGTTTGATTAAGCTTTCACCACCATCATCATTCTAACCAATTTGGTTCTGCTAGAGTGGACATGTGGCTCAAAATAATAGGAGTAAAAGTTAGATGTCTCCTTTGAAATGTGTGCTTGACATATCGATCCATCTACTTTAACTCTATTCTTTAACGTTCTTTTGAACCTTCCTATTTCCTGCTCGAACGGGCACATCCACCTGTATTGGACAGGCCCACATACCCATGCTTTGTAGGCCAATTGTATAAGCAAGTGCTTTATAGAGTCAAAAAATCCAAGAGGAAAGATCCTCTATAGTTTACAATGAATAATGGGAATGTTCTCCATCACCAAAAGATCATCAACCTTGAAAGTGGATGAATACAAATCTCTAAAATATTCACTTAGCTCAATTAATGGCCTCTAAATATGATTAGGTAGTTCTATCAATACAACAGGTAGCAAACATTCCAAAATACATGACAGTCGTGACTTTTATGCCAAAAAATTTTCTTGTGCAACATTTGCACCCCTATTCAAGTTGGAGGCATAACCTTCTAGCATTTTTAACTCTTGCACCCATTTACATACATCTTGTCTCTACACAGAGATCAATGTATAACTGGCCTTAGGCTTAGACCAATGACTATCTTTTAAAGGTTGTAAATTTAACTTAAGGTATCTATAGTACTCCTCTAAATCCATCTTTGCTTTCTCATTGTCTTAAGTTTGGTCACTATTCATCACAGTGTGTATAATATTATTAAATATGTTCTTTTCAATGTGCATCACATATAAACAATGATAGACAAAGTGATCCTTCTAATAGAGTAGTTCCCGTAATATACTTTATTTGGTTCAATTGCGTTCTACCCTATAACCAGTCAATCTAACAGAGTTCCTAACTTTTGTAATCTTTGGAAGTCACCTAACCAACAGAGTTCCCAACTTCTGTAATCTGTGGAAGTCACCTAACCTTGTCTTAAATTTGTTAACCGGCAAGTCTAATAGGAGTCTTCTCATTCTTTATAGTGTTATTTCTACATCCATACCTACTACATCTATAAGAATGATCCATATCTAAAAACCTTTGATGACAGTTAAACTAATAATTCTTTTCATCAAACTTTAAAATGAATGTTTTTGTATCCTCCATACATATGGGACATGCCAATTTTCCCTGCATCATCCATCCAGACAATATCCCATAAGCTGGAAAATCATTGATAGTCCACATCAATGCTGCACTTAACCTAAAATTCTGATTGGTTAAGTGTCATAAGTCAAAATAGCATCACACCATAACTTATTCAATTTATCAATTAAAGGTTGGAGATAGACATTAATCTTGACCTTTGGATTATCAGGACTAAGGATTATGCAAATTAAGAACAATAAGGATCTTTTATGCACATTTCAAGCGAAAGATTATAAGAAGTAACAACCATAGGCCAATCATAATATGGTTTACTAAATTGATTGTTAGGAGTTAAACTATCGGCACATAGCCCTAACCAAATATTGCGAGGATCATATGCAAAATCAGGTTAGGTTCGATCAAAATGATGCTAAGCTTCACCATGAGAAGGATATGCCATTACACTATCACTCCTTTGATTCTCAAAGTGCCACATTATGTAAGGTGTTGAACTCAATGACGCATACAACCTTTTAAGTCTAGGGATTAGAGGTAGATAGTGCAATCTTTGATGCGGAACATCCTTATACATTACACTTCCCCCTCTCTTCGGCTTAAACCTAGGTTCTCTACAAAATTTACAATAAGTCAAGGTAGCATCATCTTTGTAATAGAGCATACACTTATTCAAACAATAATCAATCTTTACTTCATTCAACCTAAGTTTAGAAACTAACCTTTTGGCTTGGTAAAACTCCTTTAGGATAATTTTTGATTATGGACTAATCTTACTTATTAATGAAGTCCATTGATCAAAGGAACTTTGGCCATGGTTTACCTCTGACTTACTACTCAACACTTTTATCGCTAAAGATAACTGAGAATGCACACACATTTTCCATAAAAGGCCTACTCATTGCCTCTAACAAACTATAAAATCTTTCATCATCCGGATTGGGAACTTCTTCCAAAGGTTTAAAATACATTCCAAACTCATAGCCAATGGCATCAAAAAACATTCCCTGATAACGACTACGATTATCTTTCCAAGTGACATTACCACCCTCTTCGTTATCTAGATGGACGCCAGTTGAACTACTTCCAATATAACCGACATCAAATTGATTCTCTGGTGGTAGGGCTTCCCTATGTTCAGTCCAAACCTAATAATTAGGCTTAAATCCATCTTTGTACATGGATATCTAATAGACTCTGTCTAAAATCTCCTACATTTACATTTACGATAAAGACACGTAATTGTCCCTTTACTTGTAAATTGCTTTGTTTAAACACAAGCCATTATGAATTCGTCAAGTCCCTCATAAATTCTAGTTTAATCCCCCCTGACTTGTGTGCAATCTATCATACATCAATGCTCGATTTGGAGCAAATATTTTGTATCTCAACAATATCACTCACTTACAGAGAAATACAATCATATATCAATCAAAAAAATTAGGCAGAGTTTCCTTGTAAATTAAGAGCCCCTAATACTTCTTATTATAATAATTTTTTAATCCACAGCAATATTTTAATGTACATTTCCAATTTTTATTTAATTCAACCAATATTTTTAAATAATGTTCAAAAAGATTTAGGCAAACTCTACTCTTAAATTATGATTCTCTACAAAAATTAATTCATCCCCTAAACACACCTAACAATTACTTATTTCATTACAATAATTATTTAATTCAAACAATATTATAAATGATCAACAATATTTGGGCAAAGTCTCCACAGAAATTATTTCATTAGTCAAACATAAATAACAAACACATGTTGTCATACAAATTAATCAGTTAATCCTAAAAATCATTACAGAGTGTATCCCCTTACTTCACGTCATGCAGGTATATAACACCATAGCACACAATTCAAATAATAGGAAGAAACTCTAAGCCTTGCCTCAGTTATACAATCCTATCGTCCTTCTTCCATCCTGCAACTCTATACTAAAAATTTTAAGTTTCTAATATTTCAAAAAACATAAAGTTTAGAAATGGGTACATAGTACATATCTAAAGCTTCTTAACCCACTCCATCAATTAATGCACTAATCACCAACTGCTCCAAATGAGATTTTTAACAATCAACACAACAAATTAAGTCAGTTAATTAACTTAGAAACTAAAAACAATGAACACAGAAATGAAATAAAAAAAGGCTAAATAAAAAAACTAAACTAAGGAAAATACACATTTACATACCACAAACACAATGATGGTCTCTGGCAACGAAATAGAAGCTTTGGCGACAAAAAAATGGCTTGGGGCTGTAATGAGGGGCAAGAGAGAAGGCGTAATGAATGAATGAGAAAGTAGAAAGGGGCATTCGCATTTTAACATTCTGTTCCATTATTACCAACAGATTTTCGTCAGTAATAATTTTATGAAAAGTTTCATTAATCACATATTATCAACGGATTTTCTATCGGTACAATGGTAATGAAATGAATCATTGCATTAATCATCCATTATTGACAGAAAAACTGTCGATAATATGGAAATTGAATGGCCTCTGACGGTAATTCCTAAATTTTAAATACCGATGAAAAATTTGTCGGTAATATTTAAAAATAAATTCTGAAGAAAAAACTACAGAATATTTATTTTATCTAAATTACCAACGGAAAGGTAACATATTAATGTGCCAATTTTCATGTGACAATTTCCTATAAAAACCGTTCCTCCACCAAGATGCCCCATATCATGTCAAATTTCTTAGTGTGAGAAATTGTTGAGTGAAAAATGGCTAAGAGATTTTTATACTTCCTTCACAAAGATGCCCCATATCATGTCAAATTTCTTCGTGTAAGAAATTGTTGAGTCAAAAATGGCTGAGAGATGTTTTATACTTGTTCACCATAGCAGTGAGATCACAAACACAGAAAAGGAAGCAACATTCTCGATTTGAGAATGTCTAAGAAATGATATTTCACAATTCTTTTTTGACACGTCAAAGTGATGGAAAGAAAAATCGACCTTTTGCCAACAAAAAAATATCTTCTATCAGGAATTCTCTAATTATTGGAACTCTTGAAATGAAATAAAAAAATAAAAACATTAGCAATGAATTTCTAAATAGGGCCGAAGTTCTAGATAAGGAATTCATTCTTTTGGAATATTCGAAAAATGAATTAGATTTTGTAATGAGGAGAGTTATACAAAAAACCCACCTAAAATATGTGATCCTTCTTTGAATGGACGCTGTCATGGACGAATCAAAAATTGTTTGTTATCCTCAATCAAAAGTGAAACTTAAAAAAAAAAAAGACATTTGGTTAAATAAGATTCATGGTCTCCATTTTCATATTAATAATATTAAAAATCATCCTCAATTTGAATAGAAAATAGATACATTTGATAGAAAATCATTATTAACCGAAATTAGTTTATTTTTCAACTTGATTCGAAAATTTTCGGATGAATCAATAACAAGTTTGAATTTTGAAAGGCTTATCTTCTTTCTGGAACATGCACAAATGACTTAAAAAAAGAAAATAAAATAAAATTCTTATTCGATGCATTTAGAATTGATCTGAATGATAAAACAATTGTAAAAAAAATATATTAATAAAAGAAATAAGGAAACAAGTTCCTCAATGGTCATATAAACTAATCAACGAATTGCAATAACTGGAAGGAAAAATTGAAGGAGAGAAGTATGGAATTCATTTCCAAAAAGCCAAACATGAAGTTATTTTTACTTTTACCAATGAATCAAAGAATGATGATACTTATAGGTATACTAGAGACACTAATAATAATTATAATTATACTAATAAAAAGGGGGAATTAGCTCTAATACGTTATGCACAACAACCTGATTTTCGGAGGGACATAATCAAAGAATCTATACGTGCTCAAAGGCATAAAATTGTTACTTGGAAACTCTTTCAAAAAGGTATTCACCTTTTTTTTGGACAAAATTGAGAAACCCATGTTCTTTTGTTTTTTAAAAAAATTATGAGCTAATGAGACAAAAGCTTTTTAAGTTCCAAAATTGGATGTGTACAAAGATAGAATTGAAAAATTTGGATTATACATAGTTAAAAAAATTTGTAAGTATGCTTTATATTAAACCAAAAAAAAAATTGTTTACTATGCTTTATATTAAACCTATTCAAATTATAAGTTGCTGCTCAAGTAAGTTAAATTACAAACTCTAATATTATGTTTTACCCTAAGCCTATAACTTTTGAGTGCTCGCCAAAAAAAAAAATTACTAATCAAGTCTTCCTGCAATATGCGCGGTAGCATCCAAATGACATCCGTTATGCTCCATATTCTTAGATCTACGACACAATTATAATAATTAGTTAAGGGATGATTGCACATGGAAATCAGTCCAGGCTAGACCACTTTTGAATGTATGTAAATCAGTCCAACCTAGGCCAATTTGTATGTAAATTACATATAAATTGGCCTAGACTTAGCCGATTTACATACATTCAAAAGTGGCCCAGCCTGGGTCAATTTCCCTAACAACCGAAAATGGGACATATTTGTAAATAATCTGGGATTAGGGTATTTAGGTAATAATAATCTTTTTTATTTTATTTAGGTAAAAAAATCTAATAAATACTCTTAATATCATAACTTTTAATTTCATAATTTTTTTTTATCTTAAAGTAAATTTTGTAGACGTAATTAAAAAAGTAACAAAGTAGTGCTTTAAATTTAACATATAAATCAAGG
Source organism: Pterocarpus macrocarpus (assembly GCA_031439585.1). Classification (NCBI taxonomy): domain Eukaryota; kingdom Viridiplantae; phylum Streptophyta; class Magnoliopsida; order Fabales; family Fabaceae; genus Pterocarpus; species Pterocarpus macrocarpus. The sequence continues at coordinate 59,864,235 of CM062520.1, read as the reverse complement.
TAATGTCTATGGTGCACCTTATAATACAAGGTCTTCCATACATTAGATAATCTAATGGTGTAAATAAGATGGTGTAATTTTAAACCATAACTGTAACATCCTACTAAGTACGATATTATGTTTAAGTCATAGCATTACACCTAGGTGTTGTTACTAATAACTAAACGGACATTGATTTATCATTCACTTTAGTTTCTAAGAAATAAATATAATATCTCTTACATTCCACAAATGATTGTATTAAAATACAACTTTTCAAAGTGCATGGGTAATTCCACTGGAAGTTTCAACTAGTGAAAAAGTCATCTAATTCTAACATGTGTAGATATACTTGTCATTTATCTTCAGAGCCTAGTCCAACTTTTGGTCAAATTCTTTTGAGTTAGTCCTTATTGAGATCTCCTGAGCTGTTTAGAGATGACATGGGAACACATATAGGGTAAGAATTTACCATTCTCAGTAGTTTTCCTTAGTTACTCAAGAATCTAATATCGTTGTTGTTGTTTCAGCTACTTTGGTTTATTTAGAAAATGTGATCTCATACACAGGGATAGAAATTCATTTATTAAGTTTCAGAAAACATATTCTTCTGAAGCAGGTTACTTTTAACAATCACTTAATATTTTCCAAAATACACATAAGAGCAGTAACAGAGTTTCGATAATACTAACAATTGCACAACATAATAAGCTAGTAGAGTATGCATAGGTAGATGCCTATTCTGAATTATGTAAATGCACTTAACTTCCTTAACTTTCATTGATTTTCTTTACTTAACACACCTAGGCATTACGTATCACCATCCCTAGAATGTAACATGTCTTATCTCTCCTCTATACTTAGTCCTTTGGAGGTGGATGGCCTCTCCCACATTTGGGTAATAGTCTACTTTTCAAGACCGTGCTCATTCCTATATTTGATTGCCAACTTTACTTTTCCCAACTTTCACACTAACTTATTCCCTTTAAATCTGTTTAAGGGCTGGCCCAAGTCATATGGAATCATTGTTGTCTTAAAGTTCATTTATCACATATGCATATGCTTGATATACTTATGATAATGCTACATAATTCATATGTGTTTGCCGAGAATCCTGCAGCATGCAGCTGAAAGATGAAGTTTCCTAATGTACAAGTAGTATGCATAACAGTTAGCCATCTATAGAAATCATGATCATCATGAATATTACACCAACATAACATCCTTTTAATATGCAATTGCATAAAATACTTAGGTCACTTGGTTCCTAATGATTTATGAAACTTCTAGGTCATGAAATCCTCAAGTTGTCATACTTTTCTTAAATCTGCATTGAACTTCTAAATTATACTAAAATTTCATTTTAATTCATTTTAATATCAAAATTTAATAAATTGTAACTCTATTAGTTTATTTTTAAATCTCTTTAGTTTCACTAAATTTGAAATGTATAACTTAAGTTATTAGTATTTTACTCAAAGCTATCCTATTTTAGGACAAATTTACACACTTAAAATTTAGGAAATCACTAAAAATTTATCTTACATCATTTTGATCCGAATTTCTACCATAATGTACCTATTTGGACATTCTTTCAATTCCAATAAGTTTTACTCTAATTAGGTAAGTAGAGCTCAAGTTATGAGCTTATCATTAAGGCTACCCTCTTCCAACCCAAATAAAGCATAAGTCAAATTTCAACATTTATTGGGAACAATGTATTGATGATCTGACTTTGAAATTTTATAGGGTTGATTATCTATGTATCAGCTTTCTAAAAAAATTGGTTTCACTTAAATTTAAGTCATATAGGGTGAGTTATGCCCTTTGTATTCTACTCTGGTCAGGACAGAGAGTGTAATCCAACAGCCTAATTCTAAAAGTAATAATTATTTCATTTCTAGCCCAATGGACTTAAAATTTATATGGTTGGATTTATCTTTAATTCTAGTTTTGTCTAAAATTAGTTTAACTAAAATTTGACTTCTATAGGTTGAGATATACAATCTGTTGTATGGATAGCTGCTAGGGTTCCTTTCAACAGCTTTTCTGTTTTGTGTTTCTCTTGGTCTTTTAATCTATTCTTCAATCTAAATCAAGTTTCTCTATCTCAAATCACTAGAAAAGTGTCCTATTAATACTATACAAACTATATATCAATAAATCAAAGATGACATAAAAAAAAACCCTAACTGCCATCATGCCATAGAAAACAATGAATCTTAGGAATACTACCTCAAAATCCAAGTTGGTAGCTCCTTAACTTGAATCTTTTGATGACTCTACTTTCCTAAAGCCTCAAGATGGTTAAGAATATGTTTTTATTCCTTGCTTGGTCTAAATTATATGCCTTAAGAAAGGAGTTTTTGGTAGTATAAAAATCTCTTGAAGGTAAATAAGTAGAAGAGGAGGAAATTTGGCAAGAACAAGTAAAACACATAAGATTTAGGGTGAGTCTTGAGAAGTACAGAGATGAAAATGAAAGTGGAGAAGGAAGGGAGTGGGCTGGCTGAATTTTTAATAAGAGAAGGAGAGAAACTCTAGTCTTGTTAATTAAGTTGATGAGTTAATTCTTATTGGTGGATGTCAAAGGAAATTTAAATTTTCTTGACCTTGAATTTAGGTGGTCTCCATTTGCCCACCAAGGGGGGTGGCTAGTTTCTAGCCCCACATTTTAGGGTTTTTAATTGATATTTATGACATCCTGCAATATAGGTTTTTACTAAATCGGTTCTTGTATTATAAGACACCGTTAGTAAGACAATTTTTCTTTGGCTGGCAAAATGTTACTATTTTTTTCTATAGAAAAGATTTTAAATTCACCTCATCTTATAATTAACATTTCTTTATTGCCTATTTATATATCTGTAATGTACCTAAAAAATTTAATTATTCAACAGTGCTAATTATATGCATTGTTATTTGAGATATTACAATAACATTGTCAAACACTCTAAAATTTCTGTCTTTCCTCTGCACTCACAAAATTTGCTACAAGCTTGCAACTCCTCCCACAACTATAACCATCCCTTCACTCCTTTTCAACAACACCCCAACTCCCATTAAAGAGACAAAATTTGCAAACAATAATCTACAACATTAAGGGAAGAAGGGGAAGTAAGGTTACTTATTGAGCCTCTTCAAGAAGAGTACAATTGCGTCTCACACATGGTCTCTTTCTTTGTATCACTAGATTTAGTAAGACCAAAAGAGAAGTTTAGATGAACTTTAGAGCATTTGGTACCTTACCCAATTCCTCGACCAAAAGAAAAGCCCATCAAGATTTTGAATATATATGTTGGTATGTTAGGCAATGACTTTAGCTCCAATGAGAACTAAAGCTTGTGCTAAGAAAGTACTTTTTTATATTCCATGGAGTAAGATCTTACATTTTAACAACTTTCCACTTTTCTCAAAATATCAATCGCTTACAAATAATAATTAATGACTTGCCATATACTAGACATCTCCCAAGGCATTGAACACTGAAAAAGACTAAGCAGGAGAACGCTGAAAGAATAACTAGACATCTCCCACTTGCCCTAGGCCATCGCTCTCTACCTAAACCTAGTGGGTTGAATGGAACACTAGTATGTGGTGGGGTTGATGAGGATGGCCATGACAAGAACAGGGAGTTGAAAACTAGTCTTGTTTCCTTCTTAGTTTATGTGGGAAATATGCCATTTTCAGCGACCAAAAAATGGATTCATGAGATTTTCCAACGCTATAGTGATATCTCAGATGTGTTTTTATCTAGAAAACCAAAGAGAACATCTTTTCTCTATTTTGTTTTTATCTGTTACTCTTATGTGGCCGGGCTTGTGCGACCATTCAGGAGCTTAATGGTAAGTTGGTGGATGGTTGCCAACTGATGGTAGCAGAAGCTGCTGAGAAAAATCTTCTCTCAAGAGTTTTTCTTAAGATAAGCAACCTTTACTTTATGAAGTTTGTGTCTGCGAAGCATGCCCAGCCATGGTTGGTGCCCATGATATTTCTTCTGATCAAAGAGGGAGGACAAAAACTGCCATGGTTCAGGGGATTGAATGCAACTCTCAGTGGCTTGATAGAAGTTTGATTGTAGTCACCCAAGGGTCTTTGAGCACTAATTCTGTTTCTGGTTTGGCCAAGGTTGCATGGGACGAAATCTTTGACATCCATGTTCTTAATCCACGTAGTTCCTAATGACTTTCTACTCCACTGAAGCCATGAGAATTGCTTTCTCTGAAGGAGTGCATTCGGTTTCTTTATTTTGTTCAGACTTGAAACGATGGAGAATAGAGGTTTGGACACCATCGAGGCTTGTGTGGATTGAGATTTTTGGATTACCACCCTTAGCATGGTCAAGCAAAAACATGATCAACATTGGAAGCCAGTGGAGTGAAGTCAGAGGCTTCGATCAGTAAGTGGAATGTCCTTCGAAAGTGCAAGGTTGTTAATTGTTTTAGAGTCTATGGAGTCTATTGACGAGAACGTGAATCTTGCTCTTGGAGATCACATGGCAATGGTGGGAGTTAAAGAGTTCCCAATGTGTCCATCTGCCCCATGCAATTTAGTTAGATTTGCAGAAATGGCAGTCATGGTGGATTTCCCCTTTGCTAGCGGTGAAGTTGTAACTTCTTGGAATATCATTCGTCAGTCGCGCTCAAGTAAGGAACATGGAATGACAACCACTAATCTGGTCTTGCATGCGGCTATCATCAATGATTGGCAACAGACCCAAGATTAATTGTGGACCGATGGGAAGTTGGCTTATTAATGAGCATGTTTTCAATATGTGTAGTGCCCCAAGTCGGTGTCCTCGATTTGAGCTTGAGCTGCTCTTGGAAGTGCGCAAAGACTTGCGACTTTTGGAGGACGGGAGTTAGACTGCTGAATTGTGTGGGTTGGGACGCTCAACAAACTCTAGCCCAATAAACACATCTGTATACCCACCAAGCTTTGAACCAACTGAATATGAGCCTAAACCTTCTTCATATGGGCAAAATCTTGATAGGTCCTTAGTCTGTAATGACATTGCAGAAATGGACATGACCAACACGTTGAAATATTCTGATTAAGAGGATATGGTCTTGGCTGATTTGGTTTTGGGTTGCAATAAAAAGAAACATGTTGATTATACATAGAAAAAGAACACATTTAAAGAAAAACCCAAATGTAAAGATAAGATGGATGGCTCACATGCCCAGCTTGAAGCAGATAACTAAACCTTTTTAATTACCAATCTAGTATGTGTAAGCGATAAGGCTTTTTTTGACTTTATGGAGGAAACTAAACGCACGTAGGCATTGGGTAAAAATCTGGGTTTATATGCTTAGAATGAAGTTGATGTTGTGAACGTTTTGGCTAACTTTCACATGGAAAAGAGGATGGAACGAAGCGAGCTCGTGCTAAAGGCCAAAAGAGTAGGAAGAGAAGAAATTGACTAATGAACCCTAAATGTTTATGGTTGCCATAGGCTTTAGCTTTGCGCCTCTTTTCATTGGGTCTTCGTTTTTGTAGCTGTTGCTACCATGATATGTTTTGATACAATCTTTTGTTTTGTTCCACCTTTTTATGGTGTCTTGTATTTGCTCCACCTTTTACGGTGTTTTGAGCTTTATCTCAAATTATCAACCAAAAAAAAATAAGTAAATCCATTTAATTATGTGGTTTGGCACAAAATGGCTTATTTTCTGATCTGATTCTTGTATGAGTTTCCTTAGTTCTCTCATTTTTGACATATGGACTCTTCTTGTTAGGGATGTGATGGGTTCGTGTAGGAGAATAAGAGAAAGGAAATGAAGGGATAGTAAGGGGTTGCAGGCTTGCAATGGTAGCGGAGTTTAGAAATGAAGGAGAGAGATAGAGAAATTTTAGAGTGCTCCACATGATTATGATTTAGAATTACACCATCTCATTAGCCAGTTGTCAGTAAAAAAATTAAACCAAGCATTTCAGTATCATCGCCCGAAGATTTAGCACTTGCATGTGCGCAAATCTTTAGCTCACTCTATAGCCACTCTACTCAACCTACATTGTTAGCAACAAAGAAATCAAGACGTGCATCAGTTTGATTTGCATTTCATATCAACATTTATTGTCCACCCATGTATTTAATATGGTGGTTTTGTGTTTTGTCTTTTGTATTATTTTACTTTGAAAATATGCCTATAAAGACTTATGCATGTATGAGAAGTTGTGAATGAGTGTAGAAGGTGAATTGAATAAATTCTAGTATTCCTCTTCTTCGAATCTGTGTGCGAGAATAATCTTGTGCACGAGTATGTGATAGAGTATAAAAATTTTGTAGAGAAATACTTAGTGAGATGTGTGGAAGTGTGCTTTTGATATCATATTGGTATTAGAGTTGGTCAAATATAGTGCCAATTTTAGAGAGTTTGTGAGGAACAAGAGTGTTCTCATTTAGTTAAATTTTCAAGTGTCACTATGGCAAACAATTACAATATTGTTTGGCCAGGTCCCAAATTAGATGGGAAGATTGATTATAGTTATTGGCCAACTTTAATATCTACTCACCGAAAGTCTCACACTGTTGAACCAGCCATTGAAGAAGGAGCAGATATAGCAACTCAAAGGAGAGATCAATTGGTGTTGTCACAAATCCATCAGGGAGTAGATTACTATGTGTTTGGCAAAAATGCCAATACCAAAATAGCCAAAGAAGTGTAGGATATTTTGAAGCTGTCTTATAAAGGTGTAGCTAAGGCACAAAAATACAAACTATAATCCTTGCATAGAGAATATGAAAGTATGAAATTCCAGCTTAGAAACTATTGAACAATATTTTTCTCATGTTATTGGCCTCGTTGATAACATGAGAGTATATAGAGAAGAGATATTGGATAGCAAAGTGGTTAAGAAAATACTTCGTACCATGTCGATAAAATTTGATCATGTGGTGACTACAATGATAGAGTCACACAACATAAACACAATGACAATTACAGAGTTGCAAGGAAGCATAGAAAGTCATGTCAGCAGAATCTTGGAAAAGACAGAAAAATCAATAGAAGAAGCATTGGATAGTAAGGTGAATATAAACAAATTAACTGAGTCAAGCAAAGATGGAGAAAAAAGAGTCTATGATCAAGGTAGAGAAAATTTTAAAGGTAGAGGTAGAGGAAATTTTAGAGAAAGAGGTCATGGCAACAATTACAATTAAGGAAGAGGTAACAATTTTAGACAAGTAAGCCATGAAAGAGGTGGAAATAATTTTGGGCTTGCTAACCAAGGAAGAGGAAGAGGTAATTTTTATCAAAAAAGAACAAATTTTAATTGTTTTCACTATGGATAGTTTGGACACAAAGCTGCAGATTGCATATTCAAACCAATGAACCAGAATGGTAACAACACTCAAGCAAATGTTGCCGAAACCAGTATCAAAATATTGGTAAGAATTCTAATCCACAAAGTTTTTTTTTTTGACAAGCAATTCTTTTGCTGAAGACAAAAATACATGGTATTTGGATACTGGTTGCAGTAATCATATGTGTGGGAAAAAGAAATTATTTTCTTCACTAGATAAATATGTAAAATTATTAGTAAATTGGGCAACAATTCAAATATTCCTATTTTGGGAAAAGGTAAGATATCAATTAGATTGAAAGATGACTCTCAAAATTTCATTTTTGATGTATTTTATGCTTTTGGTCTACGTCACAATTTGTTGAGTATGGAACAATTGTTCGAGAAAGGCTATAACATGCAGATTCATGAAGGATACTATACAATGGTTAATAAGAATAGGAGATTCATAGCCAAGGTAAAAATGACTCCAAACCGACTTTTCCTAGGGTCATCATGATGGGTCAAACTTGTCAGGTCAACTCATTTATCCACCAAAAATAAGTAGGCTGGGCTTAAAAAATAATGACTCGTTTAAACTAGCCCGCCGACCCGTTTAATCTGCAGCCTATTTACCCGTGTTTATTTTTTTATTATTTTTTAAAGTAAAATTGTTTAAATTTAGGATATAAAAATATAATTTAGTAATTAGATTTAGGACATTTTCACTTTTTTTAATAAAAAAGAGAATTTTTTATTTTTTAAATAAAAAATATTTTTTTATTAATAAAAAATAATTTTCAAAACATAAAAAGCAAATAAATAAATAAATAAATGGGCCAGCCCATTTAAGATCGCGAACTGATCTTAAACGGGTTAGGCTAGAAAATTTTGGTCCATGGGCTAAACGGATCGGGCTTAAATGGGCTAGCCTGACCCGTTTGATAGCCCTAACTTTTCCCATTGAAAATTCAACATGATAAATTCTCTTGCTTGAGCTCAGTAATACTTGATGATAACTGGTTGTAGCATCTAAGTTTTGGAAATTATCATTTTTCTATATTAAACTATCTATTAAGGAAAGATCTTATTTTTGGATTGTTAGTAGTTAAAATTTCTAATTATGTCTATGAGACTTGTCAACTAGGAAAGAAATACGAAGAATCATTTCTTGTTGAAAAATCTAAGTTAGCGAGAAAGTTATTGGAGATTATGCATTCAAATCTGTGCACTATTAAGATGCCAACTCATGGTGGTAGCAAGTATTTCATTACTTTTATTGATGATTTTAGCAGAAAACTTGGGTCTATTTTTTGAAGTAAAAATTAGAAGCTTGTGATGTCTTCCAGTCAATCAAGGCATTTGTGGAGAAATAAAATAGTTGCAGAATTAAGACTTTACGAACAGACAGGGGTCAAGTGTATCTTGCTTGTGCAGATTTCTTTGAGCAACATGGGATTCAACATCAATTGACAATCATATACACTCTACAGTAGAATGGAGTAGCTAATAGGAAGAATCAAACAATCATGGACATGGTGAAATGTATGCTGAGATCCAAACAATTGCCTATAGAATTTTGGGCAAAAGTAGTTGCTGCTGCTATGTATATTTTGAATAGGAGCCCAACAAGAAGTATTCGTGATAAGACTCCTGAAGAAGCTTGGAGTGAAAGGAGAACTTCAATTTGTCTTCTCAGAGTCTTTGGGTGCATTGCATATGCTCACATACTAGATCAACTAAGGAAGAAATTAGATGACAAAGGTGAGAAATGCATTCTCATTGGTTACATTACAAACTCAAAGGCATATAAACTATACAATCTAGAGACAAAGAAGGTGATTATCAGTTGAGATGTAATAGTTAATGAAGAAGGAATGTGGGATTGGTCCTCCAAAGCTTAAGAGGAACCCGTGTTGATTCCTGATAGTTATGAAGAAGAAGAAGAAGATGGATAACTAGACACATTATCTCTACCAAAATCATCTACTTGGCCTCAAAGGAATCATAAATTACCAGCTAGATTAGGGATTATGTTGTGAGTAATCATAATGATCCATCTAATGAAGAGATTATCAATCTTGCTTTATTTGTAAATTGTGAACCAATAAACTTTGAAGAGGCTTCCAATGACAAGAATTGGAGAATAGCAATGGATGAAGAAATTTTTGCAATTGATAAAAATGATACATGGGTGCTAACAGATCTGCCTACAGATAAAAAGCTAATAGGAGTAAAATGGGTATACAAGACATAGTATAAGCCCAATGGAGAGATTGATCATTTCAAGCCAACATTGGTTGCAAATGGATACAAGCAAAAGCCAGGTATTAATTACTATGAAGTATTTGCCCCTGTTGCTAGATTGGATACAATTCGCATGATTATTTCACTTTTTGTTGAAAATAAGTGGAAGATATATCAGATGGATATTAAGTCTGCCTTTTTGAATGATACTTTGGAAGAAGAAGTGTATGTTAAGCAACCTATAGGTTATGTGATCCCTGGAGAAGAAAATAAAGTGTATAGATTGAAAAAGGCATTGTATGGTTTGAAAGAGGCATTGAGAGCATGGTACAAGAAGATTGACTCTTATATTGTTAAGAATAGTTATCAAAGATGCCCATTTGAACACTTTGTATATTAAATTTGTGAAGCTTGGTAATATTCTCATTATGTGTCTTTATGTTGACGATTTGAATTTCACAAGAAATAATTTGAAGATGGTTGTAGAGTTCAAGCAGGTTATGATGACGCATTTTGAAATAACAGATCTAGGTTTGATGCCTTACCTTCCAGGCATTGAATTTGCTTAGCAAGATGATGGAATTTTCATTTCTCAAAAGAAATATGCTAATGATACTTTGAAGGAGTTTCAAATGGAAAATTCAAAGCCTATCTCCACTTCAGTTGAAGAAAAGATGAAATTTATGAGAAAAGATAAAGGAAGACCTGTGAATCCTACTTTTTACAAGAGCTTGATTGGAACCTTTAGGTATTTGACTGCAACCAGGCTAGACATAGTTTTTGGAGTTGGACTACTCAACAAATTGATGGAGGAGCCTTGTGATAGTCATTTGCAAGTAGCAAAAAGAATTATTCGATATATCAAAGGTAAACTTGTTGGATACATAGATAGTAATTGGGTAGGTGCCATAGAAACAAGGAAAAGTACTTTAGGGTATATGTCTTTTATCTTGGGTCTAGTGCAATATCTTGGTCTTCAAAGAAACAATCCATCGTTGCACTCTCTACAATTGAAGCAGAGTAATAGTAACCAGTTGTGCCAAAAGTAGAAGCAAAATACTGCCACAACAATATTTTGTGATAATAAGTCTGTCGTTGCACTTTGCAAAAATCTAGTTTTTCATGGTAGATCCAAGCATATTGACATCCGATTCCACATGATTCGAGAATTGGTGGTTGAGAAAGAAGTGCTAATTAATTATTGCCATATTGAAGAACAAGTTGGAGATATTTTTACAAAGTCACTAAAGATTGAGTTATTTTGCAAGTTGAAGAAAATGCTTGTAATGATTGACTTTACATGCTTGGTTTAAAGGAGGCAATGTCAATAAAAAATTAAACCAAGCATTTTAGTGTCATCACCCGAAGATCCGGCACTTGCATGCACCTGAAAGTTAGCTCACTTTATAGCTACTCTACTCAACCCACAATGTTAGAGACAAAAAAATCAAAACGTGCATAATTTTGATTTGTATTTCATATCAACATTTATTGTCCACCTCTGTATTTAATATGGTTGTTGTGTGTTTTGTCTTTTGTATTATTATACTTTGAAAATATGAGTATAAAGGCTTATCCATGTATGAGAAGTTGTGAATGGAGTATAGTAAGTGAATTGAATAAACTCCAATATTCTTCTTCGTGTGAGAATAATCTAGCGGGTGAGTGTGTGACAAAGTATAAATATTTCCAAAAAAATACTTAGTGAGGTGTGTGGATTGTGCTTCTAATATCACCAGTGTGGTACACCTTGAAATTACAAGGTGGACCACAAACATCGCCTATAATCAAATTATTTGTGAAAGATAGATAGTAATTATAAGGGTGTGCACGGGTACAGGTTAACCCGTGAACCCGAAGACCAGACCCAACCCGTGTGAAAAAAATTGGTTTAGGTCGGGTAATCGAGTTTAATTGGGTAAAATTCGATTGACCTATTCAATATTCAGTTCGGGTAACAGGTTTACAAATTAAACTCGTTACCCAACCCGAACCCCAATTTTTTTTTTTAATAAATAATGATTCATTCACTTATATATTGATATACAAAAATATAATTATACATGTTAACTCTCAGATTTTGTTAATATATTAATGTATAGTTAGATTTATTGATGATTGATATTATATAATGTATGATGTATAATATATTTGATGGTTATAATTATGGAATTATCAATTATGTAGGTAATTTTTTTAAAATATATTTGATTATATTTAAATTTCAAAAGCATAATTTAAAGGTTTCAAAATATCACAAAATAGAATGTTTCAATATGTTTTTCATCCACAAAAAAAAAAGGAAGTTGACTACCTACCCGAATACTCGACTCGATCTAACTTGAAAGTGTTCGGGTAGCCAAAAAGTCGATCTAACCCGATCCGACTCTATTTAATTGATTTTGGTATTTTTTTCCCTAAATTCGACCTAACCTGACCCGTGCACATCCTTAAATAATTATAATGTAATATTTTTTTCTGAAAAATATACTTTTAGAACTAAAAATTCTTACATTCACTTGTTGTAAGGATTTTTCTTACTCCAAAAAGAATAGCCACCGCTAATGTTTTTCAATTTTTTTTTTCTTCTTTTCACCCTTAAAAATAAAAGTTGAGATTGTCTGTATAGAAAGAAATTTTTCCGCATGGGGTACAGAAAAACACTGCTTTTATTACATTAGTGTTTTGATTGCTATCATTGTGTGTGGCAACAATTCGTTAGTCAATAAAGAAAAGAGACCCACAATGAGGAGAGAAATTCTTGCATGCTAGAGGACAAAGAAATTTCTTGTATGTCATTTTCTTACATGTGTGGATCCCACGTCACCCGTTTAGGGACGAAAATGTGCTTATTGGTGAAGAATCTTCCTATTTGAGTACACAATTATTTCTCAAAAGAGGATAGACGACTTGGATCATTCGAGGATGACCTAGAAGATAGTAACAAAAAAGGGTTTGGAAAGGGTTAGTGCCACCAAAAGTGGGTTGAGTGGGTTGGAAAAGTTTGAACCGTTTCTGAACCTTTCCATTTTTAGTGGCACTAACCCTGTCTAAACCTTTCCAAATCTAAAGTTATCTGCATTCCCACAACCATATCTGAGTGGATTGAGTTTTCAATAAATTATAAAAAAAAATGGAAGATTTGAACTCTATGCATGGATGAAAGACTAGGAAACTCAAAATAAATCTGTCTAAGAATTCAAATTAGAATTGTAATATAATATTTTTTTTGGAATTAAAATTAGTTTGGAATCTTTAATTTTATGTTTAACTTTTGTTAAAATATTAGAACATAAATTGTAATTTTAAATTTTATTTTATTTTACTATTCAAATGAGTGATTCCAAACTTTAAATTAATAAAAATAAAAATTTTAACACAATCACTATGTTTGAACTGTAGTAATATTTTTTATTATAAATTTTTTGAGAAAGTCATTAATAGTAAATTAGAATCAAGGAATTTTTTGTATTATAATTCTTTATAAAAATATTAAATTACAAAAAATATGATTGTTAACAAATAAATAAGAAAGAGAGAGAATATACAATCTTTAATGAGAAGAGTGATATTTAACGAATTTGGAATTTGATTAGGGTAAGGCTAGGAAGTAAGAAGAGTTCATTTTAGTTGTTTTTCAATTTCCTGGAATTAATTTTTGGAATTATAATTTTATATTTTATATGTTATGCAAAACATAAAAATTGAATCAACATAATTGAGATTTGGCCCACCAACAAGGGAGTTAGTCTACCATAAGTAGCAAATCAAGGTTTGAATATTAGCTAAAAGAGTCGTCCATATTAAATGTCCCACAATATTCGAATAGAATTGTCTCTAATAAAAAAATATATGTGATAACCCAAAAAAAAAAAATTAAAATTAAGAAGTTGAATTCCAATTTCAAACTCTCTATAATTTCGAATATCAAATAGTAGAGATTTTATAAACTTGAGAAAGGCAAAGGACGAAAACAAGACAAATTAAGTTAAATCCAGGCTTATTACCGTAAATTAAAAATCATGTTTAGTATAATGTAAACGTTTTTTTTTTTTTTTTGGGTGCTGATTATGTAAACGTTTTTATTTACACAACCACTTCAAGCACCCAAAATAAAATAAAATAAAACAAAATACATACCGATTTGCTATATACATATATATATAAAGGCACAAGCACGACAAGCGCGTATGAAACTCTTCAAAAATAGCTGTACGGTCGAAATTCTACCCTCTCGGCCCCTACTAAGAGGCCCCTGCCTGCATTTCCTTGGGTGATTAGATACCAATAATGCGCAGTGCTAGATCCCATGCGATATGTAGCTCTGCTTTTTTGACCTTATGCGGCATCTATAGCTCTATTTCAAGGTAATTAATTCAACCCAATTGCTGTGAAAGGACTGGTCTAGAGTTCGTTCGATGTCAATGCCTTGTACTAGCTAGATTTCGAATAGCTTCATGAAAAGATACGAAGATTAATGATAGCACAAACACTGATGGACCCTAGTTCGTATATGCTGACGTCGTACGATCAAGCTCCAAGAGACAAGACATTCCCCATAGCAAGTACGAAGCAGTTCCCCAATATTAAAAGTTGGAACAACTTCGGCACAACATTTTGTTTTTCAAGGTTGTAATTTAATATTTCGTTTAAAAATAGTTTGAAATATAAAAAAAGTTACATCCGCGGTATAAAAATTACAATGTTGAGTGTATGGAAGAGTTTACAGTGGTTCATAGACCACCAATACTCCAATTTTTTTTTCTCTCAGTGATGTACCATAAAATTTTTTCCTAGAAGTCCATCGATACACCCTAACTGTTTCTCTAAAAAATTTTTCTGGTCACCAAGTGAGTAACTATGATGGATCAGCGATAAAAGTGGTCCATGATGGATAAGATTTATTTAAATAAATCTAAACCGTTTATATTATTTTAATTAATATCTGATGGTTATAAATATTTGGTACATTATAATTTACAGTGGTCTATGGACCACTGTAAACGCTTCCTGAGTGTATTTATCTCATGGTTGTAACTTTTTTATTCAAAATTATAACTCAAACAAAGTAGGGTACAGCTTTTAAAAAATGTTGTACCAGAATAAACACAAGTTTTTGTCTTCATAGGAGAGTGCATATGAGAAGAAATTAATTGACATTGGTATAAGTCAAAATCACTGTTATAGTATTAAATAACTTCCTATTAGAAAAATATTTCATAAAATTTATTGTTAGATTGAAAGTCCATATATTATAAAATTTATTTATAAAATTTTATTTTAATATATTTTTTGTATATATCAAAATTAATATAATAAATATTTTTAAAAGTTTACAAAAATAAGAAATATTCAATCCATTTATATGGATGTTTAATTTTGACACAATTTATCTACATGATTGCAGATAAAGTTTGTCAGAGTTACAGTTTAGTCCTATTGCAACCAACCATATTATTGGGTGAATTCATGAGCGTTTACAAAGTATTGATAAATGACCATCAATAACACAAACTCAATAATTGAACTGAAATGATGACAAAGTACAAGCCAAAGAACCAATAAGAGAGTTATATTCCTGACTTCTTTATACTATTTTCTAACCTCCTTTAAATCACAGCAGGGTTCTACATATCCGTAAAATTGTGCAAATTAAATGACATTCTGTTGTAGTTATACGTCTATTTAGAGAGGCCAAAAGCTACTTGTTGCAAGTGTCATTTATAGCTTAATGTAGCTGAGGTGAATCAAGTTATCACGATCCATTGTGAAAATAAATTAATAAAAAAACTCCCGGTATCTTCCTCAATTTAGTTACATAAGAATTCTATAGCGTGAGCTCATCACCGTCCGCGTATATCATTGCTTTCTGCTGTATATCACAGTACTTCCTTACGTCTAAGAAAAGTTTGATTGGAGAGATGAGTCAGTGGTAAGTTCTTAAATTGTTCTGGCTGAGTTATAGATCATTTTGATCTTTAAAATCTGTTTATAAAAAAATTTATTAATAATTATTTTATTATATAAAAAACATTATATACAGAATGGACAAAATTAAAGTACGAAGACGATTCTTGGATCATTTTAGCCATATCCTCGGGTAATAACAAAGTTAAAAACTTTCTGTATCAGCGATGCACCTTGTAAGTTTGGACATGTGGCGTTGCTTTATTTAACTATATTTTTGAAGTGCGGCTAAATGTAGGAACAGCACATCCAAAATCGACTCGTGCATTGGGCCATTTTGGATTTGGTTTCTCGCATGTTGAGGAATAACATGATATTGTCATGTTCATATAACCTTAACGATTTATTATTATTAAAGCCACTTCAATGACTCAGATTTAAACACATCATCAACCAAATAAAAAGATACCATTTTAACTGCTTAAAAAATAAAAATATTTCCATTTCAATTAATTTTTGAAGCTTACCGCCTCAGCACGTCTTCCACTAACACTTTCTCTGGTCTCTGCCTTCATCCAACGCCAATCTTTGTGAACAATACATCTATTATTAAGTCACCAATAAAACTGTAAACAATGAAAAACGTCCACTAATGAATATAGCGTCCATAACAAATGACAAAAAGTAAGTCCTAAAATATTAGTGTTTATTCTTTGAAGGCTTAAACAATGATTATTGTAGAATAAAGCCAATAATAGATGCAATATTTACACCTCAAAATGAATAAGTTCTTGTCATTTTAGTACTGCAAAGCAACCTTTGGAAATATTGAAGCAAAGCAGCACCACCGTCCCAAACCTTATTTAACTCGTACTCACTGTCAACACTCCCTTCCTTGATCACTTTCAAAACGTCTTGTAGTTGTGCAAACTTGTTCTTTTTTAAGTTCAAAGTTAATTACAGGGAACTTTTTGAAGACCATGTTCAAAACAAAACTTATATTTCTCTTAATACAAAAAAAAAAGAGAAGAAATTATTAACGATTGAAAAGTTAATATAACAATTAAAATTAACAAGGATGCAGAAAGAGGAGGGTGTTGGTTGAAGGCGGAGATCAAAGGAACGCGTTGGTGCAAGACGTGTCGAGGTTCAAAAACTAATTGAAAATGGAAATTTTATTTTTTCAAGCCATTAAAATGGCATCTTTTTATTTGAGTGAGAATGTGTCTAAATGTAAGCCATTAATGTATCTTCAATAATAATGAATGGTTAAGATTCATGAACATGATAATATCATGTTAATCCTCAATATGAGATGATCCAAATCCCTATAAATATATCAAACTCCTCATACTTTTAGCTTAAAAAATTACCTTCTATAAAAATGTTTATCAACTTAGGCTTTGCTTGCAGTGCACCCTACCAAGTTAGGTGCATTACGTGTTGTCATTTAGCTATATTTTGAATGTGGTTAAATGTGATGCATTTAGTCACACTTTTAGATATATTTAATCACATTTTTAAATGCATTTAGAGGTGTTTGATGGGGGAATATATTCACATTTTCAATAATGTGAAAACATTCCCCTATTTAATAGAAGAGTTAGAAAAATATTTTCAGAATTGATTTTGAGTGAAGATTTCTATCAAAATATTCTTATATTACATATGAAACTATAATATTTTTATGGAATGGAAATATTTTTTCCTATAAAAAGATTAAATTACCCCTATTATCATTCGTTGCCACCCATTGCCGGTTACCGTCAACCGCCGGACCACCGACGGCCTCCGTCCTCCATCGTTGGACCACCGCCAACATCCACTATCAACTTATAGTATGTTTAAATTTCTATTTGGAAACTCTAAAATTATAGGTTGGGTAAAAACTAAGAACGAGAATTTAATTTTTACTCGTTAGAAGGCAGTTATTTCATAGATACCGCACGAGCATTATGATATGATCCTTTATAACTCCACACTATCATCATATTTAAAATCCTGTCTAATGATCAGTTTGTTTTCAATTTAATCTTCAACAACTCTATGACATAAAATTACTCCAATATAATAACTGAAAGGGAAAAAAAAAAAAATCAACTCACAATCCATCAACATGTTAACATATTGTTTACTTATTATAAAACACTGGAAGGAAAAGTTTCAGGCATCTCATTTTTTATCCTTAACTTCTTTCTTACATTGAACACCGGTTAAAGTTGGAGAGTCTTTGCAGATATATACAACCTCCCTCAACAGGCCCACCAAGACGTTTTTTACTAACATATCCACAAAGAACAACTAAGAGCAACCATCCAAACCAATTGGGCAGAATCCAGGCGTGAACAGCAATAAAAAACCAGCCATTTCCAGAATGCTTAAACCAGTTAACGTACATTATAATAAAATACACTCAGCCCCCTCCAGATATGGTAATATAACATTCAACTCTATTCTTCCACCAAAATTACACTCCCATCAATTCGACTGAGTTGACTAACTATTCTGTTAGTATATGATAACAGAATATTTTTCCTTTACCATAGTTATTCTATAAAAGTAAATAATTTATAATTAAAAAGTTCAGCAATCTAGATTGGAATAATTCGCTATAACCCACACCATCCCTTAAGCCTTTGATGAAGAGCCTCGTCCCAATTCCATTAATATTAAAGCCACCAATTTCGAGCGTACAAAACTTTACAGCGCTACAACCAGCAGAAATCATTCCACCACTGGACTACCATCATCTGTAGCAAGCTGTAAATTTTTTTTATTATTATTATTTTATTTATTTTTTTGCGTTTAGCTGCTGGAGTTGCAAAAGTGATGTCTTTGGAGTCTAAACCAGAAGACTCACCCTAACAGAAGCAACCAGAAGAAGCCAATTCTTTGGGTATCGCAACACAAATCTCAATGATGCAAGTTATGTAAATCTCTTAGCTAGAAAGATACGAGCACTAATAATTTATATAAGTTGAGCATATTAATAAATTTTATTTGGCATGACATTGTATACAGGGGGGTTTGGTAGACATAGTGGTCTTTCATTCTTAGCAATTCTATTTCTGGAAATAGTTTTACCAAACATGTGTGTTTTGATGGCAACCAACGGTAGATAGCAGTGGGCAGTGATGAGGGTAATTTGGTTCTTTTACAAGAAAAATAAATTCCTTTCCTATGGACATGTTACAATTTTATGTGGAAGATATGATATTTTGGGGGAAATATGGGGCAAAAATCAAACCTAAACATGGGAATCTATGATTCCCTTGTTAACTTTTTCGAGAATGTTTTTTTTTTTAAAGTTCCCTTGTTAACTTTCTTGAGAATATTTTTTTTTTTTAAACCAGCAACCAAACACCCCTTATAAGTAATATTTGATGTGACATTATATAAGATATTGTATTATATAAGATAATGTTAACTTTTTCCTATTACAAAAAATTGTAATAACAAGCAAAAATTTGATAAAAAAAAAAGAAAATCAGAATAAAAAAGTAAATTTGATTAATTATTTAATTATAAATTTAATATATGTTATTATTAATATACTTTTTTACCATAATTATTTTAAATATTTCTTATTTTTTTATAATATACATTTATAATTTAGATTAAATAACATTATTTATTTGTTTATATTTTTATCAATTATTTTTATTTTAATAAAATATATATGTATTTTGTAGCTTGTGTCTCGTACACTAGGATATAATAAGAAAAAGTAATAAAATAATATTTTTAATTATTTAATTATAAATTTTAAATTTTAAAATAAATATTTATTATTTTTAGTAATAATGATTTTAAATCTGTATAAATGTTTAACTTTATAATTACAGTTTATATGAACCATTATATTTATGATTTATTATTTATATATTTTTAATAATTAATTTTTGTTATTTTAGTGGAATATAAAAAATGAGAGAGAGATCTTTTTCATACATTAAAATTCAGTTAGGCCTAATTTCATATCTTAAGAACTTGATTAAGTTATGTATATTTTGATATACAAGAGAATTTTAATAAGTAAATTAATACAATATAGTACTGACATCAAACAATGCGTATAGACATTTTTTTTTCGATAATTCATAATGATCAAAGGCTCAGATCCTCAAAGTGAGGAGAGCAACAAAAGTTCAATACAGTCGAGTTATGCAGATAAGTAACATAAAAAGCAAAAACACCTAGTAATTGTCAACATTACTCCAACTCTGTTGTGTTTCCCCTTCACAAGTGCGGTTTGCATGAGGATGCCAAACGTATGTACTCCTTGCCATGTCACACCAACCACGAGCAACATAAACTCCGTGATATTCGGCTAGAGACAAAAGATCGATAACACCATCATTAAATTCAGGAAACGCACCACCAATGCATATAGACATAATATACTGTGTTATCTTATTATACAAAGTTGTACCGATATAAAAGATTAATGTACCCAAAAAATTCTTATCATATTAAGGATGATGTGGGTTATGTTAGCTCCAATAATAGACTGTTGTATTTTCAGTTATATGTTTTTATAGAGTGATCATGATTAAAGAAGAATATTTCGTCAGTATATATTAACAGGGTAATTAGTTAACTCCGTCAAACGGAAGGGAGTGTAATTTTTGGAGTAAAAAATAAAAGAATGGAGTTGAGTTGAGTGATATATATTACCAAACCTCCTACGACAGAGTGTATTTTACCCCTTATATTAGTGTTAATGTGTTAGTTAGATGATGATTGTTGAATAAAATGCTTATTATTAGGCTATTAGGCTAAAAGTTAGGACTCTTGCATGGTACAAAATTTATTTTTTTAAAGATTTTCATAAAGTCAACAATTTTCTCCAATATCGGTCAAAAGATTTAAACCTATACCATTGTTTTGATATCCCTTATTGAATCAAGTATTTATTATTATATTAAAAACTATAAATCGTAATGAGAGTGTAATTTTATTTTTTTAAAAATTTTTGTAATCATGTCAATTATAAAAAGTTGCATCTATTATGGACAGTAAATAACATAGACTAGAATATACCAAGTCCATCAAATCCTAAAGCAAGCCTAAGGGATTTCGCCTATTTCACATACCGGAATACTAAGCTCATCCAAACTTAAATAAAACCCGAAATCATAAATGAATTCCTATAACATATTTACAAGTACCACAATGATAACCAAATGGACAGCTTTTAGACCCCTAGTAAAGTCTTCGAGAGCATGGGATTTAGGTCGATGTGTCGAGCATTGGAGGAATGGACCGCTGAAGACAAGGCACCACGATCCATGTCACTGCAGGTTAAGGTATGATTGCAACTTCCATAGTCGGAGGATTCCCAAAGTCTACTGTGGTTGAAGATTAATGCTTTTGGCGTGTGGACTGTCCACACGTTTTCACATCAGTACCCTCCCTCTTCTCTCTCTACATAGTATTACATATTATTTATGATGCACAACAAGAAAGTTGAGCATATCCGTCAGAACAGTCAAATATGAACTCATCTTCAGAAAAACCTTCCTCCTCAGCGTTGAAGTTATTAGGTTTCCCTTTGACAGCTACCAGCGGCAGTGATGAAGCTCCCATCCACAATGATACGGGTATGAAGATCGAGTGTCCATTGTGTGATCGCAAATTTCACAACTTTCAAGCACTGGGAGGGCACCAAAATGCGCATAGGAGAGAAAGGAAAATGGCTATGCTAATCCAACTGCAATACATGCATCCAAGTCGTCAACATAGACAAATGTTCCAAGCTGCTGGGGCGCACGGACAAGCACCTTCTGTTCTTCCAAGTGTACCATCACCAACCGCTGATCATGCTGTTCCTTCTGCGGTAGCGCCAAAGCTACCTGCGGTGGAGCCACAAGGTACGCGCAACCACAACGCTCCCGCTATAGTGCAAGTACCTGTAGTAGGGGTTGATGATATCGATCTTGAATTGAGACTAGCTACCTCCACTATGGGGTCTGGGACATGAACTATAATTAAATTAAGGGCGTAACTGTGTAAGCGGTTAAAGGAGAGTCAAATTGTAATGGTTTTAGATTTCCCTCCTTGCTATTTGAGTTGTGTTACTTGTATTTATAGTTGACACTTATTTGAGTTATATTATTTGTATTAAAATTTTTTCAACTTTCATGCTGACTCGTTCCTATTTACCGTTAGACTGGTATGTAACTCAAATCAAATAAAGCCTACATCCCATCCAACAGCGGATGGGAATAAGTCGGTATTGAGTCCAAAAAAATTTTAGTATAAATAACATTTTTCAATTTATTTTATGGAACTTATTAAATTTTTCTTATACCATTGATTGGAAGTGGATTCCATTTTTTTCCTAATCAATGATTAAGGGACATTTTAGTGAGTCCCATAAATTGAATTCCATCCATGGGTACAAATAACATCTTTGTTGATACTTTGTACGTAGTAGAGGATGGAAAATAAAAATAAAGTGCGTCTAATATTGAGTCATTCTATTTATGTTAAACAAGTATAAACCGACTTGCATTCTAATTTTTTTAACTATATAACGGAAATTTTAAACAACCACCATCTAATGGCCAACTTTTAGACTGCCTATATCAATTAATTATATATAGGACTATACTTATGTCTCACAATAAGCAAAAATTCAAATTTAGAGCATGTTTGGATAATTTTTTTAAAAAAATATTTTTAATATAAAAAATAAAAGTAAAAACAGAAACAACTTTTTATTTGCTTTTGAAAAACAGAAAATTTGTTATTTTCTATTTTACTTTTTTTTTTAAGTTTATATAACTAGATTACTTAAACTTCAAAAGTATTTTTTTAATAAAGAAAGTATTTTTCTTTTAAGAAATAAATACAAACACAACCACAATATGATACTTGACTGTCGGATTATTTTTTATAGAATTTAATTTTGGTATACTATCAGTCTAAAAGAGTTTTATATAAATATTTAATTTATATATTATCATATTAACAAAAATATTTGATTTTATCCTCACTATTTCAGAAGTTTTATTTATAATAATATATAATTAAATATTTATATAAAATATTTTTATACTGATAGTTATTGACTGTCCATCAAAACTGAATTCTTTCTTATATTAATAGACTAACCTTTTGTGATAGGCCTATTCTCATTATTTGAATTGTAAAAGTTGATACTTTATCGAATGGCTGGCCATGCAATAGGAGCTATTAGAGAAAAGGGTGCTCTTCAGATATGAAAATTCGCTACGATACTTTAGGTTGGATGCTGCCCCTCCCAAGATGTATTCTGTTTAGGTAGTTTACTACAGTTTTAACAATTGAAGACTTGAAATGAGTTAATCCTATGACCAAAAAAAAAAAAAAGCGTATATATATTTGGTGGAGATTAAAGTGGAAGTAGGTTGTGCTAAATTAGACTTTGACTTAAATAAGCTTAGCTGATCTTATTTGTGAATATGGAGCATGAGCTCAGCCAACTATCTAACATAGGCTTTTTCTTAAGTTCTAACCTGGCATTAATTGTTAAAACTCTAGTTTGACTTAAAAATCTAGTTAATGATCTATTTTGTAATAAGACATTTAAAAAAGATAAAAAAAAACCTAATCTTTAATATGCCAAGAAGTTAAGGTAAAAAACTTTTAAATAAGTAAAAAAAAAACTATTTCTAAATATGTCCAGAAACTTCCTAAATAGAGCTATATTTAGAGGCATACATACTTACATTAATAACAATGATTCACCATAGAATAGTAGTGCAAAGAAATCAGTGAAGCAGGTAGATAATAAAAGTCAATTAATCTTTCGGCCATAGTTGCGTTTGGATTTATTTTAAAGTATCAATGACAAGAACATTGCATACAAGTGCATAATATGCACAATTCTGCCTCAAGGCCTGTGTTGCAAGAGGATGTGCATGTGCCTTTGCACTATAGCTCTTGGAAAGATTTTATTTGACACAATATCTCGATTTATATCCAATATCCTTCTCAAATACTGAAACATAAACCTAGCTAGAAATATAAAAGGAGAGAAGAACAATTAAAATAGACTAGAGTTATCAAGATTCAGGAGATGTTGGTTACCCATTGTAATGCCCAGGTCAAGAGTCACATGAATTGTGACACTTTGTTCTGTCGGATCCTGTGAAAGCTCTAAGTTTGGACCCTATGCTCCCTTGGAGGGCTATAGGATTGGGATATTTTAATGGGATCAAAAGTCCCGGTAATTGTTCCTTAGATATCAAAGAATTGAAGAGCGATTTTTAACGAATTTTTGGAAGTTATTAACTCTTTCATTTTCAAGCTTGAAGTTTAAGAAAATGTAAGTTTTCGGAAGTTTGTACTAAAATCCAAAAGTTGGATTTTTATTCTTAAGGAGTTTGATTTTTCCAATATTTTTATTGGATTCAAATGGGGGATATTCTCTTATTTATATTTATGTTTTAAAGTTAATGGAGAATAAAATAAATGAGGACATTAACTTAAATAAATATATGATAATAGTTGAGAAGTGTACAAGAAGAAGAAAAAAAAACAGAAGCCTGGGTGCCTAGGCGCCCAAGGCCAGCCTTGAGCGTGGTCTGCAGTGATGCGATAGCAGTGGCGCGTGGCCACCGCCCGCTAGACGAAATTTAAAAGAAAGATCTCGTCCCTTCTTCTTCATTCTTCCTCAACTCCTCTCTCTCTTCTTTCTATCTCTTCTCTCTTTCTCTCCTCATGGATGCCATGACTCTTCCACCATTTTCTAATCAAATCCTCCACAAATCCCTCTTCTTCATCATCATCATCATCAATCTTCTTCTTCCTTGAAGCTCTCTCTCTCTCTCATCACTTTTAGAGAGAGAAACTAAGGTGGGAGGAGACCCAAGTCTTCCATCAAGTTTCTTCCTTCTTTTGCAACCCAAGGTAACTCTCCAAGCTCAAATCTTCTTCTATTTCATGGGAAGGGAAGGTTTTTCTTGGAGGATTAAGTTTAAGGTTGAGGTTTGGGAACCTAGGATTCTAAATTGGGGATTTTGTACCTTGGGAGATAATTTAAATTAATCCTTAGCTTTAGAAACTAATTAGTGCTTGAATTGTGTTCTTTATGATGTTAGATACTCTCCGAAATCTCTTGGTGGATTTAAGACTTCGTAGAGTTGGGCTCCTTTCTTTCCAAACTTGATATGTGAGTGCTAGTATATTTATAGCTTGTTCTTATTCTTAATTTCCTATCTACATGCCAAAAATGTAATTAGTGAAGCTTATGAAAGAATTGAATTAATATGTTTTACTCCGTATTTATACGACTCTTGACATAATCATGATAGTTATGTGTGTATATATATATATATATATATATATATATATATATATATATATATATATATATATATATATATATATATATATATATATATATATATATATATATATGTTTATGCATAGAAGTGTGGGACAAGCTCTTATAGAAGCTAATTTATAGTATCTAAATAATATGAAGGTTCAAGTTATTAGAAATTTTTATGTTCTTAAAGTCAATATTCTGAGTTATTGGATAGAAAGAACAGTTGCATTTCTATAATTGAGAAAGAGCTCTAGATGCTTTAATTTGAAAGTATTATACTTTAAAACTATATTTGATAGTACAGTTATTTTGTATATTTGGTGAATTTGATAACTATGTTTATTAAGAATACTGAAGATTCTTGAATCTTATTATCCTTTTAAAGTTATAAGCAAGAAACTATATGATTTTTAATAAAGAAAAGTGTTATTGTCAAGGAGTTAGAAGGAAATGTGTTTTCAAGGACTCACATGAGGCATGGCAAAGACCCAGTAAGTGTGAGTGCCTTTCTAAGGAGGAAAACTGTAACAAAACTATTTGCTAATGAAAGTGGCATTAGCCTTGGGGCACCTCGTATAACCCAGCTAGCAGGGTGATTGTTAGCCCGGCATGTCGGCCAACATGTCCGGTAGATATAGTCACACATAGGCGTGAGATCGCTTCGCTTTGGGCAAGCCCAGTCAGGCAGTTATTTTCTGAAATAGAATTCTCCCCTAAGTTTTTCATGAGGTTGAACAAGTATTTATTTTTTATGTTTTAAGAAAGTATTTCTATATTATGCATTTATATTTAAGATTCTTATTTACTAGTTGAAACTGTATTTAAGTGAAGTTGAAATTGAAATTTATGAAAATTCCTTGAAGTTATCATATGTTTGAAGTCATGAGCAAGGATACATATGAGTTGATATAATGAGGTTTATATTCAATTGAATTGAAATGTGCTCTAATGAGCCATAAAGAGATTTTAAAGATAAATATATTATGCCTCACTGAGTCTGTATGACTCACTCTTTCTTCCTTTCTATGTTTTTAGACAGGTGCGAGATTGTGCTCAAGCTTCCACAGCTAATTAGAAGTTTCAGCATCTAAATTTAAATGTATAATCTTTAGAAGTGCTCCATTTATCCACAGGCAGAGTCCTCTCTGTATCAGTTTTAATTTGTAATAAAAAGCATGTTGTTTTTAGTTAAGTCAAGTTGCTTTTAATGATTATAGGTTAATGTTCATGATGGATATGTATGTATATATTGTCATAAGTACGATTACATTTTAAATTCCTATATTGTGTGTTGTGGGATGCATTCGGAGAATGCCTGGATCTCCAATGATTTTGTGTGTTTGGATTGTTGTGCAGGTGGAGGATCCGTATTTGGGAATAGTCCTAAATACAAGGGAGACTCTGCCCAATTTTTTAAAAAGGTCTAGTATAGGCTTGCTAGGGGACGTGTCCTCTATGCGCCGGTCACGACCTTAGTGGGGTCGTGACACCCATTATTATTCAAATTACAAATATCACATTCATAACACAAAAAAACAATAAGAAATGGAATATTAAATAAAAACAATCACTCAAAGACTAATTTTTAGATGTTTGTTTAGAAGAGGAAGAAATTATATGCTATGTTAGAGTGTCAATATGGGTACCATGTGAAGCAGTAGTTACATACTTGCATGAAAGAAGCATAGAATTTTCAATAACATGAAAAGAAAAATTAATGACAACATAAACTAGCGTGTTTGTGATTGTGAGTAACGGAAGAGACATTTCAATACTAAAATCTATATATAGGACTTGGGAACCTAGTTTGTGACTTTGGCGTGTTTGGATATTAACTTATTGTAGGTTTAGAATAGCTTATAATCAAAAGTTTCTTGAGATATTTTCTTTTATGAAAAAAAAATTACAATTCTATGTATCATGTGATAGCGAAATCGAGAATTGGGATGACAATTTTACCCCTATATGTGAGTACCCGCCGATAATACCCGTGACGGGGTAGATATCGAGGACAAGTTTTCCCCTCGGGGTAATAGAGATGGGGTATTTTTAATATCCATTTAATATACAAGTTGGGGACGGGGACTATTATATCCATACTCGCAGGTGTATATATATATATATATATATATATATATATATATATATATATATATATATATATATATATATATATATATATATATATCTCTTTTAACATTTTCATTAATTATTCAAAATTAAAGAACTATTGGTTTAAATTTACATATACATATTACTAGAAAATTGGCTGATTGCGATCAATTTTTCAGTCACAAAGCTATTTGCGACTGAATTTTTCAATTGCATTTAGGCAAGTACATTTGCGACCGATTTCAGGGACCCTTATGCAGTGATTGGGTTGGTTGTTTGTTGACCTTTTTTGCGACTTATTTTTCGGTTGGAAAAGTCAAATTTTGCAATCAATTTGTTGGTTTCAAATTTGTGACTAAAAAATCAATTGCAAAATTTGACATTTACGACTGAAAAATCTATCGCAGAAGAAGAAATTTGCTACTAATTTTGCGGTCACAAATTTGTGATGGAAAAATTAGTTGCAAAAAATCGGTCACAAATTGTGAATACGGTTTACCTCACTCACTATATATTCAGTCACAAAATCGATCGCAAATTTCTTTGATTGTAAAATCGGTCGCAAATTTTAAACAAGCAAAAAAAAAAGAAGAAAAACCAGAATCTAATGAATTTCATATTTCATAACCTGGATTCAACAATAGCCCAGAAAGGTACATCTAGAAATTCATAAGCTAGGAAGTTAATATTACATATAATTAAGTACTAGTATCTAATACTACAACATCCCAAAGCATAAAAACTAGTATCTAAAGTTTATAACATGCAAAAAAAGATACTAGGTAGCATATGATCTAAACTACAGTCAACAAGAAATGGATGTCAAGAGTTCATTTAGACTCTTCTTCCTCATCCTCAGCTCAGTTTACAATGGTGGGTTGCAAATCAGTGGGTTGGAAATTCATCCGCTGCAACATCTATTGCACAAGTTGATTGGTGGCCTGAAACTGCTTCTCATTACTCTCCAATTTAGCTAGAAGGGCACTATTCTTCTCTGCCATTTTCTTCAGTAGTGCTTCATGCTCTATTCTTTATACCCACATATCAGACTGCGAACTAGAACCATGATAATATGGCCTTCCATCAATTACAATAGACTCTAAACTAAGGCCATAAATCCTTCATTTTTTAACTCCAGCAGTTTCATGCCATACATCTAACTCAGTAAGTAGTTCCATCCTGAGAGACTTTCTGGGTTGCCTCATCCATGGCACGTGTAAATTCAACCTGCCAATTAAAATATTATGTCAATTAACACGAGTTTCAATTTAGGGGTACTTATAACATATAAGTAGAAGTTACAATATAATTTATCATAATTCAAAGCAGTAACTATATTCTAACTATATTCTAACATACAAACTAGATATGCATTAAATATGTAAAACAAGACACTAACTACTTACATGCTATGATCTCCTATCTACCCATGTTTTATCCTTATTTCTGTGTGTTGCGAAATAACTCTGATGGATTAGAGGCTCTACCATGCAATCTTGTCTGTGGATAAAATAACAATAATGTAAGTTAAGAATAATATAAAAATAGTTTGAAAAGTAATATATTGGTAGAAATAGCTTGCAAATAATGTCAAGAGTTTGAGAATTTGACCAAATTGGCTTTATGTTGTGAAACAGTAATAGAGCCACTAGTGTGAAGTGAACCACCAAATCCTAATGAATCAGAAGAGCAATTCAATTTTGCTTGTCTACTATTCCTTTTGAAGCCTTCATCCTCCCATTGCGCACAAAGTGAATCCCATACATTGTCTCCAAGAAAATTTGGTATATTCATGGACTCTTTGAAGCATTTTCTTTAGTAGTGCAGCTCCTCGACTTTCAAAATTCTTCTTGGCTCAACCATAATCAGGAGGATTGACATCAAACTTTCTCTATTATAATCAATAAAAACATTAAATAAAACAATGAAGTATATAGATAAAATCACACATTATACCAAAATAGTTGAAACTTACTATAAATTCTGAAAATAACATCTCTCTGACTCTAGTGAGTTCAATCTTATAGTTCATCTAGTGAAGTTACCATCCATGTATTAATCTAATAGTATAAGACTTAACTTGTTCCCAAAAAATTAGTGGACCCTCAACCTATCTTAAAACATTTAAAGTGAATACTTTATGAGTAAGTATGACATAAAGTAGTATACATATTGTCCCTTTTAGATTTCCACCAAGAAAGTGGCAGTGGTATACAACAATTGGAACAACCTCATTACATAAAAAAAATAAACATATCTAAAAAATTAAAAAAATTAGAACAACCATACACTCTTATTCTCACCTGACAATATAATTAAACCCAATTTCAATTAAAATAATTACCCATTAACAACAATAAACCCTCTCAATCAACCAATAAAACAAAAAACCAATCACAAAAATCTCAAGTAATTTAACAACACAAACAACCAAATAATGTAAGTTAAAAAACTAAATAAAACAAACAAACAAACAATCTATAAACACATGAATCCTCATTATTTCCTAAAAAAAAAAAAGAACAGAAATAAAAAAGGAAAAAGAAAAAACCAAAGGGAGTGAGAGCACCACAATGGAGGAGGTTGACGGCGGATCTCGGACACTGGCGATAAAGAATCTGCACCTCCGACGGAATAGCAGCGGTGATGGGCAGCAGTGCTACTTGCAGCAGGTGTCATCCAGCGGCCTGCAGAAATGGCGGCTTGTGGCGGCTCTTGCAGCGCATCCCCTCCAGCATCCTTCGCGGCTTGCGCAGTAACGGGGTTGGCTTGGGGTGGAGAGAGTAGAAGAGTAACAGAAATAGGGGAGATGGGTTCTAATGGATGATTTTTAAGTTGAATTTTTTAAATTTGCAACCGATTTTTCGGTCACAAATTTCAAGAAAATTTTCACCTACAGGTTTTAATTTTGTGACTCATTTTTTTTATCACAAAATTGAAGAATTAATTAATGTAAAGGCTTTAAAATTGAGACCGAATTTTCAATTGCAAAATTCATTTTTTGTGACCGATTTTTCAGTCGCAAAGTTCAAGTTGTTATCTTTCATATTTGCGACCGATTTTTCGTCACAAAAGTGAAGAATTCTTTAACGTAGAGGTTTTAAATTTGCGACCGAATTTTTAGACCGATTTTTCAAACGCAAATTTCTTGTTCTTTTACTTCAAATTGAAGAATTCTTAATGTAGAAGTTTTAAATTTGCAACCGAATTTTCAGTTGCAAAACTCCTTTTTTACGATCGATTTTTTCAGTTGCAAATTTATGTTCTTTTGTTTCACATTTGTGACTAATTTTTCGGTCATAAAATTGAAGAATTCTTTAACATAAAAGGTTTAAAATTTGTGACCTAATTTTCAGCCGCAAAACTCATTTTTTGCCACCAATTTTTCAATTGCAAATTTCAGGTTTGTTTCTTTTGCATTTGCGACCGATTTTTCGATCACAAAATTCAATAATCAATTATCATAGAGGATTTTAATTTGCGATCAATTTTGCGATTGAAATATACTTTCATTATTTTTTCATTCCTAATTCGTATCAGTCGCAAATTCAGTCACAAAGTTTACGATTTATGTCCGATTTTATAATACACATGTTTTTGCTATTTGGCCCAAATCAGTCGTAAAATTCTAAATTTTTTGAACGAAAAAATTCAATCCCAAAATTGGTCGCTATACTGACAATTTCTAGTAGTGGCATATTGTTAGTTTGAATTTATTATAGTTGGATTATGACACTTAATAGGTTAATTTAATTCAAAAGATTTTCTACACACAATAAATAGAAAAAATAAGCAATGTTTTAACTTATATTCACATGCTCATAGGATATCAATGTAAATGTAAATGAGAATGCAAAGATAATTGTAGTTTTCATGAATCATAGCATTTCAATATTTCACAATTTTATGAAATTAGAATTTGCTTTCATTAATTTTATTTTTTGGACTTTTTTTTTAATTTGTAATGGTATATTGGGTACCCACGAATACCCATTTATCCGCAAAAAAATTTAAAGACAAATACCCCTATGGATATGGGGTGGGTTGTCATCCACAAGGTGGGGGACGAGGGCTATCCCGTGTTGTAAATTTTTGTTATTTATTGTAAATTTTTGCATGTTTATATTTGTATATATAAATCTTTTGAGAAATAATTATGTTTTCGTATATCTATTGAATTTTTTTTAAATAATGAGAAAAAGGATTATAAAATATGATTAATTTAAATAAGCATCAATTCCAATTCTAAGCATCAATTCCGTAGCCAATTCCATGCACCAAACGAGCGCTTATATATGTTAAAGTATAGAAAATAAAGAAATAATTTAAATTTAAATTATTTTAAATGATTGTTATACAATAATAATAATAATAATAATAATAATAATAATAATAGGATTTTGCTAATTAACTTCCTCCTCTCTTTTTTTATTGTGTTAGTAGAAGTTAGGCTTGATTTGTTAATACTATAGCTTTTTTAAAGTAATTGACCTCTCTGAGCTATCTAAAAAACTGCTCTTAAAATGTCATGGTAGTGCTATTTAGTAAAATCATTGAAATGTTGCTTTCAATAAAGAGAAGTTGCGAGAGTAGTGTTTTGTAAATATATTATAGAGTTGCTCTTAAATTCTAAAATGACTGTAATGGATAAATATTAAAGATAATAATATATGGTTATATTAGTTTTTTAAATTTTAAAAAATATCAGTCAACTTTAAAAAGTACCTCATGAGGTACTTTCAAGAGCACTCTTAGCTTTTAAAAACTAGGAGCAAAAGCCCAATAGATTTTTTATTTATCAAATAAAAAAAATTGATTTATAGTTTTCATAATCAAGAGCACCCTTTCACAGAGTACTATCAAACCAAGCCCTAGTAACCTCCATCATTATTATTAGACAAAAATATCATATTGTTTATTTATTAAATAACTTAATTTTAGGGATATTATTGTAACTTATCACTTGTATTGATAAAAAGTAAATTAAAAGAATTTGTAATTAGTTCTTCCCAAAAAACAGAGGTGAGGAGAAAGGAGAGCAAAAAAAAGAAAGATTTACTTTTATTAAGACAAGTGGTATGTTAAGATAATATTCCTAAAATTAAATTATTAATCAAAAATAAAAAAAATGACATTTTTAACTAATAATGATGGGATAGAAATTACTAACTTCCACCAGCACGAAGAAAAGAAGGAGGAAGTTAGCAATTTCCAAAATAACATAGCATAAAGATGACAACCGATTAGGTTGAAAAGGTAATTTTTATAGCCTAAACCTACCATGTTTAGCTAAAAAGACTTTTTTGGGAAGTCTTAACCCAATTTGTTTATTAATTAAACAAGTCAAACTAAATCACATCGTATCTAATATAAGTCAGATCACGCCCCTGACAAGATGTTTTACCTATCCCACTTCTAATAAAGATCAGATAATTTATATTCCAGATTAGCCCTCCATACATGAGAAAAGATTAAGTTCCTTAGAGATCATAAAATTCATATATATATATATGAACGGACAAATTGTTGACATTTAAGGATCACTTAATTTGATATTTATAATAAACTGATGTTTACTATGATATTACTTAATTATGTAATTATTTTTGGAAGATTGAGATTAATGTTTACTAAATTTTTTATAGGGTATCTAAGAAGCTATGTATCACAAGTAATTGATTAAAGAAAGGCATGTAACAATCTCTTGTCTTTGCCATTTATGCTCCGCGGTTGATTTTTTTACATATGGAATTTTGGTAGAATAATTAATGGGATGTGGATTTTTTGGAAAAATTAGGAAAATATGGAATTTTTGTAGGATTCAGTAGAATTCTTAGTAGATTTAAAAATAATAATAAATCAGAAATTTGTTAGATTTTATAGCAAATTAAAAAAAATAAAAAAGAAAATGATTTGCTTAGAGATCAGCTAAATTATGTACCAAATTCAAAAAAATAAATACAAAAATGAATTCGTTGACAAGGGTAGCAGATTCCATTTTTTTTATTATTTTTGTGTGTGTGCATGTTTTGTGTATGGGGGAAAAAAAAGAGAGAGGGGGGGGGGGAAGGGGAGAAAGAGAAGAAAGGAAGAGAGAGAAGAGAAGAAAAAGGAAGAGGGAGGAGAGAGAAAAAAATGGACAAGAGAAGAAAAAGGAAGAAAGAGAAAAAAAAAAGACTATTTTTTTACAATTTTATCAAAAGTATCATATTTTTTTTAAATTTTTTCACAAAAATCCTATATAAAAATTGATTCTCCCGCATATGTTGACATAGACTTTTTCTAATATGAATATTAACATAGAATTTATAGGAGATTTGGTAGAATAATTAGTGGATATGGGTTGTTTGAAAAAGTTAGAAGAATATGAAATTTTTATAAGATCTATTAAAATTCTCAATGGATTAAAAAAATAATAATAAATTAGGAATCCACTAGATTTTGCAATAGATTCAAAAAAAAAAAAAGATCTATTCAAGAATCTACTAAATTATGTACCAAATTTTTTAAAAAAATAAATAAAAAATAAATTCACTAACAAATACAGCAGATTCTATTATTTTATTCAAAAAATAAATAAAAAATGAATCCACTTACAAATGCATTGGATTCTATTATTTTATTTTATTTGTTGTATGTTCCTGACTCTATGTATGTGTTTTTTGTTGTGTGTTCTAAGTGTGTGAGAGAGTGCTTGAGAGGGAGAGAGAGAGGGGGAAGGAAAGAGAATAGCAATGAGGAAAGAGAATGGAGAGAGAGAGAGAGATGAAAGAAAGAGAGAGGAGAAAGGAAAAAGGAAAAAAAAGTAAGAGAGAGGACACGTGAAAAAAGGTGATAGGAGAAAAAGGATAAAAAGGAAGAAACCACATTTTTACAATTTTGTTAAAAAATTATGTTTTTCAAATTGTTTCGCAAAAATCCTATATAAAAATTGATTCCCTAAGATGGGGGGATGAATTTAGAGTAAATATCCTTTTTAGTCTTGATATTTTGCAATTGACACAGCTTGGCCTTGAAAAAATCTTTGGCATTAATTTAGTCTCATCATTTTAAAATTTGACATTAATTTCATCCTTATATCAAATTATCAATAACTTTATGATTCATTCGAGTTGACATATTAATACATTACTATGTTACTTATTTGTGAGATAATTTCTAGCTTTTCAACTTGAAAATAATAAAAATATTAGAAAATAAATAAATTAGAATGATAAAATTAATGTCAAGAATTTAAAATATTAAGACTAAATTAATGTCAAAATTTTTTAGGATCAAACTGATATGAAAATTTAAAATATTATGACTAAATTGATATCAAAAATTTTTTTTAGGACTAAAGTGATGTCAAATTCAAAAAGTTAGGACTAGAAAAAATATTTATTCTAAAATTAACAAAAGGGTAAAAAATTATGAGGAAGATGAATTAAGCTATATTTTTATGCACTCGATAGAAAGTTTTGCCATTACATTTATGAACCTCAATTAATTTTGTCTACTGTATTGTCTATATTATTATTATTTTTATTATTACAACAAAGGTTAAATGTAGTAGTAAACGAACTACACTTCTAAAATAGAAATATTTTGAAAACAGAAGAACAAGGCTTAACAATAGGACAAAAGTTTGAATTCATATAAAAAAATTGAGTAGAATTCTATTATGAGATTAAGCAGTTTCCAAGAACTTTTGTGCCACTTAAGTTGAGTTCGTTGAATTTCTAACTTGTTTGACTTAATAATATGACTCAACTAATTCGTTGGTGATATGAAAACTATCCAAATAATTTTATTTGACAGATAGTTTTACTAGTAAATTTGATCATACAATTTTATTGTGGAAAATAAGAAGTCAATCACAAAATGCACACGGCTGAGAAACAGTAGAGTCCCTAGTTGACTAGCAGATGGCTTTGCACAAAACAATATCATGCCCAAATGTCCACCACACAAGAATTATATTATTTGAACAATAAAATTACATTTAGCCGACATCTCTCTCGTGCATGTACGCCATTTACCTCTCGACATATACTACACTTTGACATTTACCTATTTTCGCGAGTATACCTCTACCATGTTTATTCACCCAAACATTTGCATAGCGCAGCTTTTTAATCACAATGATGCATTATCACGAGTTATTTACCAATATAGTATAACTTTTTAAAAAATTATTGAACTGGTGTAAATCGTTCTAGATAAATATGACTTAGAGTAGGGTTTCTCCGCAAAAGTTGTTGGATATAGAAGTCGTCGCCACTATGGTCATGATTTTGATTTTTTTTTTAAATATAAGTTGCATTATAAGAAACGACTTTACATATATTATTTTTTCATTGGAAGTCGTACATTTCATATATGACTTTAGTTTTTTTTTCCCTTCATTTTTTTTCATTTTACTTAGAACTTGAATCCAATAAAATTTATTAATATCCATGAAATTCACGGGACAACAACTGCTATATCTACTTTGCATTTCCAATGGCTCCATTTTATTTCCATCTACTTTAAAGATTATTGATAGATTAGGTTTTTAATGCAAGTTTTGACCCTTTTTTTTTGGAAAATATAAAAGATACACAAAGTAATCAAAATAGAATTTAATTTGTATGCATTGACAGTATAAAATACTATCATCTAATCACATTCTTCTATTTATATGACTTTTAAAGTAGTAGGAATACGGGTCATATATGTTTGCTTATGTAACAACATATGATAGGATGACAGTGTAAAAAAGTTTTACATTGTCAATATATACAAATTAAATCCATCAAAATATAAGTTTTAACAAGTAAAACATGAAAAGCCTTAAAGAAACAGAAAAAGAATAATAAAAGATACAAAAATTAAGCAATCCTTTTAATTCACACAATTTATGACATTGATGTATGATTTAACTATTCTCAAAAGTTGTAAGAGTTTATCATATAACTCACATTATCTTGAATTTTGTGCAAAAGTAGATTTTTTTTCTTGTTTTAAAAAATTCTTTTCATAAATAAAATTAGCTCAACACATAATTATTTTCCATAAGAACGATAATGACTTTGAGTTTCTTATTATACTAGAGAATACTTAAGAGCAGGTAATCCCTATCAAGTTAAAAATTAAATTTTCTTAAAATTTTTTCATTTTTTTGGGTAAATAGTTGCAAGGCTTCAATCCTTTTGAGAGGGAAAAAATAAATATTATTAAAATTATTAATTGATACATTTGCATTTTAGGGAAATCATCATAAGATAGATATATCATCGGTGGAGTAGAATTTAGTTTCTATCATTTCCTATTTATAATTAGACTCTTGAGCTTAATTTCATTTTTAAAGGCTAATTTTTTGCAAAAAATTAATTTTTTTTAATATTTTCCATAAACAAAAATTAGTAGCGAATTTATTGGCCGTTTTCAATATTTTGTTACTGTCTCTTATTGTGGGGCCCTTTAGACATATTATGACAATACTGTCCTCTTTCTTAATGTTGATGTTTGTTGATATCATAGCATGCTAACTTGATCCGGACAAATAATGAGTTGATCTTGCTAATGTCACTATTGACTTTGGTTGTTGACTTTAACCATTGAATTTGACCATTGACCAAACCCACTCCTAAGTTTTTGACTATTCTGGATCTGGTTTTGTAGTTTTTAACATCATATTTTGGCTACTTCGCACCTATTGCATTCTTAAGGTGCATTCTTTCCATCTTAAAAAGTCTAATTTTTATGTTGGTTAATCAATTTAGAAACTCAGCTCCAACAAATATGTCAGGCCACAAGCAATAAATCCAAAAACAGTAATTACCTTTTACC
Organism: Pterocarpus macrocarpus; assembly: GCA_031439585.1. Lineage (NCBI taxonomy): Eukaryota > Viridiplantae > Streptophyta > Magnoliopsida > Fabales > Fabaceae > Pterocarpus > Pterocarpus macrocarpus. The sequence continues at coordinate 59,827,574 of CM062520.1, read as the reverse complement.
ATTATTGTCTTTTGTCATATTTGTTTACCGTTATCATTCGTTTTCATGTTTGCATTTTGAATTTCACTTGTGCATTTTCGCTAGTTTATGATTTGTCTTGTCGGCCCTCCAAATTTTCTTTACATCCATTGTGATTTTGCCCCTTTAAGTTTTCATTATTGCTTTTTTTTAAAAGTACTATATACGCTTTTGAATTATAGGATATGTGTACTTTAACTCTTGTATTTTAAAAAGATGTAAATCAACCTCTTGAACTTTCTTAAATATACATTTTAGTTAAAATAAATATATTATATCTTCTTTAAATTTTTGGTTATATATAAATTAACGTCTTAAACTTTCCTAAATGTACAATTCAATAACTTAAACTTTTTTGAATGTATGTTATTTTCATTAATAATTGATAGAAAAGTTAATAGGATGATTGGTTTGCACATTCAAAAAAGTTCAAGAGATCAATTACATCTTTTTGATATGCAAGGGCTAAAGTGCATATAATATATAATTTAGGGAATAAAATGCCTTTTTTTCTTTTTTCTTTTTTTAAATTAAAGTTTTCATTATTGCTTTTCACTTTATATATGACCACCCAAAACAATAATAGCTGAATTGTTGAGTTCCATTACTTTACTACAAAAAAATACGAATAATCTCAATAGGACGATCAATGTCTTTACCCTAGAGGAAACTCACACCATCCTTAGAAATTATATTTACTTTCCTTAGGACTGATCTTACTACCCATCAAACTAGTTGGACAGATATGAATGGTACACTTGACCGTCTCCTTCAATGTCTTATTAATTTGGGCAATAATAGGGAAGAACAAACACCATCATCTGATATCGATGACAAATTTACTATGTTCGAGCTACGTGACTCTAGGAATCTTGATCATTTAGGGGTTTCTGACAATTTAAAAGATCAAGCCAACATGGCACAAAATAAACTAGTTATACAAATCGAAAAGAAATGAACTAATTTTTTTAAAACAAATTAACTTAAAATTTAGTTTTAATATATATGTTGTTTGATATGAAAATATTAAAAATATTTTTTTAACTATAAATAAGTAAATACCTATAAATAAAACAGATAACATTATTTTTACCAAATCAAATAAATAAACAAAATTTAATTAGTTTTACATGTTGTTAAAATTACCGAAATTCATAATAAAAATTTTATTAACTTTAAAATCAATAAATTTTGATTATAAATAACCAAACACATATAATTAAAACAAATTAAATTTTTCTTACCAAATAAATTCATAAATTTTTGAACAAAACTCGTTTGATTGAGATCTAGAAACCTTTGTTTCCTATGGTAAGCGCCTCAATACCTAGTATTTTTTATGTTAAAAAAGCTTTTACTTCCATTGACAAAACTTATAAAAAGTTATTATTTGTGTTTTGTTCCTTGCTTACCAACAACGGATCGAACTCAATAAATTTATTACTCGAAATACTTTATGCGGTGCTTAGGAGTCTGCTATGAATAATTAAGTGACTATTTTTTAAGATTGTAAAATTCTTGGTTACGAGACAACTTTCCGTTAACATAGTATACATAATGGCTTAAGAAGTAATTGGGTGATGAAATAACATAGGTTGAGTTATAAGATCGAGCATCTAGTCCCCACCAAAAAAAAAAAAAAAACTTGGTGGGATGAAAAATGTGTTAAAAGATAAGAAAGGTAAAGAGGAGAGAGGAAAGAGTTTAATAGAGAAGAAAAGAGTTGGTGGAAGGTGGGAAAAAATGGTAAGATAAAAAGATGAAAGTTTGGGATGAGATAAGACAAATGCAAAATTGATTTTTTTTGTTTTAATTTTTAGGCTAAAATTGGTTTAGATAAAAACTAATTTAAAAATATTTTATTAGTTATCAAACAAACTCTATCTAAAATCTAGCCCATTGTATTTAGATAATTGTAGGAATTACTTTCATCGTAAACTGAACAATAATAATAATAATAACAATGAAGAATATGAGGTCCGTAAGACAATAAATGGCCCTTCCTTTAATATTAGGTTTGATCCTCATGCTTTTCTTGATTAGGTTCGCAATATTGATGACTGCACCACCTTATATACCCTTCCCAATCATCAAAAAGTCTTAGTTGCTAAGGTGAAGCTCACCAAGTTTACTAGATTGTGTACTTGGCAACTGTGGAATGCGAACTTGAGAGAAGTCCTTCCATCTAATACTCTAACACTAGTTCTACTTCCTCTTCAATCCAAAAGTCAATTGATTAGGGCCCATCACCTATCATGACTAATGCTTCTTCTACTGAATTCCACTATTGTCATGCTATGGCTGATATCGCTTTTCGATGCCCTAAGAGAACTCTCACCATAGTGATGCATTATCATATATGGATATTTTCAATTGAGGTGTGTTATATGAACACACTGATCGAGGCTCATTTTCTTGACACAATGCATCTACTATTAAAACTCACTCATTTTTTTTTTTTAAATCTTGTCTAACAAATCTTAGTTATGTGTTAGTCCAGTATCCAAGAAAAAGTGACTATAAATACACTTTCTAATTTCAGTTATATTTAGTTTGGGATTTTGTTATGTTTCTTATTTTTGGGATCTAATGATACTGTTACATATTTTATTTATTAGTTAATATTTACCTATTTAAGAATAGTATCTATATATATTAGAATAGTATAAACATTGATGTCATTATCTTTATTTTTTATTTGTTAGGATTGTTTTGGTAAGAGTATGACTACCTTTATATGCATGACTGATTATTGAGTATTAAGCATATAGGTTTTCTTGAAATTGAGTCTCTAGCACCGAGTGCCTGGATTCAAGTGCTTTTGGAATCTCGAGGGTTCAATTGTTTTCTCCTTCCCTTCTCTTCCTCCCCCTCGTCTTTTATCAATATGGTACGAGAGCTAAATTAATCTGGCACTTTTGGGATCCTCTCTATTGAGAGAGAGAGAGAGAGTGAACCATGTCTGGAAGAGGGAATGGAGGTAAAAGTCTCGAATAGGGAGGATCAAATGACAGTTATATGGTTTTGAGGAGTAACATCTATAGGCTAATGTATCTAATGGTTAAAGATTAAAAAGTACTAATATAACTATCATCTTTAATTTTAAGAGAGAGAGAGAGAGAAAGGGAGAGAGAACCGTGTCTGGAAGAGGGAAGGGAGGTAAAAGTCTCGAAAAGGGAGGAGTTAGCGAAAGAGAAATGATAAGGAGACTCACTTCTTGTGGGATACTGTGCCGACTTATCACTTATCCACTATTAAATGAGATATTGACCCAATTTAAGTGAGATTCACACCCCAACCAATGGTGAATGAGTAATGAGTTAGCACAGTATCCTACAGTATCCTACAAGAAGTGTGTTCTTTCAACATTTTTCTTCCCAAAATGACACTATCATAAGGTTATGAGAAATGACATCTACTGGCTTATGTGTCCATAGTTAAGACTAAAAAGTATTAATATAACCAACATCTTTAATTTAATTCTCATGTATTATATTGCATATTTTCATTTCTCAAAAAATAATGTGTCCGATGCTTTTTCATTAATGGACGTACTTAGAGGTTTACTCTATATTTATTTCTCCTCTTGATATATATAATATATTTCCTCCATTTCAATATATATTATCAAATTTCAAATATTTTAAAATTTTAAAATATTTATCTATTTTTAATATTAAAATAATATAAATTATTTTTTTAATAATATTTTTAATTTGATTATGATGATTAAATAATCATTAATTACATATATTTATTTATTTTTGTTTTTTATATAAATAATTTCATCTATTTATACATTTTTTATCATTATCAAAATCAATTTATTATTTTTCTTAATATGTGTGTTTCTTGGCTTTTTAACAATTATTTTAAAATGAAAGAGTATTTTGACATTCACGTATTTTCACATCAGCATTTGTTGTTTCTGACGCACGTCTAAACACTTTTCTTTTTTTCTTTTTTTTGAAAAAAATAATAAAATACTTTTCTCACAACACAACTAAGGCAGCAAGATAGCTAGTAGAATAGGTCCTATCTTAAATGCACGTTATAAAGTAGGGAGCATTATGCATTTGCTTGTGTAGGTGCACTTCTCTTTTAGCCGCATTCAGAAAATGTGGCTAAATGACTTGGGAATGTGGTTAAACAAATTTGAAAATGCGGGTAAATATTTACTGAAGCTATGGCTAAATGAGCCTTGTCTCCTTCCCCCTCGGTTCCAACCTTGCGGCTCCCTTGCCTCACTCCTTCTTTCCTCCATCATCTGCAAGATTGCAACAACGTCGACCTCCGCCCCTTCATCCGCAAGACCTTCGCTCCAGTAAGCTTGCACGCTCACAAGAATCCGACATCTTCCTCGCGGTCAACGACCTTCAATTGCTCGTCTCCGACGTCGACTACCTCGCGTTTTTCCACTCTGCTCCTCCTTCGCAAAGCTCATTCGTCACGGCCATTGGAAGCGACCCGTTGCGAGGTTACCGTGCTGCTGCAGTTGTGTCTTAGATCTAGCCGCTGTAGCTGGATCCCAATGGAGTGCGAAGAGGAGGCAAACGTGAACATGGCAGAGGGCAATGGAAGGTCAGAATCCGGAGGTAGAGTGCAATGGAGGGTCAGAGCTGGAGTTGGAGTTGGATTTCGAAGCGAAAGGTAGTTGGGCGGCGAAAAACAAATAAGGGAAGGGGAAGAGAAAATGGGGGAGGGGAAGGGGAACACGGTGCGTCTAACTTTGTGCACAAGGTGCATCATGCACCCTACTTTGTAGGGTGCATTGTAGAATGCACTGTAGAATAGAGCCATGCAAGTAAATCCAATTATCCAAGTCATAAAGTGGTAAGTAGCCCCAACTGGCCCAACCAAAGTGACACTCCAACGCCACCAGAGAAATAAATGTGTTGGATCAACTCTTGATTAGGGGTTGAAATATATTTGGTTATGCTTGGCTAAACTTTGACTTAAACAAGTCTAATATGTATTTTAAATATATAGTTTGGGTATGGGTCTATTACTTAACATAAGTAATTTTAAGAGCCTAACCTAATATTTTTAAAAGTCTAACATAATCTAAAAGCTTATTTAGAGGCTTACTTGATAATAAAACTTTTAAATAAACTAAAATGCCTACTCTAAATAACCAAAAGACTTCTAAATATACAAAAAAAAAAAAATCCTAAATGGGTCAAAATGCTCTCTAAACATACTAAAAAACATATTTCTAAATAGACCAAAAGATTCTTTTATCATTAGAGTTTTTAAAACAATAATAATAATAATATGGTATAAATTGGTCAGCCTATTAGGTTTAATACTTTTTTTTTCATGACCTGTAGTCTTAGCCAAAAATATTTTTGGAAAATCTTGGCTTAGCTTGTTTATTAAATAGCCTAGGCTAAACTAGACTCAATATGGGCTAGGCCGAAAACTTTCAACTAGCCACATGACATATTTCCAGCCCTACTCTTGATCTTTGTTTGGGAGCTACACCTTCCTTTGCTTTGAGGGCAAAATAGAAAGGTACATAACGAATTCATCTTATGTGGCTTAGCATAAGCAAACATAAAATTTAATGAGATTTGTACTTAATTGACCATATCATCATTTATAATAACTTGTCTTTTGTGATAGACCTATTTGTTCAAATTTCTAAACCCTCAGATCATATATTTAATCCTGATTATAGCATGCAAAACATTAAAGAAACTATAGATAAGATTTGGGTGGGGATTACCAGAATTGATTGAGAAAAACACTTGATCTGCAACTCTTTGTTCTTCAGATTTGAAAGAAAAGAGAAGAGAGATTGGTCAAGTTAGGCTAGAGGGAGAGAGAGCTCCTCACATGTCAACACTAGAATTGAATATGGGCTCTGCCTCAATAGAGCAACATATACCTATCTATAGCTGGTTAGGAGAAGTGGCTTCTCTCTTGTTTTGGTAATATAATGGTTGAAGGCTACCCATTCTAGCAAAACTCATACATAGGAAAACATACAACACACAACGATAAGCAATACTTAAGCCCATGCCAAGTGGGCCTAACAACAACAACAATTCCAACATTTTGGGCTTAAACAATTAGTCCTAATCAAACAATTAGTCCTAATCAAGTTTGACATATAATTAATTTGGGTCTAAAATCAAACACGATTTGATTTTTGTAAGTCCATGAAAAATAATCCAACACTACTCTCATGACTTGAGATGTAAAAGTTGATAATTTTATTGGCAGGCTATGCAACAGAAGCTATTCGAGAGAGTGCAAATCTTCTGATAAGAAAGTTCAATTCATTGCGTTATTTGAGTTTAAGGCTGTTCCTCCCAAATTGTATTCTGTTTTGGTAGTTTGCAAGAGTTTAACAATTGAAGACTTGAAATCCATTAATCCTATATTTGGTGGAGACTATATGTTTTAGAGAGTAAATGTCTATTTTTGTCTTTTACTTGTATTTCCAGGTTATTTCTATATATATAAACAAATCAAATTGATCATTCAATACTAATTTATATCGTTGAATTTGTCAAAGAACATAAAATTTCTATATGAAAGGACAAAATTGTTGACATTTGAATATCACTTAATTTGATATTTCTAATAGACTTAGGTTTAATATGATGTCGCTTAAATTTTTGACAAAATTAAAACTAATGTTTACTCGAACTTTTTAATTAATAGGGTACAAGAAGCTACACTGTATATATATATATATATATATTTAGAAGATGATTAACATATTTGTACTCGATAGTGAGTTTTGCGATTATATATATCTGTGAACATGAATTAATTTTGCCTATTGTACTGTCTATATAATAATAATAATAATAATAATGATAAAAGGCTTGACAACAATAAGATATAGTTAAGGCTAAATTGCGTGTTAAAAGGGTTGAGCAGAACTGAAATTATAAGCAGTTTTCAAAAAGGTTTAGTTTCGCTCAAGCTAAAACTCATTTAATGAAGTTTCTAACTTAGTTGACATAATAATATGATTAAACTAATTCGTTACTAATATGAAAATGAAACAAATAGATAAATTTTATTTGAGAGGTTCTTTACCTAGTAAACTTGATCGTACGATGTTATTATGGGAAACCAGCAGTCAATAACAAAGTGCACACGGCTGATAAACAATAGAGTCCGTATAGTTGACCAGTGGAAAACGGCACAAAAAAAATCTTCCCCGGAAGTCCACCGCACCAGAATTATATCGCTTTACATAAAAAATATATTTAGCCAACGTGGCTCGTATCAGACATACGATGAGAAATGATTTTATTTATTTATTTTGGTTGGGATAGTTTGAAGCAGGCTCAAGAAACTCTTGTAGGGAAAAGAGCCACAAGTTTAACAACAAAACTAAAATAAAATTAGAAATTAAACAAAAAGAACAGATAACAGACCAAACAAAACAGAGAGGAGCACACCGTACAACCTCAATACCAACTTGAGGAGCTAACAGTACATCAATATGAGAGCAGAAAAACCTTGCTCCTCTTGCAATCAGATCATGTCTGCATCCTCTCATAAGAGCAAAAGCCAGAATGTTTGACAATAGATAGCAATATCCCACACCATCCATCAACCCTGTTGATTATACATTTCTTGTAAGAATATTGAAATGCAACATCCCAACAGCAAGCTTGCACACCACTTTTCCAAAATCAAAATGGTGTGAGTTTAAGCAATTATGAAGAACACACTATACAAGCATCTCTCCTTTTGATTCACCTATATTCCAATAATGTTTCAAGACACCAACACCAAAACCACCAAAATTAACACCCATTTTTGCAAATATTAGAAATCATTTAAATATATTTGAGAATTAATGTATAAATAATTAAAAATTGTAACAACATTTGTAATAAATATTACAAATATAATAAATAAAATAATCATAATGAATGTAAATTTTTTTTATTGAATTCATTAATAATATATTTTCTCATATTTTCTGACAGCCGTATTTTATATTCGATTGTGGAAAACCAGTAGTCAATAGCAAAGTGCATACGGCTAATAAAACATTAGGGTCCGAAGTTGACAAGTAGAAAACTTGGCACAAAATAAAATCTTCCCTAGAAGTCCACCGCACCAGAATATATTCCCTTGAACATAAAAAATGTATTTAGCCAACGTCTCTTTTATGTCGGATACATAAATTTTACTAAAAAAAATTAATTTGGTTACATGAATAATATAAAATTATTTTATATTATCATCCAATTATGTCTTGTTACATTGATAAATATGATTAAATCTTATATTCCTATTTGAATGGTCATGTAAATAGAAGGAAATAGTTAATTAACTATATAAAAACCTTTTACACTCAGTGCAACCAAATTGAACTGAAAAAAAAAAAAATCAGATATTGATATCTGTTTCTATAATTTTAATTAGCAATTTCATTTACGTCTTATATATATATATATATATATATATATATATATATGTATATATATATATATGTATATATGAAATTATTTTACCAAAATTACTAGTAACATGACTCTTCATTTTTATTATAGAAAGATTAATTAAAAATATAACTGAAATAACTAATTATTTATATGTTATTCTCAAAATATTTAATGAATAAATATTTATTTTAATTTCTGAAATTATGTGCACATTTTACATTAATTTCTGAAATTAAAAAATTAATAATTTAGTTCATGAAAGTGTAAAATGTGATTCAATTAGTTTTTAAGGTGATTCAAATTAGTCCTTGAGAATAAGATTCTAGGAACTAGCTTAAATCATATTTTATAATTTCAAAAACTAAATTATAAATTTTTTTAATTTCATGGATTAAAATGAATCATGCACACATCTTTGTGGACCGAAATAAACACTCACTCAATGTTTAATGGTATCCACAAAAGGAATGTTAAAATAATAATACTTAACATATCATACATTTATTTCATCTCACGAGATATAATTTACTTTGACATTCACCATTTTTTACTCGAGATATGGTACCACGTTTATTCACCGAGACATTAAAAATGAAAAAAAAATTCTGGCAACTTCGGGGACAGATCTATATTATAAAGCAAGATTTTATTTTAAAAAGTATATAAGTATATACATAGTTTGTTTTCATTATTTTATTGAGTTTGATTTCATATATTAAGATAAAAATTATTTTGTTAAATTTAAGGAGTCCCCAACTGGATCCAACTCCATGCCCACCGCCACTACCGTAATAAACTTGCATGATCTGCTGTTGATCATCGTTTGTGAGCTGCACCTTCCTTTTGTTTGAGAGCAAAATGTAAGGATACATAACCGAATCAATGTGGGAGGAGTGGGAAAGCCCCACAAGATGGCCAATCTGGTGCATCAGCACAGTCTCCAAGTCAACCCCCCATCCTCCCATGACCAGCTCATAGCATTGAGAGTATAAATTAATTTTAAAAAATATTTTAAAAGGTACTCTTGAGTATTATTGACCTTTAAAAATTAAGAGTAAAAGTTAAATAGTTTTTTTATTTATAAAAAGAAAATTGACTTATATCTTTTATAAATAGAAGTACCTCTCAAAGGGTACTACTAGACCAAGCCTTACTAACCTCCATCATTATTATTAGACAAAATAATCACATTTTTTATTTATTAAACAACTTATTTTTAGGGATATTATTATAACTTACCACTTGTATTAAAAAAGTAAATTAAAAATTTTTTTCTCTCTCCTCACTTATGGTTGAAACATGTAAAAATTAGACCTTTACAAAAAAGAGGTGAGGAGAGAGGAGAGACTAAAAAATTTTTTGGATTTATTTTTATTAAGATAAATGATAAGTTACAATAGTATCCCTAAAAATAAATTATTAATTAATGAATAAGAATATGACATTTTTATCTAATAATGATGGGATAGAAATTACTAACTTCTACCAATATAAAAAAGAGGAGGAGGAAGCTAACAATTTCCATAATAATAAAACATAAACATGGCAACCCATTAAGTCGAATAAACATTTTTTATAGTCTAAACCTGGCATTTTCAACTAAAATGACTTTTGGAGAAGTCCTAACCCAATTTATTTATTTATTAAGCAAGTCAAACTAAATCACATCATACCTAATATAGGTCATATCACACCCCTGATAAGATATCTTATCTATCCCACTCTAGTGAAGATGAGATAATTCATATTCTAGATTAGCCCCTCCATACATGAGAAAAGATTTTTGTACCACTTTAAAGTAGTGGACACTTGACACCCTAAAAGAAAATAGAGAGAGAGATGTGGAGAGAGAAAAAGTGGAGAAAAAAATATATAAATGGATCCCATACTCTTGTGAGAGGGTGTTTGGAATCTTGAGTAGTTCAGATATCACTCCACTCATACACACACACACACACATGCACACAGAGTAGAGGTAATTCTCATACGTTACATGGATTTATTAATATTTTTTTATAAATTCTTTTAATAATAATACTTTTAAGAAAAAAAGTTATGATAACAATTGAAAGTTAGACATAGTAAAAAAATATTGAAATTTTTTAATTGTTTTAAATATCGAAATAGATCAAAAGTAATTACATTACAAGAGTTTATTGAATATTTCATTGTAGACAAAAAAATTTTGTGTAATTTTTTTGTGCTTTTTATCCTCTCAACCTTTTTGATGAAGTCACTTTTAACAATGCAACATATTTTTTATGATAAAATATCCATTTTGAAAATTATAACTTCATATAGTTCAATAATTGACATTTACGTTTGTTTATTGTCATTACATAGCACATTTTTATTGAAAATTATTTTTTTCTCAAAATAAAAGGTCACTTCAAGTTCTTTTTTGATAAAACTATTCACGTGATAAGAATTTGTCCACCAACATTACTTCATATAATTATTTTTCTATTATTTATTTTCCTATGTGCATAAATTTCTAATGTCAAATTTAATTCTGAAGGAGCATATAATTGACATTCCTTTTTTTTTTTTCAACTATTCGATAAAGCTCTTGCTCAACTATGTTTTTAGTTACTTTGTTAATCTTATATGAGCTTATGCATTATTTTATTGGATCTTTAATGATGTGAAATATATAATAATTGATTTCTTCAATAATGTCATTAAAGGAGTGCGAATTGCTATTTTTTCAAGATATTTTTCATCCTGCATGTATTGTTGTAAATTTCGGACATATGCTATCAATAATTTGTTTCACTATATCACCAATGTCTTAGTAGTTTAATCCACATTGAAATGCGCACCTATTGTTACTCTAGTATATTGCCTAATTGCGAATATATGTATATGCAATTTTATTTTATAAAATAGTCATTAAGGTAGAGGCACATTACGATTCTAAGGAGGACCTCGATTCGATTCTTGGAAATTAAAGAACTCTAGTTGGAAGGGCAAGTCTGACTATGCTCAAAAGTGATTAGCCTCTTTTCCTAGCAATAAGAAGGGGGAAAACCCTTGGAAAACCAAAAAAAGAGTATGTATAGTAAAATAAAATCTAAACAAAAAGATTTGTAAGTAATATTAAAAATACAAAATACGATAATAAAAGAATTGTATTAATAAAAATTATATTAATAAAGTTTATTATTTAATTAAATATAATAATACAACATTTTTTCATTTGTATTATATTAATTAAAATAAATATATAAGATTTTATGCATATCAAATAATATTATTCAATATTGTATTTATTGTGTTTACAAAATATATTTTAATAATATAAGTCATTAAATAATTTATTTTAAAATTTGTAATTAAATATCATTATTATCAGAGAACTTGAATAACCAAATACTTATTATAATTTTTAACCATAGTTATTAAACTCTCAAATTAACTCTTAAATTTTTACAAGTTTACGATCTTACCATACCAAAATGAGTTAACTCATACATAAATTCTTTTTTTTTTTAATCAAATTTGTACAAGTTTAAGTAAACTCTAACAAAATCGGTAAATTCTCGATTCTACAAACGAGTTTACGAGTCTAATATTATATTTGATTTTGCTCTCCAAATATAATATATTGGTCATTTTCGTTGTGTACTTTAGTTTACTTGTTTATTTTATGTAATATTTATTAGTTTTATTCAACTAATTTTATCTACTTGTTGTTATTTAATTATGTTTTATTAAACTACAAAATAATATATGTATGGAATAAAGTATGGTATAAAAATCAAGTCATATATTGGGCTATATTTTATAATTTTTTTTATATTTATGTTGTTATAAAGTTAAAATTGTTCAATATTAATTATAAAAATTTCATTTAATTATATTTAATTACTAAAATATATTTTTTAAATATGCAAACTCTTACAAATCTACAAGTCAAGTTTACGATTCGAGTTTACTAATACTTTACGAATTTATCTAAACTCCTGAGTTTGATAACCTTGTTTTTAACCATTATAATACATATGAGATATGGCTAATACTTATTATACTTATTTTCATGTAATATAAATTTTTAATTATACATTGCAATTAATGCAACCTTCAAGTGAATTTTCTTTATATATAGAGATAGATAGATAGATATGAAAGGACAAATTGTTGACATTTAAGGATCACTTAATTTGATATTTATTATAAACTGATGTTTACTATGATATTACTTAATTATATAATTATTTTTGGAAGATTGAAATTATTGTTTACTGAATTTTTTTCATAGGGTATATAATATGCTATATTTTAATGAATTGGCAAATATAATCAAATTCCGTGTTTAAAATATCAGAAATAATTGACTGAAGAAAGGCATGTGACAATCTCTTATCTGTGCCATTTATTTTATCTATATGTTGAGATAGACTTTTTCTAATCTGAATATTGAGATAGAATTTAGAGTAAATATCTTTTTCTTTTTCTTTTTTTGGGGGTTTGAGGGAGTTCTTAATAGAGCTAGGAGGGATTCGAAAAGGGGATGGGCAAGTGAGAATAGAATCCCTAAACCAATACCAGCAAATCCCTTGTTACTAGGACCAAAGGTGATACCATTTGAGCTACAGCTCATTGGTGAGTAAATATCTTTTTTAGTTTTGACATTTTGCAATTGATATTACTTTGGTTTTGAAAATTTTTTTACAATAAATTTAGTTCTAACACTTTAAAAGGTTAGGAACAAGAGATCTCCCCCAACTCTATCACTGAGTCGATTGAAAAGGTTCCCCTTACCCTTTTGTTTGAACCAGTTTCTTTGTTGCAAGGAGAAGTCATTGAAGAAGAAGGGATACCAAATGAGGAAGAACTTGTGGAAGCACAGGTTACATGGAATTTAGGTAAGGAGTTGAGGTTTCAAGTTTGTAATGAACAGGCTATGATTATTAAAGCATTATCAAAGGTAAGTAAGGTTCAGGATTTCACTTTACTAAGCAAGTGGGGTCATCCCAGGAAGAATAAAAGGCCAATCTAAGGGTTGTGGGGCCTCTTTCCCTACTTTGTGGGTTGGGTGGGCTGGCTAGGGTCTCAGACTTTAGCATTCGTGTATCTAGGGGTGTCGTTTGCTTTGTTTAGGTAGTTTGGAGGGTATAGCTAGGTTTCTGATTGCGTTTTGTGGTTGCTATTTGTTGCAATTCTAGTGTTGTGGTGGTTTTTCTAATTTTCGTGTGCCTTGTTCTCTCAAGTCTTTAGGGTGCTTCTAGTTTCTATTGGTGCAATTGGGTCCTCTTTGTTTGGTGCTTCCTACCTTCTGTGCTCGAGTTCTTTCCTTCGTGGGTGCCGGTTGTTGGGGTGTAGCTATGCGACTCGTGGAGTTATCTTGGTTGGTGGTTCCTTCTTCGTGTTGGGCTTTCGTGGGTGGGTGCTTTGGTTGTTGTGAGTTGGTGTTGGTTGTGGGTGTTAGTTATTTTTTTCTTTTTGCGTGTTGTTTTATTTCTGTTTTATCTTTTGCTCTATCTCTTTTGCTTCTTTCCTTTGTGGAGAGTCCTAAGCACTTTGAATCTATCAAAAAAAAAAAAATTCTTATATTAATCTCACACTATATTTTTTTGATTAATGATGTGCTTAGAAATGTATGAGAGATAAAACTGAAAAATAATAATAAATACTCCATGGATATGTGAGAATAATAGATAAATTGGATCGAGAATTTTGATAGACAAAATGGACCAGAGGTATTAGTATTTTAATATGAAAAAGGTGCCTCTAGAATGATTTTTGTCTCTAAAGTGAAAAAGTGGCGAAAGGCTTGATCAATATGTATAAGGTTATAGATTCAAATCTTATTACTACTAATATACTAAATAAAAAGTAAGAAAGTAAGAGTATATCATACACTCTATTAGTCTAAAAGTGGATGCACTCTTTTTTTTTTTTCCATTTTAATTAAAGATAAGCTCTCTGTAAAAGAACCTAGCTTATTCTTTTAATACAGTTTTATTATTTAAAAATCTATACTAGTTAACAAATGTTCCATCAATATCCAACACCAATAATTTAAGCATATAAAAAAAATTAAAAATAAAAGACATTATGTATACACTCAAAATATTAAAAATTAAAACAAAGTTAAAAGATAATAATATGTAAAATATTAAGTTGAGATATGACAAGAATATAAGAATGATTTTAATACTAAAATATATGTTTGTGAAATATATTTCATTTTGACCTGGTTTGTATTAGCTTTAATACCAAACTATTTTTTTTTTCAATTTTGAATATTTTTAATTTGTCAATCAATTTTTCAATTTAATTTTATTAGATTTGATTCGAAAACCCGTGTATAAAAATAGAACAACCAAAGAAAATTTTCTCTCTATGATGTGGGCTGGGTAATAAGTCAGAAGAATGACTGGACCTCGTCTCAATGTTAATTTTGAATTCAAGTCACTCCTAGAAACGAGATTAAAAAACAAAACTTTGGTACTAGTGGAGATTAAAAAAAAAAAATGAAATAGCTTACTTCTGGTTGTTAGTATAACAAATACATACCGATGGATAAACTAATATAATCAGCATTACATGATTTGAACTCGTCAAAATTGGATATACATGCAAAAGTTTTTCTAGCTTTTCTCAAATACTTATGATTATACGGATATTAAGATAGCTACCCTCAGAAGAGAAACAAGTATCCAGATAAACAGAAAGAAAAGAAACAAGTATATATGGCTTATGGAAAAGGAATTAATCTATATTTACTTGAGAAAAATTAAGTTTAGTGAATTTGTTTATGAACAAAGTTTAATTTTTCCCGTCGCCTTATTAATTTCATGAGGTTTTTACATTGGTTGGGAGGGGGTCGAATCAAAACCTTAGTTTAAAAATAAAATAAAGATATAGCACACTTAAAAGTTCACATAAACTTTTACCGGGTAATCTCTTGTTTCAAAATGGGACAAATTGGACATAATATACTATATCATGATGTAATGTTTCATATGCAAATACCTAATTTAAATATGCCAAAACAGATAAATGAACAATTTAATGAAAGTAATTAAACCAAGCTAATATGAAGAGAGTAGAATTAAGAGGATGACACCAAAGAATTTATATTGGCTCGATCTTCAAAATAGAGTCTACATTCAATTCTCACCAAGACATTAGAGTTTCCATTATAAAAAATTCTTCTTTACAAACAAATGATAAATTCTCAAGAGCTTAACTTTCAGAATAAAGAAGACTCGCAAGAACAAATTTTCTCTCAAACAAGTGCACTCACAAACAACTATACTTGCAAACAAATTCACAAAAGGAAAAAAAATTACGAGGAAGATGAACTAAGCTATATTTTTATGCACTCAATAAAGTTTTGCCGTTACATTTATGAACGTCAATTAATTTTGGCTATTGTATTGTCTTTATTATTATTATTATTATTACAATAAGGGTTGGGTGGTGCAGTGCTAAGTAAGCTGCATTATTTCTAAAATAAAAGACAAAAGTTTAGTCCTTAAAAAAGGCAATTGTTGGAAGGCTCTTTTAATCACAATGATATTTAAAAATAAAAATACCTTAAAAGCTTAAAAAACAAGGCTTAACAACAGGATACAAGGTTGAATTGCATATAAAAAAATTGAGTAGAATTCTATTATGATATTAAGCAGTTTACAACAAAATTTGTGTCACTTAAGTTAAACTCAGTTGAATTTCTAACTTGCTTGACTTAATAATATGACTAAACTAATTCGTTGGTGATAAGAAAATTAACCAAATAATTTTATTTGAAAGACAGTTTCACTAGTAAATTTGATCATACAATTTTATTGCGGAAAAACAAGTAATCAAGCACAAAAGGGTAATGTTTGTTGAACATACACAGCGACGTGTTCGCGACGCATAGGCGCAAAAGAAAGATTTACGGTGCACTATAAGCAATTGGACTACAGTGAATTTGCAGAATTTATACTATTTTTGTGGTTGTGCATCGCGTATACGTCGCTGTTATACGTTCAAATAACACTGCTCATCACACAAGAGAAAATGAATTTTTTGTGCAAGACAGACACCTGACACCGGGAAAGAGAAGAGAGGGAGGGCTGTCGAGAGCGAAGGTGCAGGGGAAAAAGTAACGGTGGACCCCACGTGTTTTGTCTCTAGGGTGTTGGAGTGTCCAGGAAGAGGAGTGGTACAAATAGCACATATCACTGCTCAATGCTCATCACAAAATACACACGGCTGAGAAACAGTAGAGTGCCTAGTTGATTAGTAGACGACTTTGCACAAAACAATATCATTCCCAAATGTCCACGACACAAGAATTATATTACTTGAACATAAAAATTACATTTAGCCAACATCTCTCTCACCCATGTACTCCATTTATTTCACCTCTGGACAATACTACACTTTGACATTTACCTATTTTCACGTGAGTATACTTCTACCATGTTTATTCGCCCAAACATTTGAACAACACCATTTAGGACACAGGACAGCTAGTAGGACACAGAACCATGCATGCAAATCCAAGCGAGAAAGTGGCAAGGAGTCCCCAATTGGACCCAACAAGGGTGACACGCCCACCGCCACTAGCACTAGGGAAATAAACTTGCTTGATCTGCTGTTGGTCATCGTTTGAGAGCAGCACCTTCCTTTGGTTTGAGGGCAAAATGTAAGGGTACATAACCGAATCATCGTGGGAGGAGTGGGAAAGCCCCAGAAGATGGCCGATCTGGTGCATCGCCACAGTCGACAAGTCAACTACGCCTTGCTGCCACGATGAGCTGGTAATGCTATCATTGGGCAGCGCCCAGTACTTTGTAGCATCCAGACGCATGTCCCCAAAAGTAACATCGGCATGAGAATTATTACCTGATGTCAATTCTATAAGGGTGACCCCCACCACCTCCACCCCGACTGTCTCGTTGTCGAAAACGTAGAACCCAATCTTGATGTTGGCAGCTTCATACGTTGTCTCCGTGAGGTTCAGCACCCCTATGGCATCCGACCACCGCTTGAAGGAATCTCTGAACACCTTCGTAGCGTTCGGCGGGATTTTGCTCGCCTGAAGAAAACCGTAGGTGAGGTTCGTGCGGTTAGGGAACCACTTTGTCCCCACAGGCCACGACACGTTATTGCTTGGGGAGAGGTCGTATGTGAAATTCGTGTCGGGGACAGCACATCGTAGAAATGATATTTGCTGAAGAGTCTCGTTGTCTAGGTAGCCGGTAACGGTGAGATTGAAGAAGTTCTGGTAAGTCTTGATGGCTGACACCATCTCCTGGTCCATTGAATCCGTGAATTGATCGGAGTATTGGATGTATCCGTAGTTGTACAAATAGTCTTTCACCAAATGGAGACCATTGATTTCCTCTGGTGGTGCGCCTGGCGGTGGGGGAGGGACGCTGTGATTCTTGAACTTGTCCACCAAGTTCTGCCATACGGTTTTAGCCGCTTCTTTTGGAAGTTGACGGACGAATCCCTTGACGAAAGGATTATTAATAATGTTTCTCACAGGAATCGATGGTGAAACAGATGGGTCAACGAGGAGAAAGAAGAGTAACAGTGTGGGAAGATATGTTTTCGTATCGATGGGCATTTCGACACCGAGGGATTGTGAGCACGTAGTAGAAGATACGTGGACTAGGCTCTAGAGAGAATATATAGAGAGGGGAAGATGAGGGTTGCGCATTGAATGATAGGACTACGTCAACCGGAAAATTTCATGCTGGAGAAATGCTTTGAAATTTAAATTCGATATATTTATAAAATAAAGGATTTTGCACTATTTTTTAATAATGAGAAATGATTTTAAATCCACGATTGTTTCACTCGTTTAATTTTAAGAGATTAATTTTGATTTACTATTAATATAAAAGAGTTTTATATTATAATCCAATTATGTGTCATGTGTCATCATATGTGATACTTTTAAGGTAGTAGGAATAAAAGTCAAATAAATTTGTTAAAATAGAAATACATGATTGGATGTTTATGTAAAATTTTATTTTTTACATTGATAATATATCAAAATTAAATTCTAATTTTAATGTTGTGCCTCAACCAATTGTGTATTCTCGTTTATATGACTTTTAAAAAACTTGTTATAAGAGTTAGCAAGACATCAAACAATATTCTTGGCATAAAAAATTATCACATTGTTAATTATTATTTATTAGATAATGATAGTTTGTTTTTGTTTTTAAGGTATTTCTATTCTCAAGTATTGGTTATGACTAAAAGGCTTTCGCAACAAATCTTTAGATAATAAATTATTAGATAATCATAGTTAATTATAGTAATTACAGACAAAATTTAAAAATTAGATATATATTTAATAAATTCTAATATTCTTTATGCTTAATTAGAAAATTGCAAACTTTTGTTTTATATAAAAATGTTATACCTTCTTTTTTAAAAAAAAAATGAAAAAAGAGAGAGATAATAAGTATTCAAAAAAGTAGTTCGGCATTTTTTTTCTTTAAGTAAAATTTTGGGTTTGAGATTTGTAAATAGAAAAAACTTAACGATATGAGAGTTTTGTCCAATATAGTAGACCAATCCGACGCGAGTTAAATTACGTAGAATCAAATAAATTTCAAATATTAATAATTTAGGTTTAAAAAAATGCATTTCTTCTTTAATTTTTCTCTTTTCTCCAAAAAGAAGGAGTAAAGTTTTGTTGTAAAAAAAGATTGTGAAATTAGGAATTAATGTCTGAAGTGTAGCTTAGAATAGTTTTAAGGCAACGAAACAATGGACATAAATAATGAAATTCACATCGTTTTAGATTAGATTGCTTTGATTTTATTTAAGAGATAAAACTAAATCGATTTGATTTGATTCAATTGATATGATTTTTGGCTAAAATTTTTGCCAAAATCTAAATAATAACATTGAATTTCAATTATACTAAGCAAATTAATACTATCTCTAACCCACTTTATTTGTCACTTTAATTATATGCACATGAATTAAGGAACTCAAAATTAATGCTTAATTATGATACATATTTACTAAAATGTTCTCATGTAACTTTTAATATCTAATTAATTTCTCATATTATGGAGGGTTTTGGAAGGTGAAGAGACTCACAAAAAAGGTGGAGGGTTTCACAACAAAGGGAGGCACACATCATATTGAGGATTGTAGAGGTATTGATGATCACGGAGTACGGGAGTTTGCTTCCAAGGATTGGAAGGATGTAGTATCACATTTCATAGATAATCTTCTATTGGATATGTCTTGGGCTTGGCTCTTACAAGTCTTTAGAGGTGAAGGGGAAGTTGTTGTTGTGTTTGTTTCTCATTAGAGAAGAACAAATGGAAGTCATTTTGGTTTTGTTCAGTACAAGAAGTTGGAGGAAACTATAAATGCAGTGAGGAACCTCAATGGTATCAAGGTAAGGGGGAAGGCTTTGAAGGTAGCCTTTTCTAAGTATGACGGAAATGGAAAGATGTGGTCCAATCAAGTCAATAATGAAGAAAGCAATCAAGATGCTGGCTTGGTTGGGAATTCAAAGGGATCGAATGGAGGCTTTGCGGATGGTAGGAGTTTTAAAGAGGTAGTAGAAGGGTCGTCTCAGTATTTAGATGGAGCAGATAAAGAGGCAAATGGGCTAAGGATAACCAAAACCCCCTATATAGATAAGGATCAAAGGCATCTTGACTTGAAATGCCTTGAAGGGCTAGTAGGGAAACTAGTTGATATCATTTTCAATCCAACAATCTCGGAAAAGGTAAAGTAGAAATATGAGATCAAGATTGCAGAAGCTCAATCTTAACATGTTTCTTAGGGGGTGATGATGCCATGTTTGGCTCGCATGCATGCAAGGATGAAGTTGGAGCATCGATCGCAACAGCATGTCTTAGAGAAAAAGATAAGGGTAATTTTGGACATGCAACTTATCAATTCAATGCTGCACAAAGACTAAAAGGTTTCCTACTCTTCCATTGGTGGTTTTAATCCATCCTTTGAGTTGGACTGCTGCATACCGTGGAGCCCAATGGATAGTCTTGTGAGAGGGGATTATGAGGATGTGAACAATTCTCCTGGGCCCAATTTGAAAGTCCAATTATCTAAACAAAGCATGGTGGCCTTAAGAGCTTTGGGTTGTGTGGAGCCCGAATGTAGTGGCCTTGCTTATCCTCCAAGCTTTGAAGATTATGTAGGTGTGGTTGGGCCTTCTTCCCAATTCCAAATGTCTAATGAGCTTAATTAAGGCCTTGCTCATGGGAATAATTTGGTTGAAAGGGCATCAATGGATTAGGAATAAGAGATCTCCCCTAACTCTCTCTCTGAGTTGATTGAAAAGGTTCCCCTTACCCCTTTGTTTGAACCAGTTTCTTTGTTGCGACGAGAAGTCATTGAAGAAGAAGGGATACCAAATGAGGAAAGCCTTGTGGAAGCACAGGTTACATGGGATTTAGGTAAGGAGTTAAGGTTTCAAGTTTGTAATGAACAGGCTATGATTATTAAAGCATTATCAAATATAAGTAAAGTTCAGGATTTCACTTTACCAAGCAAGTGGGGTCATCCCAGGAAGAATAAAAGGTCGGTCTAAGGGTTGTGGGGCCTCTTTCCCTACTCCATGGGATAGGTGGGTTGGCTAAGGCCTCGGAATTTAGCATTCGTGTATTTGGGGGTGATGTTTTTGGCTTTGTTTAGGTAGTTTGGAGGGTATAGCTAGGTTTCTGATTGCGTTTTGTGGTTGCTATTTGCTGCAATTCTAGTGTTGTGGTGGTTTTTCTAATTTTCATGTGCCTTGTTCTCTCAAGTCTTTAGGATGCTTCTGGTTTCTATTGGTGCGATTGGGTCCTCTTTGTTTGGTGCTTCCTACCTTCTGTGCTCGAGTTCTCTCCTTCATGGGTGCCGGTTGTTGGGGTGTAGCTATGCGGCTCGTGGAGTTATCTTGGCTAGTGGTTCCTTCTTCGTGTTGAGCTTTCGTGGGTTGGTTCTTTGGTTTTTGTGGGTTTTTGTGGGTTGGCGTTGGTTGTGGGTGTTAGTTATTTTTTTCTTTTTGTGTGTTGTTTTATTTCTGTTATCTTTTGCTCTATCTCTTTTGCTCCTTTCCTTTGTGGAGAGTCCTAAGCGCTTTGAATCTATATAAAAAAAAATTCTTATATCAATCTCACACTATATTTTTTTGATTAATGATGTGCTTAGAAATAGATGAAAGATAAAACTGAAAATTAATAATAAATACTCCATGGATATGTGAGAATAATAGATAAATTGGATCGAGAATTTTGATAGACAAAATGGACCAGAGGTAATAGTATTTTAATATGAAAAAGGTGCCTCTAGAATGATTTTTGCCTCTAAAGTGAAAAAGTGGTGAAAGACTTGATAAATATGCATAAGGTTATAGATTTAAATCTTATTACTACTAATGTACTAAATAAAAAGTAAGAAAGTAAGAGTATATCATACACTCTATTAGTCTAAAAGCGGATGCACTCTTTTTCTTTTTCCATTTTAATTAAAGATAAGCTCTCTATAAAAGAACCTAGCTTATTCTTTTAATACAGTTTTATTATTTAAAAATCTATACTAGTTAACAAATGTTGCATCAATATCCAACACCAATAATTTAAGAATATAAAAAAAAATTAAAAATAACAGACATTATGTATACACTCAAAATATTAAAAATTAAAACAAAGTGAAAAGATAATAATATGTAAAATATTAAGTTGAGATATGACAAGAATATAAGAATGATTTTAATACTAAAATATATGTTTGTGAAATATATTTCATTTTGATCTGGTTTGTATTAGCTTTGATACCAAACTATTTTTTTTTCAATTTTGAATATTTTTAATTTGTCAATCAATTTTTCAATTTAATTTTATTAGATTTGATTCGAAAACCCGTGTATAAAAATAGAACAACCAGAGAAAATTTTCTCTCTATGATGTGGGCTGGGTAATAAGTCAGAAGAATGACTGGAACTCGTCTCAATGTTAATTTTGAATTCAAGTCACTCCTAGAAACGAGATTAAAAAGCACAATTTCGGTACTAGTGGAGATTAAAAAAAAAATTAAATAGCTTACGTCTGGTTGCTAGTATAACAAATACATACCGATGGATAAACTAATATGATCAGCATTACATGATTTGAACTTGTCAAAATTGGATATACACGCAATAGTCTTTTCTAGCTTTTCTCAAATACTTATGATTATACGGATATTCAGATAGCTACCCTCAAAAGAGAAACAAGTATCCAGATAAAAAGAAAGAAAAGAAACAAATATATATGGCTTATGGAAAAGGAATTAATCTATATTTACTTGAGAAAAATTAAGTTTAGTGAATATGTTTATGAACAAAGTTTAATTTTTCCCGTCGCCTTATTAATTTCATGAGGTTTTTACATTGGTTGGGAGGGGGTCGAATCAAAACTTTAGTTTAAAAATAAAATAAAAATATTGCACACTTAAAAGTTCACGTAAACTTTTACCGGCTAATCTCTTGTTTCGAAATGGGGAAAATTGGACATAATATACTATATCATGATGTAATGTTTCATATGCAAATACCTAATTTAAATATGCCAAAACAGATAAATGAACAATTTAATGAAAGTAATTAAACCAAGCTAATATGAAGAGAGTAGAATTAAGAGGATGATACTAAAGAATTTATATTGGCTCGATCTTTAAAATAGAGTTTACATTCAATTCTCACCAAAACATTAGAGTTTCCATTATCAAAAAGTCTTCTTTACAAACAAATGATAAATTCTCAAGAGCTTAACTTTCAGAATGAAGGAGAAGACTCGCAAGAACAAATTTTCTCTCAAACAAGCGCACTCACAAACAACTATACTTGCAAACAAATTCACAACACAAATTCAACTCTCACAAGGCTTTTTGCAAGAACAAGGCTCACTAACTCGATGTGTGTTAACATAGTTCAGCATGTGTTTTGGAGTTTCTAGTGGTCTGCCAATATATTTACAAAAATGACATTGCACATGTGAATTTAAAATTGCTAATAAGGACCTAATTTTTTTTTTTATACAAAAAGGAGTCTGGCACTTTTCACTCGTGCCTTATCATATGGAGTTTATTCGCCATGAAGTGGCTTCTATGGTCACTTTGAGGCAAAATTCATATGCTGTGACAATAGCCACTCAATTCTGTGAGAGTAACCAAGAAAATGGTACTAGCAGCCATTTTGGAGGACTACCTTCTGAAATCGTGTTTTTAATTGTAACCAAACAAGACTAAGTAAGTAAGCATTTCAAAGCAACATTCAACATTTTTCTATTCATCTCTGTCTCGTAGATGCTCCCCAAACCCTTTAACATGGTAGAAATTGACCGATTTCCACATCGCACCACTCAACAAGACATTGCCAATTAAAAAACTAAACTTTTTAATATACAACTTCGTGTCAAATCAAAACCAAAAATATATTTGTTATAAACCAAAACAAGAAAGCATGAAATCAAAAAATTTGTATGTCCGGGCATCACAATCTCCAAAAGCATGAAAATTTTAGACAAAAAAAAATGCGCAAACCATCCTAAACGGACAAATTGTTTTAGCTGCATTTTGATCACAAATTCACCTATCTAATATGCTCCTTGCTTAGTGATCTTTTATCCACAACAAGTGAGTATGTCAATTAGCCCTGCAACTGGAACAACACCAATTGTTGCTCATATGAACCCTAAAATCCATCGACAGTGACATCTCCAATTGATAGAATGAGGGACTCTTGCAACATTAAACACATGGGGTTCTCATTTCAAATTTAACAACACCAAAGACCTGATACTACTTCCACCATCCAATTTCAATGAATCTCCATCCAATGTTAAAATGTGTGGACCATCAAAAACTCCAAAAGATATGTTGGACTGTTGTAACATGCACCCCCTAACTCACAAGCCTTTTTCAAAAAACAAAAGATGAATAAGCCTCAAAACTCTCAAGCTCACAAAATAAAACACTCAGTGTTTACTAAGATAAAATCAAATGAGAGGACAACAAGAGAATAAAACTAGAAGGTTGAATCACAAGTAGGCATGATAGCTTGTAGGTCAATTAGTGCTCTCTTTTTCTAAATTTTGCTGCAGCAAGAAGCAATCCTTAAATGGAAAATTTTCAAAACATTGCAACCTTGATAGGTTGTCCTTTTAGCCATTTTAGAGCCATGTACTGGTACAACTTTTGAATTTTGATTGATCCTCTGATTGTCCTTTCTTCTAATAGAAATGAATCTTCTCTTTCTTACTTTTTCGTTGTGAACTATCCTGTTGTACAACTCTCCATGCTGCTTTATCCTAGGAAAAGATCACATCTTTTCTCTCTAATATGCTCATTTGCATTTTAGTGTGCAGTTTCCTGGCTTCATGTTATCTCCTAGCTCATGAGGAGATTTTGTTTCTTTGTAGATGATGGATAACATGGTCCAATGTATGTTTTGGACCATGTGATGATCCGCATCTCATAGTCATTAGATGGAGCATTAGTGAAATCCTATGGCTGAAATGTAACCCGCTTGATTTTGCTTTAAAATTAATAATGAGGGCACTAATTGTTTAGTTTTGCTATTGAACCCCTTTTCTTTCAACTAGAGCATGATGAGATTTATTGCGATGGATGGGGATGCAACCCTAATTGGAGTATGAAGCTTTGTTTCGTTGATGTTTTGTGTTAGGGTTGTAAGATGTCATTCGCCTATCTTCTCTTTTCCTGTTAACATGTGTTTGTGTAATCATATTATGATGTAGCTATTTAGTTGGTGAGTTTGTTTTGCCAATATGGTATAGTGGTGTGCCTAATGAGTAGTGTGGTTGGGGCTATGGTTTTAAATTGCGGTTGCAAACACATTGTGATACCGAAAATTGCGGGAAAACATACTTAAAACGGATGCAATTGCCGCTGCATTACAGTTGTGGAAAGCATCGCAACAACAATATTGCAGCCACAATTGCATTTACAAACCTTAATTTGAAATCCAGAGTCTATTAGGTCATGGATAAGCTATAAATGATTGTTGGTATATCAATTTAGTTTTTAGCACAATTCAGCGATTTACATGGCTGTTGTATTGTCTTGGTGAAGAAAATCAATAATGAAGTTTTGTGGGTTAGGGCTAATGAAATTGAGAAATAGGAAAGTATGTGGTTTTTGGGGGTTTAGGTGTTGGGGGTGTAAATTTGGGTTTTGTCCTAAATGCACCTCGTTAAGTATAGTGCGTGATGCACCTGCTAGTGTAGTGTACACCTGGTTTTAGCTGCATTCGAAAAATGTGGCCAAATGAACATTAGAATGTGGGTAAATGAAACTGAGCCATCGACACCTATTTTGCCTCCCTCTCTCGTCATGAACTCCCTTCTTACCTCAAGTCCCACTCCTTCCCTTTCACCACCACCACCACACCTCTACCACTGCCTTCACCTTTGCCGTCGCCACCACCACCACTACTAAAACACCTCCCGCCTAGATTGCCAATGCCTTCCTTTGGATCTACATCGGTCGACCACGAGTCGCTAAGCCCTCCTCCTAGGTCCGCGATCGAGATGTCTTCGAGTGTGCTTTGTACTGTTTGCACTGCCAAGAACCTTTCATTCGCAACTTCTTTTCTTCGTGGTGCCACTGGTGTTTGTCGTTTCCCATGACTGAAGGTGGAGCGAGACCGGATGATGCTGTTTTACACTGTCACCGCTGGTCATAGCTTCATCATCTGCCATTCTGGTTGTTGTCGTGGAGGGAGGAGCCATGCTGGCGCCACCCACTACTGGATCGCACCATAGCGCCATGGCTGAAGATGGCAAAGATTGCGGAAAGGGAGTCGTGGAGTGGATTGGTGTAGGGAGAGGAAGGAGATAAGGAAGAAATTGTTTACCCACATTCAGGGGTTCATTTAACTGCATTCACGAGTTTATTTCGCCACATTCTTACCTTCGTTTAGCCACATATTTTGAATGTGGGAAAAAAAAAAATAGTGTACCTGCACCAATAAGTGCATGGCAGAATGACCCATAAATTTAATACAACTGATAATTGGGTGGAGCTCAATTTATATAACTGTAGGTGAAAGGGTAGGGAAGTCCTAGTTTCATTGATATTATTGATAATTATTGCACTGGAATTTATGGTGCAAGGAGGTTGTGTTTAGCTAAGTAGGAATTTTGCATTTGTCCATGCATTATTTATGCAGTGTTGCGATTTTTTGGTTCCATTATCTAATTTTTTTCCCCAAAAATTTTTGGGTGGTAAATTTATTTTCCCCAAAAATTGGTGTAGTGGTGTAACTAAGTTACATGGCAAGAATGGGTACGTGGTGTGTTTATCCTGCTTTATTGGCTTCCATCCGTTGGATGTGTGGAGTTGGTAATTATTGGTGGAGGTTTATTCCTAGGCCACATGTAATATTGGATTTGCTCCTTCCACTCATGATACAAGCTCAACTTATGTCGGATAATTCATACCTCTGATAACAAGTAGAGATGGCAAAGTGAGACAGCCTGCCCCAACTTGCCAAAAGTGGGGCAGGGCCGGGCTGGCCAAATTAGAAATGCGAGTTTAATATTCTAGCCTGGCTCATTTAAGGGCGGGTTGGCTCGCCAAAAAAATAAAAAATATAAATAAATTTATTTTAATATATTTTATGAGTTAAATTACGTTAAAAATTAGAAAAAATATATTGAATGAAAAATCTATTTAAATAAAATAGAATAAAATAATTAAACTCCATAATTTGTATCCAAATTTAACTTAAATATAAATATAATAAACTAATTAGGATATATAAATAAGTTTATAAATAATAATTAACTATAAATTTATAATATAAAATCTATAATATAAAATTCATAAATTAATAAAAGTATAATAACAACATAATTTATAATAAAAATCTAAAATTATTTTTTAAAAATATTCTTGAACCTAAGAAAAAAAAAAGTGACAAGCTTAGTGCGGTGGACCAACCCACCTCGGCCGGCCAAAGCCCGCGGGTTAGGTGGGGCAGGTTAAGCGGATTGAAAATTTTTGGCATGCCAAATATATTAACCCAACCCATTATTTTTTGCAGGCCAACCTGGCAGATTGAACCCGTTTTACCATCTCTAATAACAAGCCACTCAAGAAAAGCCATGACTCTCTTTGCAAATGTAAAAGATAAAGAATTCAACCGCCATTTTAAAAACTAGACACGGGGTAACATTTTTGATTGTTTTGCAGGAGCATGACAAAGTCCGAGACTGGTGGAGGACCATAGTGACACGCACATTCTTTGTAATTCCTTTTAGAGCATCTGATTTGATATTCTAGTTTCAACCTTTCTAAAACACTAACACATATATTAAATATTTCAATGCAATATTTGTCATCACTTAATTAGGATCCATAAACCAACAATATTAATGCACTTTCATGAGATTAAGTCATCAAATGGGGAAAAAAATGCCACAAATTTGTATGAGAGATTTAGTTAAAAAAAATAAAAAATTATGTCAGTGAAAATATTAAATCTAAAATGTAAATAAATAAAATCATCAAACAATATAGTATATTAAAAAATATATGGCCTAAAATTCTGTCCTGTGACAAATATATGATCTAGAATTATATCATCTAGCAAATAATATTAAAATATAAGTACTTTGTTAAATTTGATATGTGAATCATTATTTAATTGTCAGTCACTCTGAAATTAATCAATTATTATACAGGAAATATTTTTTCTAAAAAAAAATTGGCATGTGAAAAATACCTGATTGTCAATTACACTAAAATCAATTATTATACTAGAAATATTTTTTTCCCAAAAATTGGCATGTGAATAATTACCTGATTGTTAATCACTCCAAAATCAATTATTATAAAATAAATACTTAATGTCATAATTTTTCTTTGATTTTGAAATTTAAATAATATACAACCTAGAATTCTGCTATGTAGCAATTACATAACCTAGAATTCTGCTATGTGACAAACAATATTAAAATAATTTTTTTTTTTAATTCGGCATGTGAATCATTACTTGATTGTTAATTACTCCAAAATTAGTTATTTTTCATTGAATAATTAATGTGATGATCTTTTCTTTGATAGTGAGAAGGGAATAAGAAGTAAATAATTAATATCAACAGTATGTAAGAGATTCAAGTTTCCTGAAAATAGTGTGGAGCACTGTGTTAAGAAGACAGTAACCCCTGAACAAAGTGTTTATTATTTTCTATACATGATAAGAGTAGTTGTTTTATGTGTATATTTGGCGATGATGAAGAAATGACATTACACAACTCTTGAGTATTGTTTGCCCCCAGTTAGGGGTTGGGGTTTGGGAATTAATGGGCTTACTCAAAGAACATTTAAATTCTTGTTCCATTCCCTCTCTCAATCTCTATGTCATTTTGTTTTTGCAATTGCTTACGGTCTTTATCCTCTTTGAATGATAGGAATTTATGAAACCTTAAAGGACTGAACCTTCAGCTATAGATTTATATACATTTTCATTCCTTTTTAATAAAAATAAGAGACTAGACAAATTATATTTGTTCAGAGAAATTGCACAAGTTGGTCTTTATGTTATAATTCATTTTTCTGTTTTAAGACGTTGATCTTTTTTCCTTAATTGATTTCGTGAACTTTAGAAATTCAAGATGAACAAAATGAAAATTTAGTTTTTAATTTGTTCATTTTAGTAGGGATGGCAATGGGCACCCATGGGGGCGGGGACATGCCCCCCGCCTCTATCCCCGTTTAGAATTTTGTCCTCCGTTCCGGTCCCCATCCCCATCCCCGTCGTGGGTCCCCATTCCCCATTTTTCGTAGGGATTCGAATCCTCGCGGATATCTGATGGTTTCTATTAAAAAAAATCTAAAAAAAGATAAAAATATAAAGAAAATACTTTTAAGCTTAATAAAAATCTATAAATATTTATAATTCATATTATTATCCAATACAACACAATACAATTTAAATTAAAAATAAAATACATAATTGCAAATATATTACAAAACAATAGAAATATCCAAATCACAAATTATAAATATTCAAATATTCAAATTACAAACTCAAATATCCAAATTTCAAACTCAATTAGTAAATTTCCTAATAAGTGTACAAGTCAAAGAGAAACATAGATAGTAAAATCACATATTTAGTTATTATAACACACACACACACACACACACACACACACACACACACACTATATATATATATATATATATATATATATATATATATATATATATATATATATATATATATATATATATATATATATATATATTTGTGTAATTTTATATTTAAGTGGGGACTTCACTGGTCTCCATAGGGTGGAGACCTCATTCCAGCTTCGCCATTAACTAAATGGGGATATCCCCCTGTCTCAGTGTGGACCAAATTTGTTCCCGTCTCCATCCCCGTTGTGGATAATCTTCGTGAGTACCCGATTTAGTGGGTATTTTTGCTATCCCTACATTTTAGAGTGTCATCAACAATCGATACATGTATCATCTATGCTTGATAGCCCTTCCTTCTAGGGTAGCTTGAGAGGAGGGGCTACATGTTTTCCCGTGATACTGTTTTATGAAATTTGAATGATGTTATTTGAAGATCAACCTAGTTTTCTAAAAACCAAATCATATAAAAATAATTAGGGCAGCATGATAAAATCATATATTGAAATTTAAATATACTACCTTAATATTTTTTTTTTCAATTTCTATTGATTTATAAATAATTATTTCAATAACTCCTGACTAATAGAAATATAAAATAAATAAAAATTCAAATCAAATATGCCATATTTATTGCTTATTATCATATTTTCAAATTTTTGAATTGATAATATCATATTTATAAAAATGTAATTAATTCCTTAATTAAAAAATCTACATGAATTTTTATTGTATGAATCTTTAAGAAAAAAATGAAAAGTGTCTGGGTTTAATTAATTCCTTAATTAAGTAACCTGGCTATATAAATTTTTATTAAATGAACGTTGAGAGGAAAATTAATGTTAAAAAATTTATTATTTATAAAATTGTAAAAGAGTCAATTATATGATTAAAATTAATTGAAAATTTGTTATAAACATTTAAAAAGCATGATTCTTTCAAATATGTAATTATTCCATAAGAGACTATATTTTTTTATGACTCTGTTTTATGAAATATGGATCTTATCTGAAAATTTACATGGCTTGATAAAAATCAAATTATATGAAAATAATTTGGGTATCTAAAATCATGTTCTAAAATCTAAATAAGCAATATACTACCTTATTATTTGTTCCGATTTCTATTAATTCGTAAATAATTATTTTAATCTATTCTAACTAATAGTATAAGTAGAAAAATTAAATCAAATATGATATATTTATTACTTATTGTCATATTTTGAAAGATTTAAACTGATAATATCATGCTTATAGAGAATTAATTAAATCCTTAATTAGAAAATTCACATAAATCCATCTAAAAGAATCAATTATGTTGTCGGTTATATTATTAGCATTAAAAATGAAAATGTTACTAGTAATTAAGCTTGTATTACGTGACAATCATATATTCTATTATCGAGACACCAAGCAATTATTTAGACTTTAATAATTTATAATTTATGAATAATACAAATTCACTTAATGTAGCATGTGACTAATTATCTTAAGTGTCAATTGTTAGAATTATCTAATAATTCTTGTGGGCTATAATAAATTAAGATATTTTGGTTTTTGATAAAAATGAGCTAATATATATGATTTATGCTGGGATGTAGTATTTAATTTAAGACCAACTATTGATATAAGTGATCTTTTTGTTTTGGGTTTAGATATTTGCAACCTTGATTAGTGTGAGTAATAATGTAGGCCTTAACTTAAGAGACTTTTCATAGAAAGACCTATGACCTATGAGGTTATGCTTATAAATGGTTAGGTCCTCTATGTAGAACAATTTGTTGACTTGGTTGGTAACATTCTCACAAATATTGATAACTGGTTAAGGATGACGGTAACTTTTTAGGTTTTACTAGTTTCAAAAATATTAGGATTCTTAACCAAATTTGTGTTAAGGATCCTAACACTTACGAAATTAATTAATTACCAAAATTTGATAAGTTACTAACATCCTTAATCAGTTATCAACATTTTGAACTAAAGTTACCAAAATGTGTGCCCTATTAGGGTTTTAACGTGCTCTACTAGGGTTTCTGTGCTTCTCATAAGGGGAGCGTCATTGTCTTGCAGACTTCAAAGTGTGGTCGCACCATTGCAACAAGCTTCGATGGGTACCTGTGGCCAAGCATGGAGATCAGCTTATCAAGAGAATATGACTAGGATTCAAAGGATGACATCTTATTTTTTGAGGAAGAAGATATAAGGGAAGGAGTAGAAGAATGTTCAAAAATCTTGATCGGAAGGATTCTGGCTGATAGATCCTTCAGTTTAGGTATGATAGAGGTAGCTTTGGGGGCAATATGGGGGCATCCAGAAGGTTTAGAGTGATTGACATGGAGATAACGTTTTTCAGATGTTCTTTAAGAATGAGGTGGATGTTTTATGAGTTGAGAGGGGTGTTCCATGGCTGTTCAAAAATTTTATCCTAAACCTACGAAGATGGAGAGATGACATGAAGATAGAAGAGGAAGATTTCAGCTATGTACCCATCTGGGTGCAATTATGGGGCATGCCAGAACACTACAAAACTATAGAACTGGGACGAAAGATCGGAGAGAAGATAGGGGAGGTGGAAGGAGTGGATCTTTTCAAAGTTAAAGGAAAAGAATCACGGATTATCAAAACAAAAGTGAAACTGGATGTGACTAAGGTGTTGAGGGAGAAAGTGAAAATAGCAGGGCCGAATAAAAAAGTGATAGAGATTGCTCTGAAATATGAGAGACTGGGATGTTTTTGCAATTACTGTGGTCATTTAGGACATAAAACCCAATCATGTACTGAGCTTCTGGCGGATACAACAAGAGGAGAAATAAGGACAGAGAAGATTGGGCCATGGTTGAAAGCTGATCAAGCAGGGAGAAGGTTGAAGACA
This sequence comes from Pterocarpus macrocarpus, assembly GCA_031439585.1. Taxonomy (NCBI): domain Eukaryota; kingdom Viridiplantae; phylum Streptophyta; class Magnoliopsida; order Fabales; family Fabaceae; genus Pterocarpus; species Pterocarpus macrocarpus. The sequence goes on along the minus strand of CM062520.1, from coordinate 59,795,127 downwards.
ATAAGGAGAATGTTGACCTTAATAGCAAAAAGGAAGGATTCATGAACACAAATCGAAATAGAAAACCCAAACCTGTTAGTCTCCTATGTTATTTCTCTAATTTGTTAATGAATGAGAACAATGTAGGTACTAGTAAGGAGAAGGTAATGAAGGAGAATTAAAAGCCGGAGGAAGCATTAGTGAAGGTAACAGAGAGTAGAAGGATAAAGAGAGGGTAATGAAGGAGAATTAAAAGCCGGAGGAAGCATTAGTGGAGGCAACAGAGAGTAGAAGGAAGGAAGTAAGTAGTGCAGGCAAAGCAGGAAGCAGTTTGAAGGAGTTAGATGACGAGGATATTCTCTCTATCACTTGCAATGGAAATACCATAGAGAGAAAAGTTGGGGAACTAGCAACAAGTATTGAAAAAAGAAAAAGGAGAGGTGGAAATACCAAAAAAATAGAAAATGAAGCAAATGGCCAAAGCTAATAGCAAGGAATTGTACAACATAAGTGGGGCCAAAAGAAGAATAGTAGAAGAAGTAATGATTGGTGGAAAAAAACAATGCATGGAAAAGGAAACTATGACCGGAAAGGTGGAAGGTGCCAGCCCACAAATGGCACCCCATTGCCCATGAAGATGCTGATGCAGAATTATCAAGGATTGGGGAGGCCCCTAACAGTTCACAACTTAAAAGGGATTAGTAGATCCCATTTCCGCGAGGTTGTGTTCTTATGTGAAACCAAGAACTAACCTTTGTACGTGAAAGAGACATTGGGAAAGTGTGGGTACAATAATGTCTTCTGCATTGATCCAAGAGGTATGGCTGGAGGTTTAGCAATAGGTTGGAAAGATGACACAAAGGTAATAGTGAAGGATCATGATGATTTCTTTATATACGTAGAAGTAGAAGATCAAGAGAGAGAGCTAGCTTGGGATGTATTTGCTGTTCATTTGCATAGTAAGAAAAGAATTCAACTGCCTCAATATGAAAAAATTCTGCAGCATATTTCATAAGCAGGTAATAATTATTTAGTGCTAGGGGACTTTAATGATATATCCTCTATAACTGAGAAGGAGGGAGGTAGGATGAAATCAGCTGAATCCATTGACGAATTTAATAATTTTATTAACAGTGGAAACTTGGTGGATCTAGGTTTTGTTGGGTATGAATTTACTTGGTCAAATAGAAGCTATGAAGGAAATCTAATCAGAGAGAGAATTGATAGAAGCCTAGCTTCAGTAGCTTGGTGCAATAATTACCCGAAGACTCGGTTGTTACATCTAGAAGACAATGGATCTGATCATTGGCCCATTCTGCTAGAATCTAATCCACTAGGTTAGAGGAAGAAAAGGAGATTTAAGTTTCAAGAAAGATGGTGTGGCATGGAGGTAGTAAAAGATATAGTGGAAGGAACCTGGGCTATGGATGTAGTGGGCCCTCCCATGTTCCAATTGTTTCACAAACTTAAGCACTGTAGGCATGAGTTGGCAAATTGGCAAAAAGCAGGGACTATGAATTAGAAAAAGTGAATAGCAAACTTAAAAGAAGGAAGGGAAAAGCATAATGATGATGAAATTCCAAAATTGGAGGAGGAGCTGACAAAAGCATATGAATATGAAGAACACTAATTGAAGGAAAAATCAAGAATGAATTGGATCATGTGGAGGGGGGATCAAAACACTAAATTCTTCCATACCAGATTTCAAGCTAGAAACAGGAGGAATAAGATATGGAAGTTGGAAGATGGGAGAGGTGGCTGGTGCACAGGTTCTGAGAAAATTGGAGAAAGAGCCAAGGAGTTTTTCGAAGATATGTTTGCCTCAAGCAATCAATAAATCTGAATGGTTTTTTTTAGGGCCTAAACAGAAAAGTTTTAGGATCAATGAATAGGAACTTCACAAAACCAGTATCAGAAGCAGAAATTAAAAGGGCAATCTTTTCAATAAATCCCTTTAGTGCTCTAGGTGATGATGGGTTCACGGCAAAATTTTATCAATTCTTTTGGGAAACTATCAAAGAGGATGTAGGCAGAGTAGTAAGGAGTTTCTTTTCAAAAAGGAGAATGCTTAGGAGTTTCAATCATACCCAAATATGTCTCATCCCAAAAGTCTAGAATGCCTCCTCTATGGCTCAGGTGAGACCAATCAGCTTATGCTCAGTGTTTTATAAGATTCTTTCAAAAATTTTGGTGCATCGGATGCAGAAGTATATGAATAAAATTGTAAGTGCTAATCAAAGTGCTTTCATCAAAGGAAGATTGATAAGTGATAACATTCTAGTAGCTCATGAGTGTATGCATTTCCTCAAGAATAAAAGAATGAGCAACAACTTTGATTTAGCATTAAAACTAGACATGAGCAAAGCGTACAATAGACTAGAGTAGAGCTTTATTTGGTTCATTATGGAAAAATTGGGATTTTGTGCTAAATGGATAAATTGGCTAAATGAGTATGTCTCTACGGTGTCATTTTTTGTTGTTGTGGAAGGTCATCCTATTGGTTTCTTTAAACCAAATAGAGGTCTCCAGCAAGGTGATCCTCTATTTCCCTATCTATTCCTCTTTTGTGCAGAAGGCCTATCCTATCTGCTCCACATAGCAAAACAGAACTCAAAGATTCAAGGATTGAAAATAAACAATACATGTCCCATAATTAGCCATTTACTTTCTGTGGATGACTCCATTTTATTTAGTAAGGCTACTACTCAACAATGTGAAAATCTGATAGAAGTGCTGAATACTTACAGCAAGGTGAGTAGTCAGGTGGTGAATCTCAGTAAGTTATCAACATTTTTCAACTGTAATACACCTCAACAGGTTCAAATTTAGCTTGCAAATTTGCTCCAAGTTTTGCACATTGGTACACAAGATAAATACTTGACTCTCCCTACAATAATTCAGAGATCAACAAAAGAAACCTTTAGAAGTATTAAAGAAATGGTTAACCAAAAATTAAGCCACTAGAAGAGATCCCTACTACCATCTAGTGGTAGGAAAGTGCTGATTAAAGCTATTGGAACTGCAATCCCAATCTACACGCTCAGTTGCTTCAAACTGCCAGATTCTCTTCTTGAGGAGTTACACAGAATGATGATGAATTTTTGGTGGGGACAGAAACAGGGTGAAAGAAAGATGGCTTGGATTAGTTGGGATAAACTTTGCAAAGGAAAAATGGAGGGAGGCCTAGGCTTTAAAGATCTGAAGGCTTTTAACTTAGCCATGTTGGGGAAACAATGTTGAAGGCTCCTAACAAAGGAACATTCACCGCTTTACAAGGTGTTCAAAGGTAAGTATTTCAGATATGGCTCTTTTCTATTAGCTGGTGTTGGTAATAATCCATCCTGGGCCTAGCATAGTCTATTAGAAGGTAGAAAGGTGATTCAAAAGAGTACCAAGTAGCAGGTAGGGAATGGAAATTAGATTGCAATTAGAACAGAGCCTTGGTTGTTCAATTCCTATCCTTATACATTGCCACCAAATGAAGACATCAGCAATAATTTTCAAATGGTGAAACAACTAATGAGACAAGATGGCACATGGAACAAAACTATCATCAGAAGTCATTTTAAAACAGAGTCAGTTGAGGAAATTCTACAAACAGCTATAAGGCAAGGGGAAGACAAACTCATTTGGGTGCAAGATAAGAATGGGTTGTACTTAGTGAAATTAGGATACTCAACTACATTCAAGTTCTATCACCCACCAATTGATACATTTCCAAGCCATCTCAAGAACAGAGACATGTGGAAGTTAGTTTGGGACTTGGAAGTTCCACCAAAAGTGAAAGTCTTTGCCTAGAAATTGCTACATGAAGGAGTGCCGATGAGACATATATTAAGGGCACAAATTGCAAGTGCAGTGGATGGTTGCTCATGGTGTTTAACTTCAGTGGAGTCGGTGCATCATTGTTTTCTAGCCTGTCCTCACTCAAAACAAGGGTGGGAAAAATTAGGCTTAATCAGACTCGTTGGAAACTGAGGCAAAATTCTTTTCTGGCAATGGTGGGTTGCTACAGTCGCTGATTTGAAGAAAGACATGCAAGGGAAAGGAAAATTGGTGAAAGTAAGCTTCTTACTCTAGAAGATATGGCTAGCTCGCAATGGTAAAGTATTTGAAGATAAAGAAACAGAACCTCAAGTCATCACCATGATAGCCTCAAGTCTTGCAGAAGAATATGTCAGACTCAAGCTCAACATCTCCTCTCATTAAGTTATAATTTTCTTTCTCAAGTTTTATTAGCAATTGTTATTTTAGGAATTCCCCGTATGATGTAATGATGTTGTCCTATTGGACCTACTTTTATTCCTTTTACATCTCTTTGAGGAATAAATTCTACTATCTTTGCTAAAAAAAAAAGTTTGTGAGAAAATTACCAACAGTTCAGGACAAGTGAATGTCACTTAACCAATTTCTCACTAATTACATCTTGTATTTAGATTCAGTTGATCAAATTTTAGTGCAAAAGAGTCGTCTTAATTTATTCCCTAACACAAATTTAGTTAACAATCCTAATACTTTCGAAATTACTAAAATATGAAAAGTTACGAAAATTATTAATCGATTACCAATATTTTGAATTAAAGTTACCAACATTGGTAAAAAAGTTACCAACTAGGTGCAAAACAATTGGATGTGCCTTAGCCAGTTTCTCACTGGTTCTACTTTGTATTTAGGCTCAGTTGATCAAATTTTAGTGCAAAAAGAATTGTCTTAACTTGTTCCTTAACACAAATTTAGTTAACAATCTTAATATTTTCAAAGTTACCAAAACCTGAAAAATTACCAAGATACTTAACGAATTACCAATATTTTGAACTAAGGACACCAACATTTTTTAGAAGGTTACCAATCGGGTGCAGGACAATCGGAGGACAATTGAATGTGACTTAGGTAGTTTCTCACTAATCCCATCATATATTTAGGTTCAATTGATCAAATTTTAGTGCAAAAAGAGTTGTCCTAACTTACACTACTAGAAATGCGTCAATTACCGATGGATTTACGGACAGAAAACTGCACAAAATCCATCAGTAAGCTTTTTACAAACGGAGTTATCTACGCAAATAATCGGTTGATAATAAATGCATTAGTAATAAGAAATATTAATATTACCGACGAAAAGGCTTATCCATTGGTAGTAATCCTAATTTTACCGACGGAAAAAGTTTGTCAATATAATTTAAAAAGTGCCGGTAATAATAATGTCAGAAATTGTCATTGACCAAATAAAACCAACGAATATGTTTATAATTACCGACGGATTTTCCATTGGTAATTTTAATTCATTTTTATATATTTTTATATTATTGACGTATTATCCGTCGGTAATATTAAAAATAAAATTTTAAATTTTCGTCAGTAAATAAGATTTTTTATTTTTATTGTTAAAATTTGAAATTAACTTTTAAATGTTTCAAATTATTGTTTTAATTATTCATAAATCCATATAAATAAAAATATAATGAAATTAAAAAAATACACTATTAATTAAAATAAAAAACTGTCAATAACAGAAAAAATAGAGTAAAACTATCATAGTATAATTCTAAAAATATAAAAAATCCTAAGATCTATGAAGGGGTAGACCATGCTTCCTTGTTCCACTCTTGCCTCGTCCGAAACTAGATGCTCATCTTGTCATAAGTGATTTGTATAACATGTTTATAAATCAATAAATGTATTCAACACACATAACATACATATAACTACAAATGTAAAGAATTAAACTATAACATTGAAATATATAAGCACAAAATTGAAAATGTAAGGCATGTTAACTAAATAAAGACACAACATAATTGGCACCTCATTATTCACAAAGTTGAGGACTACCTTCATCACTCTTGGTTTCAACACTGTTGTCAAATTTCTCTTTTTCATCCTCATCCTCATCCTCAGTTTTGGCATCCCTCTCATCAGCCTGACGTACTGAATGTTGCCTTAAGAGTTCAATTATGTCAATTTCCCCTGAGATGGAACATAGATTAGAGGGGATATCAATATTAACAGCAACTCTAGAAGGACTTGGATCATCGGTTTGGTAAACTTACTCAAATACTTCTTCAAGCTTTACTCTACCCCTTGGTTTGCATTTTATTACCACAATCCAATTGGATTTGCATCTTCCAGGTATAGCAAGTAATAAACTTGTCTTGCATTTTGGGCAATGATAAATGGATTAAATTTTCCATATCTTTTAGTGTGGTTAATCTCAATTATTTTGTAGTTATTGTGTTTATGCGTTCCCCCGGGACATGTTGGATCATACCATTCACAAGCAAATAGCATAACTCTTTTAAGAGGTTCACCAGGGTACTCAAATTCAAGTATTTCATTAACTACTCTATGTCAATCACTTTCTCCATCTTCAATATTTCCTTTAACATAAACCCCAGGGTTATCGGTTTTCTTTCCCCTTCCTTAATTAGTTGTATGAAACTTGTAACCATTGATATAATACATTGGCCAACATGTAGCTCTAGTTTTCAGACCCTAAGCTAAATTGTACATGTGAGGATTGGTTACACCATTCCTCTAATCATGCACCTAAATATAAAGATTGGAATATTAATAACATAATAATATAAGAACAAAACTATGAACAGTGAAATAGAATCATTTTATCACATACAAATGATTTAAACCATTCGGAAAATTATTCAAGGGATTATTGACCATATAGTTATTCAAAATATCTATAAACATTAGACAAAGTACAAGAAAAGATAGGTTGTCACAATTTATCATTATACAGGATTGGAGAAATTATAAAACAAAGAATACAATAAAATAGTTTATCAATTACCTTTTGAGTGACTCCATTTTATCGCAATTTAGCAATATATGTAAATGTCTAGATTTTCATTCACTCCCAATCAACCATTGATTTTTGCATCGTCCAATAGCACAGCTCGGTTAGTTGAATACTGACAAGGTTGGTTTGATTGAGCTTTTACCACCATCGTCATTTCGACTAACTCTAGTTATCTTGGATTGGATATGCAGCTCAGAGTAGTAAGGGCAAAAGTTAGATGTCTCCTTCGAAATATATGCCTGACATATCGATCCTTCTATTTTAGCTCTATTCTTTACTGCTCTTTTATATCCTCCTATTTCCCACTAAAACGAATACATCTACCTATATTGACAGGTCCACATACTGGTGCTTCATACGCCAAGTATACAGGCTAGTGCTCCCTAGAGTCAAAAAATCCAGGAGAAAAGATCCTTTCTAACTTACAAAGAATAATAGGAATGTTCTTCTCTATCACCAAAATATCACAACCCTAAGAGTGGATAAACACAAATATTTGAAATACTCACTCAACTCAATTAACGGCTTCCAAACATAATCAGGTAGTTTTCTCAATGTAACAGGCAGCAAACACCCTGTAAATACATGATAGTCATGACTTTTCATGTTAAAAAAATTTCCTTGTGCAACATTCACACACCTACCCAAGTTTGAGGCATAACCATCCGGCACTTTTAACTTTTGCATCCACTTGTACACATCTTGTCTCTGTACAAAGGTCAACGTATAACTGTCTTTAGGCTTACACCAATGACCATCTCTTAATGATTGTAATCTAACTCAAGGCTTCTACAATACTCCTTTAATTCCATCTTTACTTTCTTATTGTCTTTAGTTTGGTCATTATTCATCATAGTGTGTATAATATTATCGAATACATTCTTCTCAATATGCATGACATCTAAACAATGATAGACTAAGTGATCCTTTCAATAGAGTAGTTCCCAAAATATACTATGTTTGGTCTAATTGTGTTTTACCCCATAGCTAGGTAATTTAACTGATTTCCCAACTTTTGTAATCTTTAGAAGTCACCTAACACTATCCCAAATTTGCTAACCGATAAGTCTAACAGAAGTCTCTTTACTGTCTATAGTGTTCTTTCTAAATTCATACCTACTACGCTTATAAGTATGATCCATATACAAAAATCTTTTATGACAGTCAAACCAAAAATTCTTTCCGCCATACTTTAGAGTGAATGCTTTTATATCCTCTATACATATCAGACACGCCAATTTCTCGTACATCATCCATCCAGACAGCATCCCATAAGTTAGAAAATCATTGATGGTCTACATCAATCAATCTTGCCCTTAACCTAAAATTCTGCTTAGTTGGGATGTCATAAGTCAAAACACCCTTACCCATAACTCATTTAATTCATCAATTAAAGGCTGGAAATAGATATCAATCTTGGTCTTTGGATTATCAAGACTACGGATTATGCAAGTTAAGAACAACTAAGGATTTTTCATGCATATTTCAGGCGGAAGATTGTAAGGAATTAAAACCATAAGCCAACAAGAATATGGTTCACTAAATTGATTGTTAGGATTAAAACTATCAGCACATAGCCCAAACCTAATATTGTGGACATCAGATGCAAAACCAAGATAGGTTCAATCAAAATGATGCCAAGCTTCACCATGAGAAAGATGTGTCATTACACCACCACTCCTTTGGTTCTCAAAGTGCGACCTCATATAAGGTGCTAAACTCATTGATACATACAACCTCTTAAATCTAGAGATTAGGCATAGATAGTGCAATCTTTTACGTGGAACATCGTTATACGTTACACTTCCCCCTCTCTTTAGTTTAAACCTAGGCTTTCCATAGAATTTACAATGAGTCAAGGCAACATCATCTTTATAATAAAGCATACATCCATTCAAATAATAATCAATTTTTACTTCATGCAACCTAAGCTTAGAAATTAAACTTTTAGCTTAGTAAAAATCCTTTGGGATAGTTTCTAGTTGCGGACTAATTTCACTCATCAATAAGGCCTACTGATCAAAGGAATTTTGGCTTTGGTTTGCCTCTGACTTATTACTCAATATTCTTACTGTCAAAGACAACTATAAATACACACACCGTTCCTATAAAGGCCTATTTATCGCCTCTAACAAACTATAACATCTCTGATCATCTAGATTAGGAATGTCTTCCGAAGGTATAGAAAGTAGAGAGAGAGAGACTTCTGCATAATGAGGAAGAATGGGGCCGCTCTCATTTTAGCATTCGGTATCATTGTTACTAATGGAAAATCCATCGGTAATAGTTTAATGAAACAAATCGTTTCATTAAAAACTTTTTACTGACAGATTTTCATCGATAATATGAAAATCGATCATTTTCTGGTGGGAATTGTACTTTTCAAATACTGAGAAAAAATCTATCAGTAGTAATATTTATTTTACCTAAATTACTTATGGATTATCCATCAGTTATGGTTTAGCACCATTAAGTGCAAACATTTATCGATGATTTGATCGATGAATATTTAAATTGTTGGTAATATTACACGTCAATAATTGACTTGTCTTTACCGACGGATTTAAAATCCGTCAATTTTTAAATAATTTCTAGTAGTATTATTCCGTAACACAAATTTAGTTATGAATCTCAATACTTTAGAAATTATCAAAGCTTAAAAAGTTACTAACATTTTTAATCAATTATCAACATTTTGAACTAAAGTTACTAATATTTTTGAAAAAGTTACTACCCGTGGGTGCAAGACAAATGAATGTTTATTTTCCAATTTCTCACTAATTCCATCTTGTATTTATGTTCACTTAATCAATTTTTAATGCTAATGAATTCTCTTAACTTGTTCCCAAATACAAGTTTAGTTAAGAATCCTAATACTATCAAAATTTGCAAAACCAGAAAAGTTACCAATATCTTGAACTTGTTACAATATTTTAAACTAAAATCACCAACATTTGTGAGAAAATTACCAATTAGGTGCAGGACAATTGGATGTTTATTTGCTAGTCTTTCACTAATTCCATCTTGTATTTTGGTTCACTTGATCAATTTTTAATGCCAATGAGTTCTCTTAACTTGTTGTTTAAGAGAAATTTAATGAAGAATCTAAATACTTTCAAAATTACCAAAACCTAAAAAGTTACCAACCTAATGCAAAACAATTTGAATTGACTTAACCATTGTAGCACTAATTTCATGTAGTATTTTGGCTCATTTAATCAATTTATATTGTGCAGGAGTTCTCTTAACTTCTTTCCTAACACAAAATTAGTTAAAAAATCTTAATACCTTCCAAATTTTGAAAACTTGAAAAAGTTACCAACATCCTTGACTAGTTACCAACATCTTGAACTTAAGTTACCAACCTTATGTAGAATAATTTGAAGTGACTTAGTCATTATAGCACTAATTCCATGTTATATTTAAGTTTACTTGATCAATTTATACTGCCAATGAGTACTCTAGTTAAAAATTGTAATATACCTTATAAATTTTCAAAACCTGAAAAGTTACTAACACCCTTAACCAATTACCAACATCTTAAACTAAAATTACCAATATTTTTCAGAAAGTTACCAACCTTATATGGAATAATTTGAAATGACTTAGATAGTTTTGTTGTAATTCCATGTTGTATTTAGGCTAACTTTATCAATTTATAGTGTGATAAAATTCTCTTCAATTATTCCCTAACACAAATTTATTTAAAAATCTAATACTTTCAAAATTACCAAAACCTGAAAAATTATCAACATTCTTAACCAATTATCAACATCTTAAACTAAAGTTATAAACATTTGTCATGATATTACCAACCAAGTGCAAAACAATTTGAAATGACTTAGTTAGTGTAGCACTAATTTCATGTTGTATGGTCTAAGCACTATGATAGGCAAAACATGCGTCCATACAACATTTCCATGAGGGTTCAGCACTTAGCTGGTGTTGCACTGTATCCGTGGGGACTAGTTCTACATAGTTTGGAACAGTGATCATCAAATTCAATTTGGATGAAAATGAGTAAGTTAGACTATTATTTATATATGGTATAATCACCTCTAGGCTTTAGCATCCGAAACAATACTTGTTACTTTACAGTTAATGAGAATCTTACTAGAAAATCTATACTACTAATAGAATAGACAAAATAATATGGAAAGTTTTACATAAATCGCAACGAGGTTAATTTTACATTAAATTCATTTATTTGGAAAATATAATTTCGTAATTATATTTCGTTTCCATAATTATTTCATCTTAATTCAATTGTACACATAAAGATGTATTATGTGATATTTCATAAGTATGTATAGTATACCATGTAATATTAAAAATTATTTATATTATTGTATATGAGCTTGAAAATTTTCCATAAAATATAATTAAATTAAAAAGTATGAGGGTAGGATAAAAAAATTGAATTTTTTATATATAATTTATAGGGATTAGCTTATATTGAATTCATATGAATAAGTTGTAAATAGAGATTATAGATATGCTTCCTTTTAATTTTAAGAATATTTTTTTTGAAGATACTAAAGAAAATGGTTAAAGTGAAAAAATAAACAATTTTTTTCACAAATTTATTAAATTTTCACTTAAATATCATACGAATATATCCTATATCAAATTTTAATTTTAGTGATTAATATATACATTCTCTTTTATTTGGTTTTAATAAATTTATTAATATAATATTTGAGAACCATAAACTGGAAAGTGCTGCCACTTTGTAGCTTCAAGTGAATTCTCTCTCTAGAATAATTTGAAAAAGTTTCTAAAATTGGAAAAGTTTTAATTTGTATCCCACCATTACTCTATAGGTACTCCATTATCTCGATAACATAAACTAACATAATTCCACTCATATTTTTCAATGAACCACTATCTCCACTATCTTTCTCTATAAGCCACTATCCCTACTATCTTTTACTAGATCACCATTTGTTTGAGACTGCGGTCTATTTGGTTAAAATTTTAGGAAAAATGTTTCTTAAAAAGTGAAAGTAAAGTCAAAATAATAAATTATTTTATATTTAAATATAATTATATAAGTATTTTTTATTAAAATTAGAAGTTATTAAATTATTTGAATGTGATATATATATAGAAGTATTTTATTTAATAAAATTATAATTAAGGATATAGAGAGAGAGAGAGAATAAAAGTGAGAAGAGAGTGATAATTTTTAAAAGTTTCAAGGATAAAATTATAATTGAGTTGAGAAGAAAATAATTGCTAATTTCAATAAGTAATATCCTCTCTTTTTTACTATTTTTATTTTTGGAAGAATCAACTCCTTATTTACTTTTATCTTTTTTTAAAAAAATATAAATAAATAATATTAAAAATTCTATAAATATTTTTTTTTTTAAAAAAGTACATTTTATTCAAGAAGTACAAACAAACGCACCTTGCATATCTTTGCTTGCTTACATAGAGTTGCTTTCAAAGCTTCTTCTTCTTTTTTTTTTTTTTTTAACACTTACATAGGAAACAGAAATTAATCAGTAACCAATAAAGCATTTTTCCCAACCTTTTATTCGAAATGGGCTCTTAAGCTTTTCCCTCAGCCTTGAACGTGATTGCTGAGCATACTACCTCCGAAAGCCCACTTCCATCAATGGCAACGAGATCTAAGAACCCAAATTCAAGATTGAAGGCTCTGAAGAACACGTGGCTGCTGTTAACGCGCGATTTAGGGGTGGAGCTGAAGAGGGTGGAACCATTGTCGTTATTTTCATCGTTGTCATCTACGGTTCCGTTGCAGGTGAGGTGGAGGAAGGGGCGGCAGCAGTGTGTGGAAGGTGAGTATACTTAATGAGCTTCTTTCTTCTTCTCTTCCGAGGAAGGTCTTACGTGCTTGAAGAACAGGCTCAGGCAGAGATCAACCTATAAGCCTGAGGATATTCGCTGGGTAAGCCTTCCTTGGTTCCTCTATTTGGTGATTTGATGATTGCGTAATTATGGCCTGAAATGCCTTAAGGTGTTATTTTCTGAAGATGAGATTGGTGTGGAAGGGGAGACAGCTCGGCATTTCGTCAAACGCCATTTTTCAAAGTGATCTGTTAATTTTTTTTTTAGAATCCCATGAAGGGAATTGTGCACGCAGGAATCATCAGGTAAGGGTGATTCTTTACAAACTTTTTAAAATACCAGTTTTTTTTACCTTTTTTTATTTGTTACTCATGATAATTATCTTCCAATTTATTTAATTTTCCCCAAAAATTCAAAAACCTACCTACCCTACTCAGTTTGAATCCTATCACAATATATCAACAACTTTTTTTTTTTTTTCAGGTCTCTTCCTGCAACTCTTTTTATAAGTCATGCTCATGGTCAAGTAAATTCACCAACTTCACTGCTTTTTTCTTTTTTTGTTGTGTGTTGGGGGGGGGGGGGTGTCCCTTTTCTAATCTATGAAATGTGCATACACTCGAGTTTGAGACCCTTAACCTGTAAGGTTGATTAAATTTGGTTGGACATGATGTTTCATTTTTCCTGTTACTAATTACCATCTTATACCATAACAAAAAGTTAAAAGATTTTGACTGTTTAGGATTTTATGGTGGTTGAATTTTTTTTATCATTTTTAGAAGGGGATGAATAAACATTAATTGTTGTAGTGAGAGGCAACAATTAATGGGGTAAGTTGACATAGCTGGAGGCAACAAATCACTGAAAAAAGTTATTTTGTGTGTTAAAATGTATTAATGGGGTATCCATACATGCACAAGAGTTGTACGGAGCGAAGAAAAATAAAATAGTTATGATTTAAGCAGCAGGTTGAGAGATGTAAGATGAAAACAAATTAGGGCAGGGTATTATAAAAGTTATTTAATTTGTGATCGTGAACGTAGTAATGGTTTGGAGCTTACAATCAGTATAATGATATAAGAAAATAGGGGTTTATGACTAATCACCAAAGTGAAAATCCTTTAAGGCTGAAATCAAGCTAGTGGATGAAGCAGACGGGCCAACACAGAAATGAAGGTGTAGCATAGAATGGAAATGAGGTGGAGACAGAAAGTCGGGGCCCAAGTTATAAGGGTAAAATTGTCTTCTTATATGTTCACTATTGACAAATTTGTCTTTTCAACACCAAAACGAAAATATTGATTACTGAATAAAAATGGAGTATTAGTATCCAGATCCATAACTAGAGTATTGTAAATGCCACCCAAAAACTGCAACGTAAACTATACACACGCGCATATGAATTCGGTCAAAGTATTATTGACTGTTACATTGCAACGTTAACCTTTTGTAACTGCAAGTCTATAAACACGTGATGATAGTATTAGGAAAAATAAAAGAAAATAATTATTGAATATTATCTAAAAATAAAATTAACTTTAAAATAATTTTATTAAGACTTTAATTTAAATATATTGATAATATAAAATAATTTTATATTATTAATTAATAAAAATAATAAAAAATATTAATTCATATAAATAATTATTTATTATAATAAATAATTTATTATAATTTTTTTATTTTTTTATTTTTATTAATTTATAATATAAAATAATTTTATATTATCAATATATATCAATTAAATTCTTTTATTAATAAAAATATAACAAGCCTTAATTAAGTTCTATGGGTAGGACATTTTGGCTCGGATTGCCGAGCTGGGTACCACAAACATTTTCACCTTGAAGCAGCTGAGAAACTTTAAATAAATGCGTTGATTAAACCCACCGCAAGGACTGGCCGGCTGGGTCGGATACTTTTCTTGCTAGAATCGTCTCCACTACTCAAGTTTAGAAGACTCATTTGATTTTATTCTAAGTCATAAAGAAGAGAACTATGGTTGATGCGTGCACTTATGGCTTTCTATAAATGACATGAACATCTCCACGGACGTCTATGCACTGTTCAAAGTATTATAGCTATGATATGCAAGAAAAAGACCTAGAGGTCAAAGTGTAAACTATAGCCTATTAGAGGCCATGATGACAGGCAGTCATGTTTGTATTACCAGGACATGTGTGCATCACATGGAAGCCCATAAATGTGGGGGCTAGTGCCACATAGCTTGGAACAGTAATTTTCAAATTCAGTGTTTTGGATGAAAATGAGTATGTTAAAATCCCATTTCAAAACTTAAAATCTTAAAATTTTACGTTTTTAAGGCATAAAAATTTGTTTGATTTTAGTTATTTTTTTTTTAAAAATTATTTTAAAATATTAAAATTTTTAAAAAGGTATTTTTAAGAAATAATTTTACTTTTTCATATATTTAAGTCATTAAATTATATTTTTATTAATTTAATAAATTTTGAGTCTTAAATTTGGATTTAGATATATATTAATCTAATCTATTAAGAAAATAAAAGGAGTTTTATTATTATTTTTTTTTATAAATATACTATAATATTATCTTTATTGACTAACATTCTTTATTTTGTGTATATAGTCATGTAGTCAATATATTGCTCACTGTCCTTTATAGCTCATACTACTTGACACCTCTATTTCTATTTATATTACATTATAGAAATCTGTTAATTTAATACTTAAATTTGAATTGATTTTATTATTTAAATATAACAACTTTTATACATATGTATATATTTTTAATAATATGTAAAATCTAAATTTTTATGTTTTGCTTGTACTTTTTGCTTTTACTTTATCCTCTAATATTTTTTTAGTGAAAACTCACTTTAAATAACCTTGTGTTAGAATTATTGATGTACATGATATACGTGTTAGAATTAATTAAGTTCTATGGGTAGGACTTTCTGGCTGCATTTGCAGAGTCGGGTACCCCAGATATTTTTGCCTTGAAGCAGCTGAAAAACTTTAAATAAATGCATTGATTAAACCCACCACAAGAACTGGGGTAGGATGTTTTTATTGCAAGAATCGTCTCCATTACTCAAATTTTTTTTATTCTATGTCATAAAGAAGAATGCGATGGCTGATGGGTGCACGTATGGCTTTTTAATAGTGGATAACTGACAAGGGTTTCAATCGATCGCCCCAGTGAGAAAATACAAGTCTAAACTAAGACCTATATCTGAGTCGACGTTGACAAAAATATTTTTAAAGTTATATTATTTGTATAAAAAAATTTAAATTATATTTTTTTTATTCTATTCAATTTTTTAATAAAAAAACAATAAGTGGATATATACTTAATAAGAGTGTATATTTTAAAATTTTTATTTTAAAAAAATATCTATATCATTATTTTATTTAAAAATAATTAAAATAAATATAAAAAATTTAATACAAATCTTATCCATCCGTACATAACTCTTCAAAATAAAATATAATATTTTTTTCGTTTAAATATATATAATATTTTTTTGATTTCAATACATATTAACTTTGATATCGACCCATATCTATAATCACATATTATATTTTACATTATGTTTATGCATAGTATGATTTTTCTTTTCATTCCTTAATTTTTTTGAACGTGGTCCCCTATTTTTATTTTTTTCTTTTAATTCGGTTTTTTGAGATAATTATTTTTTATATGATTTTTGTGTAAAAAAATTAAAAAGTATGTATTTATTATAAAATTTAAAAAATATAATATTTTATTTTTTATAATTTTTTCTATTTCTTACTTTTTTTTTTCTCTTTCACTTTTTTCTCTTTTTTTTTTTCTTATCTCTCTCTTCTCTTCTCTCACTCTCATGCTCTCTCACTCTCACCCGTTCTCTCTCTCACTCTCACTCTCACACTCACACTCACAAGCACACGCGCACAAAAAGACAAAAACACAAACATTCACGTACAAATAATAAAATTTAATATATATTTAATCATATTCACTTTTTATTTATAATAAAATAATAGAATTTAGTTTATATTCTATTATATTTACTTTTTATTTTTATTAAAAAAAAATTCGCCTAACAGTCAATTGAATTTTTATTATTATTATTTTTTATAATCCAATAATATAAATATCAGATTCACTTTTTATTTTTTATTAAAATAATATAATCCAACTAATGGTAAATCAAATTCCCTTCAAAATTTCATATTTCTCAAATTTTATTAAAAATATTATATATTCTCAATATCACTCTCAAAACTCTATATATAATAAAATCACCCAATTTTCAACACTACAAAATATCTACCAATTTTATAGTTCCGAGTTACATTTCATTATAGAATTATCGAAAAATTAATACTGACATGGGATAAATGATGCTACAGCTGTATATGCATCATGTCAACATTGTTTAAATTTATGCTATGTCAGTATCTTTTGTTAGTACTGTTATTTGTGATTGAAATGTGACTACAACCGATATTGATAAACATTTTGTACCACAGAGGATCAAATTAAAAAAAATATTAAAAATAAAAGACATATTAAAAAAATAAATAAAGATGAACAATGAAAAAGCTTATTTCACCTAACATTTAGTTATGGAAGTGTTTATAGTGCTCGACGGAACCTGATGTTCCAAAATTTTTTTTTTTGTTAGTGATATATCATAGAATTTTTTTTTATAAATTCATTGATGTACTTCAACCCTTTCTTCTCCAAAATTTCTTGTCCGATCACCCCCTCTTCCTTGAAGTCAGTGGTTTTGAAGATGCCTTCTACAATACGAAGTAACAGAAAAAGTGGACGAGTTTGGCATCGCTCCCACAAGGAGGACACCCTGTATTCTTGTCGATGTCGACCCCTTGAGTCTCACACAAATCATTGAAACTGTTGCTTGTGAAGGTAGCGGTTAAAATCAGGAATTAGTAGTAGGGAGGGACTTGTGGCGGACACCGGCTGCACATGCAGTAGTGACAACGAGTAACGGATGGGAAAGGCGGTGGGGGTGGGTGACAAGGGAAGAGGTTGTGATGTTGAGTATTAAGGTTGGAAGAGGTGGGATGACTATGGTGGATTAGCGCCAACAATTTTCTTTGATGTATAAGATTTATTCGAGTAAATCTAAATTGTTGTATTATTTTAATTAATATCTGGATTATTATAAAAATCTGATACACTATAATTTATAGTGTTTCATGGAAAACTGTAAATACTTCCTTTAGTTACTATTGAACAACCACTTAATTTGATATTTTGATTCTTGTGTTTTTTCTTTATTGATAGATTATTTATAAGTATTTTCAAAATATTTATTAAATTAAAAAATATGCCTTTATGGCTTTATCCAAGATTGTAACGAGCATTTCCCTTAACCTATATTTTATTTATAAAAAAGTATATTGTGTAATATGATATTATTAATGATAGATTCAAAAAGTTTAGATAATGAGAGCAAAGATATATATATATATATATATATATATATATATCTCCAAAGCTTTGCAAATGGATCCCTTCTGTACATATATACTTATATATAATCCTTAAAAAAAAAGTGTCAAATTTTGGTGGGCATGTGCCACCAACCATTTGTAAATGAATCCATCCTGGGATGTATCTTCTATTTTTTGAAAGATTAAAATTAATGTTTACTCACTTGTTGAAATAGGGTAATAAGCTATACTATAATTAATGGCAAATATAACCAAATTCCTTGTTTAAAATATCCCTGGTAGTGGTCTCCAGTACTTTATATATATATTTTTAATACTCATCACTTTTATATCCCTTAATCTTTAAATATATTCTCAAAATATCTAATTTTTACGTATAAATATCGTTTCTCTACATCTATTCAAGTATAGTACACTGTTTTCACATATGAGCATATGGTGCTCCTACTGAATTAATATACCCAAATATTAAGGGAAAGGATAAAATGTTTTCGCACGACACAACTAGCGTAGTGTGATCGCTAGTAGAACAGAACAATGTAATAGCGTGTTTGGATGGGTGGTATGGATTGTTAGAATTGATTTTGGCATAGCATATTTAGATGGGCGATGGAATATGTCAGAATTGATTTTGGGATGCCAAAATTAATTCTAATCATTTTTTTGTAATGTTTGGTTTTCCACTCCTAAAATTAATTCTTGCCTCTAGAATTTATTTTGGGAGAAATGAAAATTTTTTATTTTATGTCAGAATCACTTTTAGAGGAATTACCAAACATAAATCACTTTACTTTAAAATCAGTTCTATCTAGAATCAATTTTATAAAAGCAGAATCAAACACGCAATAAGGAAATCCAAGTGATAAAGTGGCCATAAGGAGTCCCCAATTGGACCCAATTACACGACCTCTGCCAGAGAGATCATCTTGCGGGGTCTGCTGTTGATCATCAAAACCTGACTGACTGTCATTCCCCTTGTTCATGTTGCAAAGCTGACTCAGACATCATAGCACAAAATAAACCATTCCCAAAAGTTAACAACACAAGAATTATACTATTTGAACATAAAAACATACATTAAATCAACATCTCTCTCATATCAACTTATAATAGATTTATGAGTAATGTTATTTAAATATAAAAACTAGATATCTTTGAGATATACGTGGAGAAAGAAAGATATAAGAGTGATAGATTTCATCATTTCTCTTTCAATATCTATCACTTTTGCTATCTTCTTTGTTCCCTTTAAATATGTCTCCAAGATGTTTAATTTTAATTCCTCAACGTTTATTTCACCTCTCGACATATAATAAACTGTATTCACACAAGGTGTTTCTATCGAGTTAATACACCCAAACATTAGATTAATTTTTTTTTTTAAAGGGGGGAAGCTCACAATGCAATTAGGGCAACAGGATAGCTAATAGAATAGAACCATGCAAGTAATAAATCCAATTGAGAAAGTGGTTGTAAGGAGTCCCCAGTCGAACCCAATTAGGGTGACATGCCCTCCGCCACCACAGAAATAAACTTGCTGGATCTACTTTTCATCATCGTTTGAGAGCTGCACCTTCCTTTGCTATGAGGGAAGAATGGAAGGGTACATAACCGAATCCTCGTGGGAGGAGTGGAGGGAAAGCCTCGAAAGATGGCCAATTTGGTGCATCACCACAGTCTCTAGGTCAACCTCCCCACGCTCCCACGACCAACTGTTGATGTTGTCGTTGGGTAGCACCCAGTACTTTGTAGCATCCAGAACCATACGCCCAAAAGCAACATCACCGGCTTGCATTACAACAATGGAGCCCCCCGCCACGTCAGCCACTATTAAATCATTGCTGAAATTGTAGATGTAATAACCAGGTATAGGAATACATAAATCGTGATGCGCTCCTCTATCGGACCCTGCAAAGTTCCAAGTTTGGATCCTAGACCTCCTTGGAGGGCTATATGTTTAGGATATTTTCATGAGATTAAAAGTCTCGGTTATTGTTCCTCAGATATCCAAGAATTGAAGAGTGATTTTTAATTAATTTTAAGAAGTCATTGACTTTTCCATTTTTAGCCTGAAAGTTTAAGAAAATGTAAATTTTCGGAAGTTTGTACTAAAATCCAAAAATTGGATTTTGATTTTTAAGGAGTTTGATTTTTCCAATATTTTTATTGGATTCAAATGGGGATATTCTCTTATTTACATTTATGTTTTAAAATTAATGGAGAGTTAAATAAATGAGGGCAGCGCCTAAGCGCTGGCTGTGCTGCGAGATTTGGGCTATTTTAGGCGAGTAGGTGCCCAGGCGGCTAAGCCGCAGCATCTAGGCGCCCACTGGACAAGATTAAAAGGAGAAACTCATCCCCTTCTTCCCCATTCTCCACCATATCTCTCTCTCTCATTCTTCTCTCCCTCCATATAGATCCTATTATATCTTCATCAATTTTTACTCATATCCACCACCAAATCCATTCTTTCCTCATCATAATCATAGCTTTGGACTTGGCTTCTCTCTTGAGGCTCTCTCTCTCCTCCTTTCTAGTAAAAAAAGGTGATGGTGGGAGGTAACCCACCCCTCTCCTCGCGCTCCGCCGCCTTCCTCCACTCTCTAAGGTAATTCTTGAGCTCAATCCTCCTTATTATTTCATAGATTAACTAATTTTTCCATGAATTCCATGTTTAAGTTTATGAAGGGAGGGTTAGGGATCTAAAACTTAGGAGTTTTATCCCTATGATGTTAATCCTAGTAAATTCTTAGAATAGTTATGTTGTGGAAGTCTAATAGTTATATTTGTCATGTTATACACTCTCTGAAATCCCTTGATGGCTCTAAGGCATCATAGAGCTTGAGCTTCTTACTTTCTAAGCTTAGACTGTAAGTGGATAACATATTTATAACTAGTTTGTTTTAAGTATATGTATAATGTATAGTTTGTGTTATGTATATCTATGATTTCATAAATGTTATGTTTATGGTTTGAGTTATTAAAGGTCAAAGAAATGAAAATAGCATTTTAATATATGACCTTAGTGAATTCTTGAAAGATAAAAGATATTACTCTTATATATATATATATATATATATATATATATATATATATATATATATATATATATATATATATATATATAGTGTGTGTGTGTGTGTGTGTGGGGCAAGCGCCTTAAAAGTAATTTTTGATACAAGAATAGTTTGATAGGGAAAGATATGCTATCAGGTTACTAGATTTTAACTATATATGGTCCGTTTGGTTTAACTTTTGAGAGAAGGTCTTTTAAAAGAAGATCTTTAAAAAAAAAACTTTTTAGAGGAATTACTTTTAAAAGAATAATTTTGAGATGTATTATTTGTACATTGCCCATTTTGTACTCCGGGCCGACATACCACCCATCCATCATTGGATGAGTGTAGGAACCAGTCTAAGTGGTGGCTACACACCCATCCAATGGTGGATGGGTGGTATGTCGGCCCAGAGTATGAGGTGGGCTATGTCAAAATATCATTTCTCAATGATTTTTGTTTGATTTGAATATGTCAAAAGTAAGTTTAGGAGAATGAGTTTTGTTTGAATAGGATAAAGTAAAATTACTTTTGGTTGTTGATTTGAGAGTAATAGCAAGATTCTTTTTCAAAAGGTCTTTTTCTAGAATGAAAAATAACCTTAAGGATACTTTTCCCAAAAGGTCTTTTGAACAAAAGGCCTTCTAAAAAAAGACATTTACATACCAAACACATTAGTTACTGTGTATTTTTATTCTCATTCCAATGAAATGCCTTCTGGCCTCTCAAAAGTGTAACCAAATGGGTACATAAAGGCTTGAAGTTGATATGATGTTTAGAAATTATATATTTCTATGAAGTAAGCTTAATATTGATTTCTATGAATTATTTCTAAATTGATGTTTGGATTTTTTTTAAAGCTTGATATGTTGAGAACTATGAGATGTTAATACTTTAAGAGCTTAAGCAATGTATTTAGAATCCAGACTTGATGTCTGGAGTAAAGTTATTAAGGAATCTTAATGATAACGAATTAGTAATGAGCAAAGGTTTCCAAAGGGAAGGAAATTATGACAGAACTGTTTGCTAATAACATTAGCATTAACCTTGGTGCACCTCGAATAACCTAGCTAACAGGGTGTTGCTAGCCCAACATGTCGGCTAACATGTCCGGAATATATAGACATGCACAGGCGTAAAGTTATTAGTTACTGCTGTGTAGGTCCAGCCAGGCAATTATTTTCTGAAATAGGATCCTCTCTTAAGTTTTATAATGATTTTGAAACAAGTATTTACTTTCCATGTTATAAGAAAGTATTTCTATCTTTAAGATCAGTTCTTACATCCTTATTATATATATGATTTATTATATCTAGTTGTAAAAGCGTTATGTTTATATATGTTTATAAAGAAGTTTTATCCAATGAAAAAAAAAGGGTGATTAAGGATCTATGGATGTTTTAAAGACAGATTATACTCCAGGTATGTTTTACCAGAAATTTTATAGTATGTTAACATGTACACAAAGTTTTTTTCTTAAAAAATGATGTATGAGTTTTTGAAGAAGCTTATAAGTTATACTTTTGCTAAAAGTTAATGTTAAAGCTTGTTCCACTGCTATTATAGATATATTATCTCTCACTTAGTTTGTATGACTCATTTATCTCTTTCTCTCCGTATTTTTAGACAGGTATAAGCTATGCTTTTTTGCCCTCGACCAACTCAAATCTTTGGGTATTTCTATAATTCCACACCCTTATTTGTGTGGTTCCCAAAGATTATCCATGTGGAGATTTATACTACTTTGTAAACAATTGTATATATAATCCTAGTAATGCTCCATTAGCCTACAACCAGGGTCCCTCTTATATAGGTTTTATGTATTGTAATGAAAGTGTAGTTGCTTTTAGTTATGATCAGTTTGATTAGTAATGATTATGGATTAAGTTTCATGTATGGACGTGTATATATATATGCTTATGAGTAGGAACATATTTAAAACCTTTATAGTGTGTGCTGTGGGGTGCATTCTAAGAATGCCCGGATCCCTAATATTTGTGTATATTTGTATTATTCCTGCAGGTGGAGGATTCATATTTGGGAATAGTCCTAAATACAAAATAAATTCTACCCGATTTTTTTTAAGAATAAGGTCTCATGTAGGCTTGCTAGGGACGTGTGCCGGTCACTTCCTGAGTTGGGTCGTGACAGTAGAACCCAATCTTGATGTTGGCAGCAGGCAACGCCATATGTTGTCTTTGTAAGGTTCAGCACCCCTATGGCATCCGACCACCACTTGAAGTAATCTCTGAACAGTGAACACCTTGATCGTGTCTTGTGGGATTTCGCTCTCCGGAAGAAAACCGTAGGTGAGGCTCCTGTGGTTAGGGAACCACTTTGTCCCCAGAGGCCACGACATGTTATTACTTGTGGAGAGGTCGTAGGCAGGGGAGAACACATCGTAGCAGTAATATTTGCTGAACAATTTAGTTGTGTAAGTAGCCAGTGATGGGCAGATTGAAGAAGAGCTGATAATTCTTGTTGGCTGATACCATCTCCAGGTGTGTGTAATCTGGGAGTTGATTAGAGTTATTGACGTATCTATAATTGGATAAATACTCTTACAACAAATCGCGACTTTCGGTATACCTTGGTGGTGCCCCAGCGATTTTGAATTTGATTGAGTTGGGGTGAGGAGGGCTGCTTCGATTCATCAACCTATCCCACAGGTTTTCAACTATAGTTTCTGGGATTTCTTCCAAAGCTGCTTTCCCTACTCCCTTGAAGATAGGTTTACCAACTCATGTCCAAGAACTCTGCAAATTATTGATTCCAATTTATCACTTTAGATTTTGAACTGTTGCTGAGATTGGGTGGCTTTTAGGGTGGGGCTTGAATGTTTTGTCCCATTGTGAACCGTTTACTTTTGACCTACTAAAACCGAATTTTTTACCTTTTTGTGTTTGACTCTTTTTGAAAGAAAAATTGCTTTTGTCACCCATTACGATTATTGCTTTGTTTTTTTACCATTTTATTCCATACTTTTTATTCTAGTAATGGAACTTGTTTCATTGAACGTTAATTTCAGAGTTTCATCAATTTTAAGCCACTATAGGATTGGTTTATTGATGCGGAGTTTAGGTAATTAATATGAGATTTTATATTTAAATCTCGTTATTGTCAATATACAAAAAAAAAGGAAAAAAAGAGTTTCATGAATTTTTTTATTATACTATACATTACAAACATTATCTTTTTATTGTTTACTTTAATTCATACAAATCCATCAACAAAATTTAACACATAAGATGAGCTTATATTTTGACAAATATTTAACATTGCTCATATTATTTTTTCATTATTTAAATATAGTATTTAACCTAATACTACAAGTTATATACTAATTCTTTTTTTTTTTTCAGGTCATCATTTATATACTAATTCTTTGTATTTACTTTTTTTTTTTTGGTCACTACTCCTTTTATTTACTTTATACATCTTACTTTTACTTGCTTAACCTAGGCTCGTTCTATTTTTTATAGCCCATTTACATTGTAATACAATTACATACACAATTTCACATTAAATATTATTTAATAGTTCTATTCAATAATTCTATTCATAGTTATGAAATTCGGACCGGACCGATCTATCTAACTAGTAAACTGACCAAGTGACAGGTCCAAGCTACACAATGGATCGGCCTTGCTCAAGAAGTGGTGTGATCTGGTTTGACTCGATCGATTTTACAAAAAACTAGTGACCACACTTGGTTTAGTAAAACTGGCTAGTGATGCGTATTTTATTTTTTTAAATAAAATTTGATTTTTTTAAAAAAAATTTGATTTTTTTTAAAATAATTAACTTTTTAAATGCAAATTTGATTACTTTTCCTAATCATGATGATGGAAATAACTAGGCCTTTGCTTCTAGTAAAGTGAAAGACACATGATGAAGCCTTCTCACTTTATAGCATGAATCCTAGCTTTTATTTACTTCCATATTCAATATGGGATTAACTAATAGTGGGAAATATTTAATAGCATAAGTCTTGATTCTACTTACTTCTATTTTTCATGTGGGACTAAAAAATAGTGGAAAACAACTCATTTATATTATAAACTTACTTCCACTTACCCCAACATGGGTTGATGTTGGGTCTTGAGTGAGATTTAAAAAAATAAAAATAAATTTTTATTTTAGATGCCTTTTTATAATTTAAATGTAATAATTAGTATATAATAATTATATACATGTTAAATTATTAATTACTTGTATCATTTTATTATATTCATTTAAATTTTAATATAATTTATATATTTATTTAATTATTTTCACTTCAACTAGTGACTTATTAGTTGAACCAGTGACCTAATGACCTAGTTCTTTTGTTGAGTCGATCACCAGGTCGAGTTTTATAACTATGGTTCTATTACATATTAAAACAATTATTAACTATACTGACGAACCCACTTTGTCCACATGTCCCATTTTCCATACAATTACAAATGTAGGACTACTTTACAATTTCTAAAAAGACTGGTTGACTAGGTAGCTAATATACAATCCTGACACATTATCAATAGTCACACCAATCCAATGGTAAAGACAAGGGGGTCTGTGGGGAACCTCTACTTATGAGGCCTAGGTTAAACATAACTCACAATATAAAGCATATAAATTTTTGAATTTAATTGGTATGCACTGATATTATAAAACTATTTTACACTGTCAATCAATAGAAATAAGAGAAAGTGAGAAATCATGGTGGGTCCCTTATTATAATAGGTAGTTATTTATGTGAGTTAGTATTTTTCACTATTTCTATTGGCTGATAGTGTAAAATTATTTTACACTGTCAGTGCATTTAAATTAATTCTAAATTTATATTGTTCGTTTTAGCTTAAACGTCGCCCAAAGCATAAAGCATATAAATTTATATCCTTTAGTTCATTTTATATCTTTCATGCTTAACTTTAAGTTTATAAGTTTAAATAATATTGATATTTTAAAAAATTAAATTGCAAACTGCGAACTTTGACAATGATAATTTTTAAAATTCAATCAACACTATTGAAAACAATAATGAGTTGATCAAAAAGACCATACATGTCTCAAAGTTCGGAGTAGTAGGGCACTCAATATAATTACTCCATGAAAAGAACCTAAACAATATACGAGCTCAGCAATGGTTAAAAGAATCATTATTTCTCTCTCTTGGCTCTCTATCTCAGACACAAATATTTACAATGAAGTTATAATTTATTAATAACAAATAGATTTTTGATTCTCTCCAAATCTTTTGACTTGTATGCTTCCACTTTAAATCTGCTCATAACTCTTTTTGCTTTATATTGTTTTTATCTTCCAATTTATTTGTTTTACATTTATCTCGTATCATAACAAATCAATGAAAAACCTTTAACATAAAAAATTAAATTTCTCACTAATAACACTCATAACTTCAATTTATTTCACATAATTAGACATTTTTAATCTTTCACAACAAATTTTAACAATTAAAGCACCCATATGCAAAGAAAATATATTATTTTTCACCAATTTTTAAAATATTACTTCCAATCTCATTAAGTTTATTTATGTGCAATATGTGTACACAAATACATCATATTTTTAATTACTTTTAAATTCTTAGATGTAACTAATAATAGATAATTTTTTTTTGGTGTTTCAATAACACAAAATATAGACTTATGGTTAAATAAATATTTTTTACACTCATTTAGAACTATACTCACCACCATTACATATATTCACTTTTTTTTTTTTTTGCAATAACTTATTCGATCATAATATTTATAGCTATTTCCTATTTTCGTTACATACCTAACAAAACAATATTAATTAAGTTTTTCCATATTTTATTTTTATACATTTTTTTAATCACATATATATGTTATCTCGAGTCATATGTTACTTGCAGTAAGTAATTTATATAACTATCTCGGGTCATATTTTATATGTGTCACAAGGTTCATTGATATTTGACTATGACCCGAGATGGCTACTTCATATAACTAAGTAATTCAAAATCGTCTGTAAAACTGGTCTTCTCAATCCGTGTCAAGGTCGATTAATGGTTTTCAAAAAAATTAAAACACCAAAAACGCCGTGTCAAGGCAGAAATGGATCAATGGTTGACTGGTTGAGTATGAAGCAATTGTGATGCTATCTGAAACTTCAATACAGAAGTGTCAGAGATGCAAATATCATGCCGGGGTGTAAATATCATAAACTGAGGGATTTCGGTTTAGGCAGCCCTTTGCTTTTACTGTTGCTGTGCTCGTGTCACAACTATATGCAATTTTAATTAGGGTGTCATTTGAAAAAAGTTGCATTAATAGCTTGACCCGTCTATTCGTGATAATGCGTGTATAGGTGAAACAATTTGGGGATTTCAGTGATGGGGGGTTTATGATGTGTAGTTTTTAGCTATGGACTCTTGTCTTCTGGTTCTAATACTCACTTCATTTTGTGAGTGTTGATTTCAATATAATTATGAGAAATATTTTTTTGTATATTATACTGATATATTTTGATATTTTGTATTTATTTCTTTTCTTTTTTCTCTTATTTTTTCACTTTTTCTTTTTTTAATAATTTTTTTAATCTTATCTTTAAATATTTAGGTGCTTATAATAAAGAATAATACAAATAACACTCCTCTATAATTATCGAAAAAAAAAAGAGAAAAAAGGCAAAGCATGGGGCTGATTTGCAATGTTAAAAGAGCCTCAGCAGGTTTCCAGTGAGAGACACCGACAAAACCTCGCATCTAGAGCCAATCCGACGATCTGAAATAAGGGATCCGTGGTAGGCCTCTGATTGAGAGCCCCAGGTTAAATGCCACCGCTGAGATTGTCCAGCAGTAATATTAAGATTTTGAATTGTTGCAATTTTCTAAATGATGCAGTACCAAGTAAGCAAGCTATACTGAATGAAAAACAATAATTGTGGAGGGTAAAAGTTTGGGTCCTTTTTTTTATATGGTATTTAAAAATAATTTATACTAAAATATGGTATTTTGGGTTGAATTACAGAGATACAAGAATTTAAGAAAAATCGTCATCGGTGATTTTTCAGAATGCAACAGCTTTTTGAAAAAGGAAAAATAAAAAAAATAAACCATGTATCTCAGTACAACATATCAGAAAAAAACAAAAATTACCACTGACAATTTTTGAAAAACTAAAAACAGCCACCAGCGATTTTCAATTTCCAAATCCATATATTTTGACCCATAACCTATATTCTTGTATATATCACACTCATCTACCATATTAAAAATAAAAAACCTAAAAGTTTAATATTTTTAAAATTCAAATAATATTTCGTGTATATATTATATTAAAAATAAAATTCATTTTAATATATAATTAATATTAAAAATTATTTTATACAATTATTTAATCATATATTTATATACTAAGTTCGAAATTTCAAAGAAATATATATTTCACTCTAATGTTAACTTTAAAATATACATAAGATTGTTGTATTTTATAAATTTAATATTATAATATTTCAAAGTTTTTATTTTGGCCTTGACCATCTCAAAAGACCTTGGCTGTGGTTCCTCTTTTTAAGCCGAGTTATAAGCATTTATGGAATCAACATTGACCAAGTGTCTCACTTGTAAACGGATTTTTTTTAATTTTTTTTTTTTTCACAGATAGTAGTCTTTTACGGGTCCATTATCGCACGGGTCTTCGCAGAGAGCCGCAAGAACACTTTCATAGCTTTGTTTCTCATCTCAGTGAATTAATCTCTTCTACAACCTTTTTAAGTTTCTTATATTAGCCTAAAAGATTTGTTCATGTAACCTTATTACTCCAAATGTAAAGTTAACAAGAAGTAGTTATAACAGTATAAAAATTATTAATTATGAAGATTATTTGTATCCAATAAGTAAAAGGAAAAGGAAAATTTTATTCAAACAGAAAATTTGTACAGTTTTTTGTGGCCAAAACATGTGGTATCTCCGCACCTTTAATGAAATTTCCCTGTCATCTCTTTACCCTTTTTTTTTCTCTCTCAATTCCAAGTCTACTAATCTAACTGATCCAAACTCACGGTTTTGTCCTCACCTTTCAATTCATATAATTCTTTGAAGGGTTTGTCTAGGGTCCTGCCAAATATTTTGAAGGAACCAATACTCACAAAGTTGATTTTGCAATAATTGATAATAAACATATGATGGAGACATCATTTTTTGGACCTTTTAAGTATATAATGGGGAATAAAAAGTCATTCTCACTCCAATTTTTAATTATTCTTTTTTAACTTTTCTATTATATCATTAGTCAAGTGGAGATTTATATATGAAATTTGGAGATTTTTAATTAAAGAATGAGGATTTTCAGTTCAAAAAATATCATATAATCAAATACATATTGAAATACAAAGCTTATTTATTAAATTCTCATTGCATAATTATAAATTTTCAAAAAAATTGAACACTAATTTTCATTCCATCTTTTTAAAACTTTCTTTCTTTTTATGCTTTAAAGAGATAAAAAATTGGAGAGAAATTTTTTTTAATCCCATTATATAATTAAAAATTCCTCAAAAATTATTCATATAATACTGTTCATCAATCTCTAGTACCAAACAAATTTTTGTAAATATTGAATCCTCCAAACAATTTGTGAGGACCTTAGCCTTGTCCTTCTCTGAATAATGAATACCTATACCTATTTCAACTCTCAACATTAAAGTAGCGGTGAGGAGGCTGAAAAAACCTATATTCTCTTTTCAAAAAAAAAAAAAATCACTGAAAGTTGCCGGACGCGTTTAAAATCATCCAGGCACTTTTTTGGATCACTGATGATCCAATAAATTTAAACCATTGATGAAAGAAAGAAAATTATAAAACAATTGATGGGAATTGAATGAGAAAGATTTAATATAGTTATACATGAAACTAGAATACATATACTCTCACAAGTAAACCAGTCAACATCTTTAACAACAAAAAATTTAAATTACCTAAATGACATCTCACCGACACGCCATTTCATGCCACCTCCATCCATCACACTATTTACCTTTTTCCGTTTTCCATAAATGTATTTTTAGTTGTGTTAGTGATTATACTACACTTATTTTTTTTAAGCTAACTTCTAATTTGCTACATTTCACTTTATTAAACTTTTTACAAATTTTTTGGTAAAAAAATTATTAACTCAAAATCTATAATAGAATAAATGAACATTTTATTACAATAAAATTTTGACAAAATCCTCAAATTGGTCCTTATCAAAATAACAGAGGGCAAAATTAATATTCTCTTAAGACTTGAAAGGTCACTCTAGATCCGTGTTATTCAAAATGTGGGACATTTTAATTCTTAAACATGTAAAATATGATATTTTAGTCCTCTCAAATTTGCTTGTTTAGAGATTAAAATATCTCATATTTTAAATGATAAAGAATCTCGAATAAACTTTCAAGTTTTGAGGGAGTAACTCTTTGTCCCTCAATATTTTAATCAGTAACCAAATTGAGAGTTTATTATAAATTTTTTTACATAAACATGATTAAAAATAATTTAGTCTTCATTCATGATCCCAAGTTGTGTAACTTGAATTTTTCATGGAAATCGTGGCTAACTTGAGAAAATGAGATTTTTTTTATTATTTAAGTCCTGGGTAACTTACCATGTCTTAGTAAATGACTTATTTTTTTACGGAAGTCATAGGTATTATCTGTTTTTTTTTTTTTTTTTTTTGTGAAAGTTGTTTGTATTATCTTCAATACATGTTTTGTGTGGGTATCATCTAAAATTTCGAGCAAATGAGATTTTCATTTTTACTGGCCATGGGACATACCCACAATTGAAGCATATCCACACAAACCAATCCTCATTTCCACCCTGAAATCAATTTGCAATAACGGCGTCCAAGGCTTCCCTATGACAGAAGATAACAAAGGACTACTAATAGAATCTGCCCTTGCTATAAGAAGAATTTGCTCATTTTCAACCAAAGCATACACACACAACATCTTAAGTTATCAAGAGGCAACTCCTATTACATTATGTTAATCTCACATCCACAGAAGATTTGACATCAGAATGTGTAATCCCAATTGTTTATTACTACCTTGTCTGCAACAAGTCCTGACACATTCCACAAGATATGCAATCTAACCCCCTTGCAATTGAGACTCCAATCCAATTAAGAACAATGGACCATTCTCACATAATTCCCAATTTTCTCTCAACATTTGTGAACTGCAATAAGCATAGGTAATATGACAAGTCCTGAAAAATATATAACACCCATAGAAATTACACTGGAGATTTACACAATTGAGTTTTGCTTTGCTGTAAAGCAGTGATTATGGTAGAAGTTTTACTTGGTTATAGAATTTACCTCCAGATTTGGAAGCATGGCAATAACATTCAAAGCAAATGTCAGGCTCAGAAATCCTTCATTAATAAACTCTGCCATTTCTTACATCGACTTTTTCTTTTTTAATAATTGATATGGGCTTAAACTCTCTCAAACAAGAGAGGAGCCAAGGTTACACCAACACACAAAAACACAAAATGAAATCAAGAAATCAAAAGTTTACAATCAAACACCATTAGATAAAAACCCCAAACATCTTAAACCAGCTAAGGACAAATTCAAGCACGTGACAAGGATAAGAGTAAGACTATCCAATTCAATTTCACTATTTCTGAAACGCTGGTGCTTGAGCTCAAATGTTCGTCAAGCTCGTTTATATATATCATTATTTTAATATGTTGTTGCCGTATAATCCAACTTCGTTTCTTTAGAGATAGGGTGGATAGGCCAATGGAATTATCAATCAATTATCAAATGACAGAGGCATGAATTCAGAGCGAAGGCCCGACCCATCCACCATATGTGGAGTAGCGACAGAGTAAGGGGTTAAGGCCCGAGACTTTTACAGCAGCACGATGACGCAATGACGGGCATTATCGCTAATGAAGTCTTCCGTCCGGTTCGACTCAAAAAATATGAGGACAAAGGAAAAAGGAAAAGATACCGTCCCCTCCAAGGCGGCAGAATGAGAAAAGAATGCCGTCCCTCCATAAAAATTGGGTCTAGAATTTGGGGTTTGTAAATAAAAAAAATAAGATTTAAGATTTAAGATTTAGCTAGGATTGGGTGTGTGAGTGTGTATGACCAAAAAAAAAAAAGATTTAGCTAGGATTTAGAGTATAAGGTTTAGTCTTTAATATTTGGGTTTTCAAGTTTGAGATATGGTGCTTTGGATATAGGGTTTAGTATATAATGTTTTGAGTCCAGAGTTAAGTTCTAGGGTTTAGAATTTAGGATATAAATTTAATGTATAAGGTTAAGGCTATAAGATTTGGGTTAGAGTCTAAAGTTTAGAATTCTCTCTCTCTCTCTCTCTCTCTCTCTCTCTCTCTCTCTCTCTCTCTCTCTCTCTTATATATATATATATATATATGATTTTGGGATCGATCTAGGATTTAGAATTTAGATATAACATTTAATATTTTGGAGGCTTAGGGTTTAGAATTAAGTATAAGTTTTGGGCTAAGCATTTAGTATTAAGATTTAGGGTTTAAGATATTTGATTAGGTTTAAATTAAATTTAGATTTTAGATTTTAGTGTATAGACTAGGCCTCTGACCCAATGCTTGGCCTATATGGCTCGTTCTTAGAAATTCTAAACAAGTGAAGGTGGAATTGTTCCGAGTTGTTACAATCCCATATTATTCAAAAGATGAGCAGGCTAACTTTGAATTCAATTACTCCACCTTTGTAGGAATATCTCAAGATACTTGGGATCCCTTAGAAGAACCTAGAGCATGGTTAGGTACAACATACTTGCCCTCTTAGAATGCTTGTGCAGCTCCCCAACGAAATTGCCAAACCCTAGTCTAGGATTTGTCCTACTTTAGTTGCTCAAATAAGAACATTTGGCACTCTTTGTGTGGAAAATGTTCTTACCAGGTCTTTTTCTTTTGTAGCTAATATGGCAACAAAGCTATCCTTCATTGATTTTTAGAGGTTTCTTGCTTAGAAGAGGATGTTGTTACTACCATAGTTAAGAATTTGCCGAGGTTAAAAATGCTAATAGCTCGGAGACTCTTTCTAACCCTTTCATTTGTAAGCACACTATGGAAGCCCTCAATGCAATAATTTCTTAGGAAGGTTCCCCAAAGAAGTTAAAGTCCTCCTCTTCTGGCCTAATAGAAGCCGCTTTCTCCCTTCTAAACATATCTGATCCTATTCATGCATAGCTCCATCTGAAGGGGTTTATAAGCTCAACTATTCCATGACCCCTATGGAATGCTTAGCTCCCCTTTGACAAATTTAGGCATAGGATTTAGGGTTAGGATCTATATTTTGGACCTTTATTTTTAGGGATTAAAATCTAAGGTAAGTATATATGGTTTTGGGTTTAGGATATGAGGTTTGAGATTTAGGATACAGGGTATATGATTTTGGATAGATGATGTATGCTTAGCTATAGAGCTTAAGATTTAGGTTTTGGGCTTTGGGGACTTAAACTGAACAATAGACCTTATGTCTTAGACTATAAACCCTAAATCATAAAGCCTCTACTAAATGTTAGCCCAATCTACAAAACCCTAAACCCTTTGCAAAGAAGCCTAAATCCTAAAACCTAGCTAAGTAACTACTTAACCCGAAAACTTGATTCTTGTACTGACCCTAAACATTGAACCCTCTACTTGAAACTTTATAATTTAAAATTTTTGCCTTGTTCCTAAATTATACACCTTAAACCTTAATTCTTATATCCACCTTGAACACTAAAACTTGCACCTCAAATCCAATACCCTAAGCCAAAATCCATATAATTTAAGTCTTAAATCCTATATGTTAAATAATTGATGCTAACCCTAAATTGTATACCCCTACCATAAATCTCACCTTTAGCTATAATTATTAAACCCTTAACTCTACACTCCCTAAATTTTAGATACTTAATCCTATATCAAGAAACCTTTATATCCTAAATTTTTAACCAGAGATCTTAGGTTCGAGCTTTGAGTATGCAGAAGGAATAAGAGCTTTCGCTGCCTATAGAGTTCTTACTCAACTCGAGTAGAATTACTTTCACTAAGAGGATATTTGGTTGCAGCCAAAATATCCTAAATTCTATACCCAAACACTATATCTTGAACCTTAAACCCAATTGATTAATCCTATAATCCTAAACCCAAACCCAAACCCATATCCTAAGTTATATACCCTAAACTTATCCCTTGATTCACAAAAAGAATCCAAAGTAAACAATGATAGCAACGCAAATTAAAAGAAAAAATAAATATAAACTAGGGTGAATTACACTGACCTCCTTTGAGATTCAGTGTAATTACACCTGACACTTCTCTATTTAGCTATATTACACTGACCTCCCTTATTACTAATGGGTGACCGAGTTCCAAGTTCCAAGTTACTAAGTTTCGAGCTAAAAATGTCTTTTAATGTGATAATTCACTTCCGAGTTCCGAGATAATTACACCTACTGAAGGGGTGAATTATCACTGAATAATCTCGAAACTCGGAACTCGAAAGTAAATTATCATATTAAAAGATATTTTTAGCTCGGAGCTTGGTAACTAGGAATTTAGAACTCGGTCACCCGTTAGTAATAAGGGAGGTCAGTATAATATAGCTAAATAGAGGGGTGTCATGTGTAATTACATTGAATCTCAAGAGAGGTCAATGTAATTCACCCTATAAACTATCACAAAAAGAATGAGTAATGTCAATCATTCAAAAGTATACTATACACCAATGAAAACAAAAACCCTATATATGTAGCTATATACTCGTATCAATATCATCTATATTCCTACCCAAGACCTACCTAACAAATTGAAAAAAAAAAGAATTATAAAAAGAAAAAGTAAAAATTCTTCTACAAAACCAAATGCGTAACCCCGACGACCAACAGAAAGGTTAAGCCCCACGTGGGCCCCACATGTCTTCCACCATGGTTGGTCTTGCAAGAAAAGGTGGTAGTCCTCCTAGTGGAGTTAGGATTGGACCCATATAGCTTCTGAAACCCGACAATGTCGTCCTCCACAAGCTCCACCATCCTTGTCCTCACCGATCGTAGGGTACATGATGGCCTCCTCCACGGACGAGTGCCCCAAACCCAACAAGTGCCCTATCTCGTGCACTACCAGCAATTCCAGGTCCACCGCTGTCGACAGCGATGCCTTCATCAGGTTGCCAAAGGCCACCTAGTCCTCCACCCTGTCCAAGTGGAACCACCCAGTTCTGTATATGTTGAGATAGACTTTTTCTAATCTACATATTGAGATAGAATTTAGAGTAACTATCTTTTTTAGTCTTTACATTTGACAATTGATATTAGTTTTGTCCTAAAGGTTTTTTTGACATTGATTTTGTCTTAACCCTTTAAAATTTGATATCAATTTCATCCTTCTATCAAATTATCAGTCACTTCCATTATGATTCATTCTAGTTGGTATATTAATGCACTAATATGTTATTTATTTGTTTTTCTTGAATGAAAAGAGATAATATCTACCTTATCAACTTGAAAATAA
Source organism: Pterocarpus macrocarpus (assembly GCA_031439585.1). Taxonomy (NCBI): domain Eukaryota; kingdom Viridiplantae; phylum Streptophyta; class Magnoliopsida; order Fabales; family Fabaceae; genus Pterocarpus; species Pterocarpus macrocarpus. The sequence goes on along the minus strand of CM062520.1, from coordinate 59,759,498 downwards.
CAAAAATATTAAATTAATTTCATTTTATTTTTCATGTATTTCCATCAATACAAATCTCATGACTCCAAGCAACATCACTTTTATTTCTAGGAGCATTCTTGTTAATTTTTTTACTTCCATCTCCACTCCCAGACCCAGATTCAGAATTTGCATGCATATTACCTTCATTAGCACCTACACTTGATGACATATTTTTTTCTCAAACAGAAAATCAACAAAAACCACACACTCACCAAAAACAAAAGACTGAGAAAAGCAGCCGTTGAGGTGAAGGCGGCGATTGAGCCACATGTCCGAAAAGGTGAAGGCAGTCATTGAGCCACCCACCGAAGACACACCCAACCAGCGAAGACCATCGAAGAGGTGAAGGCAAATGGCGATGAAGCGACCGGAGGTGGCGTGGTGACCGGTGATGCTGCGAGAAAGATAGAACGTGAGTTCGACGTGAGAAAGGCAAAGAATGAGAGTGACAGAGTTCGACGAGAGTGAGAGAGATATAATTTGATGAGAGTGAGAATTGAGAAGGGTAGATCGAACGTGGGAGGTATGTTTCTCAAATCGGCTAGGTGTTTTTTAGATCCATCACCCATGGAGCGGTCAAGTCGTTAGGATCGCACGATTCTTGCGATCATACGCCCTTGAACAGCGCTCTAACAGCGTTCCTACAAGTCCGTGCTGAAGACCAGGATCGAGCACGCTCACTGCTTCCAGAAGCGTAGGATCGTGCAATCCTACGTGCAAAAACACGATCCTGACAACCATGCCTATGGGTATCCGCAGATACCTATTTATCCATAGGAAAATTTAAAGACAGGTACTCATACGAGTATGAGGTCAGGTTTTCATCCACAAGGTGGGGGATGGGGGGCTATCCCCCGCGTCTGCCCTATTAACATCCCTAATTAGGTTTATAGTTTAGAATTTAAAGTTGTGTATGGACTAGATTGACCTCCAATCCAATACTTGGCTTGGATAGCTTGCTTTTAGAAGCTTTTAGATGATTGAAGGTCGAGCTATTCTAATTTGTTGCAACCCCACATTACTCAAAAAAAATAAAAAAAGGAGTCGGCTCGCTTTGAATTTAAACACTCCACCTTTGTAGGAGTATCTCAACATACATGAGATCCCCTTGAATAGCCCAAAGAATGACTAGGTACGACATACTCACCCCCTTAGCATCATTTCTCCTAGATTGACTTGAGCGTTAGAATGCTTGTGCAAGATCCCAAAAGAGTAGCCAATCGTCGATCAAGGATTTGCCCAACCATAGTTGCTTATATAAGAACATTTGCCATTCATCGTATGGAAAGTAGTTGCTTGGTCTTTTTCTTTTGTAGCTGATATGGCATTAAACCTATCCTCCACCAATTTTTAGAGGGTTCTTGCTCAGAAGAGGATGTTGCTGCTACCACAACTAAGAATTCGCCAAGGTTAAAAATGCTGACAACTTGAAGACTCTCTTTAACACTTTTGTTTATAAGCACACCATGGAAACCCTTAATGTAATTTCTTTGGAAGGTTCCCCAAAGAAGTTAAACTCCTCCTCTGGCCTAACAGAGGTTGCCTCCTATCATCTAGCCATATCTGATCCTATTCATGCACAACTCGATATGAAGGGGTTTAATTATAAGCTCAGCTACTCCGTGTCCCCTATGGAATGCCGAGTTCTCCTTCAACAACTTTTGGCATAGGATATAAGGCTAGGATATATGTTGTGGACCTTGGTTTCTAGGGATTAAAATCTAGGGTATAAGTATTAATGGTTTTGGGTTTAGGATATAAGGTTTGGAATTTAGAGTATTGGGTATATGTTTTAGGATGTATGATGTATGTTTAGGTATAGAGTTTAAGATTAATGTTTTGGGCTACAAGGACTTAAATCAAATTCTAGACCGTAAACCTTAACTTGTAAATATTTAATTCTAAAGCCAATATCCTAGCTACTAGATGCAACATAATCTTCAAACCATAAACCCTTTGCAATGAAGCCTAAATTCTAAATACTAAAACTTAATTGTTAAACCCTAAATCTTAAATTATATATTTGCTCAAAATACTATTCCCTATAACTTAAACTTCATGCCTTGTTCCTAAATTCTACACCCCAAATCTATATCCATCCTAAACACTAAATCTTATACCCTAAACCTAATACCTTAAACCAAAAACTCTATGTATACTTTAAACCTTAAATCCTCTATCTTAAATAATTGATGCTAACCTACATTGTATACCTTAGCCCTAAACCTTACCCTTACCTATAATTCTTAAATACTCAATTCTAATTTTTCGAAACTTTAAATCCTAAACCCTATATCAGAAAGCTTATATCCTGAATTCTAAGCCCAAAAACTATATCCTCAACCTTAAGCCCAATTAATTAATCCTGTAATCCGAAACTCAAACCCATATCCTAAGTGTTATACCCTAAACTTGTCCCTTGAATCACAAATTACGAAGAATCCAATTAAACCATGATAACAAATAAAATTAAAAGCAAAAATAGATATAGTTTATCAAAAAAAGAATGAGGAATGTCAATCACAGAAAAGTATACCGTACACCAATGAAAACAAAAAGCCCTGTATACGTAGCTGTATATCATGTATACTCCTATCCAAAACCTACCTAACAAATAAAAAAATTAAAAAGAAATGAAAAAACTCTTCTACAAAACCAAGTGTGCAAACCCAACGAACAACAGAAAGACCAAGCCCCACGTGGGGCCCACGTGCCTCCCACCATGGCTGGTCTCGCGGGAAGAGGTGGTAGTCGTCCCAGTGAAGTTGGGATTGGACCCATAGAGCTGCTGAACCCCGGCAATGTCGTCCTTCACGAGCTCCACCTTCCTCGTTCTCGCCGATATCGTAGGGTACATGATGGCCTCCTCCACGGACGAGTGCCCCAAACCCAACACGTGCCCTATCTCGTGCACCGCCACCGATTCCAGGTCCACCGCCGTCGACAGCGACGCCTTCGTCACGTCGCCGGAGGCAACCCAGTCCTCCGCCCCGTCCAGGTGGAACCTCCCGTCCGTCGGCGAGAACGAGTGCGCCAGCGTCCCCAGCACCCCGTCGAACGGTTCACCATCTCCATGGTTCCCCGTGTAAAACCCTACTTTTACGTCCGCGCCCGAAAACGACGTCGTTTCGCGGAACGTTATCGTCGTCACCTCCGACCACCTCCCGAACGCCCTGGCGAACACGCCCTTAACGACGTCGTCGAGGTTGTTGGCCGGGTCGAACGCGTAGGTCAGCTCCGTCGTCCCCTCCGGCCACCGCGGCTCGCCGGGGAAGAACGTATAGTGAGAGACCGTGTGGAATTTCAGCTTCGTGGTGTTGGTGCTGCTGGTGTTGGTGCCGGACTTGCCGGAGTTCATGGCGGTGGTGCCGTTGACGATGTCGGCGACGCCGCAGCGGGGGCGGACGATCTGGCTGAGCGTGGCGGCGTCGAGCTCGCCGGTGACGTTGAGGTTGAAGTTCTTCTGGTAGGCGCGGACAGCGGCCTCCAGCGCGTCGTCGAAGTCGTCCGTGAAGTTCGACGGCGGCGCGTTGGGGATGTACCCGAAGTGGTGGAAGTAGTCCTTGAGTTTTGATAGGCCTTGGTACGTTTCGCCGGGGCGGCACCCGGTGAAGTTCTGGTACGCGTCCCACGCCCCCGGCGGCGCGTGGCTCGAGAGCCAGCCGGGGATGGAGGACGGGTCGGGGAACAAGCGAGCCGAGACCGGAGCAAGAGCCGCAGAGAGTGAAAGAGAGATGAAAAGAGCCAAGAAGAGGGGATGATTGTGGTGTTCAGTGTTCATGTTTGGTTAGTGAGAAAATAGAATGGAATGGAATCACTGGAATGCGAAGGGACGATTTCATTTGTATATGAAGTAGGAAGAAACTGACACTTTCTCATGAGATGTGAACTTTGAAGTCTTCGTCGCTGAAATTGTAAATTACTGTTTTCGTGATGTTTGATAGTGATGCGGCGTTGAAAAGTTCCGTGTCCTGTGATTGATTCCCGCGGTTGGGCAACTAGGTAAGTACCTGGAAGATGGGTCACCATAGGAAACGTCGACGTTTGGCAATGCGTTTTACCGTTTTTCGTTGTGGACAGAGACAGATATATGGGTTTAATAATTTGTTACAATAAGGACCATCGTACTGTCCATATTGAACAACGAAAAAACGAGGATGGCGTTCTTTGACTTTGATAATTTCGCTTGTGTTAGATCTTAGATGGTTCTACTTTTCTTTTATTACTTTAATTTGGAAGAAAAAGTATGAATTGATTATTAGGGGATTAATATATAATTGGTATTATCTTTAAGTTAAAATAAACAATATTCAAAGATGGAGAAGAAGAAAGAGGAGAATTGAGGAAGCAGAAGGGATGATTGCTTCTTGCTCGTGGACTCCAATTAAAACTAGGCCAATCAGTTAACCTAAGTTTCCAACACTTGTAATTTCAAACTTTCCGGACCCATCACATCCAAGTTTGGACGCAGGAAAAAGATACAAAATGACACCATGAACTAACCCGGCCGCCATTTCACCTACAAAGTTTGAAACTTGTGTTTTAAAACCCAGTACGATATTAATTGTAGCACTCGTTCAGAATACAACCATATACTTTTCATCTGCTAAAAAAAAAAAAAAGAAAAAGAAAAAAGAAAAAATATATGTACTTTTATGTACTTAAAATGCAACCACCTACTTAATTTCTATAAAAAAAATGCTAAAAATAAAAAAACTTTACTAATTTAATTATTAGAATAACATGATATTGGTAAATAAATGGATTATATCTCTTTATTTTATCCATCAACCATCATATTTTCTATAGAAAAAATTCTCGAAATATTTTTCTGATTCTACTATTGTTATAATTTTTATGAGCTCTTCTCTTAAGTACGAAGAAGCAACAACCAAACTTGTACGAAGAATAACGTGGCCTTATAAAAAACATAGAGTGGTAGAAATTATGGATAAAAATTAAAACAGTATTTTTATTTTTAAAAAAGAAATTTTTGTATGATAATTCGTATTATTCATCACATTGTCATTCACATCAAGTATTTCTCTTTTATATCTACATATATTTTATGAACTACATGCATAATTCATCTCTTTTTTAAAATTTATATCAAAAGTAAAATGAACTATTAAGAGAATTGATTTGCTATACGTAGATCATAGCAAGAATTGTCAACTCCTAATTCATAACGATCGGATTTATGTAGTAGAATCATATATGGCGTCAATGGAGGCTTCCATCGTATGTATAACGGAAGTGTCCAAGAATTTCAACGCTGTTGTCTTTGCGGTACGTTTTGGCTGCAAGCATCATGTCTTACGTGGATAAGGAATCCGAATGTTGGATAGCATTACAATTCGTCAATTCGGCACTGCCAAATGGTCAAACTAGAACTGGTGCAATTTGAAATTTACTTTCTTAAAAGGAAGCATTGTTTTCTTGTTGAACATTATTACAACAGAACATTATTAGAGTTGCTACTGTAAACCGTTCGGAGCATGCCGCATGCATTTACGACGTAGACGTGTTGGATTACTACGCCAAAGGTACGGCGTGCTCAAAACACAAAAAAGAAAAAAAAAAATGGAAAAAAGAAACAAGAGGCTGCGTCCAATATGACTTACCCAATACCGTAGGATTGCAGGTTCAGTTTTATTTTCTTTATTAAAAAAAATAGAATAATAGGGCTTTGCTTTTTGATGGTGTAAGCAAAGTTAGCTAGCAATACTAAGGTCATTAATTGACCTACCATAACAAATATAATTACCCTGATGGGAATAAATTCTTTTATGAGAAAATGTCACTGAACTTGGTGTGTAAATTTTATCATTGATGAAAGAGGTCAGCTCCTTTTATAAGAAAATCTAATTAATGATAGAAATTTACACAACCATGTCAGGTAAAATTTTCATATGAAAAAATCCATTCTCAATCATTAACATGTTTCCGGAATACAGACAAATTATCATAGAATTGTAAAATACATTAGGATACATCACGAAACATAGGCAATTATCCTCCTACTATTTGATTTAAGTTTACATCACACCACACCCACCAATATAAATTCTTATATACAATGCTTGAAGTAAACTTATAAAAGGCGAAGTTACATACTGCATTTTCTGCCGCGGTTAATAATAAGACATTTCCAGAATAGCAAACTACCAGATGCCATAAGTTGCAGATAACAAGAAAATCAAAACAATAGAAACAACGGAGAAGATATGATCTAACATTGTGAGGGCCTATCATAAATTGGAGGAAGGGAAGGACAGTGCTCATTCATATTGGCATATGGATCCAAGGTGTTATAACCAGGCAATTCCATCCTATATTCACCAAGAATCTGGCAGAATGGAAGCCGGTCATTCTCATTGTTGCACCACTTTGGAAGGCGTGTTTGGTTATCCTCAAAAATCCTAAGCATGTATGCATCACGAATCTGCAAATAACAACATTAAAACATAAACAAAAGCAATTATAATGGCCAGAGGTTCTTCGAATCATCGAGGCAGCATGGCTTACCGTGAATTCAGTTACTTGAATGGAGCTAGAAATGGGACTGAAAATCCCAGCCTCTTTATACATTGAAAGAATAAAGGCAACACATGTCGTTGATTTCCCATCACTGTATACCCATTCATCTTGTTCTGGAATGGTAAGTAATTGATCAAAAGCTATCCCACGCTTCTCAGTCTCAACTAGAATGTCATGCAAATCCAAACCCTGAAAGCACACACACGAGATCCCATTAACTAAAAATTAATCAGCCAGTGCATAGTACACCAAAATATGCCATTGGAGTTCCTGCAATCCTGACAAATAAATAAGAAAGGTGATAGTTCAAAGGAGTTTGCAATGAGGAAGATTTGATGCTCAGATAGAGCAATACAGTATCATTCAAGAAGTTAACATAAGCCAGCATATTGTACATATCACCAATGTATAACTCATGAAATTCCTAATCTAAGCCTAACAAACATGAAAAGGTTTCAAAATTGACAAAACCAAACCAATTCCATATTGAAACAAAGTCAAGCTTGTCATGCAGAAGAGTCCTCACAGACCAAGTTTGCATGCAATATGAAAAAAGGAAATCCTGAAATAAAACTAAAAGGCATGTAGAGCTTTTCTTTTAAATCTATTGTAACTCATCTTGTCATGAATATCAAAATTATAGAATAGCATCAGAAACACTTTTGAGGTAATTCGCAAACTGAAATCTCAAGCGATGTCCACTTCTTCTTTTGTCTGTGACTTGTTACCCATAAAGTAAAGGATATAAAAATACACACACACCCACACGTACAACTTATGTTCATATATTCATGTATGAAAATTACGGAACATCCAGATTGACTTCCAAGATATATTGAGAGAATACTCTTAACCACACTAACTGGTTCAAACTTCAAACTATGTCAAGATATACCTCAGTCCCTAACCGCTTATTCAGTGCTTCATTCAACATATTTGCAGCATAAGCTGGCTGCATTCTAGTCCACATAGACATGACAGAAATTACCTGTGCAGAAACATGCCACACAGAATTCAGAAATAGATTTCAATTGCTATAGGTAAAATAGTACAGTAACCTCCAGGTATTACAGCATGTTCTTCACACAAATGCTGGTTCAATTTCATTATGTTAAGCTTAAACCTGTAGGGAAAAGATTAATACCAAGTGAGCATCAAGAGGTGGAGGATAGTTGTCAGCTACTGTGTCAATCCAACTAAATATCATATTATGATAACCATATGGCTTGCCAAACATGCTCCGAGCATACTCCCATGCCGCAGTGGAGTTGAATTTGGCACGCAACTCGGGGTGCAGTGGAAGCAAGGCTATTTGTGGGTTAGAACTATCTTTAAGAGCTGATGCCCACCATTCATGCCATGGAATAACCACTATTATTTCTTCACCCTGCAGCGCAAAGACGCCATGCACATATGATAATCATCATTCACGTTAATATGATCAATAAAAAGAAAATGGAGGTCAGACACTACCCTCAGCAACTACAAATCACTTACAAAATTCAATGCTCAACAGGCACCAAATGATGATGATATGATTATTTTTTGAAAACCAAATTTGATAAGAACTCCATCACATGTATAGATATGTGTGTGTGAGTGCGTTGAGTGGTACACATCTAAAATCCTCCATTTTTTTTACCTTCTCATTCTCATGCCCTGACTCACCAACCCATAAATTGCCCATTTCATCCTTCAAGCAAACTGCAGTATGACCGGCAAATGCACCAGTTACCCACTTTTCTAGTGTCTCAAAACCTCCCCACCTACCCCGGATCTTTGACACAGCTAAGAAATCTCCAGAATGAACATCCGCAGGATCAATAGTTGCATGCCAAGGCTGACTGCGTTTCTCAAATGTAGCTCCCATGTGTTTCTTTAGGAAATCTAAGTTGGCATTTTGGCCCCATGCAGTGTTAGAGAATAGAGGCAAAACATCGATCAAAGAAAGCAGCGTTCCTAGCATCCCCGATGGCATGAGAAACACAGAAACCCCATGCTGCTTTACCTGTTCAATTCCATGAGAATATTATCTTCCTGTAGTTTGGTTTCAGCAATAAAGAGATTCAAACAGAATAGAGAAGCAGGAAAATACATATTCCAACTCTGCAGGCTCCTCCCATGAATCAAACTTCAAGGTATGCTCTCGAGCAGAGAAGTAGTAGTCCCATGTTATCCTGTACGGTGTTGCAAAAACGTACAGATCCATGCAGGTCCAGCTGTGTGCAGCCTCTGTCTGTATAAGGCAAAAAATACTTTTATCTGGCTAGTTGTCTCAAGAATGAAAACTTGTATTGAAAACATAAAATTTGTAAGTTTTACTTTTAAATGCATTGAATGCTTTGGAAGTTTCAAAATTTCCTTTTCTTGATTCCTTAACAGAAAAACCCAAACAAAAAAATGATCCCACATTATAAGGGGAGCAGAGGGAGGGGATAACAGAATATAGATGCTTAAATTTCAAACACCTGGGAGTATCATTCTATCAAGTTACAGCTTAACCAAAAGAGAGAGAGAGAGAGAGAGAGAGAGAGAGAAGAAAATGTATGTTTGCACTGAATTTACACGAAAGATATGCAGGAGATAGCGGTTAGCCGGTTTCATACACTAATAGTGATTCATCACAAAGTAATAGCAGTTCACTTATATATCAACCACTACCCTAATGGATCATACTGTCAGTGAGTTAGCAAGGAACTAAGAGCAAAACAAAATACCCTTCTGCATTTTTTTTTATGATTAATATTGATCCAAAATGGCAATACTTTCTATTACAGATGCGCAACCAAACACGTCATAGAATAAAGAAACAATAGTCTCAATTGAGTCAATTCACAATCAGAAACAGTGTCCAACACAATTAACAGAGACTCCACTTCACAAGTTCACTGATCACTTCCAATTATGACATACGATGGTCAAAGCCAAAAAAAAAAAAGAAGTAGGATGTCAAACCTTGAGATAGAGAATGCCACCCCCCAAACCGGAATCATCCCTCTCACCGGCGGTGAACTCAAGCTTCGCTTCGTTATCGTAAAAGCAAGCACCTTTCCACTGAATCGACCCGTTGCGGGGACTCACCGACCCAACAAAAGAAGGGAGCAAATCGACGGCACTGTGGAAATTGTTCAGAACGGGCCACGATATCCCGTGAGGGAGAACGGGAAGCACATCGTTGACTCTGAAGGGGACCTTGAGAGCATGCCCGAAGCTCCAAAACCCTAGAATCCAGAAAAGGAGACACAGTGCAGGAGAAGGAAGTGGAGACATGAATTTGGATGGGGCTTTTGGGATTCGGAAGTGGGATTTGAAGGGATTTTAGGGGGTTTGATCCATTTGGGGATTAGGGATTGGGTGATTATTTTGGATTTGGGAATGGACGTGTTGGTGGTGGTGATGGATGGAGACGACGTCGTCGGAGAGTGGCGGTGATGGTGGGTGGTCGTTGGGGGGTAATTATTCTGAGTGGATGCGGTGCAGGTGGGACTCATCAAGACACGTGGCCTGCAGGGGATGATGGAGTTGAGATGCCCGTTTCGCTAAGTACAAACTGGTTTCAAAAGGATAACGAAAACGTGATTCAAGTGTTTAAACTTTAAAGCAAAGAGTGTTTACCTATTACCGTTTTTTTTAAAAAACATTTTAGTTTTGTTACGTGATCTTTTTATTTTGGTTACATGATCTGCTTTTACGAGGGGTGTAAACGGATTGAGTCGATCCGATAAATCCGACAAATTCGAGTCAAATCGATTAAATTGGTTCGGTTCGATTCAGATTATCTGATCAATTGGACCCGATCTGATTGGAACCAATCTATATTTGGTTCGGGTATTGAATTGAGGAATTTATAATCCGTTACCTGACCCGACCTGATCATACGTTTATTTTTTTAAAACACAATAACACGTTACTATATACTGCCAGTCAGCGAGACATATTAACTTCACTTTACTCTCTCTTACTTTTCCTTTTAGCCTTTCCTTCGAATCCTTCCTATCCCAAATGCCCCACTCCCTCACACTCACCCTTTAGCACTCACAAAGCCCTAGCTGCCACCACCATCTGCCAAGCTCGTAGCCGCACCTTCATTCCCAGATGCAGAGACACGGACGCAGGATGCAGACCAACACATGGTTACAGAAGCGAGAAGCTGGGACGTCGAACTCCACCCAGGATAGCACAGCATAGTTGCTCCACCCAGACATCCCACAGCATTGTTGATCTCTGCCCGGCACAACCCATATAGGCAGCACCTTCAAACAGAGCCATCATGGGGATCTCCAAGCTCGCCTTTCAGTTGTTGCAATGGGAGCCCGACCAGCAATAGTGAGTTAACGACGGTGATGATGCAGTGCCTGGGATGACGGACGAGGTTATTCATTTCGTCAAGGAAATTTCTACACGACCTAAGTGTTGGACCGAATTCCCCTTGCCACTACATAATGGCAATTGAACTTTACTTCGATATTTTTTTTTTTAGTTATTTTTTAATTTGTTCTGATTATGATTCTCTCTCTCTCTCTCTCTCTCTTCCAATTGTGAATATGTAATTGCTTAATTAGTTAATTGTAAGTCTGTCTTTTCAATTAGCCTTATAATCTATTGCTAAAGATACAGATTAGTTTTCAGTATCTAAATTTGTTTAGATTATGAGTGTATGTTATTTTACAATTAAATATGAACCTTGACAAAACTTGAATTTGAGATCAGGTATTCGAACACCCGAACCGAACCAACCCAATTTTGATTGGTTCGGTTTGGTTTGAATTTGATAAAAAAATTTCATCAACCCGAACCAAACCAAACTAATTAAAATTGATCGGCCTCTCTCTCTCTCTCTCTCTTCCAATTGTGAATATGTAATTGCTTAATCAGTTAATTGTAAGTCTGGCTTTTCAATTATCCTTATAATCTGTTGTTGAAGATACAGATTAATTTCCAGTATCTAAATTTGTTTAGATTATGACTGTATGTTATTTTACAATTAAATCTGAACCTTGACAAAACTTGAATTTGAGATCAGGTATCCGAACACCCGAACCGAGCCAACCCAATTTTGATTGGTTCGGTTTAGTTCGAATTTGATAAAAAAATTTCATCAACTCGAACTAAACTAATTAAAAATGATCGGTTTGGATTAGTTTTACCCTTAAAATCGAACCAACCCGACCCGATTACACCTCTAGCTGCTACTGATATTATTAGGGGAAAAAAAAAGATTTAGGAAAATTTGCCCTTTATCTCTTAAAATATATATTATATGCACTTTAGTCTCTAAATTTTAAAAATATACAAATCGACTCGATGAACTTTTGTGAATGTGCATTTTATCCAAAATAGGTGTATTATACCCCTTAAATTTTGGATCATACATAAATTGACCTCTAAACTTTTCTAAATATGCAACTCGACATCCTAAACTTTTTTGAATATGTGATATTTTTGTTAATAATTGATGAAAAAATTAATAGAAGGATCAATTTACATATTCAAAAAAGTTTAGAAGGTCAATTTGCATATTTTCAAGTTTAGGAACAAAAATACATATAACTTATACTTCAAAAGCTAAAATGTATTTTTCCAAGGATTTATTATTAAGTTTAGGGACCCCGCGGGGATTGATAAAGAAGTGGGGAACATAGAGAAGTGGGGAACAAGGATGAGAAGAAAAAACACCACATGATAAGGTCTGGGAAAGGGGCGAGGAGGATTTGGGGTAACAAGGAGGCACTCTTCGTCCCTTCCCCGTGCAGGTGATATCCCTAAATAGATTTTCTTATGTAAAAACTTCACATAACTTGGTTATGTGTGATTTTTCACCACTTTTTAAATAAGTAGGGTCCAAACAAGACATAAAATAAAAGATAATTAATTATAAGAGATCACACATGATTAAGTCATGTAAAAATTTTACATGAAATGATATATTTCCCTACTTTAAGGTAGAGGTGTTCATCTCATTGAATAGATCGGATGAATCCAAAAATCCAACACTCCTTCTTACATGAGCCTTGTTGCTTAAAGCCATCATAATCCAAGTAATCAAACGGAGGTGCATATGATATGCTATTGTATTTTATTTTTTGTTTCAATCAAATTTAAAAAAATATAATTAAATGTATTTTAGAAGTGATCAATTTATTTTACATGATCTTGAAATTAACTAAAATTTTTTATGTATTACACAGATAAAATTTTATATTTTTTATTATTACTTAGATAAAATTTGGCTAATTCTAAAATATAAATAATATCACATAAATAAAATCTGGTCATTTTTTAAAATGATTAATTTTTAATATCATCTTAGAAAGAAATACTCGACCAAAAAAAATCTTAAAAATAAATAAATTTTTCTAGGGTATTATACCAAAAAAAAATGATCAATTCTAAAATAAAACCATAATTTTTAATATACCTAAACTTAAAAAGTATTATAATGCACCATATCAAAGGGGGTGGATTGATACACCCCTTCCATCCATCATTTAGATTGCCTAGACCACCAAAGTTGCTAGATTTGGATCAATTTGGACGATTCATTTTAAAACAAAATTAAATCAAATTAATCATTATCAATTGAATTCTAAAAAATATGATCTTCTTTTCTAACTTAAAACCTGAAATCAACTAAGTCACCTAATTAATTATGATTTTATAATTTATTTTTAAGCTTTCAAAGATCTAGATTTAAGCTTTAGTAATAGAATCACTTGTTTTTTTTGGCACTTGTTAAGTCAATTATTTATTCACACCATTATTAATTAACTCATAAACAAACTTTATATCATTGTTATTTATAATCATAAAAATTTTAAAAATATATAATTTTTTTTTCACTTTAACTTAATAACTCAAACCAAACCACCCCAAGTCAACTAAATTGGATCAATTCATATTTATTTATTTTTCTTAAACCCCAACCAAAAAAATTGAAAGAAGAACTATCCGTACAATTGTTTCTGGTTATAGATAATATAAGAGTTGGTAAATAATATTAATTTTTGCGCAAAATGTAATATTTCTTTTACGATCGGTTTAAACGATGGAATTAAAATTGTGATATTGAATTTTAATTTTAATTCTTTTAGAATCGGAGTTGATTTAGAATCCTAAATTTTATAATTGAGTTTGTCAAAGAATTAAAATAAAATTGTAATTTTAAATTTAATTTAATTTTATTATTTAAAAGTGTGACTCAAAATTTAAAATTAATAAAAATATTAATATAATAATTTTCATATTACTATAATAATATTGTTATAATTATAATTTTTTCTGAAAATTATTAATATAAAAAATAATAAGTTACAATCAATGAAATCTTTTATGTTTCAATGTTTTTATAAAAATATTAAATTTTGATAAATATGTTGCTAGTAAATAAATGAAAAAAAAAAAAGAAAGAATCATCAAGACTATAAGGAAAGAGATATGAGTTTGTTGAATTTCTGTTATCATTTTCTATTCTCAATTTCAATTTAAAAAATGCCATATTGTTTTTAATCTATTTCCTAGATTTTGTGAAGGAAATAGTAAAAATAATGAATGAATTAAAAAGAAGATAGCATTTCTGTAATTAAAACTGAAAAAAAAGAATAAAAATAGGAAATAGAAACAAAAACCAAATGGAACCTTTATTTTAAAATTTTGAAATTGACAATTCCTAAGGTATAAGTTAGGAATTAAGGATAGGTTATCTTAGTTGCTTTTTAATTCCATATAATTGGTTTGTAGAATTATGAGCCAAATTTATATGGTACTCTAAACATAAAATTGAAATTAATAAGTTCAATTTCAATTCCAAACTCCAATTCTGTGCATAATTCTGTATGCCAAATAAAGCATTAAAGTTAATATGTTTCAGAAAAAAGAAATATGTAGGCGCCCATTTTCACAAATTATTTTGTTGAGCAATTATCAATATGGTATAGTCTCCAAGGGAGAAAAGAAACTCTGATCAACCTTAATGAGAACTTTACTGAATAGAGAAAAGGCAAGAGTATAGTCTAATATGTACAAGAGGAGATTCTACTTATATACACCTCTAACAGGTACAACACAATTAGTTACATGCTGAATTGTTTCTATTTGACAACTCTAACTACCTGAGAACTAACTTAACAAACTCTAAAGTAACTTGTCACGACCCAACCCAAGCCGTAACTGGCGGCGCATAAAGACCCATCCCTAAGCAAGCCTACATTAGACCCTTTCCTTAAAAAAAATCGAGTAGAGTTTTCTTTGTATTCATGATTATTCCTAAATAAGAATCCTTTCCTTGCACAATTCATACAAACACAAAACCATTGGAATCCAGACATTCTCATAATGCACCCATAGCACACATCATAAGGGTTTAAAACATGTTCATACTTATGAGAATATATATGCATATACATTCAAGAAACTTTAATCTATAATTATTAAGATTCAAACTTGTCATAATTAAAAACAAATATACTTTTACTACAACAAATAGACTGACAGAGGAAGGACCCTATCTACGGGCTAATGGAGCATCATTAGAGATTATACCAATATTCAATAAAGGTACTTCTCAAATACTGAAAACTTCTGGAAACCACATGAACAAGAGTGTGGGTTTGCTAGAAATCTAACGCCATCGATTAGTCATAGAGACTCGAGCACTAATTTGCACCTGTCTACAAACATGGAGAGAAAGGAGGAGTAAGTTATATAGACTCAGTGAGGGATAATATAATTATAACAGGAGCGGGACAAGCTTAAAAATAAGCTTTTAGCAAAATACAACTTCATAAAACTTCTTAAGAATCTCATACATCATTTCTAAAAGTATAATAACTGTGCATTTCTAGAGAGGTTTTTAATCCAGAATATTCTCCTTACTAGGCAACCCCGATAACCTGACCCCAGCAATACTAACTTTGATTCACAACTAAGTGGCCCTAACAACTGGTCCCTAGTGTGACTTTACCTTATTTCGAATATATCAGCCAAACACACCAGGCTAGCATCTCCCCTGCTAGCTGGAGTTCTACCAAGGTGCACCAATGGCTAACATATCTGCTATTAGCAAGCAATTCTATTAAAGAAACCTTCCTATTCAAATTGTTTATTCAAAATTTCCAATTGTTCACAGTAACTGTACTATCAAACAAAGGTTCAAAGTATAGTACTTTCAAATTCTTCAACTTAAGGTATCTAGAGTTCTTCTACAAAATATTGAATTTAAACTATCTCTTTCTATCAAATCACTCAAAGCATTGGCTTTAAGAACATCACAATTTCTAATAACTTGAAATTTCATCTTTTTCTATCAAATTACTTAAATATCGAAAATGAACTTTCAAGGTAGCTTGTCCCACAACTTCACACACACATACACACACACACATATATATATAAGAAGCGTATCATATGAGAGGAGTAATTTATTATGAGAGTGAGAGTAGCAAATCTGGGCTGTATAACCATACATAGATGGTCAAGATTTAAAGTTGTTTAAATGTCACATGATCACTTAAAAAAGTTATCTGACTTTATGTTTTAATATTGACTATTTATACAAGATCCAATGGTCAAGATTTGCTCCTCTCACTCTCATAATAAACCATCTCTCTCACCATAATTTATTAAAACTCATTTTAAGCATGTATTTAAGAGATTAAAGATAAGAAACAAGTTATAGGTATATTATCACTCACAAAACTAAACCAAGAGGAGGAAGTCCCAACTTGTTACACCACGGAGCCAAAGGGTGATCTTCTATGATGTCTAACACCATAATCAAACATTAAACAGCCATAAATTAGCCTCAAGTAGTAAGGATTTGCTTATACAACTTTCAAAAACCAAAGCCCCAAATTCCTAGCCCTAGATCTAACTCTAATTCCTCAAATCTAATATCTATGGTACAAATCGACCATAACTTTAAAATAGACCAAAGTGGGAGCTTTAAGAATACCTTTGATAGTCAAAAAGAAGGAAAAGAGTGAGTGGATTGCTAGCTAGACTCCAAACTGCCACCCTCAAGCTCCCCAAAGCCATAAATTACACCTTCTTCTCTCTAGGAACACTTGAACACCAAAAACATCAAGTGGGGGTGCCAAAATGTTGAAGAAATAGAGGTTAGAGGTATGGGATTTGAGGTGGAAGAGTGGGGAAAGAATGATAAAGAATTCGCGAGACAAAATTTTAATCTTGCTGCCATTGCCTAGGTGGTGGATTTCAGGTGCCTAGGCGCTCGCTAAGCCGCCAGCATACCAATTCTGGATATCCACCACCTAGGTGTTGCATTTGGGCACTTGGACGGTGGCTCTTGAACTCAAAATCCTTCCAATTTGGCATACAATTGTAACACATAATCCAAAGCTCCAAAGGGTGTTTCTAAACAGATTTTCACTTCAATAACTCCCCAACAATCAAAGGAAAATCTTCCAAAAGAAATTTTTCAAAGGCCAAAACCATGCTAGAATTATAAATTATCTTGTTAACTTTTATTTCCTTTATTAACACACAATACATTGCACATCCACAAGGCTCAAAACCATTCTTAATCATGTTCCAAATCTAGTATCAAGAAATATACAATGAATTGGATTACAAAAAAAAAAAAAAAAAACCCTTTTAAGATCTATACCAAATAAACTCGAAATTTACCTCTTTAACACTTAATCTTTGTATCAGGCATTACATAACTAACTAACTCTCGAATGATGAATTGGACTCCGGTAACACCCCCTACAAGCTGGATCATGAAAATTAATCATAGTCAACTTGAAGTATAGTATAGAATCGGCTAGAAGCAAGGGGTTTTGTAAGAATGTCAACAACCTGAACGTGAGCGGAAATGGAGAAGAAATCCATAACACTAGCCTGAATCTTATCTTGCACAATGTGATAATCTATTTTTATGTATCATAATTTAGAAAAGATAATTATTATATTTTGATTTTTGATATTAGTAATAATTAATAGATAGATATAATAAATGGAAAGCAATTAATAAGATTACAATATTAATGAAGATTGAGACACGTAGGCCACTATTTTTACATGTATCAAAATATGAATGAAATGTCTAAATGCCAATGTGATAGGAAATGCCTACCTAAAAACTTATCCCATTCTATCAAGTGCTCCTAAAGCACCATGTTTGATTGTGTTTGTTCCATGCACAGAGTAACATTTCATCTTCAGTTAGTGATAAGGCCCACCACCCATACATTTATATTTTTTTATTTATTCAAAATTGAAAATTGTTACTAAAATGATAAATGTGTGACTTAGTACTGGGTCATATCACCAACTAAGTTGAAATGTCATCCATTGAGTGAAGTTAGGACAATTCAATTTCCAGCTCCAAAAACTCACAATAATTTCTATTGGTGCTTGCTCAAGTGCAGATGCAAAAAAAAATCTGCACATGAAGATCTTACTTGTATCAAGTAGTCGCATGATATGTGGAGTGGGCCATTGTAAGGTATATCATGTAACCACTCACGAATGATACACCATAGAGGCATAAACACTTCCCCTTCTCTCTCTCCATAGCTGCCATCATCTTCTTCTCTTTCCCTCCCCAACAACCATTGACCGACAAGCCTGCACTACCGCAAGCCACCATAGACACTGTCCTCTCCTCTGACAGCTAGTTCACCCTCTTTGGCTCCTGGGCCGGCGACCTCCACCTCTAAGACCTCACTGCCGACACCTCCGCCTGCCGCATTGTTGACCACACAACATATATCCTCTCCGACGCCTTTTCCATCAATAATCACCTAATCGTGTCGGCCTCACGTGACCGCACCATCAAGGTCTGTGGATCTCATGTCTAAACTCCTTCATGGTCTCAAGCTTGATGCTTTTGTTACTAATTGATTTCCAATCTTGTAGTGTTTCTTAAGATTTGAAATTACTGGACCTTTGTTTGATGGCATTGTGATGTGTATGGATGGATAAAAATCATAGAGTTAGAAAGTGGCTCGTGATCAAATTTGTTGTTTGTGGAGATGTTTTCGATGGTTTCTGGGGAGGGAGACAGAAAGAAAGAGAGAGGAAGGAAAATGTTTATGGTATATCATATTTGAGTAGTTACATTGTACACTAAATAATGATCCACTCCACATGTCATATAACTACGTGATACTGGTAAGATCTTCATATGTAGATTTTTCTTGCATATGCACCAAAGCAAGCGCCTGAATTCTACTCCACAACTTGCTCGTATATTACTACTCTTTTGGTATAATGCTTTCGAAGTCATAGTGCCACATATTGTAATCCAACAAAGCAGAACTCTTCCAAAGCATCATTTTAGAATTATTTTAGTGATTAATTAGCGGATCACAATTCACTAGCTAAGTATATAATATTAACTAGTTTATATTTTGAAGTTTCTATTAATTGTCTGGAGAGAGATGTATCATACAATAACAAATTTGACATGACCGTCACAAAATCTGACTGAAAAATTTCTATCAAGCGTGTGCAGAAAAGCAAAGGAAAATGGGTCATTTGGGGAATAATCTTTTCACATAAAAGTTTCACTTAATCATGTATAAGTATTTACCATTCATCAAGAAGATAGAACCTAATTCAAGTATATAAGAATTAAGAAGTCCAATTAATAATAAAAATTTACACAAGCCTAATTAATAATAAAAATTTAAATGCAACTAAATTATATAAAATTTACTCAGAAATGTGTATTTGGTTGGAGGATAAAAATGAAGGTAAAATTTTTATGGATAAGACCTATGTATAATTTTACATATGGAACTTATACATGAAAATTTCACTTTTTTTACCCCCCAATCAAACACACCCCACAAGATCCACTTTCGATCATGTGAAAATTGAAATCAAACTCACCATCTACCTTAGATCTTGCCATCAACCTATTATATCTTATCAATTAATTTTGAGAATTGAGAACTACTCTGTACGGTTCATAATATTTGTCACTTTAGCCATTTGCACATATATTAAGAAATCCCAAATCAAGAGTTGACTGTAAAAATGCTTAGCAAAACACCCTTATTTAATAACTAATATATTATATTAATATTTCATTATTTGTTGTACTTAAAATTGTATGGAGGATATAATTGAAAATTTTATAATAAATTTTTTATAAAAACATGAGAATGACAAATAAATTGAATAAAAAAAATTTATCTAAAATAACAGATATTATGAACCGAAGACAATATTATACAGAGAGTGAAATTTTTGTACAATTGAAGGAGCTGCATCAACCTATTATTTCTAATCAATTAATGTCGAGGATTGAGAAGTAAGAACTATTATATAGAGTGAAGTTTTTGTCCGATAGAAGCAGCCGAGCATGTGTTCCAAATGGCCCAACGCGACTGTCATTGGTCCATGGAAACATGCTTTTGTAAAGCTTGTGATTGTACTGTATCTATCAGTTTAATTTATTGGATTTTTAACATACTTGTAAAGCTGGTGACTGTACTGTATCTACTATGTTTTTCTTTATTGGATATTTTCGATGCTATTCTTTATTCGATTTTGGTGAAGGCAATTGTTTGCTTTCGACACAAATGATTCATTTCTAACATAGTAGCTCTTTTAAGAAACACAACCATCGAGTAACCTTTCTCTTGGTCTCGATCAGGTGGTAAAAGCCTTGGATAATGTAGATGAGCTATTCTTGTGGAGTGAAATGTAGTTACGATATATATTCTTATAACTAAGCACTGTTCATTGTACGGCGAATATAAATACTGAATTCCCAGAGGATGACTATTGGCGGCAGTCGCAGTTCCAGAATCTGTGCCACCATTTAGGCCAATGTTGTTGTTACTATTGGTGCATAGTGGCTCAAGCATCTCAGAACAATGCTGCTCTTTACATCCCAAAAAGAAAGCAATTTGAGTAGCAGGGAAGCAACAACACGCTATCTTCCACAGCAATAGGCTGCCTGAAAGGATTTAGCTGAACCTACAAGGAATCGCAATAGATCATTATAGACTTGGTAAATGATCAAAGAAGTACGTCCTTCAAGAAAAAAGAGACAGAAAAGAACTAATAAGAAGCTTACAGGCAGTCTAAGAGAGCGACCAATTACAGTCTTGATGCAACTTGCTGCAAGATGACAAGCTTCCTCACAATAATCAGTAAAAACAGCTGGGACATCAATCTTTTCAATTAACTCCTGTAATTTTTATAAAGCGAACAGAAAATGAAGATAAAACCTAAAATTAACACCACAATAAAGGATAAGCACAAGGTGGAAGACGTACAATACTAGGTAACCAACTGGGATAGGCAGCAATGCCACTATTTGGAGCAAGCACTAGATGAGGGGAGGAATCCTGCAAGTGCAACATTATTTAAGAGAAATTGTTTATTTTGGACAATCAGACGAAAATTCAATGCAGACTATGCTCAATGACAGCAACATATTAAGAACAAGTATTTTTCAAAATTTTCTGTATATTGATTCTTTCCTATTATTGGAATGAGAGACCTTAACCATATCTCTATATCGGTCATGATAAAATCCTCGCCATAACTGCAATGTCACTGCCGCAGTAATACCACTTTGTGTTCTTAAGATGGCGTGTTCACTCGCTAATTTGCATGTACACTGATCTTCATTGCAAGAAGCATACTTAAAAATGCTGATCTTCTCACCATCCCTGTTTACTGGGAGGAATGAAGGACATATATTTAGACCAAGCAGTGTCCAGTATCAGCAGACAGATCATTCATTTACTTATGACAGCAATGAATCAGACCTCTGTGGAGGAATTGCAGGTCCAACAAGTTCTATATGAATATGTACACCAGGGAAGAGTGCCCGTAGTTCTCCAAACACAGAAAGTTGTAGCAGCTCTTTCTCAGGTCCTTCCATATAAAATTTTATGAAGCTAAAGTTAGATGCCAAGAGAACATTACAAATTTGTTTATTATGAAAATACATATTAAACAAAGTGTTTATCAAAGCAAACATTTTACTTATGATCACTATAATGTAATGATAGATACAACCAAAGGAAAAGGCTTGTCAAAGCGTAAACCCTAAACAAGACATATAAAAGAAAAGGCCTATCAAAGCCTAGATTCTCAGGTTGGTTGATCAATCATTATTTCTATTTTTCAGACCACAAAAACAGTATTTCTTCTTTCTTTTTTTTTTCTCATTTTTAGATGAGTAATAAACCATGCATGCGTAATTTCAAATCAATATAGGAAGCATACATCAGTAAAACACAGCATAAGACAACACTTGATTAATGTAGCAGCTTCCTAAAACATTGATATACCATATATGTCATATTGTCATTTCATTGAAAAAGCTTAATTTGTTGGGTAGAGGCACATGAATGGTTTTGTATCTTAACATGCACCCTTACACAAGAGCCCTTTGGGCTTGAAGCGCGAACAATGCATAGGCCCACCTTACCGTATGCTAAAATTTAAAACAAGAATTGAATTTTAGAGCACTTGGTCGTAAAGATTCTGATACCATGTCATAAACCATCTCTCCCAGAAGCTTTTGTTAGGCGAAAGCATATGAATGGTTTTATATCTTAACACATAAGATACTGGAAAGATCTACAATAACACCTTTGAGGGCATTTAGTATAAAAGTCACCTAGAAAACACTAGCATCTAATCTACACTCACTACATGGTGATAATACTAAGAATCTAATATAGTTCTAACTTTAATAAACCATTTAAACATGGGTCTTTATCCAGTAGAAGACTGAAGACTAGAAGTACAATCAACTCAACTTAAAGCAAATGTAAATTTCAGGAGTCATTCCTGAAATGTAGTGTAAAATTGAACTAATAAAAAAGAGGTCATATTTAAAATTAGAATGCTTTGAGAGAATCAGACATTTTTAAGAGATTATTTACCAAGGTAATGTATGTACAACTTATCACTGACTTCAGGATTCAAGGTTCTGATTCCAACTACTTGAGCAGCATGATATATTGTAAGTGGCTGAAATAAAGAAGACCATACACTTAAAAAATAGTTATCAACAAAATGCCCGGTATATCCTGTGTATGCTTGCAATCTGTATTAGAGGAAGAAGATTTTAGTGGCAGTTTCTTTTCTATCAAAGCAATTAACAGAAAACAAAAATTTTCCCCCAATTCCAATTTATACTTTGCAAGGTAAAAGTAGTTTTCTTTTTTTTAAGAAAAGAATATATATATATATATATATATATAGCGATGTCTGAGGGGAAAATTTAAGCCCCCACTCCTGCCCATGCCTCGTACTTCAATTGTACACAAACTAAAAGAGCCATCAGTTCTCACTGTTGGATACAAGCAAAATGAGACAACATATTTAATGTTCATAAACACTTTTGAAATGAGAATGAAAAGATGGAACTAAGTAGAAGCTAATTGCAGCAATGTTGCACAATGTCACAATCATACCCAGTGAAGAAGCAAAGCAACAGGCGAGTCTAGTGGTATGTTCCTCCGCTTATAGTAGTCCCTCCAATTATGCAACTGCTCTGATATTGGAGATTCAGGCCCTGAGACCATTTATAAGTTGATTGTTGAATTTTACGGTAAATCTTATAAAGAGGAGGAACTGGGAGTAGAAGAAGAAACTCGAAGCTTATTACCATAACATGGACATAAATTACCAGGGAGACCCCAAACGCCATTCAACCTGCAAAAAAGATTAAATTTCAAAGGCTGAAGCTTGTTCTAAGATAAAAGGTTTCAATTTTATAATAATCATTAGGTGTGTATATCATATTTACTGGCTTGTTCTTTATCTAAAACTATAAACCTCTTTACTCATATAAACAGAATTTTGATTAGCAAAAAGTTTCAGAATATGAAGGAAATAAGAGAAAAACCCTAAACAATCAAATGAAGCAGACGATGCCCCGCAACGGCATTCATGCATCCACATCCCCATCTGATGGAGGCCCCTCTTGCTCAAGAAAGAACACCTCGTTTCCTGCTTCACACAAACCTGCAGGAATCACATCAATTTAAAAGACAAAAAACGATACATTGTATCTTCTTCTTTGAAGGTTGTTAGAAGCAGAAATCACCTGAAATGTAGCTTCTTGAGAGAAAGTGAAAGGAAAATCATTGATTACGTGCACACTCTTCATCTGTTGCTCTAGCCGATCACACTCGTGTTTGTGGCTACTCCAGTGTGCAATCTAAGGAGAAAAAGGGAAGAAAAAAAAAAAAACGCGAAGCGATGAAGCTATTTGGATGTGTAACGCGAAACTATTGAGATTTATTTAACCTAATAACCCTAAACAAGAACATGAATTTGAAGATTTGAAAACGCAGGAATCAGAAACTGAAAGAGAGAGAGGAACCTGGTGAGAGAGAGAACAATAAGCGACGGCTCCACAGCGAGCGCAGGGCCTTGTGGCGGCGCCGGAGCACCGCGTTCTTCCGCTCCCCTTCGCCGCGCACTCCATCCCTTCTTCTCCGACGTTTCGCCCTGCGACCGGTGCTCATGTGCATTTCGTGCTGGCCCAGCCCAAGCCTCCAAGCCCACTGGGGCCCAACCACTTCTATTTCTTAGGCGAAGAATCTGATCACGTTGACCAAAAAAAGAAGGAATCTGCATACAAAAATAATAAAACTAGTCATGACCAAAAATGATTTGAAAAATTAGTTGACCAAAAAAATTGAAAAACCATTTTTTAACATTTTTTTAAGGATTTAATTTAAATGTATTATCAGTGTAAAATAATTTTATACAGGTATCCAATCATATATTACTACATCAGCAAAACTCTTTAATATAACCATCTACTATTTAAATAGTCAAACAAATGAAATGTTTTGATTGGATGACAGTGTCAATGCATACAAATTAAACTCTTTTTTTAAAATCTTTGACCAAATTTTTTGTTTTAATTTAAATCATCACTATTCAAAATAGTTTACTCAAGCTAATATAGTTCACAACCAACCCAAAAAAAACTAATATAGTTTAATTTGCATTGATCAATTATAAAAGTAAAATTTTCTGTGTACTAGAACTTTCTATCCACAAAATTTCAAATGAGACTTTATGCTTAAAAAAATAAATATTAAATCATTTAAACTAATGAAACATGACTAAATCATTTAACTTCTATCCCAGCTTAATTTATACACTTTTTTTTTTTTGTGAAAGGAAGTGATACTTCTACACTTTGAGATTTGACCTATAACCTATACCGATTAATCATGCGCCAATTATTAGTTATTAAAATGTATCACTTGATTAATGGACTAATAACATTTTTTGAAGAAAAACAATAATATACTAATATATGTTGTAATTAATAATTAATTCATCACGAATTAACATATAAAAGGTATAATATTTTTATGGGTGTAAATAATAAAATTGTGTTAGAAATAACTGGCAACATTGATTTCTTTTAAGACTACAATAATATTATAGATTGCCACAACTCCACTCAATAGATATCAAGTTTGAGATGACAAAATAGTCCAACCCATCCTACCCTTTCCTCTTTTATTATAGGTTAACTTAAAAATAGAGTGAACAGTTTGACTGTTGAGAAATAGATTAAGATTGTCAACTCATCCAATTTTATGGTAAATTAGTGGGTTAATCAGTTTATAAATTTAGAAAATAAAAAAGAAATTATTCGGAACTAGGAAATCAGATAGAGATTACCTGGTCCTCGATTTAGGTTAGAAAACACGAAGTTGCTGTTGATCCTTGATCCCAGTTGGTGGCGGTGTACTTGCAAGGATTCCGATGCTTAAGTTAGCAGGGGCTAAGAGATACTGTATGAATAGAAAAGAGAACATATCTGAATTATCTATTTAAAAGGCTATTTATAGATAGATTTGGGGGTTTGAATAAGAGAGATTATCTCCTCTTTTCATAGGATTCTCCTTCAGTTAGGATCCCCCGTAACCGCCTTTGAAATATCTCCTCTAGTGATAAGATAAGCCTTTTAATGGATGTAGGGTAGACATATGGGCCAAGACTCCTGACTTAAGCCTTGGGTGCTGTCGTCCTATCCATGGCTATTGGGCCTATAGGGTAGTCCATAACAGAGCCCCCAACTCGGATTCGAGGTTAAGACCTCGGATTACAAGTTCTAATGATATCAACAGTCAAGTTGTTATTCAATCTTTAAGCATAACCAAGTTCCAAGATTACGACTTCGGACTACAAGTTCTAATGATATTAGGAGTTGAATTATTATCCAAACTCTAACAATAACTTGATTCTAAGGTTGAGACCTTGAATTATATATTTGGGAGTCGAATTATTATCTGGACTCCAAACATAATAAGCTCCCAACTTAATTATGAGATTACGACCTCAGATTATGACCTTGTTGTACTTGTTTGTGAGGCATGTATTGAATCATCTAACATCAGTGTTTAGGTGGCCTTCATTGAGTGTTCTAGTTTGCATGGTTAATTGGTGCCCCCAATCATTTGATCGACTCTACTGCTGACATTAAGATAAGTTTGGCAGGAAAACGTGCTTATCCGTAGTCATGTACAATCATGCCAAAGCCGACATAGTGAGTCTGCTAGTCCATGTCTTATCAGGGGTTACATGTAAGACAATAGTGACTATTGTAAATAAAGCTAGGTCATTGAGTTTTATCTCGAAGCCCCCAGTTTTCATTACTCCTAGGTCCATAATCATTTTCCTTTTAGAGGAAAAGATGTGAACTATTAGATTTGGAACAATATGTAGGTCAAGAGCTGAGGTTCATATTCCTTTGATCCTCGCATGTTTTGACGAGTTTGTCAAGGAAAGCTTGATACAAGTTCCAAGCTTTGCTTCCATGGGGCTGCTCTAACGTAGGTTTTATTCAATAGCTACGTCTATCGAAGCTCCAAACTCTTTTACCTCGAGCTTTTATGATCCCATTGAGGTCTTTGTTGAGAGGTGTTAAGCTCATTTTTTTTAATTCATCTTTGTGGTCGAGCTTGTTACCTTTGATCTTTCTTTATGTGTAGTCAAACATTTATGAACGTCACCCTACTGTGAAGTGGTCATGTTTGAGGAGATCTATTTCTTGAATTTTGAAGGGATCAAGCTCCTATTACTGATGAGCTCATTAATTAAGGTTGTAGTTCTTTCTAGTCCAAACTTTCGAGATAGGAAAGTGAAACATAAGATCCCCTTGAACTCATTTCTTTAATTGCTCATGATCAGTTCCTGGGCAGTTTTCGACTTTAGCCTTTTATAGGCAACCTTTTAGGCCCTTTAATGCATGGTGCCTTTGAACTAATCTATAGCAATGCTCTCAGTTCGGCCTAAAGGTTACAACCTCCGGCTTTGAGCTTTTGGCAATGGACTTGACATTTCCCGATTTCCAAGTTTATTAATGGAATTGAAATCGCCAATAGTATGTGCTTTTCTTTTTGCCTAAGTTAAATAACTTGAAGGGAATATTAGCGACACTTCAATTGGCTCATCAACTTACTTAAAGAATAAAATTACGCCGAGGTTATAAAGAAAACTTGGTTTTTTCGAGCTGGTTATGACCAGATTGGATTTTTAAGTTGGTTGTAACTGAATTGGATTTTCCGAATTGGTTTCTACCGAATTGACCGAATTGGATTTTTCGAATTGGTTGTAACTGAGTTGGATTTTCCGAATTAGTTCCGATCGAATGGGATTTTCTGAATTAGTTGTAACCGAATTGGATTTTCCGAATTGGTTGTAACTAAATTGGATTTTTAAGTTGGTTATAACCGAATTGGATATTCTGAATTGGTTCCGACCGAATTGGACTTTCTAAATTGGCTTCCACTGAATTGGATTTTCCGCATTGGTTCCGACCGAATTGGACTTTCCTAATTGGTAAACCTAGATTGGTGTTCCACTTAAGTGAACTTGGACCGAGGTGAAAACCTAGACCTTTCCGAGGTGGTAAACATGCATTAAGTGTTTTGCTCAAGTGCACTCAGTCTGGGGTGGAAACCTGGACCTTTCCGAGGTGGCAAACATGCATTAAGTGTTCCGCTTAAGGGAACTACTTAAGGGTTATATAGTATTTTTCCGAATCATTTGTTAACTCGGATTTTATTTGTCATTATTCCTGAGGTACCGAACCTAGGTTCCGTGTATCTCGACTAAAGGGTAATCAATCCCTTAATGATTTATGTAACCTTATTCTTAGTCAAACATTAGTTTTCTTGACTAGGTTCTTGGTCAAGGTCTTTGCTGAATTCAACCTCATTTTTTATTGCTGATTCGTAGCCTAAATTTGGTCTTCTAGCCCCCAATTTGGGCTTAGCCTTTCGACTTTAGAATTTAGGGAGCCATGGTGGCTTCCTTTGTAAGATTCTTGTAAAACACATAAGGAAAGCTCCTCGTTCATAGAGGGTCTCCAGTTTTTGCTATCTAGTGGGTGGATAAGGTGTTGGGAACACCCTTCTTAACTGGTGAAGAATAACTCAAATCTCTTAGGGAAGAGGTATTAATCACACCCTAAGGAGAGAAGGAAAAAACAAGTATGCTATTAAAAATTTTAACAATCCTTGTGGATGTGGATGTATGATGCTCTTATTTGGGCATCTTGGGGTATGAGTTTTGCTCTTCCCTTATATTCGTAGTGAAACTTTGCACTTTAGTTAATTACCTCAAGGCTTTCAGAATTTCCACGCTTAAGACATTACTTAAGGGGTTTGATTTAACTTCTCCGCTTAGATAGTGTGTCTAAGGGATTAGTTCTAGATCTGATTTAAATTGTCCTTCTTCTGCCCAACGTTTTTGACTTAGATTGATTGCCTAAGTGGTTTGGCTAGGATCCAACTTTCTCAAGTTGTCCTTTATTCACGTGGTTGTTTCGAACTTAGCTTAATTTCCTAAGTCATTAGTCGATTTCTAATTTTGTAGTTGTCCCTTTATATAGCGACCTACATCCGACTTAGTTTAATTTACTAAGTGGCTAACTAGGTTCCGACCTTAAGTCATCATTTTTCATCATGATTTAAATTCCAACTTTCAATCAGTTCCAATCTTAAGGAGCCGGTTTCCATGGGCTTTCCACGCTTGTAGTGAGATTTTGATCTTGAGGCCGTTTTGCTTTATCTTGAGTTAGTTCCCTAAGTGTGTTAGTAAGCTTTTGATGCTAGGATCAAATTTTGCTATGCTAAGTTCCGACTTGAAAGCCATTTTGTAGTCCACCCTTGGATGATTTAACTAAGGGAAATGATTTATACTCGACGCTTAGAGATGTTATCTAAGGGAGTTGATTTGAGTACCCGACACTTAAAGGAATTGTTCAAAGGAGTTAATTTGGGTACAAGGTAAAAGAAGAACATACTTTGCCTCTACTGGCTTATCTCATTATGAGTCGAAGGTTATTTGTGAGCTTTACTACTGCTTTATCGATCTCATTTTGAGTCAGATGTGGGCTTTAAACTTAGGTGTCGGCCGATCTCATTTAGAGTCAGAGGTTGCATCTAGTGAAGGCCAAGTATGGACTTTTGCTTTGTTTTTAGCATGTTTTTGATGTGGGGTAATGGAAGACGTCATGAATGTGCATTTTTTCCATCATGTTTTCATTCAGGTTCCGGTCTTGGCTTTGCTATACGTTTATTCGAGGTTAGTTTCTTCCGCAACCTTAATTCGAGCTAGATGACCTTATTCTTGGCCAAATGGTTATGGGCTTTGTGCCAAAATATTTCATGCAATGACTCTCAAAATGATATTGTGCATTAATAATGGCATTTATTTGCAATATTGTGCACATAAAGAGACACAAAATCATTTAAATGATCAAAATAAATCAAGTTTGAGAGTGTGCAAAATATGACATGCCAAAGATATAAGCATCATGAAAAATTTCTAAACCCAAATTCAGGGAATATCATGGATTTTAAATAAATATATATGGCATATAATGGGAAAATATAATTAGATATAAATGGGGAGGAAGATAAGGGTACCGTGCTATGACTTGCCATGCACAGATGGCCAAGGTTGTAGTTTCCAATCCCTCAATTCTGGGCATCGAGTCTGTGGAGTGGTCAACTGTGGCATGTTTATCCGAGTTGTATGGATTTGAATCTCGTGTCCCGTGTTTTTCTCGGATTTATACATCACGGAGATTTTTTAAGTAAATTTGGGCCGAGATATCTGCGAGCAGCGCAATTGGCATGGTGGCGACAAACTTAGAGGTGCATTTTAAGAGACGCGGGTTCAAATCCCGTATCAGCCAAGTTGACGTAGTGGTTACGTGCACTTATCCAACCGAAATGACCCTGATTCAAGTCCCTTCTGCTACAGTTATTGAATTTTCAACTTCCATCTCCTTCCTTTTTTTGTGCCAAGTGGATTGGCCGAAGACCCGGTTTTTTATGAAACTTGAGTTAATAGGTTGTCTTCTTCCTCGCAATGACACTAGAGTCCCTTTTCAGCTGCAGTTTCATTTTCCGGCAGTGGCATAGTGGAAACTAGTAGTGGCAGTCCTTCATCTCCATCACTGAATAGAGAGACCAGGAACATGGCAGTAGATGTGCCATTCTCAACCTTCAGCAACACCGGATGGTGTCTTAAGCTCCAAGGGCGGTGGCACACAAGAGCTGATGGCGGCGAAAACCTGCAGCAGCCGATGTCGTGACTCAGTGACACTGTTCCTTTCGCGATCAAGCACTAGCACACTCTCTCCTCCTTCGTGACAGTCATAGCACGAATTCGGGAAATATTGTGGTGCCTTACAGCAGAGGCAGCGTGAAACAACAGCTGGCACCCACCGACCTCTATTAATTCTTGCAACTGGTGGCGCCCACGACGGTTGTGCAACGGTGTGAAACAGTCGACAATGGTGGTGCAAGGTCTAGTGGAGTCCATGCTCAACACGCATGACCAAGGTGTGCCGGGCGAACCAGATTTGAGAGATCAAATTTTCAGTAACATGGTTTCAATAAATCTCTTGATTTAAGAGATACTAGATTTAATAACAAGAGACAAAAGGAATTATTTTAAATTCGTTCCTGTCGATTCTTAATGAAAATGAGTGAGGCCAATGTCATGACTTCATTCTTCTTATTTAATTTCAAATAATGTGACTTGTAAAAGCCTTTAATTTATTTGATGAAAGAATTTCAACTCGGAACCTGGCGACTTTAACAAAGAGAAATCCGAATAAGAGTGGGGGTCAGCAAATTGCGATTTGGATTGTAGGAAGAGACCACTTTTTTATCATAGATATTCAAATATGTCGTGCAGCTTTTCCCTTTGTTATTGTTTGTCCACAACTCGGCCTTTGACATAGCGTTTCATCCATAGCCGTAGGTTGATCTCCAATGTGCAAAGAAAAGAAAAAGATCAAATAACAACCATGTTCCCATAAATGGCGCCATTGTTCAGAACTAGAAAATCGGATAGAGATTACCTGGTCTCCGGTGTAGGGTAGGAAACACGAAGCTGCTGTTGATCCTTGATCCCAGTTGGTGGGGGTGTACCTGCAAGAACTCCGATGCTTAAGTTAGCAGGGGGTCAAGAGATACTGTATGAATAGAAAAGAGAATATACATAAATCATCTATTTAAAAGGCTATTTATAGAGAGATTTGGGGGTTTGAATAAGAGAGATTATCTCTTTTTTTCATGGGATTCTCCTTCAGTTAGGATTCCTTATAACCGTCTTTGAGATATCTCCTCTAGTGATAAGATAAGACCTTTTAATGGATGTAGGGTAGACATATGGGTCAAGACTCCTGACTTAGGCCTTGGGTGCCGTCGTCCTATCCATGGCTATTGGGCCTATAGGGTAGTCCGTAACAGAAATAAATGAATAGATCAATCCACCCAAAAATGATAAACTATATTGAGTTAAGTAGGTTAACTCCCATGTTAACTAAGTTAATTAACTTACCCTACTAATAAAAAGAAAAAAATATAAAAATAAATCAATGACCCCATGAATCAATTTGCCCTACTCGATCATAACCCTTGGGTTATGCATGGAGGGTTAGACATTACTCATATGATTGAACAAGTATAATGTTACTATCACCTTATTCATTGTTGGATTATCATATGATTATAGTGTTTACTGATGCAAACTTGAGAGCCACCCTCTAACAAAGAGAGGTTAAGGGTATTTCTTTACCTAGATGTTGTGATGGGCAACCCCGTTATAGTAATATAAATTGGGTTGACCTAGTTTTGGAAAATTTGGGATGGGTGAAGATTGGGTGGGAGTTTTTAATGGACTTGGATATATGACAACCAAAAGAAAGAAATAATTGGACTTAGATCGCAAACAGTTAAGGGGGTTTTTTTTAGTGCAGATTTTTCTTTCTGACATTTTTTTTTCGCTTTTTGCTCTATGGCTTTCTTTAAATGAAATTGGGAGTAAAAACTCTTTTCTATTTATTCCTTTCATTATTTATATGCTCATTTTCTCTTTTTCCTCCTTTTTCAGAATATTGTTTGTTTGTAGTTTTATTATTTCCATTTGTTAAAAAGCATTAAAAAAACGAAAATCTTGGACAAAATTTTTCATATTTTTTTTTAAATAATATTGTTTTTAATGCATTATACGTGTAAGAGATTTTATACTATTACTCTATCATGCCTTGTTAAAGTATTAAAAAAATTCTCTAGTAGTAATATCACACTTTAATGATGTGATCATGCATAATTAAGAGCAAAACTATATGTTCATTGCTAAAAGATTTGCGTTGTAACATATTCATCTCTGCAAAATTTTTCCTATGTTAGGTACAGATATATTACAACGCAAATTTTTCAGGGACAAACATATAATTTTACTCCATAACTAAATAAACATATCATTTACCCAAGAGCAGTTAGTCATAGTACAATTTTACAAGTGAATTACAATATATGTGAATTTTACCTACAACATCAAGGATTTGAATCCTAAAGACATCACTTTGGAGAAGATTTTATCCAACCATCACTTCAACTCAAAATTGCATAAGCAATTCTTAAGACTAATAATAATAATAATAATATCACTTGCTCTCATCATGCATAAAAAATTAACTCAATTGAAATTATAAATTAATGAAAATGAAAAATGATTGAATGAATCTCCCCCCCCCCTCTTCTAGCTTTTCTATTCTCCTTTTTTTCCCCCTTGATTCTCTTTATTGTAATTTTCTAATGTTGTTATATGATCAGCACCCGGATAAAACACGGCTTTTCCATAAAATAACTGAATAGAAAAGACCTTAACACATGAGTGCTGAACATATTTAACTTGAAAAACTTTTAAAATGAATCAAGCATTTCTTGACCTTTCATATTTTTCCCCTTCATATATCTCTTTTACCAAAAAGGGTTTAACCCATTTCTGTAATAGAAAGAAGATTGATTATATATATATTCTGCTTTAATTTGTTTCAAGTTCCTGGCCATTCTTATTATAACTTTATTAAACAGAATACTTTAACCATTCCATTTCGAAAGGTCATTTAGGCGGTCGATTTATATTCCTAATCCTAGTAAACATTGGGCGTTTCTGTAATATTATAGCATATCCTTGAATTCCACATTCAGTGTCCCGTATCTCTTTAGTGTTTAAAAAGATGAAGGATGCTACCAACTTTCTTTCTTGGTTTGCTTGTTCTACTTGACGTTCCAAGAAAAATGCTTTGATTACCTGTTTGGTAAAGTGAGATCCAAAGGTCATATGGTATATATTGCTATAGTACAAGCAAATAAAAAAGGTACCCCAAATCACACTCAACATTGAAAAAAGAAGATGCCAAATCTTTAGTGAGCAAATAAAATATCAACTATTCGGTGGATTTCATTTTTTTTCTCCCCCCTTTAAACCCTTTACAAAAGGTAGCTGCTAATTGTTATTATATAGCATAAGAGTCCATGCATGATTCTATTGAATATTTGAACCTAGAATTATTGATCGGATCTAATCCAAACAGTGGGTTCGGTTGGTCGGGCATAACATGCATTCAATGTAGTGATTAAACATAAATCGTAGATGAGCTATGATACCTATATATTAGCCAATCTACCCTAGCCTCAGCATTCAACAACAACCCCATCTCTAAAAATTAAGTTCCTAAAAGACAAAAGCAAATGAACTTGACCTGTTCAATTGTGTACTGCACAGTTGCATGCCCCACAACAATGGATGGATGGAAATGGAGTAAGAGGGGGGTATAAATTTTTGCGGGGTCTGAGATTCTATTTGATTAATATCAGAGTGGACCAAACTTCATTTATTACGCTTTGATCGATATACACAAACGTGAGTTTTTCTGGCCTGTATATAATTGTGTTTAGGATCACAATAGAGTGGCCTGATCGATATGCACAAACGTGTCATGGATCACGCTAAATTTGGGATCAATTTGCTCCCTCAATCTTAATTATTGAATTTTTATTCAAAAATAAAAAATTTAAATTTTTTTTATTATATCAAAAATTTTTATAATAATTCATATTCAATTTTTAATATTTATTAAAAATTACACTACCTATATTATCCTTTTTTATACAAATAAATAATTATTAAAATAATTTTAATTTTTTATCTTTTTAAAACACACACTATAATTAATTTTTTCAAAATAGTTTTTTTTTCAAAAAAAAAAACCTGTTTTAAAACAGTACCCGAAAACCAATGTCTCCTCTTAGGTCTGGCTATTAACGCTTTGTTTTCATTCTACCCTTTTTCTTTTTGATATTGCCCCTACGATGATTCTTGTTCTTAGTCCATGTTCGGGTAGTGTTTTAAAACAGTTTTATTTTTTTGAAAAAAAAATGTTTTGAAAAAATTAATTATAGTGTATGTTTGAAAAAATAAAAAATTAAAATTATTTCAATAATTATTTATTTATATAAAAAGGGATAATATGGGTAATATAATTTTTAATAAATATTAAAAATTGAATATAAATTATTATAAAAATTTTTGATATAATAAAAAGACTTAAATCTCAACTGTTGAATAAAAATTCAATAATTAAGATTGAAGGACCAAATTGATCCCAAACTTAGCATGGTGCATGATAGTCTCTCCCATGCATTTCATCTATATTGGTAAACTCAAAGTATATATATACACTACATCATCATTGAAATTTAGTAACATTCAAAAAATATCACTAAATTATAAAAAAAAAATTGTCAAATTTTTTTTTAATAACATAACTTATATACAACTCTTGTAAAAATGTTACTTACAGTTTTAACAATATTTTTTAAATGTTATTAAAGACTTTTAACAAACCTTTTTCAATAAATATTATTAAAAACTAAATATGTAACAGTGTATAAACTAGGATTTCGAGGCACCAAAATAAAATTTAAAAAAAAAAAGGGTTAGGTTTGCACTAATTGTATGTCTCCAATGGAGAGGTCCTGGTCCAATTTTCGGTGAAACTGTGGAGTTTGAAAACAGCTTTGTTTGGTTTGAAGCACCTATAATATTGTCGCCACTCGCCAGTGATAGCCCATCTTAGTCACCAATAATCCAGAACAGGGCTTACTTCATCAAAAGTTTATCTCTTTGGAAGTTTATTTTGACCTTCTTTGATGATTATGTTAGAGATAATTAGAGTCGAAAGTGGTGGAAGGACCAGTCCAAGCGGTAGAAGCGGCGGTTGCAATGTCGGAGAACGATGGCGCCGTTGCCAGCTCGTGGAAGCCGACATGGGAGAGGACGAGCGGGAGCAGTGCGGTGTGAGAGAAGAATGAGTTCTTGGATCAAGTTTCAAGTGAGTGAGAATGAAAATATCTGTGAGAATCAAATAGAAAGGAAAGAAACTGACAATGTTTGGAGAGTGAGAAAGTGTGAAAAAAATTAAAGAAAAACTAGAAACAAACAAAATTTGCTCTTCAAAGAGAACTCAATGCAGCGGAAACAAGTGTTTCAAAGTGAGTGTCATGGCTTTGATACCAAGAAATCCCAACTCGGGAACAACAAATTAATTCATAAATTTGGTCAGTGTTATTTTCTTTTTTATTATTAGTAAGTTTGATTATTGATTTTTTTTGGGAAAAAATTGTTGGGGATTCCAATCCTGCTTCTTGCACGTTCATTATTTTTTAATAATTTATTTTCATGATAACACTTTTACGGCCCAAGTGAAGTCGTACATGATGTTTCATGATTTTAACAGGACTTCGAATTCATTTCAACAGTACATCGACAAACCAAAAGAGTTACCTTTGCTAGGAATTTAGGAGTAGTTCACGTGTGGACCCACACATTAATGTTTCTTGATTTGGATAAAACTTCCGAAAATCCTTTCTTAATTTCCAAGCTGATGATGAACAGTGATGCAGTAAATTATTAGCGACTATGACAATAGGGAAACCTGATGAATCAGGCACAGTGATAGCAGGAGAGGAAAGGGAACGTCTAATCCCAACTACATCCATCTCCAAATTAATAGCCAGTGTTTCTCCTAATTATTTTACTTAACAAATAACAATAAATATATGCAAGGTTTTATTATGCACACTAGAGTATACTAGTATCTAAAAATTACATTTATATATGTTAATTATTGATTTAAGTGTCTAATAAATAATACTATGACAAGAAATTAAAGTTAAGAAATTCTCATCCATGTCCTTGCTTCGAAGTTGGAATGTCAGATTGCACAGTATCAGGTCGTCTGTGTAAGTTTGCGTTGGAATTGAATGATGGATTCGTAGCAGTGCTCTTGACTGGACTACGAGATATTAATATAGTATGGTGAAATCAATCTTGGGAAGACAACCCAAAGGGGAAAATATATCCCTCTGATTTGATCTGCCACTGGCTCAATCTCAATGCTTTGAACTTAACATGTGCAAAAGTCCAAAATCACTGCGGTTTAAAACATAAAAATGAAAAACTGAGGATTGGAATTTCCTTGTTTGGTCCCACCAACTTGTGATTTGTTTGGGACTACCGTATCCAATCCAATCTTCTCCCTGTCACGTGTATGCATGGCTGGTTATTAAATTGCACTGTTAAAAATGTGATTTACATTCTACGTAGCTGGACTATGGGTTCAGTATGTGCATCTCTTATCACCAGTCCCTGCTCCTTACCCGTTGAATGATTAGTATAATGCCGGAGCCAGAAGAGATCGAAGAGGCAGTCACGAAGAAGGAGAAAGATTAAGAAATAAAAGTCAAAGAGAAATATTAATTATGAAGGAGACGTACATGAGAGAACGGTTACTTGCTTGCTTCATTCAATTTCGTTGGCATGTCCATATTATAAATAAGATTAAGTTGTAAATTTAATTTTGATATATTTTCAATATAATTTTTTTATATAATTATCAAATTATATATTACTATATTAACATAAATAATTAATTTTTATAATTATTATTCCAAAAATTAAATATTTATTAGTATATATAATTAAATAATAACATAAAACAATTGTCCTCTTTTATAAGAGTAAAAGAGTTTTACACTGGTAAGTTTATCAAACTTAATCCTTTTAGTTGTTCCTTTAAACATTTTGTTTATTATGGAGACTATGCATTCACTTAATTTACTTTTTTAATAAACCTTATTGTCCATTTTTTTTTTAAAAAAACACAAATATACTTCAGAAAACTTGACTATTTTTTTAGAGAAAAATTCAAGTTAAAGAGAAAGGTTTGAACCTAATAATCAGATTGGTTATAATAATACGTAAACAAAAAATCGATCAAGTGAGTTAATCTCTATTGATCAAAGAACTTGAGCACATGATTCAATATTGTATTAACCCTCCCCTCCCCTCCCAAAACAAAAAAAAATCACATAAAACTAATCTTAAGAGATAAAATTTTTAACTTAAATGGTGGATAAGCACGAGTATGTTCGGCAGCAATATCATTTTTTTAAAACAAGATAATCATTGGTTAATTAATGGAAGCTTTGCAAGGACAAATCTCTAATTTCTTTATTTTGCTCGTGATTTATTTTGTTATTAGTATATAACAAAATATTTGACCAATGACATGATAACGGATATTATTTTTTATTATTAAATTATCTCTTCTATATAAGGAACATTGATTTTGGATACATTTAGATAAGCTTTTTCTTCCAAAAAAAAAAAACTTTTAAAACAAAAGCAAAAGTATAAATAGAAGCAAGATCAATTTCTAGTTTGCTTTTGAAAAAAACTTTAGTTTATGTTAAACTGTAAAATTAAATTATTTTAAAAATTGCTTATTTGTATAGTCATTTTTTAATTTAATTGATTATATAATAATTAATTTATATTTAAATATTCCAATTGAAAAGTAATTTTAAGATAATCTATTTTATTTAAATTATATGAAAAAATTATTTTTATATGGTAAAATTATTAAAAGGATATGAAATGATTGTTTATATTATACACTTTCTCCTTTTCAATATATCTATCAGTTTGATCAAAGTGATATATTTCAAATGTACAACTTTAATCAAACTCACACACACACACACACACACACACACACACATATATATATATATATATATATATATCGAAACGGAGGGAGTAATATTTAACACTTAGAGTCAATTTAATAAAAATATAATAATTCTGAAATAATCAACTTTTGTTTATAATTAAAAACTTTAAAAAGTTACTTATGATTATAATTTGTTTTCATTTTAAAATTAATAATTTTTTATTATAATCTATTTTAATTTTTTTACCAAACATATTTGATTATCTCAACACAACTTTTTTCCTAAGAAAAAGCTATTTTGAGAGGTTTCCAAACATGCTATAAAATTTGAATAAAGCTGATTATTTTTTGTTGAAAATTGCTAACTTTCACACCTTCACGTGAAAGTTAGCAAATTTCACACTTTCTATTGGACAAAAAACCCACTTACTTTCCTTTTGAGTTAATTTATAGTTTGGGATAACTTTGTAATTTTATTTTACCCACATTATTTACTACCCTAACTTTCTCTTACCCAATTAATATTTACTATCTACAATTTTTTTTATATGAATATACAATATTCGTTTTCTCTCTTTTTCTCTTACGGTCTTACCTAAACATTATATAAGTGATTAAATGCTCAAAATATATTATGTGGATCGATATATTTTAATCCTAATTCATTAAAATATTTATTTATAAGTTACATAAACAAGTATCACTGTAAAAATTTTAATACATACGGATGAAATGTTAAAATTTAAGAAAAATAAATAATTCAATATTCACCAATAAAATAAATAATTTAATAATTTATTATAAAATGAATTGAGATTTTTATTTCAGATGTTAACAAAAAATTGTATTTATGCGAAGTACGAAAAATATTAAATAATATTATCTATTATTATACTGAAGTTTCAAAATTAAACAGAATTCGTAAATTACTAAACCATTAAACTGTTTGTTAGGGACATATAAAAGAAAAATATTTTATTGGATGAATATTAAAATATATTATTTCTCATAAAAAATATTAAAATATATTACTCAATATATTGTAAGACTATTTGAACTTCTAACCTTTAATGTTTTATTGAAATAAGAGACAAACAAGAAGATAATAGTGGATTAGTATTAAATATATTATTTCTCATAAAAAATATTGAAATATATTATTCTGTATATTGTAATATTATTTGAACTTCAAACCATTAATGTATTATTCAAACAAGAGAAAAAATAAGAAGATAATAGGGTTATTTAGGTGGAGATTAATAGTGGATAGTAAATATTAATTAAATGAGAGTAGTAATTAATGTGAGTAAAATAAAATTATAAAGTTGTCCCAACCTATAAATTAATTTAAAAGGGAAGAAAGTGGATTTTTGGTCTAATAGAGAATGTGAAATTTGCTAACCTCCTCTTTTTTATTTTGTTTTTTTTTTAAAGTTCATCTAAACAAGTTTTACAAACTTGAAAAGTTATTTAAAAAAAAAAAGTATAAACAAATGCACCACCACTTTACACAATTTTAGTCCTTGTCTTATGTAGTATATTCACATTGCATTAATTAATTGTACTAGCTCAATTGAACCGCGAAGCACATTTCAAAATATTAAAATTAGGTATATATTATAAAAGGACTACTACTACTATACAAATATTATTTGTAATATTAAAAGTTCAAATTTTAGAAATGTCATCAAAATTGTGTGAATAATTATAAAGACAACAAAAAAATATGTCGTAAACTTATATATAATTACAACTGTTATTTACAAAACTCGTCAATTTGACTCTGTCAAATTGTAATTCAACGGTTAGATAGATGAAAAACCTATTATATATGGGTTAGGATTAAGTTACATTAGTATAATTTTAAATATAATTATATCACTTAATAACTTTCTATAAAATATATTTTTCATCTATCCAACCATTAAATTACAATTACACATTATAAAGATTATTTATGCCAAATATATATATATTTTCAAATTATACTGCACATATATATAAATGTTTAGTTTTGTGAGAATATACGATATGTGATTCAATATTCTCGATATATAAAAATAACTTACAACATGAATAAAACATATGGTATATATGATCTAAGTTTCCTTTTTCAGATTGATAAAATAGTTTTATTAAAAATTAAATTCCTCATCAATTAAGTATCAAAGTAAATAATTAAAAATTCACGTAAAAAAAGGAGTAAATATTTAAAAATTAAAATCCCTCTAATTATGATAATAAATTTCAACACACACACACACACACATATATAAAATGCTATCAGATGATCCCAGCATTGTGGTTATTGGCATGTTTCCCAACATTTCGCAAGGTGGCTCATATAGCATACTTGAAGCCAAAATGATTTCCAATTTGAAGCGACAAATATACTATATCATTGTTCACATGCAAGTTGGGATTAATTAAGTGAATTTAGCAAAGTTGGGATATGCTTCATATTAATTTTTGATATTCTTCTTGACTTTTATGAAAATTGAAATCATTCCATGTCCTCCGGGCGTACAATTCCATGATCTTTCTATGCTATGATTTTGAATTAGCGATAACATATGCTGTATCCTTTTTTTTTTTCCCCAATGTGACATGTCCCGTATCATTAATCAAACAAAATGAATTATTGACACGGTCAAGATATAGATTTTTCTTTTTAATATTTGAGCTGGCATTGTTTTGAGTCTTTAGTAATCTCCATACATTATTCTCCATTAAAGTTATCTCTTTCAAATATCGCCTCAATAATATGATCTCGATCAGAAATAAAATTAATAAAATTCCAATGAAATCTCACCGCCTAAATCTAATTTCCAGCATCAGAATATCTTTTACATTATAAAAGGCGCGCTTTACCACAAAAGATATATATCAAGCATCAACATTAAAATCAAAATAAAAGAGGTAAACACACACAAAAAAAAAAAAAAAAAGGAGAGAGAAAGAAACAAAAGCACACGAGGCAGCACGTGTATGATATCACTTCTAGCAAGATTAGCATTGATACTCTGCACCCTAATCTTCATCTTTTATTACAAAACCCATCAAAGGACACACTGTCTCCTCCGTATAGTATTTAACAGTTGTCGCTTTTTCACGAATTACCAAGCAAGGAATAGTATATAATAACAGTAAATTCTTTCTCTTTTTTATTCATGGTTTCACATTTCAATAATAAAGGCCATTACTCCAGTCAAAAAAAAAATTTCATTATTGTTTCTATTTTAATTATAAAATTTAATTAATATATATTAATAATATAAAATAATTTTATATTATTAATAAAAAAATAAAAAAAATAAAAAATTATAATAAATTTTTTATTTAATAAATAATTATTTATATAAATTAATATTTTTTATTATTTTTACTTATTAGTAATATAAAATTATTTTATATTATTAATATATTTAAATTAAATTCTTAATTATATTTTTAATAAGATGTTTGACGTGATAAATGATGAATAAAATTTCTGGTGAAATAAGAACACACGTCGCCGTGAAAAGCGGATATTTTTTCATGCCACCGGTTCAGGGAGCCGAGTCGGGGTTTGACGGCGCGGTTCGGCATTGACCTCCGGTCAACCCTGCCCTCTCCCCCGACCAATCACTGTGTGACATCGTTTACAAATCCCAAAGATTGACCATAATCTCGTGAATCAACCGCGAAATGTCGTGTTTGTGTTTTGGGGAAAGATAGTTCATACTAAATTAATGATATTTTAATATATTTATGAAATTATATTTTATATAATATAAAAGAATTTTGTATTATTATACATGAAATTTTTAAAATAATAGGCCTAAAATTTTGTTAATATAATAATATATAATTAAATATTAATATAAAAAATAAATACATAGCCTATTTTTATACTTAAATTTGGCTTATTAAAAATTTACAAGTTGACTCAAGTTCAAAGGGTTTGCTTGATTTAGATATGAGTTAAGCTTTTTGGCTTTAAGTACATAACTTATTTTTAGCATAATTTGTATACTTTTTTTTATTCAAAATATCTATCACTTTAATTCAAATTTATCTGTCATTTTCACATGTAAACATCTCTATAATTAACCATTAATTTTAGATTCTTTAATATTTATATAAATGACTAAAGTGACAAATATTGTAAATGGAAGGAAATACCATAC
The DNA here is from genome assembly GCA_031439585.1 of Pterocarpus macrocarpus. Taxonomy (NCBI): domain Eukaryota; kingdom Viridiplantae; phylum Streptophyta; class Magnoliopsida; order Fabales; family Fabaceae; genus Pterocarpus; species Pterocarpus macrocarpus. The sequence goes on along the minus strand of CM062520.1, from coordinate 59,717,405 downwards.
ACATAATATAAAATATTCAACTAATATATATATATATATATATATATATATATATATATATATATATATATATATATATAGTCAACTCAGAAACTACTGAATCAAATATAGCAAAGTTTAGGCTTGGCTCATAAAATTAGTTTGTTGAGCTACTAATAAATAGAGTTAAAAATAATTCATGAATTGACTTTACTCACTTTCAATCTTACATCCAATATATGATTAAATTATGAATTTAATTTTTATGTGTTATTAATATAAAAATATTTTATATAAATATTTAATTATGTATTATTATATTAATAAAAATATTTAATTATCACATTTATTATCTAAAAGATCTCACATACAGTAATATGTGATTAGATAATAATATAAAAAAATTTTATACCGATATTATAAAATTTTTTTATGTTGACATATATCAAAATTAATTTTACATTAAATTTAATTTTGATATATTATTAATATAAAATAATTTTATATAAATATCTAATCATATATTATTATATCAATAAAAATGTTCAACTCTAAGCCACTATCTACAAAATTTTACATATATTAACATATAAACAAATAATAATATAAAATTTTTTTATATTGATATTATATCAGAATTTTATATATATATATATATATTAAAGAAAGTCTTTTAAGAACACAACTGAAGTGGAATTCAGAATCTTGGCGCCATCTCTTCCAAAAATATAAATGAAAAAGGGCAGATTTTCAGATTTGTTAGTGAGAGAAAGATTTGATTTTCCAAAAGAGACTTTTTTTATTTTTTTTAATTAATGTTAGGAGAGGGAAGGAGAGAGTGACATGGAGGGAGAGGCACATATGGATATAGAACAACATAACATGTTACATTACAGCCCGTATTTGAGATTTGGGCACCCACGTTAGAGAATCCTCTTACCCTTTTCCTCTCTCTCTCTCTCTCTCTCTCTCTCTCTCTCTCTGTTTCTTTTTGGTTCTCCTTCATCAAGCAAGTGATGGAGACCAACGGTGTCGTTTCCGAAGAGGTTCATGTCTTGGCCGTCGATGACAGCCTCGTCGATCGAAAGGTTATTGAGCGCTTGCTCAAAATCTTAGCTTGTAAAGGTAAGCGAGCTTTGACAAAAACATGTACAAATGAACGGGGATTCTCATTTCTTAGTAGTGTTGTTTTTTCTTTTCCCATTTTTTTCTTTGTATTTTCAGTATTTGGAATTTTTTGAGGATGAGGATTTTTCTTTTTCTGGCTTGGCGAAATTGCAGTTACTGCCGTGGATAGTGGAATCAGAGCCCTGCAGTTCCTGGGGCTGGACGAGCAGAGAAGGACCTCTGAATCGGATGGTTTTGTGGTATGTATCATAGGGAACTTCTCATTTTCCCGGAAAATGTTTCCCCTATAAATGACTCAATGAGAGTTTAATCTTCTGCTTTTGCTTTTCTTTTCTCTTTTATGTACTTTCCTTAGCAGGGTTTGAAGGTGGATCTAATTATCACGGACTACTGCATGCCCGGAATGACTGGTTATGAGTTGCTCAAAAAAATCAAGGTACAAAAATTCGAAACAGAAATGAGAAAATTCCTTCATTTTTGCACATTATAGATAGATATAAGTTGCTAACAATGTTGATTTGAAGCAGGAATCGTCCACTTTCAGAGAAATTCCTGTGGTCATCATGTCCTCTGAGAATATTTTGCCGCGCATAGACAGGTATATATCATTATTATTATTATCGCTATTATTTTTCAGATTAATTACACTCCTACATATTGTACTATGACCAAATCAATAATTGAACATGTATTAAAAAATTTCACTACGTAAAAAGTTGTTGTGAACCATTTTTAATTTTTTGAATAAGAAAATTGAAATGATTCGGAAATTTTCGAAAATATATGTGTATGTAGATGCTTGGAGGAGGGTGCAGAGGATTTCATAGTGAAGCCAGTGAAGTTATCTGACGTGAAACGATTGAAGGATTCCATGACCACCACCAGAGATGTTAGAGCCGGAAGCCAAGACAGAGGATACGGCGCCGCCGCAGGCGGTGGCGGTGGCCGTGGGATCAATAAAAGGAAGCTGTCAGACACCTCTGACCTGTCATCATCTCCACCGTCCATTTCCTCGTCAACACCTTCATCGTCACCGTCTGATTCTTCTTCACCTTCACAATCACCGTCATCGTCCCCTTCGCCTTCACCCGGCGTGCTTGATTCTCCAATCAGACGGCTTAAAATGACCGGCGCCGATTGACTCTTGCTATACCGTCCACACTCTCCTTTCTCTACGGTGGGCACTGCTGCAGTATCTTCATTCCTTTTTTTTTTTTTTAAGATTTATTGTTTTTATCTTTTGGGGTTCAAACTGCAATTACCCGTTGTTTGTAACGGTTTTTTGTTGCATTATTACCCTGTTCTTTTCTTTTGCTAATTTATTTTGTATGTTTGTATGAAGGTGGGTTAAAGTTATTGAAATGTATTATTAATATTAATATTATTATTATTATTGTTATTTTCCTTTTCATTTTTTAATAAAAAGATAAAAATGAATATAAAATAGTAGAGATTAATTTTGATCTATTTATAGTATAATCACATATTTTTATTTATAAAATTTTTAAAGTGATTGATGATTGAATTAAATATTTTTATTAATATAATAATATATAATTATATTATCACCCCAAATTACATATTTTATCCTGCCATAATATCAAAATTAAATTTAAAATATTATGCCCTTTTATATGAATGGATACTTTGGATAGTCAAAATCACAGTTTGTCTACGCTTTGTTCACTCAAATGTTTCGTAACTTATTCTATTTTAATGAAATCTTTGAATTAGGAGTATTGTGAACGAAAACATCATGCATGGAAAGAGAGTGATTTGTCTCTAATTGAGCTTATCCAACTCGAAATATATTAATTAAATTGGTAGATTATGGATATTGTTGATTCAGAAAAAAAAAAAAAACAAAATCACAAATTATGAAAAGGGAGAAGGAAATAAAACAGAATAATAAATAATATGGGCTAGAAGAGGTGCAGAGTGAACAGTGCATATGGGTTTGGAAATGATGTGAAACAGATGGAATATAAAGCTATGCAAGATCTTGTCTGCTACAAAGAATCACAAAAGAATGTGGATGTGCATTGGACATGCTTGAAGTGTCCCCCCACATAACGAAGAAGGTAGGAAGGAGTCGTGGGGTCTTGGAACCGCTATACTTGCCCAGTTGTCTCCAGTGGATGAGGGTTCCCTGCAGTAAAACCCTCTTCTACATCAGAAAAAACATTGCCTGTGTCACGTGGAAGTGGAACCAGAATATTTGGTTGTTGCTACTGGACCATAGTGATCCAAAGAGAGTGGGGGGACACCTACACGGCTACACCTTGCTGTAGGTTTGGTTCTTTTCATCTTTTTCCCGTCTCTCTTTTTTAAACTGCTCGCTCCCTTGTGATAGAAATTTGATAAGGACAGGGTTTGTTTTTTGTAGTTAGAGGTAACATGACCGATCAAAAATTCTAACATTGGCACATGATGTTCAAGCCAAAAAGAAGTTAATTTTACGAGTAATGCTGCTAGGACATACTAGGATTAAGATTATTCCCTTATGTTTATTTTCAACATAATCATATCATGATGAATTAAGATCCGCTTTCTACATTATGACATTTATGTGGAATTAATTGGCACTAATAAAATAAATAACTAAAATTCCTGTGATAAAAAGAAGAAAGAAAGAAAAAATTACTTTTCATCAAAATTGTTAACACAAAAAGTACCAATAACATTTTGTACAAAATGATATTTCTCCAGTAGAACTAAATGTGGCACCACATGTAAACATCTGTTGGTTTCACTCACTTAATTAGTCAACCATTTTTTGTTTTCTCTCTTTGCTCTAGTAACTCCTCTATTCGATTTTGTGTCATTTATTGTCCTTCCCTTTTGTGTTGTAAAGTATAACTCGAAGCTAATAAAGGTAACAACTTACCTTATTTTAGAATTCAGTTTTAATTTTGTTTCATTTTATCTTTAATTGTATGTTTTTCTTTTATTTTATTGTTATGTGTAGGTTTATCTTTATCTTATTGTAATTTAATAAATTATTCTTGTAATTATCATCTCTATAATAAATTCTCTAATGTGATTCATAATTCAGCTCAATCATCCTTCATTTAAAATATTTTCATAATATAAAGCCTTTATATCACTAATGACAAACGTCCCTACACTAAAATTCCTATTATCCTTTTCAATGAAAAAACTCCAATACCTCTCAACTTTGGTGGTTTTATAGGAGAAATTTTGGCATCCCTACAAATAATCTCTCCCCTCCAATATGTATGTCATTTGACAAGAGGTTTGATCATCTCATACTTGGATTTTTCCCCTCTTGCATATCTCAATCTTGTTCTAGCACGTTTCAAAAGTTGTATTATTAAAAACTTTGCTTCGTCTATAACCATCGACATGAAAATCTCTAAAAAGGTTTGGTTATCACTTCAATGTGTTTTTCATGTCTATAATTAGTGCTTCTATACCATGTGTAATGATTTTGTTGATGAGATATCTTTTGGTCAATATTGACTTTTTCACCTTCACCATGCATGATTTGGGCTCACCAATGATTTTCGCTACCATTATAATAGACATAGTCTTTGTACAACAATGTTCAATTTGAAGGAGGTGAAAAAATAAGGATAACAACCTATCTTATTTTAGGATCTTATTTTAGTTTGTTTCATCTTATCTTTAGTAATTGTGGGCTTATCTTTTCTCTTATTGTTAATTATTTGTAGGTTTATCTTTATATTATATTATTATCCAATAAGTTATTATTGTAAACATTATCTCTATATAATAAAATTTCTAAAATGAATCATACTTGAGTTTAACTAACTTTCATTCAAAATATTTTCATGATGCGAGGCCTTTTTATGGCTAATGCCAAACCCTTTACTAAAACCCTTGGTGCCTTTATTAATGGAAAACTTCAATGCTCCTCGATCTTGATGATTGTATCAAAGAAACTCTAATAGCCCTACAAATGATCCCTCCCCTTATATGCATATGCGACTTGGCAAGAGACTTGATCATATCATACTTAGCTTTTACCTCTAGCCCATATTTCATCATCTTGGTCGAGCATGACTCGTAAATCTGTCTTATTAAAGACCTACTTTCATCTGACCATCAACATGAAAATATCTGAGAAGGTTCGATTGTTACTCCAATGTGCTTTTCCTATCTATATTTGGTGCTTCAATACCATATGTGATGATCTTGCTAGAGAGATGTCTTTCGATCAAGATTGACTCTTTTCACATTCACTATGATTTGGGTCACCAATCATTTTTTTCATTATAATCCTAACATGGCTATTTTATGGCAGCATCCAATTTGAAGAGGGTGATAAAGCAAGGATAACAACCTATCTTATTTTAGGATTTTGTTTTATTTTATTTTATTTTATCTTTAGTTATGAATTTATCTCTTATCTTAATGTTATCTGTAGGTTTATCTTTATCTTATTATCCAATAGTTATCCTTATAATAACTGTCTCCATATAATAAATTCTTTGATATAACCCAATGTTAAGAAAACTGAACTGGGTATCGAATCGATCAAGGCAGGGATACAAAGGTTCAGAGGTTCAACCAGGGGTTTGACTAGGACATGATAAAATATATATATTTAATTATTTATATAGAAAAAATTATATTAAATTATTAACAATAATATAACAAATATAAAATAATATTTATTATGAAGCACTTTATCAAACATCTTAAATTTAAAATCCATTTATTTTAATTTTTACTTCCATTTCTTTTGAAAAGTACTTACAAATAGTATAACAATCATTTTAAATTAATTTAAGTGTATATAGCAAATAAACATAATAAAAGAGTCGAGGTTCTATAAAAATGAATTTTTGTTTTGACTAAGCTTCTTCCTTTTTTTTTTTTTATAAAAGAAATAATAGCATTTTTACCAAAATTAAAAAAAAAAATCAGTCAACCGATTTAACCGGTCTGATTCACACCGATTTACCGTTTTTAACTAGTTTTTGACCGATTTTGACTGCATCCAGTTTAATGGTGAAGATCGGACCGACTTGGGGTCCGATCTGATTCTCTTAACATTGATATAACTCACACTTGAGTCCAATTAGCCTTTGCACAGTACGTTTTTGGAAGCAAACCTTAACTACAAAGTGAAGCTCTCTATCTTTGAAGCATGGGTACTTCTCTTAACTACAAAGTGAAGCTTTCTATCTTTGAAGCATGGGTACTTCTCTTATGCAAAAGCACCCGTACCGGGTATAAGTATGCGCCGGGTACACTTGGGTATGCTTGGGTAAGTATCGAAATTAATTTTTTTTATTTTTTAATATTTGGGTACGTCTAAATATGGTTTGTATGTGATTGGATACAACTTGGGTACGATTGGATATAGCTTAAGTACGACTCTACCTAAAATTTAGTTACTTTAATGTTAAGTTGAAACCTATCTATGTTTTCTTTTTCCATTCTTGTGACACCACTTTCAGAGGATGAGCACCAATAGCCCTAAATTCAAAGCACCACACCTTTAAAATGCTTCCCTAGTGAACACCAGCTAGTTATTGTTGACTAATGTCCGATAATGACAAGCAATGACATATGAGTTTGTTCCCTCCCTCTCATTAAATAACCAACAAAAATTTTTCATTTTTCATTTTACATTCTTCCTCATTCGAATGGCCACAAGCAACAACTTTTCAAGGATGACTAGGTGTAACAATTGTGACAGACTAACAACATGGATATCTATTTTTTGGCTTCCTTTTCTTCGTGTCTTTGCTTGTTTTTTTCTTCATGTGCTTGAATCCTTATTTAGTCTCTATTTTTTTTTCATTATTATATTTAAATTTATCTAATTTCTCTTTTTATTATCATATGTGACATATCCATCCCTAGTTTTTTAAAAATTTTCGTACCCAATGCGGGTAGCATACCCGTGTTTGTGTAACATAGCTTTCTATAACTATAAAGTGTTCCTGTGACACCGCTGAAGCTTGATTGTGGTTATGATCCCCATCGCATGTCTTTCGATATCTAGCCTAATCCATTCTTAAAATTGATGTGGTTGTGAAGTTTTTGCTTAAAGTAGATTCGTGACAACGAGATAGATGAAATGCTTTTGAATCTTGGCTAACTTCACGAGGCACCCCATACCAGCTTCAAGGAGTTTTCTCTATGGATGTCCCTTCCCCTCGTGTTCAATAATGGAATTGTACATTCAAAAAATGGTGATTATATGATAAGTCATTATGAAAGATATCTTGACCAATGAAAATGTTTTATTAATTAAAAATATCTTCAATCTATCTTCTTATTTTTTTTTTTTCGGCCAGCAAAATATCTTCAATATTGTAAATACAGTAAAGTAGATGAATAAGAGAAATAAAATGTAATTTACACTCATATTATGGGAGGAAGATCATATGAGCCGAGGTGATTATAATCCATTTCAGGACACGGGTTGGGCCTATCTAATTACAATGAGGATCTTAATGGTTTTATTGGGGTCCATGAAACCCAAATTGCGGGGCATAATAGAAGAGAGGGAGTTAGACAATCTTTACGCCAGCCATCAGTACTGTTGCTGCTGGCTGGCCCCATAATCCAATGCCCTTTAAACTACAATGGTGCAAAGTTTAGATTTAATGTCGCTCTTGTTTGGTGAAAGTAAAATCTGCTATGTTTTGTCTGATTTTGCCACCATGGGATATCTGGGCCTTAGGACATTTGTTGTTATCACAGTAGACAAAATTTCATATGCGGTCTCATCTATAAAAGCATTTCTTTTTTGCCTAATTGGGCCAAGTTTAGACGCTAAAACGGGAATCATCATCGGCCAGTTTCCTTATAAAGAAATTCCACCATATGCAGTCACCATTCAACAATTATTCTGAATGGCTAATGGATGTTTCTGTAGACAGAAAAAGAAGCAAAATATTTTATGTCTATTATGTATTTTGAATTTATGCAAATATCATTGATTTTCGTATGAATATATATTATAAAACACATGCCAATTTAATGACTTTGTAAAAGTTGTCCGTTCATTAATACACTCTATTCTTAAGGATTTTTACCAATGGAAGGAAGAGAAATTAAAACAACATTTAAAACTAATTTTAGTAATGATGCAAAAACTATATACATAAGTGTTTAACAGAAATATATGACACAGTAATATTTGATAGTGGAATTAAGAAACAGCTGCAATTAAATAAAAACAGCTGATAGAACACTACTTTCTCAGATTGGGCTTAGATAATATATCTTTCCCACGTACTTTTATGTTAGAGCTTTCAAAGCTTAAAACCACATACTGGTAGCACCAAAAAAACCACATACTTAATTTGCCTCATATTAAAATTTGATTTAATTATGAAGAATAATTTTGAGACCATGATAATGAAATAATTTATCTCTTATTAAAGTATAAATTAATAAACTATAAACTGAATATAAATGAACAGTTTTATTTTTCAAATAGTGTCGGAGCAGGTGTTGATATGGGTTCTTTTTTTTTTTTTTTTGTAGCTGGCTGATGAATACTTTCTTCCTTTTTGGCAGTTAGCATTTTTTAACTATAAAAAAAATGGGCGTTGGTGTGGGGTGGAGGCCGCATGTTGCATGCCTTTTTTACCCATTCTTATATGTTTGTTGACGGTATCTATCCAGATGTATGACTTTGCTTTGCTCCCCCTCCTTCAAAGGATGTTGAGCACTAGAGGTCGCCCTAGGAGTGTCAGTAGTTTGTTTTATCAAGAAAAAGGGGTCGCCCCAGAAAGAACAAAGACCATACTAAGAATTCAGGGGTTTGTGTTTTTGATTCGTGTTTGCAATTCACTTGTTTGGTGGATTGGCTGGGGGCTATATGCTTTTGGTGTTGTCTTGGTCTTGCTGGTGCTTTATTGTGTGTCGATTGATTTGGAGGGGTCGGTTGATGTTTAGCTTGCTTTGGATGCATAGTTGGAGTTTGTTGGCTTGGCATGCTAGTTTGGCCTTCTGTTAGTTTGTGTTCTGTTGAGTGTTTGATTCTTTTTTGGTTGGCTTTTCATGCTGATTTGGCTTCTTAGTGTGAGTTTTTTTGAGAGTTTTTGCTTGGTGTTTTGTAGGTTGAAGTTGGTTATGTGATCTTTTGGTCTTTTTCCTTTTGTTTGTGTGTCATTATTTTATACTTTTGGTTCTATATCTATTTACTCCTCTCCCTTACAGAGAGTTTTGAGCTCCTTTTGATTTATTTGAAAAAAAAAGGACATTGAGCACTATGTTTATCCATCAAAGAGAAAAAAAATCCTAGGTGTTTATAATGGCAATAAAAATCGTTGCTACTTGCTATTCCACATTTGTTTGTGGTTCGTTATTGTTAGCGGATTTAATATCAACTACCCTCATGATGAGATCCTCAGAAATTAATCTTCCAAAATTTTGAAAAGCTTTTCCGTTGAATCTCTTTCCCAAGTCTTAAATTCATATTCTGTGATTTATTTTTCTAATCCAAATGTAGGTTGCGACCTTTTGCGACCGAAAATATACGTGGCCGTAAAGTAATGCGTGCAATAGTTTTTACCTCCATTGATGATTTTTCCGTATTCACATCTCAGCGAGACCGGGTTAACGTTTGAAATTGGCTAACAGCATATGCTAGCGCCAATCTAAGATTATTCAGCTTATAAATATACTCCTTGTTATTGTTGTCAAAAGTTAATTATTCGTGCATATGTGCAAGGGGTAGTCCTCAATATGGACTACGGAGCGTAGCTTAGAAAATATTATGCATAACATAAACCACTTCTTGCTGCCTAATTAGGCTTCCACCGTTACCATTAAAAATAAAATAAAATAGTCTTCCACAATGATTAGTGAGCTGGTTTCCCAAAATGAATTTCCACTATTTTCTCTTTCTATAATGTTAAAAAAAAAAGTAAAAGAAACCCGAAACAGGCATCCTCAGTATTTCAAAACTGGTAAAGTTTATGCTTGTAGCTCCCCCTGTTACCGTCTATTAATTTTGGGTACCTGTTGATCATCTTTGATGTCAAAATAATAAACAATCAGCATATGAAAACGGGAATTTGCTCAAGTAGTACTGTAGTAGTCAGTAAGTCAGTATATAAGGTAAAATTCAGCAGTACTTTTATGGTTATACTCATAACTTGCTCGTGGCTACTTAGTGCTCAATTGTTGGTAGTGACATGGAGAAAGAATTGCACAAAATGTTCAACTAATTGAGCATATTATAATTGTCCAACGACATTATCAACTCAATTAATTTTTGTGAAGGAAAATGAGTGACATAATATGCTGCATAAAGTAGGAGATTGGGAAGATGCTGGATGGAGATTGATGTGAAGGTAGAGAGCAGAAAGGCGAAATTAGCGCCAAGTTTTGAGAGGTTTTTGATGTGTACATCAAATTATGATCCGAGTCACTCCTTACCGACCAACTTTGAACAATTCTACCAAGTACAATCATTATCCACCATGCTCCATGCAATTTTGCCCCTGCTTCCTCTTCCTTTTAGCTTCAATTATAGAATAAAAATCCAACTTCATTTGAATTCTGAACTAAATTAGCACAGCTGAAGAAGAACTAACACATTTTAGTGTCAAATTACCAAACCCATTTTCTTACTATGGGGATATTTAGTTAGGCGTAACTAAACTTTCTTCTTGTTTTTGTCCACACTTTTAGGTCACATCCCAAAGTTAATATTCATCATTTGAGGGTTGAACTTGAAGCTATGGCCATAGATAATGAGTGAAGGCTTTTCTGCTTTCACCATTTCGGGTTTCCATTCTCAATATTAACACATCTCAATTTGAACCTGTCTATCTTTGACTGGAGGATTTAATTAGTCCATACTTCATACATATGGGCTGACATCATTTGAAGTTGTACGGTACTTTCGCCCAACTGCTCAATTTGTAGACAAATATGAATTATTGTTGTTACCTAGTAATAATCAAAGAAAAACTGTAAAGGTGGCTACGGGGAGGCCATATTTATTATTTTTCTTATTCTTTTTCTTAGTCAAGGTGGTTTGGGGGTCATCATCTTGAAGGCAATTACTTTATAAAACCTGTCCTGTTTCACTCACAAGTCAAATTATACTAGTTGCTAAAATTTATGACGAGTGAAAATAAAAAATTCTTACAAATATTCACACATCATTGATAATCCCGAAACAACTTGCATTTTAACATAGAATATTTTCCTAGTATTATGTTGTCACATGAAGAATTGGGTGAGTTATGAATAAAATATTCTAGTATAATTTCTTTTTAAATTTAATTTTAATGTAATGTTAGATTAAAATTTTTTTACATAAATATCTAATCATGTATTGCCATATCAATAAAAAGCATTTGACTTAATTATCCATTATTTTAAAAATTTTATAAATAAAAATATCTGATTTGATAATAGTATAAAATTTTTTTATACTAACAGTACATCAAAATTGAACTCTTTTTTATTTAAAAGCTTAAAATAATCTAGAGAAACTAGTCAATTGATATATTATATTAGTTTGTATTTTTACAAGAAAAAATACAATTGAAAATAATTGTGTAAGCATTAGACTTTACTACTTTACCACTTTCGATTCAAAATAATTGTTACTTTGAGTAAAATTTTTTTATTTATATTATTTATCACCCTCATATTTTGATAAAATATTTTTTATAAAATTTTCTATTTTACCCTCAATATAATTATAAACATAATAAACACTAAAATATTAAATTAATTATTAAATAAAAATATTTTAATAAATATTTTTATAATAATTTGGGTTCCTTAATATTTATATAAATAACTAAAGTAATAGTTATTTTGAATTGGACGAAGTATTAGTTATCAAAAAGTGACAAATAAAATAAATAAATATGTAATATGGGGGTTTTAAGAAAGGTATGTGGAACGCAAACTAACAAGGGTGAAGGACCTTGGAAGGTACTGAAACACAAATCAATTTTCACAATATTAGTTTATATGTTTTTATATTAAAAAATTACTATTTGAGTTGTTTGTGTAAATGTTAAACATTATATGTTATTTAAAAGAAAATGACATATAAAGCAAATAAATAAATAGTGGGGTGTTAAAAAAAAGGCAAGTGGAACGCAAACTAACAACCGTGAAAGGTCTTGGAACTTTTGGCCAATTTAATCCTCAAGGCCTTTTGTTTTTTATACATAAAGCGAAAGTTTACAAAAGATAACATCTTCCCGTGTTACTTTTACCAACGCTGGGAAAGAGATAGATATAAATATCGAAACTGAGTTAAATAAATTTTAAGAGAGTTTTACTTGTTTAAAATATTTATGTTTATTTTTCTTTTAATATGAAATGATCCTATTCAAAATAAATATGAAAGAATACTAATCAGAATATAAAATAATATATTTGTTAGAGAAATAAACTAGTTTCTATATGCACCAAACATGTTAGATTTTTAGTAGAGTTATTAGACATTAGAATAAAACTTCAATAATTTAGTAGTAAGAAGTTCAGTCATTATTGTACCACTCTTCATATTTGAATTCTGGCACAAGGTTTGGGTGAATATTATGCATTGCCTATCCTCCGATCCCAAAAGACTTTCAGGTCGAGAGTGGTATTAGGTATATAAATCATTATTGAACCTAGACGAACGTAACAAGCCAAATTTGTATGAGAATTAATCCTTAACGATTCATAGTACTATAATTGTGTATTAGACCAATAATAAATTTTGATCTGATATATTGAGGCTTAAGTGTTAATACAAAGTATTTGTCGATCTATTTATTTGTTTCTGTTAAGTTTATACTAAACTAAGTATTTTTTTTTTACCTTTAACTAAGGTTCTTTTTCTTTTCAACTGAGTATTTCACTGTATAGTATTAATATCTTAACTTGCATAACCATATATTAACTTGTGAGTACTCTAAATTTCAATGCAACTCCGAATGAAACGTACAGATTTTGCGAGTTGTAATTTTCCGAAAAAAGCACGAGCGGCCATAGCCCACGTAATCTATTATTACCTGTATATAAAGGAAATTCTCCATTTAGTCTCAAATATTACACTATTTTTTATTAAAAATATTAAGTTCCGATTTTTTTTTTTTTGTTTCCCTGAAGTATTCACCAACAACCCCTTAATTTCCTCAAACGCCATCATCTCCTCCCCTCATTCTCCCTTCTCAATTCTCATGTGCAATATATCTACATGGCTCTTTGGTAAGGGGAATATTCTTTATATTCCATTCTCCTATTTAGTAGAAGTTTTACAAAAATATTATTGAGAATGTTGTATTTTTGGGATTGATTTTTAGTTAAAAATTCTACTAAAATATTTTCATCTCATATATGGGATTATAATATTTCTATAAGATGAGAATATTTTTTCTTATAAAAAGATCAAATTACCCCTATTATCACCCATTATCACCCACCACTGGTTACCCTCCACCGCCAGCTGGCCCCCTTACCACCAACCACTGCCAACCGCCCCCTCCGCCATCGGACCATCGCCGGCTACCGCCCTCCACCAAGGGTATTTTTGAAAATGTGCATAATATTGTTGAGAATTTAATCCATCTATCAAACACTCTAAAATATATATACCTAGAAAAATTATTTCCAATGATAATATTCCCAAAAATCTTATTTCTAGAAATGAAAATTTAAATTTCCTACCAAATACCCCCATAAAATAATGAAATTGTAAAACTTTCAAACTTTTAACCCCATTTGCTTCTTTTTCACTTTCATCTATATGTCGAATTCCTTTGTACTTTTCACTATCTCATATTCTAGCTACATTTTTTTTAGTTTATTTTGGATATTAATGTAACCGGTGATGATTTAATACAAATAATAATTTCAGATTAATACAAAAAAAAAACCCTGCTTGAGCAAAATTACTTTCAATAAGAGGACACATGTGATTTTGCGAAAAAATTAAATTAAAATAAATTGACTCAGACTACTAAAGAAAAAGAACCAAAATTAAAAATAAAAATAAAAATGAGGGAGCACCGTCAAGAGACCACCACATTTAGAGTTTCCAACCACTACACCATAGGCCATTGCATTACCCGAAAAGTTAATTTGGTCAGCCACCCTCCTCAACACTGAATTTTGAATCCTTAATGGGTTGGCCCCCAGCATGACTATTTAGTCAACCAAATCCTTCATCAGAAAGTTCTCTAATGGAACTGGTCCCCATTCTTCACATGTTTTATAAGCCTCCAAAAGCGGTAGTTTAAGAACGGCTGCTAGCTTTTCATGATCATATCTGTAGACAAAAGCAAAGTCAGAACTTGTATAACTGTACCATAATAAGTTTTAGGACATTTGAAAAAGCCTTTGGATCATGATAGTGCCACTTCAAACTTGCATATTAGCTCGTTTGAAATAGTATACAACTCAGACCAAAAAAAAGAGAGAAATAATATACAAGTTTCTTTCAACACTGCAGCATGTCCACGGATGATTTTCAACGCTGACCAAATCTTGGTATAAATGTACTAAATGAACCCTTAATTGCATCATGTACTCAGTTCAAAGACAAGGGTCATGTTGGTCATTGCATGGTTCAGACAATGGAAAGCTAACAATATTTAACAGCTTACTTCTTTTGAAACTTTCAGACAGCAACACCGATTGCACAAGACAAAGGGCAAAACTTGCAATGATCATCAACCGACAAAAGAAAAAGTACAATAGCATATCTTCTTGTTTTAGAAACCTTGTTGTAATTGTAATCTATGCTCCTCTAATGCCATGGCTCTGAAGAACATGATGATTCTTCTGAGCCTCCTCTTTGTTTTACTCAGTTCTGTGATACCAACCTGCTATTGCCAATCCAGTTCTCCCCAGAACATTGAAACTTTCTATCCAATAATTGAAACTCCAGAACTAGCCCCCACAACACAACCTCCTGAGCCACCAACAAAGCCACAACAAGCATCACCACCATCACCATCACCGGTGGCAGCACCAAAAAGTTCTTCATCAAACAGTAAGGTAGCAAAGGCTGTAGCTGCAACTGCAGCAAGCACTCTAGTTGTTTCTGCAATAGTTTTCTTTTTAGTTCTAAGATGCTTCAGAGCAAGGAGGAAAAAGGAGATAGCCAACAACACTTCTTCTTCTGCAGCAGATAACAGGCATGCTGTGCCTCAGGTAAGCGTGTTTGAGAGAATGGATGGGAACATCAAGGGGCTGATTGTTGATGAGAATGGTTTGGATGTGATATATTGGAAAAGGCTTCAAGAAGATAAAAACTCAAACAAGGATTTCCAAAAGGAGGTCTTGCATAGTCCCAAAAACAAAGAAGAAGATGATCGTGAAGGGTATCAAATGAGAAAATCCGAGTCCATTCAAGAAGTTCCTTTGCTTAGAGGGTTATCTTCAACTTCCCATTTGAATATATTTCCAGAAGAACCATACACAATTATGAGGATTCCACCTCCTGCTCCTCCTCCCGTTGTTCATGCATCAGGTGGAGCTGATATTAAGGGTGCTGAGAAACTAGAGTTTCCTAATCAACCATTTACACCACCCCCTCCTCAATCACCACCAAAACCACCCTCCACTTCTTTATCATCAATTCCAAAAATGACAAGTCCTACACCACCACCTCCTCCTCCCCCTCCAACAATCCCAGATAGAAAGAGTTCAGCACCAGCACCACCTCCCCCTCCACCAATCCCAAATAGAAAGAGCCAAGAACCACCACCACCTCCTTCTCCTCCACCAATCCCAAATAGAAAGAGCCACGCACCACCACCACCACCACCACCTCCCCCTCCACCAATCCCAAATAGAAAGAGCCAAGCACCACCACCACCACCTCCTCCTCCTCCACCAATCCCAAATAGAAAGAGCCAAGCACCACCAGCACCACCTCCTCCTCCACCAATCCAAGATAGAAAGAGCCAAACCCCACCGCCTCCTCCTCCTCCAACTCCTGCTAGAAAGAGTGCAGCACCTCCTCCTCCACCACCAAAGGCAGTTAATTTCAAGTCATCCTCAAAACCACCACCTAACCCCATTGAAGGGCCCGTTAAAAGAAGAAAATCTTCAGGTGAAGATATGCCAGAAACCGGCAACGGTCAAGTGAAACTGAAGCCTTTGCATTGGGATAAAGTGAATACTAATCTCGATCACTCTATGGTTTGGGACAAAATTGACCGTGGTTCTTTCAGGTAATAATCCTATCCTAAACACATTGGATTTTCTAAAATTAATTTGCAAAACTTTGATCCTTCCATTTTATTACTTAGTGTGATTTTAAATTTTTGAGTATAATTCTTCAGGGTTGATCATGAGCTTATGGAAGCTCTCTTTGGTTACGTTGCCATCAACCGAGAAACCCCAACAGCAAATGATTCAGCGAGTCCAAGCAAGGGTGCCTCGGCACCATCAACAAATGCATCCCTTCTTGACCCCAGAAAATCACAGAACATTGCTATTGTTCTGAAGTCTCTGGCAGTCTCAAGAAGGGAAGTAATTGATGCACTCCTTGATGGCCAAGGACTAAACACAGATACCATTGAAAAGCTTGCAAGAGTTGCTCCAACAGAAGAAGAGCAATCTCTTATACTCGAATACAAAGGAGACACATCAAAACTTCCTGCTGCTGAATCTTTCCTATATCACATCCTCAAAGCCGTTCCTTCAGCATTCAAGCGCTTGAATGCCTTGCTATTCAGGCTAAACTATGACACCGAGATTCTCGAAATCAAGGAGTTTCTGCAGACCCTTGAGTTGGGGTGCAAGGAGCTTAGGAACCAAGGAGTGTTCCTAAAGCTTCTTGAAGCCGTGCTTAAGGCCGGAAACCGTATGAATGCAGGTACTCACAGAGGTAATGCTCAAGCTTTCAACTTGGCTTCTCTGAGGAAGCTATCTGATGTCAAGAGCACCGATGGAAAAACCACATTGCTTCACTTTGTGGTTCAAGAAGTGGTCCGTTCGGAAGGCAAACGCGCGGTTCTTAACCGCAACTACAGCATGAGCCGTAGTAGCAGCAGAAGCAGCAGCAGCAGCAGCAGTGGAAACTCTGAGAATTCTGCTGTTTCAGATGAACAAAGACAAAGGGAATATACAACACTAGGATTGCCAATTGTTGGAGGGATCAGTTCTGAGTTCCCCAATGTAAAGAAAGCAGCACTAACAGATTACAACAATTTTGTTGGTTCAATCTCAGCACTATCAGCCAGGATAGCTGAGATTCGAGAAGTTGTTTTGCAGTGTGGAGATGATGAAGGAGGGAGTTTTGTGAGAGAAATGAACCGTTTTCTTGCAAGTGCCGAGGAGGAAGTGAAATTGGTGAGGGAAGAGCAAACAAGGGTAATGCAGCTTGTGAAGAGAACAACAGAATATTATCAAGGAGGAGCTTGGAAAGATAGTGGGGAACACCCTCTTCAGCTGTTTGTCATAGTCAAGGATTTTCTGGGAATGGTTGATCAAGCATGCATTGAGATTGCTCGTAACATGCAGAAGAGGAAGGCTCCTAGGATAAGTTCAGGGTATTAGTCAGCAGAGGCACCAGCACAAAGGAGAAAGGACTTTTGAGGTTTCTGAACCGCTGGAACACAGCAAGCAGCTCAGAGAAGTCCTGGATTGGCCTAACAGATTCAACTTTTTCTATCTAAGCATGCACATGAGAGTAATATTATTGCTATATCAAAAGTGGACATCAATAGTAGACACCTTCAAAAGACACACAAAGTATTTGGTGATAGTGGATGAGAATAAGGCTTTGTGTTTTTCTTTTTTTATGGTGCCCACTCTTTGATGTTCATTTTTCATATACAAATAGTATTACTGTGTAAATAAGGGAGGCTCACGATCTACAAGGCACAGTTCAAAATGATTGGATTAAGTTGTCTCATTCAGTCTTTGGCAATTCCAAAATTATGATGCTTCGGAAGGGACCCTGGAGCGGCCTGCTACTCGAAGAAAAATCTAATTGGACTCAACCTGGTGTTGCTTACCATTGGAGGTTCTGAAATGCTATAAAAGCGGGGCATGCTTTTGCAATGATAGGGCCAGTGCGTCTGGCAAATTCGGAAGCTACAACCATCTTTGTGATGGTAACATTTTTCCACATTTCAACGTGTGAATGCACGTGTCCTTTGTATAGAGAACTATTGTTCTTGAGAATTTTTTGGGTTTTAATAGTGTACATACATGTAACAGCATGCTTGATTCTTTTAATTTCTTTTGGCATCGACGAGAACTTTTAAGTTCGGTGAATGGATTCTGTTTATTATTTTTATTTTTATTTATTGGATTAGAGCCAAAATAGCTAACTTACCATAGCTCACAAATGAAAACAGATCTAATGCAATACGAACCAATGGAACATAACATCATTGTATTATCCCCGCCAAGACTGCCAGTAAATTTGGCTTAGCTATCTTAGCTGCAAAACTTCACGTTGCGTTGAGAACATTCATAAAATGACTTCCCCCCTACAACGATTTCTGCAATCAAGTCTCTTTTTTCTTTTTTCTTTTCTAATATATATATATTACAAGGTTTGGCGGTTTAACTCGAAGTAGCAACTATGCTTTCCTACTACTTGTACATGAATTTTAATACATGTAAAAGTATTAGACAACCATATAACTTAAAATTCTACATGTTTTCTAGAAAAACAAAAAGGAGGGTCAACTTGAACTTCGATGGATCTAAGTTGCTAGTACAATTGCTGCTCATGGAGGTAACATAATTAGCAACATATGATCCCCAATACAGTGCTTATTGTAGAGAACATAGGCGGTGTCAAGCTTGAGGCTGAACTTAATCTACATCGTGTAGCCAACTTTATTAGTCTTGGTTTACCTGATTCTGCAAATTCATCAATCACGTTTCCCCATTGTAACAAAATCTTGCATCATTGCATGTGAATGGGGTGATGAGTATCAGACCTTAACTTTTTTTGAGATATAGTCTACAGCACGTTGGGAAACAAACCAATCAACCATAGAATGGATCGAGAAGAAGAAACAAAGATGCAACCAATTACAAGAAATGTATGCATTTTTTACATTACAGACATTATACAATATTATTTTATAACTCTTATTGTCGAAGGGGTGTGAGGAAAGAAATTATCAATAAATGATGATGCCTACTCCTTCCTTCTACTCCTCAAATTGTTCATAAGCTTCTATATATCTAGAAGATCGCTCCCGTTTGTTTACTAAACGAGAATATCACAGGGTTGACTTGTTGCCAACTTGCCCTAAACATTTCCCCTGAACAAACAGATATACCTGACTCACTGGTGTATTTAACGTCTCTTCTTTTTTACCTCTCTCTCTATCTCTCTCTCTTTGCACCTTCACCACTTGTGGCGCTACCGAGGGTTCTCAGTCTTTGGCATCAACCTGCATGAGTAGATACGACATAATAACAGTGTTAATAGAATAGAAAATTCTTTTTAAGGGAATGATGAGGTGCAATACAAATTGAGAACAAACAGCCTATGTCAAGGCTTCATTTAATCATATGTTTTGCCTTTGCCCTCCCCCTCTTTCTTTTTTTGGGTACATAAGGACTGATATTACCACTCAGAAAAAAAATCTTCAAAAGTGTGTTTGTTTCTGAAGTGAGAAAGTAAGGGTATATTTATTATTAGATCATTTAGTGAGTCATGATTATGATGCACTTTATTGTTACAAAAATGAATAGTGAGGAAAGAAATTATCAATAAATGATGATGCCTACTCCTTCCTTCTACTCCTCAAATTGTTCATAAGCTTCTATATATCTAGAAGATCGCTCCCGTTTGTTTACTAAACGAGAATATCACAGGGTTGACTTGTTGCCAACTTGCCCTAAACATTTCCCCTGAACAAACAGATATACCTGACTCACTGGTGTATTTAACGTCTCTTCTTTTTTACCTCTCTCTCTATCTCTCTCTCTTTGCACCTTCACCACTTGTGGCGCTACCGAGGGTTCTCAGTCTTTGGCATCAACCTGCATGAGTAGATACGACATAATAACAGTGTTAATAGAATAGAAAATTCTTTTTAAGGGAATGATGAGGTGCAATACAAATTGAGAACAAACAGCCTATGTCAAGGCTTCATTTAATCATATGTTTTGCCTTTGCCCTCCCCCTCTTTCTTTTTTTGGGTACATAAGGACTGATATTACCACTCAGAAAAAAAATCTTCAAAAGTGTGTTTGTTTCTGAAGTGAGAAAGTAAGGGTATATTTATTATTAGATCATTTAGTGAGTCATGATTATGATGCACTTTATTGTTACAAAAATGAATATATCTTTACTTTCTCACTTTAGAGTTTAAACGAGTCTTACCTACAACACTTAGTGATATTTATGAAGCTCTCAAGAACTCATAAACAACATGAGATAACATCTTTGCTAAAATTCTCCAAAGTAGTATTCAAATGATGCCTCAGAGCTCATTTAATGGAATATATTGAATAAGGCCTTAGAATGACATAATATGGACTGTCAATGGTCATTAAGAAAAATAAATTTGAAGCCAATTTCAATGCCTAGATTTTGCATCTGTGTTGAGTTTAAGAAACCCAAGGACAGTAGTTAGATGGCTTGATGAAAAACAGTAGAGGTTAATGATTGGCGAGACACTTCACCAAACGTTGATGGAACAGGGAGTGTTTCCTAGAATGCTGTTAGAATGTGAACAAGAAGAAATTTTATCATTATCTCTAGTGTGACCCACAAAACACTATGCCCATTTGGCAGAAAACGAGTTTATCTTTAACAGCAAAACAAGACAGCCAGGTCCCACAAATCTCCCTTACTTGTGTAAAATCACCATAGTCCAAGTTTTAGCTGACTTCAATTAAAAGTTAAGTCTTAGACTTCTAGTCATTTGCACAAGTGTCTCCAGAATGTAATAATAGGTGATTTGCTTTATATCATTTTGAGCTCATAGAAATAGTTAGCCAATAAACACTATAAGCTACAATTTATGTGGTAAAAGATCTGCTATACTATGTCTTCACCTTGCTATTGATATAGTGGAGATAAGAGCAGATGTATACACTTACCTTTTCTCGATGACTTTTTGATAATTTTTGACCCCGGTAAAATGCTGGTAAGGGTGTGGCCTTGAAATTGTGTTTAGTCTTTTTCATCTCTGCCTCTTTTTCCTCCTATATTGAGGAATATAGAGTTCAGACATGCAGTCTATGCATATTATGTATTTGAAAATAGCAATTAAACATAAGCCCCATTCTATAAAATTAAGTATCATGGGCTGGTTATCTTTTAAACAATCATCTCTGATGCACTATAAATATATGCAGACATCCTTTAAGTGATGGCATGGATGAGAATATAGGAAATGCCAGTCATTCATAGAGAAACATTGTGGTACATGAAAGAGTACCTTTAATTTTGATTGAAGATGCATTCTTTCTACCACTTTTGCATTAGACTTTTCCTCGATTTTTCTAGAAGACTGATTGAAAAACAAAAGATGAAAGAGCATTATTTGGTCGGTAGAAATAAGCATTACTTTCAAAATCTAATGAGAACTCTTTGTGCAATGAAATGTGTAGGCAAACATCAAGAGCCAATCTGCACCTCTTTCCCTTTCTCTGCTCTAATGTCTCTTGTTGGGCCCGAAGTATTTCGTACAGCATTTCTGCCTCTTCTATCCATACTCTCAACCTTAGTTGGCCTATTTAAAAATAACATCAAGCGGGTCAACATACAGAAAACTGAACTCCTTATGTTACATCTAAATAGAGCTTATCATATTTTACTCTCTACATTATCAACATTTCACTTTAAAGCTATAAAGGGGGAGAAGCCTGTGGACCGCAACCGGGAAATCTATAGAAGCCTTCTATAATTGGTGTGAAAATTGAAATCCTGTCTGCAATTAGATGCAGTATTGGAGCATGAATGGATAGTTGATCATATTGGACAACCGAACAACAATAAGTCAAACAGTAAGAAAGACTATCACGAGCAGAGGCAGATTTCATCACATCTCAAAGTAGCAGGCAGTTCCAATTCAATACAAAACAAGGGTGCTTTCACAGTACTGTTTTATGCGCTAAATTTCAATTGAAGTCACAAGAGATATCTATGGACAAATCAAGTTATAACTAAAATTGAATTACTTCATATAACATTAACTTCCTATGTTCCTCATTTATTCGACATTTCTCTATAGTTTCCTTGGTTGGAATTCTCCTAAGGATAACTAACAACAAAAACATAACATCATCTAATGGTAGTCTAAAGCAAGCAACTATATTTGCAATCTCGTTGAGATGCATCAACAGTATGAAAGAGATCAACTAAAAAGGATTATGCAAAATATATCAAGGAAATGAAATGGTGCAAATGAAACCCCATCATCAGTGCAGATTCAAAAATTTACCGTCCATTTTCTTTCTGAAAAGATGTAGAAGCAGAAACCTTTGGCATTGTCCCCCTTGAAGGAACCTGCCCAAGAAATCCATAGGAAAACATTTTCAAATCAATGTGATACTCTTCTGGTAAATATGACCGTTTACCAAAATAAACAACAGCTGTCCATATCGATTTTTCCACTCTAACTACCTGTGTTTTTACCAAAGATCTGTCTTCACCAGAAGTTTTTGGCTGGTTGAAAGTGTTCTGGAATGTCTTGAATGCTCGTCTGACTATGTCCTTATCCCCCATTTTCTCCATAATGACAGATTTCCTCATCATATTTGTATTATGAGGGGCAGGAGCAGGATTACTTGGATCCAGGCTCATCGACAAGTGCAGAGATTTGTTAGCAACTTTTCTGCTCTCCCCGCTGGAAGTAATTTGCCTTCTAGATAAAGATGGAGAATTTCCCTTTTTAGTAGAAGAAGCAGAGGCCAATGTTTTAATCGGGGTCAATGTAGGCTTTGAACTTCTTGGTGTGGAAATTTGGGATGCCTTAGATGTAGGTAGCATTGATTTCTTCTTCGTCTTGGCTGCATTGCTTTCCTTGTTTACAGAGGTAACCTATCCAAAATAGGTGGTGAGAATCAGGAAACCGGGCAGCCAAATAGCCAATCTTGAAGCAATAAAAATTATGATTTCACTAGTCCTTTTTCAAATGAACATGAATTTGATGGATATATGAATGCAAACCTTAGATTCCTTTTGTTGATCCAATTTCAGATCTGTTGCTTCAACTTCTGCAGCATTTCCCGTCTCCCTGTACACAACATGCGAAATTTCCTTCACTTCTTCAACTTCAATGTCAAGACTTTCTTCTTGTTTTCTGCTGACAGCTTCTTCAGGCTTATCTATCTGGTGGGAATTATGTGAACTGGTTTCCAATTCTTTGTTCTCTTCCTCAGGCAATGAACTTTGATAATCTCTGCAAACTACAACTTCCTCCTCCAAATTATCTTCTACATGGGTCCTACTGATCTCATCAACAGAATTGGCTTCTAGCTTAACCCCTTCAATAGAACCTTCAGTGTCGGATATATCAAATTCTGCACCAGCCCCAGAAGTGTCACCACTCAGATCCTTACCATTTTGATCTTCTGATCTGGAAGAATCTTTCTCCATTTGCTTCTCTTGAGCCAGCAATTCAGCTTTCCGGGCAGCAATCTTCTTGTAATGAGCTTCAAAGTAAGCCTTTTTCTGGGCCACTGATCCAGGTGTGGCACACTTCTCAACCTCTTCCATGTACTTATTTGGAGAGAAAGACGACCATCTCTCCCAAGACAATGAATCATTCTCAAATCTACCAAACGAAACAGACACTTGCAAACCGTGATTGGAAGCAGCACTCTCTCCCATCTGGTTAAATAAAAGGGACAAAAACAAAAAATTGTGTGCATAATTGCAATCAATCAACACAAGGACAACTCACAATACCACCCAAAAAAGAAAAAAAAAAAAAAACCACTAGCTATTAACAATCATAAATTGGGGAATCAAACAATGTTTGAGCCAAACAGATTTATAAGGAACAATAATAGTTAAAAAAGATTTAAACTTTAATCTGAAACAACTTAATGATAAATGGGATTACCTTATCTTCAAATATGGTTGCACCTACACCAAATTCACCCATGGAAGTAAATTACTACTCAGCTATACCACCCCCAAAGGCACAGAGGGATATGCAAAGTGTGGCCTGTAAAGAAAGCAATAAGAGAATAATCATTCATGGGGGATCTCACTGAAAAGACCAGGAGTGAGAATGGCCACAATGGGACAAAAAGAGGACCCTAAAATAAATTCCAACAAATGATGACTAAAGAGGAACAGAAGGGACATATGCATGTGAGTGTGGAGCGAGAGAATAGAATGCTCATTCTTTTCCTTAACTTCAGTTTTTTCTACTTCACCTTTTCTAAAGTAACAACAACAACCTTTGTCTGATTGTGGTACTTCAGGAAACTCCTAAGATGATAAACTCAATCATCAAGAAAAAGCAATCAATCAAACATTGCACAAAGGCAAGCCTGAGAGCAAAGTGCAAAGTTACTTCAGGGATTTTAGATCACAACTGTATACTACTCTATTCCTTGAGGATTTTTAACTTTTAATAGCAATAAGTACTACTACTTTCCAGTGAGGGCCAAGGATGAAGCAGTTTAGACTTTAGTGTAGATGTCATAAAAAAGGACATAAATTATGAAGGGAAATCCCTGTAGCAGGAAAAAGAGAACAAAAAGATACAATTTTTTAACAAATTATTTATTTAGGCAAATTAGATTAGGTAGCTCAAATTATGGAGCTTCAACAAAAAAATGTGCATTGGACTAAATAATAATAATTAATGGAACAAGGAGATCACCAGTCACGACCATACTTAATAATTTAATATCTCACTAGAGGGTTCAAAGAGAGAGACACCCAATAACCCCAAGGCGGCGTTGATTTAGATCAGATCAACCATGAAATGCAAGGCAAGGAAAGAAGGCCCACATGAGCAAAAGGTTCACAGTGGCGACGGAGTGCGTGAAAGGGTATTGCATGTGATGGGTCCTCACTTGTGCCACATGTGACCATGTATATGAATCGGTTGAACTAAAATACCCCATATCTTCTAACCAAAAAAATACACCATATTATTTTTATTATTATTATTATTTTTTGCGGGGAAAATACATCATAGCACATGATTCATATATCATATGGGACATAAAAATATCAAATGGAATATAAAGTGTCTTTGTTTCAATTTTTAAAAAAAATTATTATGAAACTTAAATTTTATATATAATTGAAAAAATAAAAATTAATTTTTTTGAAAATTACTCTTTTGAATTTCTAAAAAAAAATTGAAAATAATTTTTTTTGAGATTCTAATTATTTTTAAAAAATTATCCAAATATATGAAAAGTTATTTTTTCAGTAAAAAAATTAATTTTTGTCAAAAAAAAAATCACAAACAAATACAACCATAATTAGATAAGAACAAAAACTTTAATAAAAAAAAATCTGAAAACAGAAAAAGAGGATAAGACCAAAAACGATGCCGTATTCATCTTGCAAAGCTCAAACGACAGCGTTTGCCTCATGGGGTGCCAGACCATATATGGGCCCAAGCCTAATTGAATAATGGGGTTTGCAACGTTGGACTTGACTTGGGAGATGGTAAATGGCAAAGCTTGTTCAATCACAAGTCCTTTTCAGTTGAATTGGAACATAGACATCATCCCCTTGTGTGGCTTATTCTAACTTGATCACATTTTCCTTTAGCTTGCCTTGCCTCTCCCTCTTCGGCTTTTCCATTCTCTTAAGCTACTCAATCATCTCACCCCACAATATACATGTCAAAGTTAACTTAATATCACCATCCACCACCAGCTCTCTCTCTCTCTCTCTCTCTCTCTCTCTCTCTCTATATATATATATAACTTCCCTTGTGTACTAAAATCCATAGTACAACACTAGCACATATATCTATTGTTGTTTGACTTGTCTCCTCCTTTCCTCTTATGATATCTAAAATGAGAACCCATTTTCACTATCTTCCCCTATTATTCTTGTTCACCCTATCCCTTCTATTGGGCCACAGCAGCCCCGACCCCGACCCACTTCAAGACTATTGTGTTGCCGATAACAAAAACTCATTCTTCATCAATGGCGTGCCTTGCATTAATCCAAAAGAAGTTTCAGCATCCCATTTTGTCACATCTGCTTTGTCCAAACCCGGTAACACTAGTAACAAATTCGGCTTTGCTGTGACCCCCACTAACACTAACAATCTTCCTGGGCTTAACACTCTGGGCCTGGTGTTGGTCCGGGTTGACATAGAGGGTAATGGGCTTGTGCCACCTCACTCGCATCCACGGGCCTCGGAAGTCACAACTTGCCTCAAGGGCCTGCTTCTTGTGGGATTTGTGGACACATCTAATCGTGTGTTCACTCAGAACTTAAAGCCCGGTGAGTCATTTGTGTTCCCAAAGGGCCTAATTCATTTCCTTTACAATAGAGACTCAAGGGAACCAGTTTTGGCCTTGTCTGGTCTCAATAGCCAGAACCCGGGTGCACAACTAGCATCAGTTGCAACATTTGCTAGCAAGCCTCCAATTCCTGACGTAATACTTGCCAAGGCCTTCCAAATTGGCACACAAGATGTGGAAATAATACGTAAGAAACTTGAAGGGTGATTGTTATGCTGTTTGGTGCAGGTGAATTCAATTATGGTTACCAATATTACTTCTTTATTATTATTATTATTATTAAATCAACTTTTGCAACTATACGGTACATGGGATCCTAGGGAGGAGGTGGGAAGATGATGTTAGATTGGCGTATTTGAAAAATGGAAAAGGAAAGGAGACATCCAAACTGTGATGTTAGATTACTCAAAGAAAAATCAGGTGGTTGCTCAGAGCCATGTATTGACTATTATTGAGATTGAGTGGAGTGAAGAAGTGTGTTTGTCCCTTTCTTCCCCGTCTTTTTTTGGATTTGTTTTTGCTATTTTTTATTTTGTAATACAAAACTTAAACAGCAGGAACTTTCGTATAAGGATGATGCAATATTGAATAATATCTTTTGTCTTGTGGTAAATTTGAAAGTCTTCCCAACTCAACCCTCTTATGATATCTTCCAAAGAAAAGGTTATTTGTGCTCGTACCACTGCAGTAACTTTGTTTTCATGTTCCCCAATCATTGCTCTGTTGATCTCATTTTTATTGCAGACATAGTGCAAATAATGCAATGGCAGCATGTTTTGTACATGGAATCTTAAATATTATTGTTCCAATTCCATAAGCAAATGCGAAATTTCGATTGAAAACTGACGCTATAACGGTGCATTTCATGTGGTCAACTTTGGTAAGCCAGAACGACAAGCTATAACTTCATATTGGAACACTTGGCACGCGAATCCTCCTATTGACACCGAGAGAAAAAGAAAGACAAGTCTAAACCATACCAATCAGAACTACATAATCTATATCTATATTTATATACTAAATATTTATTAGCATTATTGATCTCATTCTTATGCCAATTACTAATGATAGCTTTCTTGGATTCTCATCGACGTCTTCAGCGGGCTTCATGACATGACGCGTGTGAAGAAAAATTGCTAGTCATAATATGAAATTTCCAATGATTTAACCTTATCGGTAGACCTTTCAATTAACACGAGCGCTGTAGGGTGTTAAGTATGACAAATGATGAAAATTTACCATCACTGAGGCTAAGCGTTTCAATTTCCTAAAGGCAAAGAAAACTATCGTGATTTGTGGGCGAGAGCACCAATTAGGCATTGGTAGATGGCAATCTATATACTCTTTCGACAGTCCTTTTACTTTATTCTGCCTTGGCTTTAAATCATAGTGAATCCGTGATCACTTCAATCATTAACCGATGAGTGGCAATGTGTCATCACAAGCACCCTATGTTTTCATTTGCCTTCCTTCTTTTTTCTCTGAACACAAATATGCACAAAAACAAACCAAAACCCAGCGCTTTCATCATTGATTGTCAAATGGCACTAGGTAGAAAAAGCAAACAAAATATGATAGAAACTCAATCCAAATAAAACAATGAACAACTGTCAATTATTCTGCGCTTTGTTTGGCACATACAATCAATGGTCCCATACAAAGAACTGAACCCACCCACCAAAATTGTTCCAACAGAAGGAACCCCCCAGCAGAAAGGAAAAGGACAAAAAAAAAAAAAGAATCGAAATTTTCATTATGTAAGGCATATGAATTACAATACAAAAAAATATTAAAATTCTACAGAAAGAATTAAAAGAAAAATCCCATCAATCTTCTCCCCCCATAGATCTCTCTTCTTCTAACCAATCTGTACAGCTGCTACCAAAGAATCTCTGAACAAACAAAATGTACCAAAGAATCATTCATCATCATAACAAATCATGAGCATACCCAACCAATATGGAAGAAGAGAAGCTCCAAGGCTGATCCCTCCCCCTCCCACGATCAAGATGCTGAGGCTTATACAAATCATAAGGCTCCCAAAGGCTATCCAAGGGACAAGGCTTCTTGTTATCGAGCCTCACCCAAGGCTTCCCTTTCCCACTCCAATGAAGCAAGCTCACAGGTCCAGGGTGCAAGGACCTACACACCCCATTAACATTGTCCCCACCAAGCCCATGCTGGTTCCACCTATGATCAATGGCCTCAACATTCCCCGCGAAAACAAGCAAGAACGGTGGCAAAGAACCCAATTCATAGATCCTCTTCTTCCTCTGAAGCTCCATCCAGTTCTCGATCCTCTTCCTATAGTTCCCTTCCCTCCACCTCACCAAGTCCATGATCATCACCCCAGTGTTGAAGTAACACGGCCTTCTAGAACCGAAAACACGTGACAACAAAGGGTCCAACCAGAACTCATCGGTGAAATAATTCGTGAAATTTGCGTGGCAATATTCTGGGGCTCCAATGACACGTGACTCGGTTAAGGTCACGTTCCAGAGCTTATGTATGTCATCAACAACCACAACGTCCGAGTCAAGGTAAATGACTCGGTCAACGCAGGGATCGAGCATGTCACCGAGGTAGTTCCTCGCGTAGTTGAGAGGGTTTTCCAAGGCTTGGCGGATTGAGGAGGAGATTAGGTTGATTACTGTGTCTTCTCTGAAGATGTAGACTTTGAAGTTGAGCGAAGGGAAAGTGGATCGGACGAGTCGAGTTAAGACTCGGGGACTCGCCGGGTCGAACTCGGCGGCGATGAAGTGAAAGAAGACGTTTTCGGGGCAGGAGGAGTGGCGGAGGACGGAGTGGGCGGCGGCGATGGAGCCGCGGAGGTAGCCGGAGTCGAGTGTCATGGCGATGTGGACCAGTGAGGGGTCGCAGGATAGGACGGTGACCCGGTTCGAGGAGGAAGCGGGGCAGCCCGCACCGTTTCGGTAGTCGGGGGCTTCGGAGAAGCGGAGGAGGCCGTCGAGGACGGCGGTAGTGGCGGTGGCGGTGGGGAAGGAGCGGATCCCAAGGGTGAAGGGAGGGAGGAGGAAGCACACAATGAGCGGCAAAACGACGGCGTTTAACCGGAGGGGAAGCATTTCCTTGGTGGTTTGGGTTCTTGGGTCGATGGAAAGATTGAATCTTGGGTTTGGGGTTTGTGTTTAGGATGGCATTGAAGAGTGGAAGGAAAGTGTGTTTACCGAAAGGCTTGAAATGTTGCCATTTCTTGGGGTCTTTTTAGCGCTTTTTTCCTTTATTTGCTTTCTTTCTTTCTTTCCTTTGTTTGGTGACAACGCGGTTTTGAGTTTTGGTTCTGGTTTTTGGCTTTGGGTGGGTTTCTCTGGAACCAAGAGACAGGGGAGTTCCAGAGAAGGGGGGGTGGGCAATGGCAGCTGGAGTTGTGAGAGCGAAATTTATGTGCTTCTTATATGATATGAGATTCTCACTCATTCATTCATTCATCACTGTCTCTGTCTCTGTGTCTCTGACTCTTTCTTTTTCTTTTCTTTTCTTTTTTTTCTCTCTATTTTTCTTGTTTGTTTTTTTGTTCTCATTATTGCACAGCAGAACGGAAATGGGAACGTGTCTTATTTTATAGGGGGAATGATTTACCTTCCTAATAAATTCTCCTAAATAAATAACATTCTAATTACTCAAAAATTAATTATTTTTTAAGATTTTAAAACATCAATTATATCTATTTTTTAGATCACTTTATATTTAAGAGAGTATTTAAAAATATTTTTAGAAAATTATATAATTAACCCTTGTTTTAACATATCTGCCGAAGCCGCCGATAAGCAAGGCATTTTTTTCCTTTTTTTTTTCCCCCTTCTTTTGTTTTTTTCCTTCGTTTCCTTGTTTTACTATTGGTGCAATTTTTTTCTCTATGATTTAGGGGGATTATAAAACGCGTTTTTCGTTATTGTTTGTGTTGAATACGTAATTTGTGCGTGTATAAGTTTGAATTTGCGCCTCCAAAACGAACTTACCCGCCGCTTGTTAACTAAGTTAACTATATGCAGTTAATTTGTAATTTTGTATCTATTATCAATATAAAATTTTTTTATATAAATATTTAATTATATATTATCATATTAATAAAAATAAAATTTAATTAAAATATACTGACTGTATAAAATAGTTTTATACTATTAATCAATAAAAATAATAAAAAATATCACCTTATATAATTATCTATTATAATAAGAGACTCATTATAATTTTTTATTTTATAATATTTCTATTAATCGATAATATGAACATACTAATTAAATTCATAAAAATATTTAATTTAATTATTTATTATTATAAAAATTTTATAAATACAAATATTTTATTAAATAATAATACGAAAATTTTTTATACAGCTTAAATATCAAAATTAATCTCTGACTATATTTTTAAAATATTTTATCATAATTTAACTTTTATAAACAGTGTAAATTATTCTATTAGATAATAAAATTTAAAAAAAATATTAAATTATAATAAATAATTATCCATTATAATAATTATTTATTATAATTTATTAATTTTTTAAAATTTTATTAATTAATAATATAAATTTATTTTATATTAATAATATATAAAAATTAATCTCTTTATTTTATACAATTTTATTTTTCAACTGCTAAAAATTCGGGGAATTTAAAAGGGGTAGGGCTCTTGGATTTGGTTTGTGTTTTAAGGTGTGGGGCTAGAACTTTCCATACATGACCATACAACTATAGACCACGAGGGACAGGTGGATACGCAATGGGTAGTTACGTGCCAAGCACTTTTGCTGTAGTAGGCTGTGTGTATTCGAATTGAATTCAATAATGGAATGCTAAATGGGTGCAAAGATTTTAGTGCATACACTAGTCTATAAACCCCGCGTACCAAAAAATATGTTTGTCAAAAAAAAGTTATATTATTTGTATATAAAAGTAAAATATTTAAATTTAATTTTTTTTATATAAATATATAATTTATTATTTTATTCACTTATATTTATATAAATATATTATATCTCATATTATGTTTATATATAATATATTTAAAAAATATTTTTTGTATCAAAATGGAAAACCGTTAAGTTAAAATTGTACAATTGAAATTTGGAGGGCTTTTTTCTACTAATGTTCTTTTTGCACTCTTAAGTTTTTGACTAATAAATGATATATCCAAAATTTATATAATTTTGGTTTTATGGCAAATAGCAACTAAAATTTGAGAAGAACATAAAGAAATTTATATAATAATATTTACTCTTTCTGTTGATAGATAATTATCAATTTGATAAAATTAATATATTTTAAAATTAATTTATTTAGATCAGATGTATTAATTTTAAAATATATTAATTTTATTAAATTGATAGTTATTTATGGATAAAAAAGGATAATATTTAAGAAAAATGAAAGTCTTTTAATGTCCAATATTCTCGTAAATGGAATGGAATTATCCTTAATATGAGTTTTGACCAACTTTGAATTGTTGCACATAAATTGACGCTGCTGTGACATGACTCTGAATTGTCCACATTTCAAATATATTTTTTGGGTTCAAATTCCAAGTGTCCTTAATGGAAGAGTAAATTGCTATTGCATCTACACGTTCAAGGGTTGAATGGGGGTGTTATAGGAAATGGTGTAGAGCGTAAAGGCTTCTTTATGAACATAAATGGCGATTGACCACTCCAGTGTAAAAGTAATGTCAAGTCTTCCCGCTCTGCGCTTTTCACCAGAATAAGAGGTCATTCATTGCTTTAAAATAAAATAAAATAAAAGAGAGTACGTCGAGTCGTCTTTTAAATTCTACCTGTTAATGATTCAGATTAATATGGACCCTAAAGTATCCATTAATGCATTCTGAATAGTGATAAATGTGGCTTTCTTGACGGACTTGCTTATAACAAAGAGTTATCTCTTGCCGATTTATTTTTGTATATTATTGGATGAAATATGAAATTTAAATTAAGTAAAATTTATATTTTATTTAATAATAAATAAAAATAAGTTAATATTAAAATTGAAAAAAATTAAATTTAAATAATATTTTTTTATCACAAACTTCAAAGTTCAGTATTAATTATTGCTTTGATCCCAAAAAAATAAAATTATTATAATATATTAAAAATGTTGAAATTTATATATTTTTTATATAATAACTTAGTCTAAAAGCTCAGGTTTATCATATAATAATAAATTAATTATATATGTACCATATAAAAAATAAAAAAATATGTAAAATAAACATATATATATATATATATATATATATATATATATATGTGATTTTAGTTAATATAATCTCCCTCAAAAGAAGTAATAAAATATATTTTATTATTTTTTCTTTCGCCTACATAAACTGATTGGATGTTTTTAAAAAAATTAGTCCACTTTCCTATTCCTTAGAGGACATATTCTAAAACAAATAGGTCCACTTGCAAATTTCTATTCAAGACCTGGAGTAGATCCTACAGTAACAGAATCTCTATTCGTAATTATATCGTTGCAGCCATACCTATATATGGTAAGGTGAAACCTGGAACTTGGAATCTTTATCCGCAATCACATCGACAAACGTCCCTTCAATTGGTAGGGTAAAACCTGGGATATGGCTATAATAGCATAACTTAAAATATGAACAGTAATAATTAGAAAATCTTTATTATATCGTAGGGAATCCTACATGGGGTATGGCGGGTCTTGAACCAAATAATTTTTTTTAACACATTCCTACGCAACAGAGGGCAGATTGTGTAACAAAATATTTGCATCCTTTTATAGTAGATTGTCTCTAATTAAATCCATATTACTAAAATAAAATTCAAAACATAATATTATAATTATAATCACACTCAAATACTATATCAAAAAAATGGAGCCTTATTTTACAACCACCGAAGAGCTTGCAAAACACTATACCAAGAATAAAAAAACACTACCAAAACAAATTAAAATTCGACGACTAAAATAAAAAGAACTGAAAAGCAAAGACCCTCAACAACCACAGAGCACTAATGATGGGTGAGGTGGCTATGTCAGCTTAGATAAAAGATATTATTCAATCTTCATGATGATGATGGGTAAGAGACACTTTTTACACAGCAATTTCAG
The DNA here is from genome assembly GCA_031439585.1 of Pterocarpus macrocarpus. Lineage (NCBI taxonomy): Eukaryota > Viridiplantae > Streptophyta > Magnoliopsida > Fabales > Fabaceae > Pterocarpus > Pterocarpus macrocarpus. The sequence goes on along the minus strand of CM062520.1, from coordinate 59,683,836 downwards.
TGGCAGGTCTTCCACCGCCTACACAAAAGAAATCAGTGACAGGTCACATAATAATTTCGCAAATTAAAAGAAAAACCTAAACACGAGAAAATGGTGAAATTTTCGTATTTTCTTGTTTCAGGGCAGATAAGCAGCATGGGGAGGAACTGAGTGCAAATAAATAAGTAAATAATATAGATAATAATAACAATAATAATATTGATATTTTATTAAAGGGTAATATTCTTTGCGTCCAGTAATGGTAAGCCAGTTGTCAACAGTTGAAATGGCGGTGATGTAGACATGGCTTAACTGGCAGAACCCCACTGGCCAAACTGGCTCAGACCATCTAATGAATCTAATTGGCTACACATCCCATGTGATCACGTGCATTTCCCCAATTGGAGTATTGGACTTCCCTATTATCATTTCCCAACCCAATTAGAAAGTTTCAGGGCTTTTGTTTTGTTTGGTATTAGGAATATGCTAATTTATGATTCATTTTGTTTTTTCATTGCATATATTTTCATTTTATTTTGTTGAAGGGTTATTTTCCCCCTCAACGGTTCTTTCCAGTATTGGTCCCTTTCCGTACGATTGCATGTTACGTATTTCAATTTGATTGTAATTTCCTATTTATTTTCAGCTCAAGACAAAGTTTGTGAAGTCTACAAGTTCCTTTTGACAATGTGTATTCTCATTATTAATCTGAACGTTATAATTTAAGAATCACAAATTGAATTATTGATGTTTAACAACACCTAACTAGTATCTGTTAGAATGTTAGGTCATTAATTGAATAAACACTATGATTGTTGATCGCGTTATAAATTATGTGCAATTTATATTTGAAACAATTAATCAACATGATTATACTATAATCGAGTCATTTTTCAAGGCAATTTTTTTTTTTAAATATTTCTTAACCTCTAAGACTTTGAGGCTTTCTTCATCAATTTAAATAATAGGAGAGAATAAGGTAAGTGTAATTCTTGTACGTGCTTCACATGCAAAATACTAATTTTTGCGGTTTGGTGAAGAATTGACGCGAAACATTAACAATGGCGGATGCATGTATAATATCTCCACTATAGGGTAATGGTTCTGTACAGTAATATCAGAGAAAACCAATAGATGTTATCAGATGTTTTACCATATTGATGGCTATACATTGTGATAAGAAGGTAGAGTAACCAGGCTTAAGGGCTACGGAAAGATACAAACTAGGCTAACCCAACAAATTAAGGAAGAATTAATTAATATTTGTTTTAGTGCCAATTTTAGTTGCTTTATTTTATCATAATCATCATATATAACGAAGATATGAGGCGAAGAAAGAAACTTCTTGAATCTTAATGAAGAATTTGCGTGCTGAAAAGAAAGTTCAATAAAATAGAAACTAAACGAGTTTTAAATTTCCTTTTTATGTATAAGTTTTACCAATTATTTCGGTCTTCACCTGTATCACTAATTTTTTTCCTGGTGAGTTTTTGGTTAGTCCAAAAAAAAAAAAAAGTCAATTCATGTGGTGACTAGAAATTTCCGAGGTATAGCTTGTAGACTCAGAAATGGAAGTCATGGAGTGATTTGGTAGAGTGGGTATCAAAATTCATAGACGTGTCTTTGCCGTAAGGTTTTGTACTACCTCTTTTCTTTAATTATGCAACGTATATATGCCGTTATATTATATGCTTCTCTAATATCCAATTATTGGAATGATATGTTGCTTTGCAATTTGCAAACATATCTGAGAAGATGATCTCTTCCCTACGATAGTTGACTCAGTTTCCAGTCCTGGGCTGTCGCATTTGTGGTCGCACTCCACTTTTCTCTACGTGTCCAAAGCACACTAAAGTGCACAGTTAAAGTGTAACTACGAGGGGAAATTTTATTCCAATATTCTGTTCTTCAAACAACCAATGAGTTAACTAACAAGCAAGAAAAACAAACTACCACATTGATGGCTTTTGAACTGAATCAAAATCTGCTTTTAGTCTATTCTAATCTTGTTTAAGTAGTTTCTTATTTCACTTTTCGGCCAAAAAATTAACAACACATGTGAAATAATATATGCTATTAAAAATAGTGCTTATTTTGAGCATACACTATAATTCTTCTTTCGTTTTTATTCCTAATTTTAGTGCGTGCTTTGCTATAAGTTGGAAATAATAGATTTGTCAACGTGCTCCATAGTATAGATTTGCCGTCATCATTTTGTAAAGGTGGAGAAATTAGAAAATTGAACCCTTTTGGTAAAGACCTTATCTGATCTACTCACTACGAATAAGGTTTTTAGTACATATAGGCTTGTCCAGTGACCTCAATTACTCCAAAATGTTGCTAGATTGTCTCACTTATCGTATTAGAGTTAATCAAAGGCGATATGGCTAAAGGGTGTGGTGTTGGTGATAGTGTGACTTGAAGGAGTGTGATGGTTTCATGCCTGTATCGGAGGCGATATCATGTTCTTTTCTAGTGTTTGGGGGTTTCCCTATCTCTGGAAGCAGTGTAAAGGTTCTACTTGTTCTTTATGCGTTGGTTGATCCTAGTGATGTTGTTGGGTTCAAGTAGATGATTGTTATTTAAGCATTAAAAGAGAGTTTGGGTGAATAATGGGACTGTTAAGATCTATTTAGTGTTTTGAGATTTTCTTAGCGTGATGTCAGAGTGTTGGCATGCTCTTAGTATTGCCTCATAGTGTTGATCCGCGATCTTTGTCATCTCAAAGTGATTCTACAAAGTACTGTTACTATTTCGGGTTAGTTATTATGATTGAGTAGCCCTTTGTTTTGTGTCTTGTGGGTCTAGGGTATTGCGGGCTTGGTGCTATTTGCTTTTCATGTTTTGTGAGTTCAATATCTGACACAATGGTGTAACACAATGGTGTCGTCTTGGCTCATACACTCCCTTTGTGATGAGATCCGAGATAGTGTGCTATGGCGAAATGTGGCCTCTGATCTTTGGTGAGAATTGAAGGTGATCAATTTCGAATTCCTCAGCTACAAAAGGAATTGTTTGCACAAAGGCAAGGTGATTTGTCTCTCACTACTTGTTACACTAAATTGCAACGAATTTGGGAAGAACTTGATGATTTTAGACCTATACCAGATTATGTTACTTGTGATAATGTTTGTGTGTGTGGATTGAAGATTGTGAGGAAATATAGGCAAGCTGACTATGTTGTTAGGTTCTTGCGGGGTCTCAATGACCAGCATAGTGCTGCTAGGGGTCCCAAATCATGTTGATGGAGCTTATTCCAAGCATGAACAAAGTTTTTTAATTACTTTCCTAGCAAGAATGACAATTGCCTATGGATTTGGTTGATCCTCATGTGGTAGTTAATATGGCTGATGGCAGTCAAGATAGCACCCAATCTAGCCGAGGCAAAGGATCACAAGGGAAAGGTCGAAGTGGTCCTAGGAGTCATTACATAGGTCAATGACAAAGCAATAGAGTTTACTCTTTCTGTGGAGAAACAGGACATCTAGTGGATACGTGTCATAAGAAACACGGCTATCCACCGAGTTTAAGGACCAGATATGGAAACATCAATAATATCATTGCAGAAGATGAATTAGATGATAATTGCAATGTTGCTTCTTCACACAAGGAAGTTCGTGATGATTCAACCCTTTCTTTTACTACGAAACAATACAAGGCTTTACTTGATCTACTCTAACAATCAAACTCTTTAAATCATAACACCAATCAAATTACCTCAGTTCTACTCCCTTCTCCACCACAAACAGGTATAATCCTTACTAGTTTGACTATCAAATCTGCTTCATGGATTCTTGACACTAGAGCTACATATCACATTTGTAATTAGATTTTTTGGGTCCTCACCAAAATTAAACCCGTGATAATTAAATTACCTAATGGCTCTTATATTACCACCAGTCTATCAGGTACTGTCATGTTCAATAATCATTTTCTACTCACAACCACACTTTTCCTTTAAACTGATTTCAGTTTCCAAGCTTGTTGCTTCCCTCAATTGCAAATTGACTTTTTTTGTCTCTTCTTGTGAAATCCAAGAGTTCGATACTATGAGGATGATTGGTGTAGCTAAGCTTTGGAATGGTTTGTATACAATGGCTGCTACCACCATGAGAGTGCCGGATTGTTCTTCAAACCAATTTGGTTCTATTAACACCCTATCTTATGCTAACACAGCTCTTTGGCATCGTAGATTAGGTAATCTATCTCATAATAAACTTTCTGTTTTGCGTGTTCAATTTCCTTTTATACCTTGTAATATTAATAAGGAGCGTTGTGAACCATATCTTTTAGCTAAGCAAAAGCATTTGCCATTTTCCTATAGCAATACAAAATCTGTTTCTTGTTTTGATTTAGTGAATGTTGATATTTGGGGACCTCTTTCTGTCCCTTTTTTATTCCAGACATCGCTATTTCCTTATTATTGTGGATGATAAAAATATTTTACTTGATTGTTTCTAATGAAATTGAAGTATGAAGCTCGCACCTTTTCACAAAACTTTGGCACATTTATAGAAACACAATTTCATGCACATATTAAGTACATTCGATCTAATAATGGATTAGAGTTTTCCTTACCTCAGTTTTATGCTTCCAAAGACATCATACAACAAACCACATGTGTTGAATAACCTCAACAAAATGGGGTCATTGAGCGTAAGCATCAACATATCTTAAGAGTAGCTAGATCTTTACTTTTTCAATTTGGCCCGCCAAAGAATTTCTGGCATCATGCAGTTTACATCATTAATAGGCATCCTAGTCCCTACTTGATGCATGATATTCCATACTGTATTTTGTATGACTTGAAAAATGATTTTTCAACTTTAAGAATATTTGGTTGTCTTGCATATACATGCACTAACGTGGCTAATAAAACTAAATTGGATACCTATTCTGGCAAATGTGTTCACTTGGGTTATAAGCATGGTACAAAAGGTTACTTACTGTTTGATCTCATTACTAAAGAAATATTTCTCTCCTGTGATGTTCTCCTTTATGAATATATTTTCCTTTTTCGTACTATTACTCCTCCACCTGCCACACCTCAACCAACATATCCCTCTCATTTTTCCTTGAAGACACCTTTCCTATTATTGCCCTACCTACAACATCCTCTCTCTCCTTCCCTCTCCACTTTCAGCTACCCCATGTGCTACGCCCTTCCCTCCTCCCCAACCACAACCTGCTACTTTAAGACACTCTATCCGCACCTGCCAAAGGCCCTCATATTTGCAGGGTTACCATACACTACTTGTTGGCACCTACTGCACTAACTATTTGCAAGTATCCTCTTTCTAATTTCATTTCTTATGATTCACTTTCCAATTCTCATAGACATTTTTCCCTTGCTTTGTCTGCAAATACCGAGCCCTCTATTTACCAAGAAGCCATCACCTACGATTGTTATAAGAAGGCAATTCAAGCTGAGTTGAATGTTCTTAAGCAACACAGAACTTGGATCCTCACTAAATTACCTGCTAGGACAAAACTGATATGGTGCAAATAGGCCTTCAAGATCAAGTACAAACCGGATAGAATTGTGGAGAGACATAAATCCCACCCAATTATTGGCCAAGGGTTGCAAGCAAACAGCTAGGATTGACTATTTGGACACCTTCAATCCGGTGGTCAAGCTCACTACCATTCGATTGCTCTTATCCATTACTTTAGCAAAGGGTTGGCATCCCCACCAACTAGACATCAACATGACTTTTCTTCATGGTGACTTGAATGAAGAAGTTTATATGGCTATTCCTCTTGGTCTTCACCTATCTCATCCTAATCTCGTTTGCAAATTGCAAAAATCCCTCTACGGGTTGAAGCAAGCAAGTCATCAATGGAATGCAAAACTCACTATTGTCCACCTTGAATCAGGATACATACAGTCTCGGGTTGACTATTCTCTATTTACTAAATCATCCGCTACTGGTTTCAATGCTATTTTGGTATACATAGATGATTTTGTTCTAGCTAGTGATAATCAAGACAAAATCAACACCATGAAGGCACTTCTTGATGATCGATTTTGCATTAAGGACTTGGGGGCATTGAAGTTCATTTTGGGAATAGAGATGGCAAGATCCCAACGTGGTATTGCCCTGTATCAGCGTAAATATGCACTGGACTTGCTTCAAGACTCAAGATTGTTAGGAGCTAAGCTCATTTCCACTCCAACGGACTATGCTCTCAAGCTGTCCAAGAAAACTGGTAGTCCATTACTGGATGTTTCTTCCTATAGTTGCTTGATTAGGAGGCTGCTAGTCCAAATCTATCCTTTGCAATGAGTAAGTTAAGTCAATATCTAGACTACCCTACTGACCTCCACTATTCAACCGCTCTTCATGTGTTGAAGTATCTCAAGAATTCTCCTACTATGAGGTTGTTCTTCCTTGCAACTTCATATTTCGAGTTGAAAGGGTACTCCGATTCCGATTGAGGCTCCTGTTTGGGCACTCAGCACTCTCTCACTAGTTTTTACTTATTCCTAGGATCTTCACTCGTATTTTGGAAAATCAAGAAATAGATCACCATTTCTAGATCTTCTTTGGAGGCCGAGTATCGTGCACTTGCCCATGCTACATGTGAGGCCCAATTGTTGCTATACTTGTTGTAAGACTTGCATATTCCTCATCCTCAGCCCATTGCCTTGTTTTGCGACAATAAGTCAGCTATCCATATTGCTTCTAATCCCGTCTTCCATGAGCGCACTAAACATATCGAGTTGGATTGTCATCTTGTATCGGACAAGTTCCAAGCAAGGATGGTGGATCTTCTTCCCGTTTCCACTAAGAACCAGGTGGCAGATATCTTCACCAAGGCACTGACTCCTTCACCTTTCCTTGAGAACAAATCCAAGTTGGGCATGTTGGACATCCTTGCTCCATCTTGCAGGGGGCTGTTACCAGATATAGAAGCGAAGCAAGTTGAAGGCAGTCAGTTAGTTTTCTATTTTTTGTTGTAGGTTAGTTGCAGTGAGATACTTATTGCACAACTAGTGTATAGATACTCTCTTATGTAGTTCACTACTGTAAATACCTGTACATACACTCTTTTACTCATATGAATCCATTCATTTCATTCAATTCCTCCATGTTTTCTTTCATTCTCTCTGAGTAGCTTCCTTAGCACGAGTTCCTCTCATCAAGATCCTGGTACCATTTCACAAGAATCAAGGGTCAAAATCGAAAAATTGTGATAGAATTGATAAAATATTAATTAAATTTATTCATTGATGTAAATAAAATTAAGTCAAGGTTATATCCTTGCCATGTAAGTTTGTATAAATTTGGGACTGTTTGTTTTATATTTTTCTCAGCACGAAAATAAAGCATTAAAAGTGGAAAAAAAAAATTGAAAATGGAAAAGGTTTTAAAGTATCTTCTGGATAGACTAGCAGGCATAAAATATTAAGTGAATCCAAGCTCTGTTAACAGAATTAACAATTCTCTGTCAGAAATGAAAGCTGTTCGCAAACATTCAATTGGCCCGTGACAGTTTCAAGTTTCAACGCACACCCAAGTTGATGTTTAAAAAAATAGCACAAAATGAAGGCACAACTACTGTATAATTAATTATTTTTCCAGTTAGCTGTTTTCAAAATATAGTTTACGACGAACTGCTATTAGTAAGCTAGAAAGTGGAAAATTAAAGTTTATAATATCGATTGAGGCGAATAATTACAATTCTAAATTGGGATTGAGTCGGGCTTGAGATCTGTGAAACCAACCAAGTTGTTGTTAAATAATGCCGCTAATGATTATGATAAGTTTATTCTTTCAATGCCTTGTTTGGCAATCACTGAATTGTATCTTATAATATAAGCCAAGCTGATCTTGTAGTTCAATTCAAGAAAATGGATTCTCTTCCTTCCACAATAATCCCTCAACGAAACAGAACAATTTGTCTCTCACCCACTCTGCAAACAAAATATCGTAGGTTATATAAAGGGTTGAAAACTGTGACCTGTTTAACTGCACGTGTGAGTTGAAATGGCAGGTAATATAACGTTTTAATATATTTAACGGGGAAATAAAGAAAGAAAAGAAACGACAGATTACGAGGATTAATTTATTTATCCAAATTAAAAGGTTTATACATTTTTTTCCCAATGAACGAATAACCTCGGTGGTGCCGAGGGGTGTCTGTAAAAGGAGAAGGCACGAAGATAGATTCTGCAGGAAAAATGAAAAAAAGAGCAAACGTACATTTTCATAGTCCCCAAAATAAACATGTCAATAAGTGCATTCAGCATCCATGTATATAACATATAATAATTAATTAATCAGATGGATTTAAGAAAAGAAGGATTATTCATCGTGAGAATAATGGTGTTTTTAAATAAATGCCAGTTGCTATGGTGTTTTTCACGGGCATTGATTAATACAATTTTTTTTACGTCGATTAATACATTAGTTATAAGGAATTATGAAATATTTATTAACTGTTAAAATAATTATTCGAAAACTTATTAAATATGATTTGCAATAAATATTTAATAACTCATGTGAGACTAGTACTAAAATATAAATGAAAACTAAAATAAGCCCTAAATAAATATAATAAATAAATGTGCTTTAAAGATCACTTTACTTGCATCAACAAAAGTAAAAGATCACGTGAGCACTGTAGCCTATTATTTTCCTTCTCACTCAAAGTTAAATACTTCAACTCTTAAAAATAAAACTGTAAAATTTTAAGATAGCTAGGTCCAACAAAATTAATTTTTTCTAAATGTAATGTACATAAATAAATACCCTATGAAGTCGATAACTATTTTATGATGTTATCGTTATGCATAAATATATTCAAATATTCATTTATATATCAAATTATCCTTAGTTAACTGAAGATTTAATTTTAATACAGTATTAATATAAAAAGATTATATTATTACTTAATTGTTCATTGTAGTATCATTAAAATTATTTAATTTTTATGATAATTATTTTAAAAATTATATATTTTAACACATAAACAATTAACAATATAAAAAATTTATGTTAATAGTAAAACACATTACTAAGGCTATGTTTGTTTCCACGTTCTGCAAGGAGAACGTGCACTGTTTTATTTTAAACAACGAGATTATATTATTTGATACTTTCCCGTCATACCAATTCTAACGGGATTTGTATCCCAAACCCCAATTTATTTAGAAGTGACATATTATTACTTTCACGTTCAACCAAAATTATGCTGGAAAGTTTGATATTTTTATCCTTTCTTTTAAAGATGATGCATAAGTGTTGGGTGAAAAACAAGATAAAATTAATTTTGTAATATATACTCTCTACGATAATATTATGAGTAAAAGTGATTTTAATTAATATTATCTAAATAATATTTATTTTACCCAACTCATCTTTAAGGTAAAGATTTCTAAATATGAATTACGTTATACTAAACTTATTTTTCATCAAAATCAAATTTATAAAATTATATTAATTTAAAATTAAATTTACAAACCCTAATTCAAAGGCATGCTAAGCGAAAACTAAAGAACAGTGTTGAGGGAGCGGTCTGATGTTTGAAGAGGGAGAATAGCTACTGTGTATTAAACTGCTATTACTGGTGCAGTGTGTGACTGTAATAGTTATGTCTATACAAGTGTATGGTGAGAAAGCATTGGATTCTCAGAGCGTTGGTACACATTGCTATTGGTGCATCCTGTGTCATCTGACGGTGGTACTTGTCCTCATCTGAATTTGACATAAAATGCTGCCACGTGGGAAAAGGAACTATGCAAAAATTTCGTGCAGTGCTCGAAGCATGTGGACCCCAACTTTTTTTTTTTAATATTTTTTTGTTTTATTTCTCTCTTTTCTTCAGTAGTGGCCCGTGCTACGGGCAAAGTGGTACCCGCCTAAGAAATAATCCGAAGATTCGAATGCAATGTTCTACTTTTTTTTTTTTTCAATCAATAACTTGACTAAATTTTTTCGAATGCAATTTATTATTGTCCTGATAGAGGTCCTAAAGCGGATAAAAATCTCCTGATAATGTTGTAAAAAAATTTTAAAAAAAACCTCTAATTAAAAGGATCAAGACACTTATCATATTGATCATCCGTATTGATAAATGCAATGTACTATATTTAACAGCAGGCAAACGCAATCATCAATCACTGTTCAAAACTCACGAATCTGACGGCTACAACTCATCCGTGAAACACAACGGGCTTCATGTTTTGCCCACCTCTTTGCATGTGAGTGGCAGCAGTGCCGCCCACTTGAATTGTTTCCATGTAAATTATGCATTTTAATTTAAAGTTTGCATACTTGACACTCAGCATGTGTTTACTACACACATATAACATTTTATATTTATATACTTCTTGATATCTTAGCATAATTGATTTTATCTTGTTTATAATATACCTACACTTTAACTTTGTAACATATTTTTTAATTAATGCGGGTCGGTATATGCAATACTTAGTATACAAGAAACTTTATACCTTCATATTTTATAAACAAATGTACAAAAAGTGCTCAATAAGCTGAGCACTTAACATTCTCATAACTCAAAAAGAATGTGTGTTGCTTTCATGGCGGATTGACGGTGCATAATAATACAAATGGCTACATTTATATAAATATAAGTTGAACAGGAGTCCAGGTGGTTACAAAAGAAGGGAAAAGCCAGAAAAGAACAAAAGTAGATATTTACCTTCACTTTATTCGAATGTGATGATAAGAAGTAAGAATTTGTTTCTTTTGTTTTGTTAAGCAGATGATAAAAACAAAAAAATTATAAATCTCAAAAGTGATTTTTTCCCCCTTCTCCCTTAACCCTTGAGGGAGCATGGCTTTCTTCGATTCTCTTTCTCCTCTGATTCTATTAATTCCAATTTACTTATGTTCTCCTTATATAAATTGAGGCACTCAAACTCAAATACTGTTAAGTGTTTAATAGCAAAATTTTATAAATAAAATACCGCAAGGTCTCATGCCCTGAAGAAAGGGTAACATTCTTAACTCTTTGATAATAATAATAATAATAATAACAACAACAACAACAACTGCTTAAATACTTTCCAAAATGATCACAATGATTTTCCAGTTAAGAAGGAATTTGTTATGGAGCTTTGACTGTTCTACAGCGAATATCTTTAAAAGTGATTTGATGGTTGTTGATAGTCTTGATGAAACACCTATCTAAATTAATACAAGGTTCCAGTGCCCTATATCAATTCTAACAAAATTCTGTATAAATTTTAAACTGCATGCATTATTGAACTTTCCGTCTAAAAGAAGCATCTATTTTGGGTACAGAACCTAAACTAAAGGTAGCATTTATTTTAGGTACAGAAACTAAACTAAAGGAAGCGTTGAGTTACTTTCAAGAACTAAAATTCCTCATACTTTAATTACTTTTCGGCTACCTTTTTCTCTTGTTACTAAGATTGTTTGATGTTTTATTAATATATCAGGACCATCAGGTAATGCATGAATATCCTATAGAGAATAAGAATTGGTTGGGTCGCAAATCCCCCTAACTGATGAATTAATTGATCCCCCTCAAGCATTTAACGTTCTCAATCCGAGTAAGACCTAACCAAACTTAATTTTGTTACAACATTGCTTTGATGCATCTTTAAAATAATTAAATGCCAAAGATCCACTCTTTCAATCTGTTACTCTCTAATTCTCATTTCATTGTAACATCAACAATTGAGCTGGTAGCGTTCTCTCTTGTGCGCTAGTACTCGTTCGTGCTACATGCAACGTCATGTAATAATGGTTTGTTTGCAAGTAGTCATATGAAGGTACGCTTCTTTCTCAATTACTGAATCATGAATTCAGCAGCATAAACTTTTTGCTATAATAACATGTAGATAGCTAGTTATATCAGTCGGTAGTTCATTTTTTGACAATCTAGTCTTCAATATGTAAGAGCTATTCATTCCTTTTTTCGTTTTTTTGCTTTGTTTTGGGGAGAGGGGGTCAGAGCTATTCAATATGTAAGGCATGCGGCAAGTGGGCAATGTAACCCCAACCCGACTCAAAAAAATGGACACTTAGAGACATGTGACTAAATCTTTGGTTAATATTCTGGCAGGGTTGTTATATTAGGCTAGTGATATGCCTAATCATCTATCGGACTGAGTTGTCACTCTTCTTTTCTAACTCCCTGTTGTATATAGGTTAGACCCTATTCATGCTCATGCTTTATGTAATGAAAGGAACTTTCATTCAAAAACAATAAAAATAAAAATGAAAGATGTGACTAAAAAAATAAAAATAAAAAAGGGAGCGAAATTAAGATAAAGATAGCATGTAAAAATCAAATCCTACTGTTCTCATCATAGTAGACTGAAAATCATACCAACTTAACCACCGACATGAAACATAACCCGTTCTCACGAACTATGACGCAGTAAAAACTGAAACTATCACTTGTTCCAGTTGTCCGGTAAACCAAATACCCGATATAGACATAACATAGAAAATGCCCCTTTTTTTTATTTTATTTTTTTTACTCCCACCATCGCATCACTTACGAATTCCCTCATCATCGTTCGTGTCCCAAATCCATGATTTTATCCCTCTGCCCAAACAGCAGTATTATGTAGTGTAACAACAGGAAAAAGACGTATGAAAGCCGAGAATTGAGACAGCAAAATTAACACATTAATCCAAGCTACAATAGGCATCTATATCAACAATTCAATCCGCAAATTGCAGGCATTACAGCTTTGAAAATTGTCAAGAGACATGGAATTATTGGTACTCAAAAATCGGTTTAGATGAAACAATCTAGTGAATAATTAAACTAATGGCAAAAACTTGCCACCAATTAAGGGAAGACAGGTTTGGGGGGAGGTGTGCACAATAAATTCCTCAAATTTGCAGAACATCAGTTGCATCAATCACAGCAATGCTATATGGCCGTAACTCCTCCAAAATTACATGGCAAAAGAAGTATGAATTTCTGCCCCATTGCTACTCAAACAATAAATTTCCTATACACGTCGATGGAAAACTCAACCAATAGGCAGAGAGATGATCTGTCGTATGATAACCTTTTATTCTTTTTCATTATTTTGATCAGTCCGGTACTAAGGTAGTAAAGATATGCGAATGACACAGTTCTCAATTATGGCAAAGTAGCTCTCACTTCTTTCCGATCAGCACCGAATGACTGCAATTCAGAAGACCACCAATCAAAAGAGTTGAATAAAGCATACCCATTCAACATGTAAAACTGATAAAGGGAACAAGCCTAATCTCAGGACTCCCACCATTGTTGATTCTGGGGAGGGTTAGATGAATATACCGATATTAGTTATTAATAGCTTGAATGTAACCGCCTCTGCAGCTCTTTTGTTATGTAATCTTAAAAACCAAGGATCCAGTCATTTACCTCACTTTATATCTGAACTGTCTAAAAAACTGACTTACACTATCTGACCATATCCACAAACCTGTAAACTTTTGAAGCCAATATAATCCCAGATATGAAAACATTATTTTCCTCAATTTTGAAGCAAAAAACAGCTCAAGTCTGCAATTCTTCGTTGATTTATTTATACTTCAAATTCATAAAATGAGTAATGAAGAGGGAAGAAATCAATACCTCAGCCCCTAAACCTTTAACATATACATTGGTAAATAGATCAGACGGGTCTGGCATTGGGCTCTCCTGGAAAATAGAAAAGAACAGAGAGTAAGATTGTAAACCATATGCAGCCACCACAGGGATTACAAATATATACCATAAAAAGCATGAACTGAAAAATAAACAGAAAATATATGCTTTTTACCTTTGCTTTGGCAATGGCTTCGTCAACTTCTTTTCTGACTTCCTTCTCAATGTCCTAAAAGAAGAAAATGAATTTAATATCTTTAGCATAGCGCTAAATTCAAGCGTTTCATTACACATCAAGACACTAGCACGTTGGGCTAGAAACTGCTCCAACAAATATTCCTGGAGTCCAGTGGGCATAAAAATTGTACAGCACAAATTTGAAGGAAAACCACAAATATTATTAGTGCTTCACAAAATAGGCCACATCATATTACACACAGCAGAATTAGTTAAGGCAGAATAAAACTCAATTGAACAGTACTTACCATGATAAAGATCTACTGCAAAGTGTACCCTATGAGGACTCTAACCATTACAATCATTAAACTATAGCTAACATATTTGGAAGCAAAAAACATATAACCTAATGCATGAAAGGCTTAAGTTAAATCATATGCCCTACTTCATAATAATGAAAATAGTTTCTATTCATGGACTACAGGAAAAAAATGCCAGTGTAAATTTGGCTAAATTTGGGCACAGATATCACCATAAAAGTCATAGTATTATACATAACCGACTCTGAAAGATATCACATTTCACAATTGAAAGAACCAAGCAAGAAATCCAGTTTTGTTTGATCACCTTTAGCTCCTTTTCAGAAGCAATCTCATGAGCCAATAATAGCTTTCTTACTCTCTCAAGTGGATCACGCTCCTATAGTCAAATTAGCCAAGGAAAAAAAATCAGAACTCCTCAATATTAAATAATAGGACATTATATTCTGGGGAGCATGACAAACCTGTCTCACACCAGAAATTTCATCACGTGTACGGTATGTGCTACCAGGATCAGACATGGAGTGGCCATGGTATCTGTAGGTGTCCATTTCAAGAATCTGTACAGAATAATCAAGAAGATAAAGAAATCAATAGAAATCAAACAAAGAAAAAACTTTGATAATTCAATCAAAACTGCACGAAAGCAAGTATTAAAATTAGGCTATCTATATAATCCACCAATCTTTTTCATCCATGCAATCAATGTTATTGTATTATAGTTAGATGGGGGGAAAAAAGACTAATACTACTACTGAACTAAACCATATAGCCTTTACATAGGACGATAAACATTATTTTCTTTTTGTATCAGCTGGAAGGCAAAACCAACATATGTCCAACACAAACCATATTTTGAAGAATGCAACATATCAAATAATAAATCATATTCTCAACTTATTTCAAATAAAACGGACAAAATCATTCCTTAGATCAATGACCAAAAATATTCAGCTAATTTCCTGCAAAATCATTCCTTCCCACAATTTATTACTCCTCAGTGGTCTCTTAGATCATTTGTAAAATGACAAACTTTGGATTACCAAGCTATTTCCTAACAAATATTGGGATCAGGAAAAAGAAGTTCAAAGTAAACAGCCAATTCCATAAATTTGAAAAATAAATTATCTAGATACAATTGAGACATAATGCCAGGTCCTACACATCAGGCAAGTGATATCTAATTATCTATTAAAACAATCTGTATACAACACTTGTAGCAAGAAAGCCCAATCTCATCTTATATGCACGAGTACGGCTTAGTTCAGACATCTACATTTACATCTGAGTCTGATGATTACAAAATTTTCATGGTTAATTCCACCACATGTAAGGAGTTCTTTCCATTATTAGCAGCCAATTAATGAATATGTAGAACACTCAGGTTCTAAGACCAAACTTATCTGATAACTAATAAAATTGTCACGGTTGATCCCTCCAAATCTAGAGAGTTATGTCAGTTAAGCATTAGTAGATGCTCAGCTTAGAACATCGAATTGCCGCTTAATTTTATTATGATAGAAATTCAAGTATATATAATAATAGCAAATAAATTTACTCACAAGGGGCCCATTCTTCAAAGCATGCTCCTTTGCAAATTTGCAAGCTTGCTTCACAGCAAGAACATCCATGCCATCAACCTGTCAAAAGTATCAATTTAAAAATTTTCAAAAGTTTGATTAAAAAAGACTAGCATCTATATTCAATTAAAATATGTACAGATGTGCAGACAGGCTACATGAGTACACACCCACACTCATCAAATACACACTTAAACAATGGTAGCAAAGAACTTGTATGTCCAACCAAAAACACATCACGCATAGCTAACATAGTCCTACTACATATTTAGACAACAAAGCATGGAAATAGAAATAGAGTTCAAGGAGGAGGCCAAAAAGACAAGTCCACAGAAGCACCAATGTTGATTCAATTCAAGTATTCAACTTCAAGCCCAGAACATTCAAAAACCCAAACATACAATGTACACCCCTAAAAATTAAACTTATTCAGTCTCAGAAGAGATCAGGGCAAGGCTTAAAGGTGCTTATCTAAAATCAAAGACAACACAAAGAAGCAGTAGCTTTAAATCTGATTGAAATAAAGAGAAAAAGAAAAAGACGCTTAGTATATAGTTTTATGATCATTGTTTAACTACATTTTCAAAGAACTCACACCCAGGGTAAGCTAAATTATGCAATAAGCACACAATGCACAATCTTGTAACAAGATCATTTCAAATCATGTTACTTTTGGCAAAAACACATCTGAAAAAAGCTTACTCTGTACTAGTGTAAGTAATAAACCTTCATAACACTACACCATAAAAAACAAATACATAACAAAATTCATTATTTCCATCAACAAAAAATATTAAATCATCAAGCTATGAGAAACAAATTGCCAGAAAAGGGTGGTAAATTAAACTCTTTCAGACAACAAACCATTCATAACTGGAACACCTAAGACTTCATGTTCATTCATTCAAATCACAAACCATCCAAAAGGCATTGCAGTATTGGCCACTAAACTAACTAAATTCCCTTAGTACTCAACCACAGTCCAGACACACTGACACACATCCATCCTTCCAACACAGGCATTACACAATAATACATTATGAATCACTCCCATGAAAGCTAACATACCAAAACACCACCCAACCAACAGCAAAACAAGAATTCTCCATCTCACCTTCAACCCAGGAACATAATCCCCGCGCTTGTAATAAGCAGGGTTCTTAGCAGCCCTCCACTCCGCCGTCCCCATCCCATCTGCAAAAACCAAACCAAATCAGAACAACCCAACCCAACCCAACCCACTTCAAAAAGCACCAAACATTAACCACCCCAACCACTCACAGTGATTATTCTCGCAGACCAAGATGGCGGGCAGGTCCCAAAGCGCCGCCATATTAAGCGCCTCAAACAACTGCCCCTGGTTAGCAGCACCATCACCATACAAAGTAAACGTCACATGCTCCTCCTTGGAGTACTTCTGAGCAAACGCCAACCCACAACCGAGCGGCACCTGTTGAAAAAAAAGAAGAAGAAAAAAACGAAAAGAAAATTAGAAAGAAATAAAACAATGCAAAATTCACTGAATAGTGAAAAAGCGCTCGATCCAATTGTAATACAAGCTCATACAGACCAGTGAGTATAACTAACTAATAACTAAACTATACCTAACTCAAGAATTAACTCAACAAACTCTAACTAACTCTTAACTGACTGTAACTAACTAAAGGGTACCTGAGCTCCGACGATGCCGTGGCCGCCGTAAAATCCGGCATGTTTGCGGTAGAAGTGCATGGAGCCGCCCTTGCCCCTGGAGCAGCCGGCGGTGCGGCCCATGAGCTCGGCGAAGACCTCGAGGAGGGTGCCGCCGCGGCCGACGAAGGTGCAGTGGTCACGGTAGGCGGTGATGATGCAGTCTTTTTTGGTGATGGCGGCCTCCATGCCGATGGCGACGGCCTCCTGGCCGTCGTAGAGGTGGCAGAACCCGCGGATGAGCTTGGCCTTGTAGAGGGAGTCGGCGGCGATCTCCATGCGGCGCATCACCGCCATGTCGCGGAAGAAGGTGAAGAGCTCGGAGGGGGTGGTGTCGACGGCGCGTGGGGGCGCGTCGCATTTGTGGGAGGTGAAGGGGACGGAGGTCTCGATGGTGAGGGTGGTGGTGGAGTCGGAGGAGATCGGGCGGCGGAGGGATAGGGCGGCGGAGATGGGTTTAAGGAGGTTGGATCCTTGAGATGATGATGATGATGATGATGCTATGCGTGACAGAGCCATGTTCGATCTTACAGAACAATATGTCAAAATGAAAATAGAAATCTTTTTTTTTTTTTTTTTTGTCAATTTTCAATGTTTGATTTGAAGATTTGGGATAGAAAGTGGAAATTGGGTTTTGAAGTGTAGGAGAGAAAAATGAGTAAACCTCGGAGGGTTAGTTGAAGAAGAAGAAGGGAAGAGAGAGAGAGAGAGATGAAAAATAAAAGGAGGATTTTTTGGAGGAGAATTTATCGTGTCCGAGTGTGTGATGGATTGAAAGAGAGTGAATTGCTTTTGTGTGTCGTTTTGTCGACATCGGATGAGTTAATTTAATTAATGTGTTGTGTTGGATGCGTGCAATTCGTTTACTATTTTTTTTTCATTTATTTTATTTTCCTTCCTTTTTTTTAAAAAAAACGATTGCTTTGTGTTTCTCTCGTAATTTCTTTTGTAATTTAAAACTGAAAAAAGTGTTTGTTGTACGAAAACAAAGAAAAGGGGATTACTCATATGTAGTTAGTAACAGTAAAAGTAAACAACAATTTCAGTTTACCAAAACAAAAGTCAAACAAATTTTATCAATCTGCCAAATATTCAAATTTTGAAAGCACTTTAATAAATATTTTACTTAACCATAAGCCTCTCGTTAAAAAATATAACTTTAATGTTAAAAAATACATTAATAGTTATAGTTATTATATAACTAATAGTTTTAAAAAATAACTTTATATAATTGATTCGACTCTTCTAAAATGCATAATACAATTTAAAAAATAGAGTGTGCTTTGTTTGATCATCATTCCTAATGGCCAAATTTGGCTTCCTAATGTATAGGAAGTGATAGTGCCTTTCTTGCTTCTTCGTCTTAACGAAAGTTTGCGGTGAAAAGAATTATACATGAATGATAACTTGCGCCGACGATTTTTTCATCAATTATTCAGACGTTGTACTTTGTGTTCTAAACTACACCTTATACTTTAGATCTGTTAAAATTTTAAATTAATAATATAAAATATAAATTTAATTTTGATATATTATTAATATAAAATAATTTTATATAAATATCTGATTATATATTATTATATTAATAAAAATATTTAATTCAATTCTTTATTATTTTAAAAATTTTATAAATAAAAATATATAATTAAATAATAATTTAAAATTTTTTTATACTAATAATATATTCAAATTATTCTCATAAAATATTAATGCCAGTAGTGCTCTTTTTATATTGGGTCCGCCACAGTTGGAACAGTAGTCTTCTCATAAAATCACTCATAGTTTCGCTCTAGATCTAAAAAGTTTAGGTGGTGCTAACCAAAAAGAGAAACTAAAGCGGGGTAGGAAAAAGGCAAAGGAGATTACAGCCGTTTGTAGGGCGTCCGGGCAAAGATGCAAGGCTTATACAGTAATCTAAACGCAGATTTTTTAATATAATGTCAATGGATAATATTTTATATTATTAATAATATATTATTACGAATTTAATTTTGATGAGTGTGTTAGGTATAGGAATAAAAATAAAAATAAAAAATTCATGAATTGTTACTTATGAATCCAATCCATTAAATTTTTATTCATATTTTTATTCTTATATTAATAAAAATAAATAAATTTTATTCACCTAACCAACCTTTAATTTATGCATTGCTATAATTTAAATTTGATTATTTAGTTTCTTTATTAATGAATATTCTGCAAGTACTATTAATGGCATTCAATGAGCTTTGTAAATGCTCTGTGATCTTTATGCTCTGGGACTAAAATAAATATTTTTCTCAACTTAGACTTTTTTCAATGAAAAGAAAAATGATCATGATAGTTCTCACTACTACTTTGCCTGTTCATAAGTTATTTACTCAAAATATTAATCATTCGAAGACACAGAACAACTTGCTAGCACATTGTTTAGAATAGTCCTCATGTTATCCTTCTTTCTAATATTCTAGTTTTATTGTCACAATATAATATCTTCTAACCTATAAAGTTGACTATATTTAATAGGGTAAAACTTAGTTGTTATTGTATTATCTTACTTCATGACTTTTTCATTGTATACCGTTAAAAACAGTGTATATCATAGTTTACTTATAATATTAAGCAAAATTTTTTAAACTTTAATCTTTGGATATATTTTTTTATAACATTTTCTGTTGCATGCAAATAAC
Organism: Pterocarpus macrocarpus; assembly: GCA_031439585.1. Classification (NCBI taxonomy): domain Eukaryota; kingdom Viridiplantae; phylum Streptophyta; class Magnoliopsida; order Fabales; family Fabaceae; genus Pterocarpus; species Pterocarpus macrocarpus. The sequence goes on along the minus strand of CM062520.1, from coordinate 59,663,829 downwards.
AACCAAAACAAAAAATTATAACTTCTATAAAAATTTACATGTTTTTGATGAAAAATATAAAAGGAGAGTACATTTAAGATGAGATTCAGCTTCTTTTATAGATATATTAAATAAAAATTATAAATGCTTCTGAATATTTAATTTATCTAAATAATTACTCACACAATTTCAAGTCGATAATGATAATTGATAAAATCCTTCCTAAACTAATGACTCCATGATTCGAACCCGCAGACACTAAAAGTAAAGTTTTCCTTAGATTGCAGCCCACTTCTAATGCAACCAACTTACTTTTGGGTAAATAACTTACGTACATGTATTAACAACAATATTATGATGATATCATGAAGCTTAAGTCTCAGCTTCGGAATTGTTGTACTACCTATGTGTCTAGGAAGGCAATTCATGCTGCCCATAGGTTAGCTAGATGGGCTCAACATACTACTGAAAGGTTGGCTTGGTTTGATACACCTCCTCCCTTCATTCATGATATATAGTTACTTGACTCTTGTTTTTGAATGAATTTCCTTTCCTCACCAAAAAAAGAAAAAATCAATTTAATTTAATTTAAATATACTTACAGTATAAAAATTAATAAAAATAATAAAAAATATTAACTTATATAAATAATCACCCATTATAATAAAAAATTCACTATAATTTTTCACTAGTGCATACCAACTAAACTAAAAAAATTGATATCATTAAAAGAATTGTCAAGTTGATCATACAGCATTTACAAATGAATGATACAACAGGAGAGAGGCAGAGAGACTAGCCAGCAAGTTCACTAATTGGAGGCCGGTCCATGACATCGGACGCAGCCTTTGCATTGCGCTGCAACAAAGGATCAATATCTGGCAACTTCGGAATCTGGGCTAACAGATCAATGGTCCTTCGGAGGAGGCGAGCTAGGTCGCCATCATCCATTGCACAGTCCATCATTATTTCTCTCCAAGTCAACCCAGAAGCCCAGGCCTCAACCATACCACAAAACTGGCTATCCAAACCGCAAGATATTATCACCCCATGTTTCTCCTGAATGGACAAAAATGCGCTCCTTTGCTCATCCAATAACCTTATGACATTCATTGCTGTTGCAGATGGCTCATAAATGTAACTGTTATTTTTCCAGGGTCGGAGTTTGATACCCTCAGAGACCAAGCTTGCACCGACAGCAGCAAGTTGTGGAGGTTTTAGTTCTAGTAGAATTTTATTGCGAAGAACCATTGCAAGCCATAGCTCATTTTCTCCTCGAATTGCAGCTGCGGTTTCACCAAGTGGAAATATGACCTGTGTATTAATATCTAAAGCTCTGGTTTCATGTATGACATTGCTAACCTGCATAAACTCCTTCCATCCTGAGGGTTCAATTTGTTCTATCCGATTAGTCAAACGCCTTGATCTACTCTGCAGACGCTTGATTTTCTCCTCAGTAAACTTGACCGCATCTATGATTTTACTATATTCTTTATAGCCTTCGGTACGAGAAATCTTTTTCTTCAAACGTGAAACTCTGTTTCTTTGATCCTTGTAATGCTCAACTGCATCTCTGTAGGATTGAGCCTTCAGCAGTAGCTCATCATTTTCAGAGAAGCTACTCAAAACAGGAACGTTCAAACTCCAAGACCATGTATCCAGAGATCCTTCCGTGAACCATAAACCACCAGAGTCAGAGTGAGCAAGCTTATCCCACTTCATCTCCTCCTTATCAAGGAGAGTACTCATAATTTCTCGAGGTAGAGCTTCCCCTTGAGCTAATGGAACATTAGGAAAGCCTGTCCCATATACTGTTTTAATCCACTTTTCTGTAAATAGATACCAAGAGTTATCTGAACCAAGAGCCACATGATATGATGGATCAAGGCCTTCAATCAATTCAGAATCAATAACAGTTGGCTCCGCATCTCCTAAATTCAATGCAAAAGAATCAGCAGAAGAAATCATGTTCTTGAGTTTTGAAGCATTAAGGGAGTCAACCTTCCCCAAAAACACAGCAGGCATTGAATGTTGAACTCCTTCAGAATCTGTATACTGCAAGCACAAAAATGGTAAATGTCCATTTTCATGGTTTTCCAATAAAGGTTTTAGGGCAGATATTCTCTTTGCTTCCATCTGTTTCCGCAACTCAGTCCGAATTCGTTTTTCTGCCCTTAGTTCTTCCTGTAATTCTGCAATCTCCTTATATTGTCGCTGTGATAAAGCCTTCCTGCTTTTTCTATCTATGGCTTCATCAGTGATTTCTGACATTAGCAACTCAATTTCTTTCTCAATTTTATTAATTTCATCTTTAGCAGCCAGCATAACATTGCTACTAACATAATTTCCAAAACTCTGCTCAACTAACTTCCTAGCTTCTTCCAAAGTCCTCCCTGATGAAGGTCTCACCTCATCTGACTCATTTGACCTATGAATGGCTTTCACACCAGCAAGAAGATTCAAAACCATTCCATATGAAGCAGTAAACTGTGACACTAGGGGCTCAAGTCCAGCAAACAGCACCTTGCAGCACTCTTCAGCACCTTCATTAGGTGTCTGTATGAGCACCACATGACCATTTTCATCAATGCCCCTGCGCCCAGCACGCCCAGCCATCTGAAGCAGTTCATTTGAGCTTAATTGGATACGTCCACTATCACCTCTTTTGCTGAGAGATGAAATAACAGCTGTTCTAGCCGGCATATTGATTCCAGCAGCCAGGGTTTCTGTAGCAAAAACAACCTTGACAAGCCCTCTTTGAAACAATTCTTCGATGAATGCCTTCCACAAAGGTAGACATCCAGCATGATGTGCAGCAACTCCTTGCAGAAGTCCCCTCACAGCTGTTTCTCTGACAGCGTCAGGATACTGAATGCGGAACCTCTTCAAGGCTAGTTCAACCTCACTTGTTTCACAGTCGTCTAAAAGTTTGCAATTTTCAAGATATTGCACAGCTGCATCACAACCCTTTCTGCTAAAAATAAACCAAATAGCTGGCAGCATATCCCTAGACTGAAGTTGCCATAGAGTATCAATTAATTGAGGAACCTAAAAAAAAAAAAAAAATTATACTCCATTTTGAAGAAATGCTCACTATTATAAACAAAAGGTGCATGGATATTTTGTCTTCATAAAGCTTGTGGGCTTTAACCTAAGTGTGCATCAGAAGCCAAACTCCCTATTCAGTGTTCATGAGCGATTATTGGACATATAAATGTAGCCAAGATCTGCTCATTACACTTTCAGCATCAAGATTTTCAGCTGTGAAAAGGTAGGGAAGATATGGCTACAATGATCATCATAAAAAACAAAGCATTAAAAGAGAATTGATTCAAAGGCTGACCTGTGAACGACGAATTGCGTTTATATTATTCTTTGAAAGAGAACGATGTTCTAACATGCTACCATCACTATCGTAACTTGTGTGAGTTCCTCGTTTCCGGGAATTCCTTTTTCTAGGCCAATCATCCTTGTAAGGTTTAACTCCTGCACCTTGAAGTTGTAAATAATTGAGAGACAGCTTCCTGCTTTAAATAAAGGAAGAGACTAAGTTTCCACTTTTGTCCAATTCAGTAATAAAATAAGTGATAATATTTGGCACCTAGTTGTTTAAATATGTTGAATAATGTTTAATCCATAGTAGTATATTACTACACATATTATATCGGAGTAACAGTGCTACCACATTTTCCCATGGAAAAAATAGTTGATACTTATATAGTCACTACAACTGACCTACTCATTGCTCCATAGAAAATCTTCAAGTTAGCATTATATTTAGTCCTTATTCTCATATTATTTAATGAAAATAAGTAAACAACACTCAGTCAATATCATCGCCGCCGCCACCACGGCACCACGTCGACCATTGTTATATTATTTCTTATACAATTATAAGAATAACATTTATGCTACAACTATCAGCAAGTTGCTGAGACCAGATGACTATCACTATCACAGCCCCACAACATCGTTCGATCAATAACCAGTTATGACAAAACCAGCACTAAAGTAAACTGGACCCTTTTGGTAGCCATTGATGAAAATAAGACCAAAGTAGACAAAAATCCAAACAATTTTCTCAGCAATTACTATTGAAGCACACTATGATACATCATCACAATGCACTTCAGAACAGCTAGATCCCTGCTATGTGCTAACCCAAGCCCTCTTATCATTCTTCATTGCTGCAAGTACGAAAAATGGCAATTATCACCCCGATCTGTTGACTATTGGTGTCACTACAATCATTTATCCAGGAAAATCTTATGAAGAGAAGCCATCGATTTTGGACAATCACCTTTCACATATCATGCAATTGACACCCACAACTCAATTCCTTAAATTTCAGTATTGAATATTTAGCTTTTACCACACAACTGGATATTTTCTGCTCTTGCACAGATCAGTGGAATAGTTAAGATTTAATATAAGGGATTATTCAAAAGAAAATATCCACCAAACAAGGATGCTATCAAACTTTATGCTGTTCAATAACAAAATCCTAATTTTGTTTGCTGCTGAAGTTATTTCATAGTAACAATCAACAAACACTATAACTCATCCACACCACAAGGAAGAAAACAGGGAAAAGAAAAAGTAGGTGGTATAACTGCAAGATACAACAGGCATAACCTTCAGACAAGTGAACATTAGCAATGTTTAATTATCATAAAATTAACAAGGGAGAGAAGAGAAAACAAATAGGATAGCACTTTACCAATAGAAAGGTTATTACTGACATCGACAAAATGTGAGAAACAAATAACTAAACTGAAAAAATGCAATAAGGTCCCAGACCAGACCTGTTCATGCGTGTTCCTTTCTCATCAAGAAGTGGTAATAAGGAATTTTTCATAGAGAAATGCCAAGTCAATGGAACTGGGCGTTTTGACGATGTTACCAACTCTGTTGAACCATGAATCTGAAAGCCAAAAACACTTATCCTCACTACATAAGATCACTCTTGCAGAGGCTACCAAATAAAATGAAAGAAGATTATTTAATGTTATATTATTGTTTTGCCACAAAACACAATTTCATCAGTCAATTCAGTGAAAATGCAATGATACTGGACCAGGTATTTGTTCCACTTACATCACAGAAAATGAAACCACAGTCAGAGAAGTTCATTATCAAGGAAGGTAATTTACAAAAAACGATGCAACTTATTCACCTAGTTCTTTTCCACCAAAATAGTATGAAAAAATTTCGGATGAATAAAAGCTGAATGCCAAGCATCATATAAACTGGAGAACTCAAGACCCCGTGCTTGAGCAATGCATTGAATATCAGCAAGACCAAGCATCCAAAGAATGTTTCAAATCCCAAACTGTCCATAAGTAGATCAAGATGATCAACTCTACAAAATTTTTTAGAAACAGAATTTTTAGGTAAATTTCAAGATAGAGTTGTGAAAAAGTCCTCCTTTTCTTTTTTATTTTTTTGGGGTGGGATTCATTAGAATCAATGAAGTTTAAGGCTGATTCATTTTACAGGGACAGAAAGCCAGCCCAGTGCATTCTGCAACTGTAATATACATCAACAGCACAATCAGAATACCTGACCAATCCAACCAGCCAACTCATCAGGATTTGCAACGGTTGCAGACAAACAAATAAGTTGAACTTCTTTAGGGCAATAAATAACCTGCAGCAATTGACCACATAAGCATGTGTAATGTAAGAGAAGTTGAGCAAGCTAAGTATTAGGCAAAGACAAAGCAAAATATGCTTACAATCTCTTCCCAAACTGTACCGCGAGATATGTCACTAAGGTAATGAACTTCATCCAAAACAATCACATCAACATGGAGAAGCCCACTTCCAGAAGAAATATTACCAACACTGCATGAAAAGATGCACTTAACCAGGATTCATGTGTGCAAAAAATCAGCTTAAATAACAAAATAATGATCGAGAACAGAAACTTCATAGATGCCATAACTTGTAGAAAAGGTAGCCACAACAACATAGAGGACATAGGATACAACAATATATTTGAAAATATTTGGACTTCAGGTGAGAACAATAATGATGATGCAGTAGTAATCAAACTATAAAAACAAGATCAAATGCATAATGCATAATGCCTGAACCTGACAACTGAAATTCTCCTATCATAAGACAATGCATACCATAATTAGTTTCTCAACATCGTTATGTGCTTAACATAACATGCAATCCACCTTTCAGCCAGGCTCTACTTCTAACTCACTATAAGCTTGTTTGGTTGTGTTTGTTTACCTAAACTATATTTTACCTTTTTAAAAGACCATTTTGAAAAAGATAACATAAAATAATCTTCTTCAAGAAGATTATCCAAGGGAGCTATTAATAATAAGACAAGGCCTGCTCAACACAAAGCCACAGCTCACATGTTCACAGCACATTATGGAAGACTCAAAGTATTGAAATGCTACTTTGCTAACACAAACTTGTTTTATCTACTGGATCCTAGTTCTTAATATTATTATTATGTACCTCTGATACAACATGTTCCGTAAAATCTCTGTGGTCATAATCAGAACCTGAGCATCCTTGTTGACAGCAGAATCACCTGTAAGAAGGCCAACATTGCTGTCACCAAAAGTCTCCCTGTAAATCCACAACAAGCCAGCAATATCGATTCAGCTTCCAAATGATGATAGCGACAACTCTCTCAAACAGAAATGCAAAATCAGAAAACAAATATATATAAAAAAAAAAGGCATAACTTCATTCTCAATTATGACTGCGTACCGGAACTCTCGAAACTTCTGATTGGACAACGCCTTCAGCGGCGTCGTGTAGAATATTCGGCGTCCCCTAGCCACCGTGGCCACCGCCGCGGCCTCAGCTATCAAAGTCTTCCCGCTGCTGGTCGGAGCAGACACCACCACCGACGAGCCTCTAAGAAAAGCCTGTATCGCCAGCCGCTGAACATAAGAAAAAAAAAACCAACCGCACAAACTTTACTTCGAGTTCCGAAATTCTCTGAACTAAACGAGAGAACGAAGAGAAAACTGAACCTGGAACTTGTCGATTCGGAAAGCGTAAACGGAGGCGAGCTCGTCGGCGTCGATGATATCGGAGCCGAACTCCCTGACCTCTTTGCAGAGCTTCTCAACTCTCTGCCACTTGAACGATCCGTCGTCTCCGCGCCGATTCGCCGCATCGAACGCCTCGCCTTCGTCCGAAACGGCGCCGTCGTAGGCCTCGCTTGATACATCGTCGTATTCGTCGGCAGCGACATCTTCGTCATCGTCTTCATCATCTTCATCTTCGTATTCTTCTTCGTCGATGTCTTCGTCCTCGTCTTCCTCCGCATCGCGGAGTGTTGAGGTTGGGGACTTGAAGGAGAGTCGGAATCGGAGGGAAGAGTGAAGGGAACGGTGGCGAAGTAGAAGGGAGAATGGGAGAGTGGTGCTAGTGAGAGTGGTGGCTCTGGTGGCGGCGAGTGTGAGAGGAGTGTGGTGGCGAGTTGATGGGAGTGAGAGGATAAATTGAGTGTTGGTGGTGGTGGCCACGACGGCCATGGCGGGAGAGTTTTTTTTTTGGTTTGGCTGCGATTTTTTCTCTTGGCGATGCTGGTATATCCAAAAAGTGTTTGTTTGGTCCTGGATACATCCAAAATGATAAAATATCTTTACTTTTTCATTGGGCCTGCTTATTTCTTTGGTCAAAACTGGGTCTACAAAATTCAAATTGTAAGTGATACATAGATAAGGCCCAGTTGATTAACATTTGAGCTGGACCAGAGTCTTTTCTATGTTGTTATTATTTCCTCCTCCTTTTTTTGACAACCAAAAAAAAGATTCTCTTCTACCCCAGAAATCATCTCGAAATTACCGTAAAATGAAAAGAAATCATGTCAAATTTACCCGAAAAAGATGAAAAAAGAAACCTTGTCAAAGTTACAATCACGTACTCATAAAATATCACAACAAAACTTTGAATAATTTCTCGAGCAATTCCTCGTTATTCAACAACCGGAAACAATAATCTTTATAAAATTTTCACGTTTTTTTAATTAAAAATATTATCACCCATAATCTAGATTACATGGGTTGAAAAATGAGACATTGTTTAATTAACATACCCCTTACTATTATTTGAATTACAATATTGTTTCAATGTAGCAGTTAATGTTTCTTAAATTTTATACTAGGAATTTTGTTTCATATTAAACTCGACAAGCTTTTGGTTTTTGTTAAAAAGATTGAAAACTTCATTACGTGTTTCGGTTTGGTGGCATTTCAGGAAAAGGACGTGTTCTGCTTCAATGTAGATTTCGAGTGCCTTCTTTTCAAAATTGTGTGCTCTGTCTCTGTTACTTCTTTAATCTCTTTTAAGATTACTAAAATGCTCTGAGTATTATAAAAATATTGAATATACAGCAGTTAAATGTGAGATATAATCCTTTGCAGCAAAATGTAATTAAACAATAACACACAAACAATTAATCCTTGTATCCACTTACAAGACTTATTCTAATAGGCATTCATATGAATCAAACATGTAAAACTGCGTTAAGGTCTTTTTCATTAAAAAAAGAGTACCGCAAGGTGAAGTCGTATTTATTTATTAAGGTTATTAATTAGTACAAGAACAGAGATAATATTTCACTCTCGCTCAGAAACATCTTAAAGCCAATTCAGCCATCCACCAACCGACAGGATGTAACAAATATATAGTTCGAAATACCCGTGACTTAGATCACGATTCTAATTAGTGCTTATCGTCCCGTTCTAGAAGGGGAGGAGGAGAGGGAATAGGGGATTCATAGTTACCAGTATTCACTGGAGGCCAATGGAAGACATCAAATGTTCCATAATCAACAACCTCTGCAAAGTTGTAGCAGCTAAAGGAAAAGAAGAATAAAAGTAAGATTGAAATAAAACTATGGATGAATGGAATGAAAATGTGCTCTAGCTACATCACAAATTACCGCTATTTACATTATTTTGAGCCATCGGCCATCAAATTACAGTATACTACAATCTCCTCTCCGCTCCACTCTGCGCCTCCCCTTCTGTAAGCTTTTTTTATTAGGTTGGCTGGTATAGAGAATGTCAGAACACAAGAAAAATAATTTCAGAAGAACATCCTTTGCTTCTTCCCTCAGGTAGAATGTCGATTACAACCGGCGCCTCCGCCAATGACGCTTGAAAAATACTACTGAAGAGGAGAACCAAACAGAAATTATTAATTAGATTGTCTGTTCGCTAAATATTTATACTAACTTGAAAAACCAAAGACCAACAACTTCATCTAGCAAATTTATTTAATAATGATTTAGCAGTAAAAGAAAATCAATTGGTACAGTAGATCTTTGATCGAAGCATGCATTATGCATCTGTTTGAAAACAAGTATGAGTCAAGCCCAAAATAACACATATAGCAATATAAAGAAATTCACATACCATATCCAGCTGAAAATGGACATCAGCATGTAATGGAAAACAATTTGCAGAACCGTTGTACTCTGCTTGAACAAATGCTTGAAGACTTCGCCTTTTTCCTTCTCATCCGAAACAAAAAATCTTCGGTATCTAAAACATACGACACCTAACAACATACAATGGGTACCAAGAAGAAAATGTATGAGTGGCACTTCAGAAACACAATCCAACAGACAGGATACTCCAATCAAATGCAACGTATCAGCAAAATGTGCAAAATCAGAACCATATTACTAGGATTTTGGATGTGGGAAGAATGACATATATTGACAAAAAAATCCAGATGTAAATCTTATGAAACTACCTTAGATGAACTGCAGGCAATCTTACACTCAAGACCATTAATAACTTGTAGTGCTTCCATAGCCTGACTTGAAAATTCATCACTACAGGCATATCTGCGTTTGTTCCTGCAAAAATGAATAAATTAAAATAAACAAATTTATAAAAATATTAACTCATTAAGAATGGCACCAAACTGTTCTTCTGGCTTATCAAATACCTCTTTAAGAAAATTCCTGACTTCTCCTTTTTGTCAGGGACAACGGAGAGGAAGTCATTATACAGATAGCCTGAAAAATTAGGGTCCACCGACACAGCAGTTACTTCAGGCTTATCATGTCCATAGTCCATCAGTTGAATAGACAATTTCTTTGGTCCAGGTGTCTGCAATGCAATAAACTAGGTTACAGAACACACAAGACTTCCTATTTAGAATTTAATTCAAGGGCAGATCCAAGCAGAGAAGAAAGTAAAACAAATAAAATAATTACATATTCAATGCGGTATATGTTCTCTTCATGAAGAAGAACACGGGCATTTTCATGATAAACTATGTCAACAAATCTTCCAGGTTTTCTTGATTTCTCATATGCATATAGTTGGAGAAGCTTGTTATCCATCTCGTCAGTGGCAACAGCTTGAAGCTGAAATAGAAGAGGACAAATTTTCAGAGTCAGAAAGATAGAATGGAACACAAAAAGATAGAAAGAAAGAGGAATTTATGCGTGTGACCTGTTTAACAAGCTTATAAATCAGCTTGTCTAAAGTGAATAAGACATATGATTGAGTTCCAATAATAGCTCGACAATCATCCTCAAATTTTGTATTATCAGAAGAACCATCCAGCAAATTGTAAAGGGCATTCATGAACCTATAGCATAAAAGAGATTCTCATTCTGCAAAGATATTCACATGTTTTCAAATTTGTAATGGAATGCAACATTTCCAAGGCATATCACCTGTCATATTGATCATTAGAGCTTGTATCATTTGAAGCCCTCCATTTCCTTTCAGCAGATGATGAGTTAATCTTTGCTGATTGTATCCTCTCATACAATGTCTGTCAGATAAGAAATAGGAAATATGATACAATGAATGTATAATAAGCTCTGAGATATCCGTTTAGTCTGCAACCATACATATATTCATACGGACCCAAAACATTATACCACTCCCGGCATGATTGGCATGACTCTATTGGCAACAGATACTCAATCACAGTAAAAACCAAGTGAGAAGGGAATATCATTTGCAAGGTTTTTTTTAACAACAGAATAACAGCGGAGGTAATATGCTACATGAATATTTAATTAGGGGGAGTTGTCTTTTACAATTAGAAACTATCAGGAACTTCAACGTAGGTTTTGAAAACCTTGAGGGGGAGCATGTGTGTAAATAGATATTTTTGGACCTGAAGTCAAAACAGCACATAAAAGGAATCATTTCCATAAAAAACTAACGACAAGACTAGTATCAAGTTCTTTATATCCATTGCATCCAGTTCTCAAATCAAATAATTACATGTGGATATTTTTATTGAAATGAGTAACTTAGAAATTAAAAGTGTACACTAATCTCCCCCTGGCGCTTGGGGGGGAGTCCGTATGTTATTCAATTTGAGAATTGAATAAAATGGAATAAGAAAAAAAAATTTCTCTCTAAAAACTAAGTAGATAGTTTTTTACCTGATGAAGTCTAAACAGCACATAAAAGGAATCATTTCCATAAAAAACTCTAGAAGTCATTTCTTTCTCATGTAACGCTGGGGGAACATGCTTTGCCAGAGGCTTTACTGTTAGTAGAAATCGTTCTGAATATGGCAATGAGGTTCCATCTCCTTCAACATCATGGGCATCAGCCATTCCTTCAGCTTCACCTTCACTCTCAGCTTTGTTATCATGTTCCCCATCCTCATGCTCTTCTCGAGATTCCTCACCATCTGCAGATTCGCTTCCAGAGACATCAACATTTTCAGAAGCATTCTCACTGTCCTCTGATGACCTGTGTGGACTTTCCTCACCTTCATCATCAGCATCAGCATCAGCATCATTCTCTCCTCTAGCTTCACCACAAACTACTTCTCCATGTCTATTTGGGTATTGCCGACTCAGGCCACCCTCCTTCCCTTTATGCACTGCATCCAAACCAGCATCTCCATAAGCAGCAAAGTTATCCTCTTCAAAGTCTCCATTTGGAGATAACTCACCCTCTTCTCTTTCACTTTTGAAGTGTCGAACTGATTCTTCTTGGTATCTGTGAACTTCAGCTCCTTCAGTGGCGGCCCCATTTGTGGATGTACCTGGTCGTGTAGAATCACCACCCTAAGTCATAGTTATATTAAAAAAAAAAAAAAGATCAGTTCATTACTCATTATGATGCCTGGCCTACTACTAAGAACTTCAGAGCATTGTGATCACCAATAGTCCCATATATACAAGGGCAAAGGAAATGGTGTTCCTCATATTCTGTTTAGAAAAGCCGACAATTTATGGCTAAGCATTTAAGTCATACTGACTAAAATATGACAATAAATTTCAATGTAGAGAGATATCATACATTAACCATACACTACAAGCTCCATTTTTGAGCCAACATACTTTTCTGACTATCAACTTAGCTAAATTCAAGGAGAGAAGATATCACATATAAGTAAAAATCTGGTTTGAAACACAATGGCTTATTTTTCTAAGTGAATTGTCATTGAACACAAGTACAGTGCAGGGAGAAGCATCAATCAGTAGAATGCTTACAGCTAGGAGAAACAGAGCCTCATCCATATAAGGCAACCATATGACCGATATATGGTTCATTCTACCACATGCTACTGTCATATTTAGAACAAAATAAAGGCATAATAAATATAACTATATGCTATGAGCAAACAAGAAAGTGCCATTATATTATAGTCAAGATGTTTCACTTGCAGTTGAAGTATTTAATCATCTTTCAGTAGGTGGGCATCAATTGGTTATCTGATAGTGCAAATATCATCATAGTGACTGCAAATCAAATTAATCCTTAAGATGAAGCTAGACAAAACGAATTCTAATCTAACTTGAGACTGACATAAGCAGCACAAAGAGTTGACCGTACCTCTGATGAAGGTAAATCAAGTCCTCCCTCGACACAAACATTGCCAGTTCTAGATGGAGTAGCAGTAAGTCCTTCAAGGAAAAAGCTGTATCTCAGTTCCATTTATTATCAGAATTTAAAATCAAACGACAAATTAATGACCAATTATTTCACATAAATGGTAGACTAAGCATCAAGAAATATCATCATTCCTGAGGCAAGTTGCTAACCTGATGCATTATCTATGTTTGTTCTTCCATTACTGAGCTCCACTCCCAACGCCGGAGAGACATTAGCATTGACTAACCGTTCACTGGAGTGATCTTGCTTATTGACTCCTGATAGTTCATCAGGTGTGAATGAACTAACATTCATTTTGCCATGCTGTGTATTACTGCCCATAGTTTCAGTTTTACGCACATTACAGTCTGAATCAAGACATTTATCATCTTTAACCCCACTGTCACCATTGGATTGCCATACTTTGCTAGAATTTGATTGATCTAATGGCATACACTCATCCCCATTTCTAGAAGGGTTTATATCCTTTGGATTCACCACAGTAGCACCAGCACCAGGACTACCATCACTCTCAGCAACACTCGCGGTGCCACTTTTGACAGAATTATTCTTATCCTTGACGACATCTTCTGTATCCTCAGCACCCTGAGGCCGAGAAGGAACACAAAGCATGGGTTCTAAAAATGTTGTCCAAATCTTCATAACTTTATCCAATTGTTCAGTTGTACACATTTCTCCACAGGAATATTTTATGAGCTGATACAAATCTTCATGAATATCAGGATCAGCATACTCAAACTCCAGGTTTGGAAGAATAGGACGCCTATTTCCAGCAGCAATTGCAAGAAGAACATCATCTTCTTTTCGTTTCTTCTCACTAATTTCTTTGATTTCTGCCAGTAAGGCTGTAAAGCAGTTTAGCAAAAGAGATGAGTCAGGACTCGGGAGAATGGAACGAAGTCATGCATCATAACCACATATATTGAAAGTTGCTTTGCATACAAAGATTAACATTTTAGTTTTCCAAGGTGTCTTGCTAAATGTTTTGCATTGCATTCAAAGAGTAACATAAATTGTTTTGCATTGCATGGCATGTTATGATCAAATATAAATAAGTCAAAAAAATCAAGCCAAATGCATATTACCATACATGTTATGTGCATGGATTTATTTCCAAACAAAGAGAAAACACAAGTGCAAAAGGAAAGAGAAGACAAAATCTGCATAAAACTTGTAGATGAGTTAATGGAGATATACGCATTTAGGTATATTAATAAAATAATGATGAAATCTTGCATGGTCAAAATGTTTGCCGCCTTAAAGAAATCCTCTGATTTATTTAAACATTAAAAGCCACAAGTATTACCACAAGTTAATGAAGTGAAAAGTTATCGATTACCTTTAGTGCTCAAGCTTTTTGTATCCTGTTGCTTAAAGTAGAAGCTACGGTGATCAAGAGATTTGTGATAGTTCTTGGCATATATTTCAGCCCAGACTTTATTAAAATCAGCACGACACCTTGCCCATTCATCCTGTTTCTGCTTCAAGCGCGTTAATATCACTGGCAAAGCTAGAGATGCATTCTTCCGTAACACATCCATCACATCAAGCCCATGGTCACCATATAATCGTTCAACACACCTAAGATTTAGGGCTGGAAGATATACAAGAAAAAACCCATCAGAATATGGAAAACTTCAAGAAATTACGTGATATTGCATATGTGCATTCAAAAATTTCGCTGATCGATTGAAAAGCCCATAACCTGATAAGTGCTCCTCGATACGAATAGGGCTGTCTCCTTTAATTATATTATTGTTGACCTTTTCTAACAGCTCTTCTACTCGTTTAGTCGTCGCATTTACAGACTCTAACAACATATCAAGTTCAAACCTGCCAGCACAGATTAACATAATATCAACAAGTGCCAATGATAGATAACTTATGGAACAAAAACTAAAAAGCAGAACTTGGCAACTATACTGCAACCAATAAAATATTAACCAATAGAACAGGTAGTTTAAAGGGTAAATAAACATCACTGGCAATCTCTGACCTATCATCTTCACATCTAAACAAGCTCTCTTCATACTGATTTTTGCGCATATGTTTAAAGGAATAATCCTCACTTCCTGAAGTCACAGACACCCAGTGATCATTCAATACTTCTGCACCAAGTTCTGTTCTCTGGCTAGCTACAGGTATTGGGTACTGCATAAGCACAGGTAATACATAGAAGAACACGATCAGCAACAGAATCACAGAGATTCCATTAGAATAAGATAACTTACTAAGAGGCAAGTAAAACAAGTATACATTTTTTGGCAGGAGACGATAACTTGGAGTGCATTGGTCACAGTTAGAAAGGTCCAGCTCATTTATAGGCTTTGACAAATACTTATCCTTGCTGGGATATATAGACATCTTAGAACCTGAAACATCCTTGTTGGCAGTCACAGTAGATTTGTCCCTTTCTCGGCATTCACGATCCCTTTCTTTCATCCCATCATCCCTATAGTGGTCTCGATCTCGATCCCTATCCCTGTCCCTGTCTTCAACCTTCATTGATTTCGGTCTCTGTCCTTCATTCCATAAGGACTCTGATGAACACAGAGAAAGAAGTTTAGGACCAGAAGATGAACGTACGAATGTTCACTTCAGCATGGATATCAGATCACATGAAAATAAATGGGGGAGCATCTATCATAATAACAGAAAAGTCTAAAGCATTTTACATACTTTTATTCATGACTCCAGCAAGGAATCCACCATCTGCATTACAGGACCTGATTAGAAATATATTTGAGAATGTAACTACATCAAAAGTAAGAAATTAGTTTGAATATTACCATTCTTTTCAGATTGTACCAAAAATTCATTAAACCCCTCCATAAGATCTGGATATTTTCCCAGTAAATCACCCACCTGGGAGAACAAGTGACCACAAGTTAGCTATCATATTTCAGTGCATGTCTTGTAGAAAGATATATTTCGAGAGAGTTATAAGCTGCACTATGAAATATAATGAAAGCAGGTCAAGCTCATCCTTCAGAGAAAGTTTCAGTTATCATCAAGGACAGATTTGTTGCACCAAATTATTTAACAATTCCTACACCAATTATATTTATCAGATTTTTCAGCAGAAAGGAAAGTTCTCCCAGAAAGATATCAATTAGATGTTCTATTACTTTTAGTTCTTCATTGGAAAATTCATTGGAACCAAAATTTATCAAATTATTGAAGTTGAGGTCATCAGCATTGAAAATTGATCTTCGCCAATGCCCCACAGTTGTTGTGCCATATGTGAGGGATTTAGAAGGCAAGGTCCACCAGACTTGATCAATAATAAATCACCAAAGACTGACACTACATACAAAGTCAATGACCAATTTACAAAAAACATAACCATACTTTATTTTTGACTATTTGCTCTTTGATGTAATTGTTGCAATTAGCTCCTCTCACTCTCACAATTAGGGCTGTCTACCCAATAAATAACGAGTATTAGGCCAGCATTTTACAGGCCCAAAACATGTTCAGCCCAGTCCGAATATATATATTGTCCTGATTCAAGCCAGGTCATCCCAGCAACCTACATGTGGCAAGACAAGAGGTTAGGCTGGCAATGAGGGCCTGAGGCTATGAATGTTCATTAATTGCCCATGGGTGTATGTTGCCTGCCCCAATTAGAAGACTGGACCAGCTGCCTTCCCAGCCCCTAATTGTATGTGCAGTTCCAGGTGCCCCATCGCAGCCTCAATTCCAAATCCAGAAATCACCAAATCTCTCAGTCTTTTAGGAAAGCGTTAATCCTTTCCAGCTCTTGCTGAAGCAACTCGACCTGTCATTCATACCAGAAAGCAAACTTGAAGAGTATCTGCCATCTTCTCTCCCACAGGTAAGGTTATTGGGGAAGAACAAATGCAAACTGGCAGGAAGATCTTAAAAGGGTTGTAATCTGGTTTCATGTGCAATCTGCATAACTCTTGTCTACTTATGTGTTTAATACAGTGAACAAGGTGATTTGGGTACATACAATCAGGCCTGGTCCGGTTTGGTGAAGTTTTGTGGTTTCCTTTTATGATTGAGATGAGATTTGGAAAGACGATCACTCTTATGAGTGGTTTGGAAAGCTGCTGCCTTGGTGTGATGAAAAGAGGATTGGCTATTCTGCTGTTTCTGGTTTCTTATCCCTATGCATGCTGCAAGTGTGATTAAGAAGGCCTCTGGAGCATACAAAGCCTGCTAGTTTGCCAAAACAATCCGATTTTTCTTTGCCATTTTGTAATTCTCCAAACCCATTGAAGTCCTTTACTGAAGATACCCAAATGTACCATCCGAATTGCATTGAAAATTGGTCCTGCCTTCAACTTACTTGAATGCCTATTCTCATTACAGGATTCCCTCGCTCCTTGAAATTGGTTGGCCAGCAGCCTGTAGCCTCGATAGGGCTATGCTGGCCCAAACCAAAATCTGCCCAGCCCAAATTTAATCTCCAAATTGATAGTTCACAATATGTCACCACTTTCATGCAAATAAACTCTCAGCTTTATGAAACAATGCTATTGCGTGATTCCTCTTCTTTCCATATTTTACTATCACAATTTTTTATTTAAGGAATAAAGGTAAATGTTCACAGCCAGCCAAACCAACATAGCAAGACTAAGATAAACGTAATTTACAAAATCTGACAATAATATCAGCGAAGTAGCAACTAAAAAAATTAATAACAAAACATACCAATGACTGCAATTCATGTCGGGTAATTATTTCTCTGCTGTAAATATGTAAACACTTCAAAAATTCCTGGTAGTCATCAGGATTTCGTAATTTCTCTTTGACCTTTTCACAGAAAGCAAGCTCCTGACTATACATACCTGAGATGACAAAATTTAAGATAAATGAAAAACCGCAAAAGGAAAATAAGGAGTTAAAAGCATTAAGCAACAAAGAATACAACACTAACAAACAAATTTGTAATAAATTTTTATCTCCTTGTAAATAAAACAAGGGCAATACTTTATATAGCTTCAGATCATAAATGTAAAATACAAAGCATTTCTTAATTATGGAGATCATATTCTTTTTTTATCTTTTAGCATTAGCATTATAAGTGGCAGAAAAGTGCTGACTAATTTTTTGCATTAGTTAATGTAATGAATTTTCAATTATGATATGTTTTTCTTATTCTTTCCATTTGTTTCTTTTGAAGTGAACAAAAAAGCATATGTTTCCACTATTAAAACATTGTATATCAAAGCATCGGTTAGGAAGGTAAAATATACACAATAAGCTAGTAGATTCAAGATCAAAAGTGTTGACGACATACTCACTTTTCAGAGTATTTCTATCATCACAAGTGGATGACATAGGGCGCGTACCAATATTTTCATCTGCATCAAGCACTGGTTCGGCTCCAGATTCTTCAGCCCTCCGATCAGATTTCCGTTTGTGAGAGAACCGCTCCCTATCTCGACCACCACTATGATCATAATCTCTATCATCCCTTTCTCGTTCTCTCCTGTCTCTCTCTTCTCTATGTTCCTTTTCCTTCTCCACACGTCTCCTCTGCTCCTTTTCTGCCCTCATCAAACCTCTGTCATGATCAGGGTCAGGACGGTCAACACTGAGGTCGCGATCACCATGTGAGGCAATGGTCCTTTCCCTCTGGCATACAGATAAGATAAGCAGAATGTTAGTACTTAGCTTGATAACCAAATATGAAATCAGAGGGAGCAAGAGTCACCAAGGTAGCAAAAGACGAAAGGCTACCTTAAGGCTCTAGGCAGCCTTGGGGCAAGAGTCACTAAAGACCGACGACTACGTAAGCATAACATTCTAAGTTCAGATGTTCCAATTTACAAAACCCTAGGCTGCTAGCTGCTAAGATTCCTAATGACCGACAAATAGTTACTTCTTAACATCATAACTATTTTACCCAATTTAACATCATAGTTAGCAAGTTAGATGGATGGCTTTTTTAGGTTTTTAAACAGTTATCATTAAGGTGTAAAGGCATGCCACACCTGAACCATAAATGCACTAAATGCATGCACCTCATTGAAGGGGCAGCACCTCAACCACCAAGAGGTTCTGACCCCTTCTGGCACCTTGCCTCAGCGCCTTGCCTTTGACTACTGAAAGGGACATAAGAATATGGAGATAAACCTTGTTGTCAACCTGCATTAGCCGCATTGTTGGCATTGCAGAGCTCCTATCACGAAGCATAGAATTTCGAGCAGAAGCAGTAGAGGCTGCTGCAGTAGTGTCTGGAAGAAAATGAGTAAACTCAACAAGAAGATCAGGATGGTCATGGAAAAGTAGAGCAACCTGAAGAAGTCCAAGTTATGATTAAAATGAGTGTCAAAAGAAAAATTAGGACTACCAAAGGAGATAGAGAAAATGAAAGAGAGACCAATATAACAAATTTTCTTGACTATAACATGATAGCATAGGTGTAGACAACAAACCTCATGGTAGACCTCAGTGATAGACTTGCTTTCCTTCCTGTACATATTTAATATGTCCAGAAATGACTTGTAAACACGATCATCACCTTGAAACCGAGTCTGCATGAAAAGAACATATTAGACTCAACAGCAAAGTTGTCCATTCTGTGTTGAAAGTTGAAACTGAGTCTGCATTAAAAAACCCATCAGACTCAACAACCTTTTTACCTTAATCTTGTTCACAAAATTTATAGCTTCTTCAAATTCCACGGGCTTCTTTGGGGGAGGCTGTTCATCCTCCAGAGGAAGCGTGATTTCATAACCCTTTGGCAAGAAAGTGTTAAATCCCAATATCAGATCTCTGTGCCCTTTAAAGAGTTCCTTGACTCTTGCTATCACACCTGCAGTATCAATTCTACAAATGCAACAAAAGTAGACACAAATCAGTTTCCACTAACAAAACCAGATCCCCTCTCCCAATATAATACAAAAATTCAAATTAAAAGATATTCGGAGGAGTGGGCCAACAATGTGGTACAACATGATCGAACCTTTGAGCCTTAAAATCTTTCATGACCTCCAAAAACTCATCATACTTGTCCCTCTTATCTTGAAATATATCCTTTACTGCCTTGAGATATGCCAATGCATCATTTGTAGTCAGCTTTTGAGTACCACCACCTCCATTCATCATCTGGGGTTGCCCCGACCTTCATTCCAAAGTATTTCATAAAACATTTAGTCAATTGGATAATCTGATGACAAAGTATTCCAGCACACGATCACATGCATGATAATCAAAACCGCAAAACAGTACACAAGTAAAAGCTTCATAAAATAAAAATTTACCCACAAACGAGAACAATTCAAACACGATTACAGATAACAAACATCTGATCTCATCTCATTAGGCCAAACATCAAACCCAAAAAATTAAGGGAAAAAAAAAAAAGCGTGCTTTGCTAAAGATTAAACATATAGACTTCCTGTGTTTCACACGAAGGCACCAAAACTCACAAAATTTTCACAGCAGTAAAAAATCGAGAAGCTCCATCACTCAGTCGAAGATGCAATTGCTTGATCAAGCACAATAATCAAGGCAAACAAAAACACAGCACAGTTCAACAAACAGGAAAATTGAAGACACCAAAAGAAAAACGAGAACTTACGCTTCTCCTCGGGACGACACCATGGGTCGTTTGAGTTGAGGACTCGCGAAAACATCATCCCTAGACCTCTTCATCTCTATCAACAAACCATGAAAAAAAAAAAAAACGAAAAAACGCAAAACACAGAAACAAACACACACTCTCTTCAACACCAAATCATGCTTCCTAAACTCCGATTACAATTCAAAATCCTACAACCCTGAGCTTCTCATTCGTGCAAAGCACAGATCTAGGGATTAACGCGGAGCGAGAAATCCAACCCTCGCGAAGAGATCACCACGGAGGAGCCAAATCCTGAGAAAAGAAAGAGAGAGAATCAGAAAGCGAAATTAGCATTAACTTCAATGCAAAGCAACGTAGACGATGAATTCAAACGAAGGAAGCAGAGAATTTACACAGTGATCGTCGAGTCTCCGAACAGCAGATAGAAAAATGAAAATGAAAAAAAAAAAAAAAAAGATAAATAGAGAGAAGCTTTGTGTAGCGGATGTTTATCCGGAGCTTCGGTGATTCTTCGAGAGACAAAGACGTTACGTTGAAGAAGAAAAAAACAAAGGATTTTTTTCAGCAGAGTTTTTCTCAGTTTGAAATTCAAACTAGAATTTTATTTTCTCTTCAGATTTTCTGGGCAAACAAACAGAAACTGGGAGAAAGAGAGAAGAGAGAATGAAGAAAATAAAAAGAGAGAAGGAGAGAGTTCACAATGTGATATATCAAAGAACAAAGGGAAAAAATAAGGGGTGGTGTGGCGGTAGTAAAATTTGACCTCCGTTTCCCGGTCACCACTAGCTGTGTTTACCGCCTGTAAGCGGTTAATCCTTTTATCTTAACCCTCTTTCCGTGAGATGAAATTAGGGCTAATCTCGATTCTCTCCGTGATGCCAAATTGCAAATTATGCAGTGGCATTTTGGGGATTTCATTATAATGGTGGTGGTTTTGTTTGCAATAGCGTGTTGGTTTTAGACTTTTCAATGGCAGATTAGCGCTTTGGCAAATTGATCTCTATTTTGTTTGTTTGGTGTGGGATTTGTCAGTAGTAGCTGTTGTTGGTGTGGTGAATATAATAGAATGCATTTGCGAGACTCCTTCTAAGCTATGGGTGATGATAAAATTAGGTCTAACAGATAGTGATAGAATATGCATAACTCCTGTTAATGCGTTTTTTACCTCTTTTCTTAATTGAGACTTTGTAATTATCTTCATGGGGTTTAATAAATTGTGTAATGTCCTAAATGTATTTTGAGTTGTGGGTTATGGTCTAGGGATTGTGGTGTGGCTGTCAAGGGACATCTAGAGTGGCCATTAGAAAATGGCCTCTCTTGGCTAGGGAAGAAGAGTGAGATCGAAGTCATTTGTTGCTTGCTCGTTTGGTACATTGAAGAGGGGCCTATGCTCATGCCTCTTTTTTTGGGCTGTTGAGGGCATTTCTAAAGTTTAACTTAGTTTGAGTTGGGTATCAAACCCAATTGATGCCAAAATCCTTGGGTCAAGGCCCACCTAGTATTGAAGATGAGGAAAAGCTTATTGTATTTTATATTATTATTATTATTATTATTATTATTATTCACTTTAATTGCTATGAATCTCCAAAAATATATTATGGTTGTTACTTGTTTGAGAGGGTCAAAGGGTGCTTTCAAGTTTCAAATGATAAGGTATATCACGAGAATGAAGCGCAACTATTTTCATTTTAATGACATGGGTTAATATACCCTACTGAATAGTACATACTCTCGCTTTTTATTTTTCTACGCTATGACTATAATAATTGATCAAAGGGAAGGGAAATGATTTTCAAGCTCTTTCTCTCGGCCTCTCCATACTCGAGATAAATTTTGTTCTTCTGAACTATATTTGATCGTTGTGGCCTGTAATAGTTAAGCTACTGAGAACTTTTAAATATATTCATTTAAATTAGAAAAAACAGTGTTTCTAAATTATGTTCGAAGGACAGATTATGCCTAAATTATTTTATTTCACAATAGAAAAAACCTATACTCAATAACTTATTTTAAGCAGAAAAAAAATAGAGAAGCCATTGGAAAAATGAGAAAAATAAAATAATTTAAGAGACATGATTTGAGACATTGACAAAATAAGAAAGAATTTAAACTTTTACGGATGTTTCTTTATATTAATGCTCTCAAACAAAAATTTAAACTTATTAAAAACCTCTTTAGTTCTTTTTAATTAGACATTTACACCTTGGGCAACACATAAACACGTTTCGCAAATAATTGCATGACTAATATATTTATTTTTTAATTCATAGGTGGTAACGTTCAAAACCTTTATAATTATGGTTTGTAGTTAGTTAGATAATGGTTTGAGTAATGTTGCACGAGTAAAAAAATAATTGAAGTTGTAATTTTTTTAATCACAAGCGAAATTAATCTTATAACAATAGTTACAAGTATACTCTAATCAATGCTTAAATTATATTTGAATTGATTTATATATAGAAAATAATGTTGAAAAAAATTAATTTTTTTAAAAAAGTATTATTGAACACGGAGAGCATTTGTGTGGATACAGCTTGACAATCACAATTGTCATTTGCAATTTATTACTTTAGTTGCCTTTAAGTATTTAATTAGATTATCAATTTGAGCAATGCTATTTATATATCATATAAACTTACAATTTATCATAATTTAAATTTTCTATTTAATCCGAAGCAAAGGTGATTGATTAGGGCTCCGTTATTTGAATATGGCATTTGGGTGTTTATAACCGCCATATGATATTTTGAATTTGAATTTAATTTAAATGTATTGACAATGTAAAATAATTTTATATTACCAATCAATAGAAATAATACAAAGTGCCAACTCATACAAATAATTATCCATGATAATGAGAAATCTACTATGATTTCTCACTTTCCTCTATTTCTATTGGTTGACAGTATAAAACTATTTCACACTGTCAATGTATACCAATTAAACTCTTTGAATTTTGTGATAGGAATATGGTGTTAGTTAGAGATAATCCACCACACAGAGAAGTGGAAAAATTTTGTGAGACAATTTGTCCCTTGATGTAGGAATGTGAGTTAAAAAGATATTTTAAGTATGTTAGACAATTTGCCATAAAATATGTAGTAATCTATTTTTTATTATTTTCTCTCTCCGCCTACAAAAGTTGGAACACGTGGGGCCTATTGCATGCAAAAAAGCTACCACTTCCCTACTTGAGCCATGTTGGAACCTGAGCAAATGCAACATTCATTTGGAAGTCGAAAACCCAATATCAATTTCATATTGAACTTTAGCATATTTCATATTGAACTTTAACATATTGAATTGGAACCCAGAACCCGAATATAGAAAGTATCTATTTCATATTGAACTTATATTTCATATTGAATGTTAACCTATTAAACTAGAATCCAGAACTTGGAACCTAGTCCTAGACGGGCACATCTATTTCATATTGAACTAACATATGGAATGTTAGGGTTCTAGGATCCGGGTTACAGCTGAGTTCCGACCTTTCATACATAGGAATGCCTGCAACAATGTGATCGCGGATAAAGATTCGTTACTGCTGGTGGACGCACTTGTTCTAAAATTCGCCCTCTAGCAGATAGGGAAGTGGGCCAGCTTTTATAGAAACATCCAATTAGCTTTTGCAAATGAAGGAGAAAATAATAAAATATATTTTACTACTTCTACTAGAACGGATTGTGTTAACTAACACCACACTTACATAAATTTAAAAAATATCCCACATGATGATAATTTAACCACATATATGTCATATAAAAAATGAAAAGCCCGATTGATTAGAGCTTAGCGATATTTTATATTTATTGTAATTGAGGGTTTTATCATAATTACTTTAAGGAAATTCACTACCAAAGAATTATTTAAAGTTTCTTTCCTTATTTTTGGTAAAAAAATTCTTAATCCCCACTATACTATTAGGCAAAAATTTCTCACCCAACACTATACCTTTAAGGGGGCGTTTGGTAGAGGGATTAATTTTTCATTCCCGGGAATAGGATTTTTGAAAATGTTATTCCTGGAAACAACTTTCTCAAACATATGTTTTGTAAGCATTTGATAAGTAGATTAAAATTTAGGAATATTGCCAACTATGCCTGGGAATGAACATTTCTGTGTTTGGTTGACATTGGATATTCCCAAGAATATTAGGTAAGTTTCCAAAAATATTCTTAATATGCTAAACTCAAATTGACATTTTTTAACTCAAAAATTAACACATTTAACTCAAAATTTAACAATTTTGACTAAAAAATTAACACTTTTTACTCAAAATTAACACTTTTCTTCCATCGCATCAAAGCAACACCACCGTGAAAGTCAACCCCCCACTGCCTTACTATCGTAAGCCCGAGTCACCATAGCCAAATGCCCAGCTTTCATGACCGTGCCATCAGCCACCACGACTCCACCAAGCTTTTACATCACCGAAGACAATTGCACCGCGACCACCATGAAACACCATCACTCAACCAGCCACCATCCTTCCCCATCGCGTCAACGACTTCATTGCCAATAGCTGCACAACGCAATCTGCCCTGAATAGTAAGCATCGTGTCATCTCCTTTGCCTATCGGTGGTCCCAATTCCAACGCAGGCGCAGTTAGAGCATATGGCAATAGCTGAAGCGGACAACAGAGAGGAAAGACAATGAGGAATAGAGGAAGAGAATAGTTGGAATGTCGGCGCAGCTACAAGTTCCACTAATGGCACCAACTAGAGCAAACGGCGGAGAGGAGAGACGATGAGCAAGGAAGCAACTGGATGAGGAACAGACAAAAGATATGTTGAAGACTAGAGCTTTCCATTGTTTTGTTTATGGGAGGGATAATTTGGTCAATTTACTTTCACTTGCAACATTCCCATCCCACAAGAATATTATAATCCCATGTCTCATATGGGATTCAAATAAGCCCATTTTTGTTCCTAAGAATAAAGGTTTCCCAGAGATCTTTTTTCAATCCATCTACCAAACATAGGAATATTGGAATCCTATGACAACATTATTAGGTGTGTGGAAATCAACCATCTACTAAACGCCCCCTAAGGGATGTTTTCCACTTAATACTTATTAAAAGTTTTATTTTACTTACTTTTGAGAGACATTTCACGTGCAACAATGCTTTAAGATTTTACCTTTCTTACTTGTTTTTGGCGGGGGGATTTCTTACCCAACACTTTACTTTGGGGGAATTGCTCACCTAAGAAATATTTTTCCTCCATCGTTTATGTTATGTGAAATTACAATTATGATCTATGTCTTAAATGAATCATAAATTATAGGCTTTTGGATTGGAGACTCAACTAACATTTCTAGTTACATACATATATTTTGTTGACATCATTTTTTATCCCTCTTCTTATTGCATTAAGGTGGTTAGGTTAACATTTTTCTTTCAAAACTTTTATTGATTCAACTGAAAATTCATCATGTTATTGAAGTTCATATTCTGAGGAGATAAATGTGTTTATCTATATTCTATATTGATTATAATTGAAACTTTTACCAGGCTTATTTTTAGGGGACAATTCCACGTCCAAACTTTATTTAAGGTTTTACTTATTTACTTTTGATAAGAAATTTCCTGTCTAACACTTTACATTTGGGGAGAATTTTTCATCTAATACTCATTTAAAATTTTATCCTATTTACTTTTGGGAGAAATACAAATTTAAGATTTTACCCTACCTACTTTTGGGAGAAAACTTCCCATTCAACACTTATTTAAGGTTTTATCCTGATTACTCTTGAGGCAATTTTTTCATCCAATCGTCCTTTTTCTAATAAACAAGAGATCTTTTCTTTTGAGTGGATATATTTTGAATTGTACTCATTACATCAATTATCCACCTAGTAAGACATTCTTTATTTACGAGATGATTTCTCTAGTGAAAAAAAGGTTTTTAAGATACGGCCACTAACTCTCCTTCCACCTTTATTGCTTCATTGTGGTATGCCAACTTGTGATTTAAAGCCCTTCTCTATTAAGACTTTGGTATCAACTAGTTCGACCGGTTTTCAACTTGACCAAACACTTGGTTCAACTAATTCGACCGATTTTCAGAACACTAATAAAAGGTCAATATCATTTGATACTAATTTCATCATTATATTAGACAAAAACAAAATAACTAAATTAACCCAAAATAAAATAACTTTGTAATCACCCTAAACCCTAAAAATTGAAGACATTATTAATTTCCATAAAAAAATACATTAGAAAACAAAGTTTTTTAATGTATATATATATATATTAGAAAACAAAGTTTTCTTTCTCTAATAATCACTAACTTTATAAAATATTTGTTAAATATCAATTTTATTCAACAAAACTATTATATTATTAATTTTAAAATAGGAACGAATAAAATATTATATTTAAAATATCAAAAAATAATATTGCTCAAATTAGGTTACTATACTATATTATTTTTAATGAGCAATAAATAAATTGTTATATTTAAAAAAAATTCTTTATATTTTTTACTATGAATTATGATATATTAGGAAACTCAATTTTTTTACATGATTTTTTATCAATTAACTAAATTATAATAATATCATAAGTTTGCTTATGATTTTATGTTTTATTTTTCTTTCATTATGTTTGGAAACGAGTATTTATTTGGTAGAAAAGTGGTTTTTCATGGTGTTGGGTGGTTTCTCTTACATAATTTTACTTGCATGTTGGTTTATTTAATTGAACTTAATGGATGTGAAAAATTATGATAATTTATTTATATAAAATTTTTTTACACAAATATTCAATTATATATTATTATATTAATAAAAATATTTAATTTAATCACCCACTACTTTAGGATATGTTTATGTGTTTGGTTTAGGAGAGAAGATAAAAGTTTATGGGGGTTACACTTTATTCATGAGTGTTACTTCTTAGGAGAGAAAGATATATAGGAGTTTTAATTAACTCTCAAAATCCTCCAAAACCCTCATTTCATAGTTTCCCCAATTTGGGGGGTTGTGTTAAAATTTTAATTTAATTTATTGTACAATCCCCATTAAAATATAAAATATTGTTTTTATTAACCTATTAATTTTATTTCAGCTTTTTGTTAAAATTATACTTCCCTTCTAATATTTTTATCAACTTCCATCGAAAATTGTTTCCTTCTAAAAAAGATTCACAAAGGAAATAGTTTTAAATTTATAAAATATATATAATATTTTATAAATTTTTTTAAAATTAATATTACTATAAAATATATTAATTATATTCAATTATTTTAGTAAAGAATAAAATTATAAAATACATTATAAGCTTTCAATTTTCTTTCTTTAAATCTCTTCCTTCCCTTTCCCTTTTTTTCTCTTTGATACTTTCCCTTTTTCTTTCCCTTACAACTCATAAATGCACTCTAAAAATTTTATAAATATAAATATATGATTGAATGATAATATAAAAATATTTTATATTATTAATACATACTAATTTTTTTTTTGACGAGGTTAGTACATACTACTTAAGCTCATTGTTTATATCCTATATTATATTCATTATAAATTTCTAACATCAATGCTCAATCGTAGTGCCATGATAACATTACGACAAACCAATGTCTTTTAAACCCAATTTCACGTCTATATTAAAAAAAAACAAAACACAATTAAGTTAGCCCAAAAGGAAATAAGTTCATAATCACAAACCTTGACTACAATCTGCAGCAACAATTTGATAGAGACATAAGTCTTCAGCTAAAGGAACATTGGGTTTAATAACAATAAATAGTTAATACATTACTAAATATTGCAGTAGCACTGTTTTAAATTCATTTCAATTCTCGTTCCCTAAAAGTCCAACAATTTGAAATTAAAAAGCATGGCATCTGTAGCTTTCCGATTCTACCAGAATCATTTAGAATCATGAATGTGTAGATTATCTATAATTTAGGATAATAAGAATTAGCATAAAATAAGATTGAAATTAAAACTTAGATGAACATTATTGTTAAGTTCAAATGCGCAATTGAAATTTGTTTTATATTTTCCTCTGGAGAAGTATTAAACTTGCAGTTATGAACAATGATATGTTTTTATTATATGTGTCACGCATATTATCAAACTTAATGTATTTCTTCTTTTGTTATAGTATTTTGCTCATGATTTTTGTTTTATTTTTATTTTGTGATTAATGTTATAAATTTTTATTTAACTATACTGAAGTACTTTAAGCAATTAAATATCAAATTATATATATATATATATATTTATATATATATATATATATATATATATATATATTTATATATATTTATGTTTATTTATTTATAAATTTATAAGATGTCAATCAATTCATATAAAAAATAAAATAACTTATGAATAATAATGCAAGCATAGCATGAGAATTGATATACCCAAAGGATGGGCTCCATCGTTGAGATTGCAGGGACACTTTTTCTCTTAGCTAAATAGAAATGTCCAATCATAATTTTATTAGTTCTCATATTTGTCGGTACAAATTTTTTAATGCTATATTTGATATATATTTCAGTACAATTAATGCAGTTAAAATCTGTATACCTAAAAGAATGCAGTTGCCATTTTTTTGTTGTAGAACTTAAATCTAAACACTAGTAACAGTTGTGAATAATTATAAGCATTAGTATTCTGCAAGGATGCAACTCTAAAAAATATATTACTCTCATAAGTCATAACTTGAAAATTCATAACATATTGTTATATCAATATAAAAAAGAAAGAATATTTAAAGATAAAGAATATGGATCCAGAATTTCACGAAGTAATTTGAATCAGCTAACAAGTAACACCACAGGTTTGCAAGGTTTTTTTTCCCGTCAAAAGTGCCAATATATGTATACTGGAAGATAAAACAAAAAGGCAGTGTTCACTGCATCTAAAGCCCAAAGATGAAAGGAAGGCCCATTCGTACTCCAATATGTGGTGTCATGTGGGTACAAGTCGAAAAGATAGAATTGGGTCAGGTTCATGCAATTGGAGTACCTTATGTTGTGGCTTGCGGTGCCCATCATCGTGCCTTTTGACTCGCGCTTGCACACGCAAAAGAAGAAAATGAATACCTATTAACCTATCCTTCTAGGAATATTAGAGAGTGAGTGAGGGTCGCTGATAAAACTGTTTTTGGTTGTGTTCACGTAATCTCATTGCAGCAAAACAGGCTATGGCTGTGGGTAAGTCATAGGCTTATATAGCCTTAAAGAGTTTTCACTGTAGAGAAAACAAAAAATATTAATTAATTTATAAATTTAATTTATATATATTGAGTGTCATATTATTTTCGAATCATATTTTTTTATTTATATAATTTTTGAAATAATAAAAATAAAAATTTGTATATTTATTTATATAATAGTATATAATTAAATGATAGTATAAAAAAATGTTATATTATTAATATATATAAATTAAATTCTTAATTTATATAAACTGATATTATAAATTAATTATTTTATACTAATCAATAAAAATATAAAAAAATATCAAATTATGTTAGATAATTATTTATTATAATAAAAAATTTATCATAATTTAATATTTTTATGCATTTCTTTGATTTATAGTGTAAAATTTACATTATTACACTATCAGCATCTATTAATTAAACTCAAAAAATAAAAAGACAAAATTCTTTCATAGGTTCTTAAAATCTTTGAGCGCTAGGTTTATTTTTGTCTAGAATCCCGCATTCGAATATGCCGTCCATAGAAAGGAGCCCATAGCATGTGATATCAAATAAAACAATGTCCTACTCTTTCTTTTCATCTAGTCGATTTAAGTTGCGGTGGCGTTTTCTATGTATACATGTATGTATTTGATAAATTACTTTTATAATAAGTAATTAATTTATTTTAATTGGAACAATTTTACCTGTTATGGTAGGTAATTTACTTGACACATGTATCATGCACGTACCTGAAACATGTTAAACGTCTTCTAATGCCGCAAACTTCGATCGAGTTGTATATGACTAGGGAAAGCAACTTTCAGTGCTAATTTTTGAAAGCTTAAGTTAAAAGGGCTCCAAATTACGTGTCTTCATTTATGATCAATTGCTTTGGACCAGATTAAGGACATAAATGTTAACAGGGATTGTTTCATTTAGTCGATTTTCTTATCATATATTGTTATTATTTGTGTATTTGATTTCTAAATTTCTTTGGTGATAGATAATTTATAAATATTTTTGTAAATATTCAATGAGTTCGGAAACATACCTTAATCTTAACTTGGAGTGATTTTTTCCCTCAATCTTGAATGCATATATATAAAAGGACAAAGAAAAAAGGCTTAAATATATTTTTAATGCTAAAAATATTGTGAATTTTTTATTTGGTACCTATAAAAAATAAATTTTGGTTTAAATTCAAATATTTTCAAAAATATTTTGATTAAATCTTTACTATTATTTTGTTTGATTTTTTGTCCCTAGTAATATATTTATTTTAAATTTCTAAAAAATTATGATAATTTGGTTTGAGTCTTTTAGAATATTAGTCTGAGCTTTCTGAAAACAAATGATCATAATTTTTCAAGGATTAAAACTAAATATTTTTAGAAATGTTTGGATCTACATCAAAATGAAATTTTTATGGGACCAAAGTCAAAATTCACAATATTTACAAAGATCAAAAGTATATTTGAGAAAAAAAAAAGCAAGGGCCTAATTGAATAAGTAATAGAGTACTCATCACTTGCTTCTTAACTAGGGATAGCAAAAAAATTTACCCCTATGGATATGGGAGGAAGGTTTTATCTTCACAAGTAATGGAGATGAGGATTTTAAATACCCGCGGATACTCGATATAAAATTACTATATATATTAAATGTGTTGGATTAATGGTTAGACTACTGTTATATATTTATTTTTATTTTATGTATTTTAAGTTATTGGAATTTGGATTGTGAAATTAAATTACTATTTGTGATTATTTTGTGTTTGTTTTTATTTTAAATATTTTAAGTTATTGAAATTTGAATTATCTAATTAGATTATTATTTGGACTTATTTTAAGTATTTTATGGTATTTAAATTTCTTTATTTAATTTTTTTTTAATTTTTTGAAATTTTTAACATTATAATAGTATCCCATGCAAATATGGGGCGAAGGACAGGGACAGGTATTTATCTATGGGACCGGGCACTGAGGACTATCCTTCAGTCCCACCCTACTCCGATGGCATCTCTATTCTCAACCATCCTTTTCTTTTCTTTCTAAAAGTAATATATATGTCTAGTGGTGACCAAAATAATCTCTTACTTTAGTTGGTTGTTTTAATATTCATTCTTTTTGGGATATTTTTTGATCATCCCTTCTTGATCAAACTAGTCACCTTACAATAGGCAAGATAAGGATTTTCTTTACTTGGTTTAGGGTTTCAAGATGAGACATGTAAGGTGGGTTAATTTGATGTTTCTTAGATCTAGTTTGATAGTAATTTTTAAATAAATGCTCTAACTTATAAAAATTATATAAGTCAATTGGTTTTATTTAATAAACCAAAAAGTTAGAATACTTTTGTTTATGACTTTTAAAAATTAGGGGGTGCTTTCGGGAGTTCTTAATAGTACTTTTTAGAGCTGATCTATACTTTCTAAAATTTAAAAAATTAATATAACCTAACTCTGTTTAATGATATTAAAAATAGAAATTATTGTCTTTAGTATTTATATCTATAATAATTATTTTAAATTTTAAAAATAATTTTATCAAATACTACTTTTATAGCTTTTATTTAATAAAAATAATTTTTACATTATTTTACTAAATAATATTACTACAAATTTTTTGTAGCAATTTATAAAAAGTTTAGAAAGTTTAGCAGCTAATCAAGCCATATCCTAACAAAGTATTATACAAAAAGTTACTCCCGACATACTACACGTACTTTTGGTGTTTCGTTTTAATTAATCAATTTATTCATCTGGGTTCTCATAATTAATCTGATCAAATGGATTATGTATTTATTTAATTGTACGTTGATGCTGTTAGAACTAAGTTAAGTAACGAAGTCTATACTAATAATTTTCAGCCTAAGAAAAAAAGGAAAGCCACTTCTATTAATTCTAATTGTTACTTGCTATAGAACAGCATGTCATCACCTGTTGAATGTTTATATTGGTATTGGTTATATACAAAAGAGGCTTCTATAAATTGGATATAAATTTAAACTAGCTAAATATATAAGTGTATGGAGGTTTAAAAAAAAAAAAAACTAAGAATACGTAAAATTGTAGATATAAAAGACAATTAGGCTAGAGATCATTTGTAGTAAAATGCTTATCAGAATACATGTTTTATAACGATTCAATAGGGAAAACTTACCGCTTTTCATAAAATTCACTCCGTTGGATTTTTTTATAAATAATGAATCTTCCCATCAAAATAATATTAATAATAATAATGAACCTTAAAATTTTTTAAGAAATTGCATCTGATACTCAACTACTAAGGTACTCGCTTAAAAACCAATTTCCTAAAAGAGACTTTACGTGTATGAAATAAACAATACTATCTTCCCTTTGTGTTATTTAATTAATAGAGCCTGATTATAAACGTGCAATTTAACATTCATAACTGAATTGAGTTATACCAAGTTAACACTTTTATTAGACAAAGCTCAACTCACCGAACTTTTTAAAAATGAATATTTGTATTTACTAAACTTAAATTGAAAAAATACAAAGCAAATAATATATATATATATACACACACATATATATGTTCAGAAACAAGGGAAAAGCTTATCAAGAGGCATTTCTTCTTAACTGAGATAGGTAATACCAAAACTGCTACACGGTGAGGATTGGTGGCTGCACCGAATTATATGGCAAGGATAGGTGTATTTGCAAAGACTCTGACGCTTAAGTTAGTCAGAGTAAAAAGTAAGTGTTTGCATATAAATTACGGGTACCTGTTTTGGTGACGGGTTCCCTTATTATAGGAGGGAACAATAACAATTTTTTGAGATTATTTCATATCGGTCTTGGATTGTGTATGTTACGCAATGTGATCTCGTGACATTACAGAATCTGAAATTTAATGCTTCATAAATAAGAGCGGATTTCGATGAAATAATTTCCAATCGGTATTGGTATGGCCATAATCGCTTGTGGATCCATTTGGAGTATGTGAACCCTTTGGGCTAGTCGGTAACAATATATATAAGGGTCAAGGTGTGTATTAGGATTTAGATTGGCAACATGTCAAAACAAAATGGATTTAGATGGGAGTTTTCATTGGGTCAAGTTTGGTCTTTCCAGGGCCCAGTTTAAAGGGTCAATAAACTCAAGCAATCCAAGAATAAATGGACAGAGTGATCCACCTGAGAGTCCAAAGATAGCCGAAAAAGGTAATGATCGCCAAAAACCGACAAAATCCTAATCATTAAGATGATAGACAGCGGTACCCTTACCTTGGATGCTGTTTGAGCCCATGCCCCAACCCATGAGCCGGTTTGCACTGAAAGGCTGAAAAAGTACCGCACACACAAACACCGCCCCCCCCCTCTCTCAGTCTCTCTCTCTCTCTCTTCTTTTTCTCCCCTCTCAACCAAAAAAATGTATCGCATACATGGATGCTTCCAAATTCCAACCAACAAAGTTTTAAAAATATTTATATAAATATTCAATTATATATTATTATAATAATAAAAATATTTAATTAAATTATTTAATATTTTTAAAAATTTTATAAATAAAAATATTTAATTAAATAATAATATAAAATTATTTTATATTATTAATACATTAAAATTAATTTTTTTATCACATTAAAGATTTGTTTGTATTATTATATTTGTCAGTGAAGTCTAATAATTTTTAAATCATATAAATATAATGGTTCTATGATAATCTAAAGGAATACAAAAGCATACATTGTTACATCTATATTATTAATAAATGGATTAATAAATGGGATTGTCCTCGTCTGGTATCCATATTATTTTTCACTTTTGTCGTACATAAAATCAACTAAATATAAATAAAAAAGGGATAAAATTGTAAAACAATTTCAAATTAATAATTTTGACCACTACATTTAAAACTATCCAATAACCTCCAACACCTTAGAAATTTTCAAAAATAAAACACAATTATATAATAAAAACTAATTATTCAAAATTACACCATTTATATATTTGAATTTATTTTTAGATTTAATTTATACATATTGATAGTGTAAAATTATTTTACATTATAATCCAATTACATCCTTCTATTTACATAATTTTTGGAGTAATGAGGATAAAAGTCATATATATTTACCTATATGACAGTATATGATTAGATCATAATATAAATTTTTTTATATTATCAATATATATAAGTTAAACCTTTTATTTTTTCAGTTTAAGTTTTAATTTTTTTAAAATTTACACTAAATTAAAAAAAATGTGCATTGATAGGCATAAGTAAGTGTCTAACAATGTACTTGTATTTATTATTAGAATAACGTAAAGAAAATTGTGCAAACAACGAGTGGTTCACACAATTTTGAATAAATTTCACTTAAAATTAAATTATGAACAGTGTATGACAGTCCTTTTGGAATCTAACTGTATCCTAGTGAGATGTTCCAAGTCCCGGCCATCACCGTCTTTGTGACATTGTTTGTCGTCACATATGGGCCGATAAAGTCTTATTTAATACCAAAAATGTAAAATTTAGGGTGCTTTGCTTTCAAATAAAAATAAAATTTTTAGATTATTTTAAATTTTTTTGCACACGTTTTTAATGAAATATATTTTTCCCCGAAAAAGCTCAAGTAAACAGATGCTTGATTAATTTTTATCTTAACAATTTCATTTTTGCAAGGAAAACTTATCTAGTCCAAATAATTAAGATTAAAATAAAATCAATATTAATATAATAAAATAACCAAGTTTTGAGTAAATTTTATGTGTATATACCAAATTAAAAAAATTCAAAACAAAATCAATTTTCATTTAGAACAAATGAAATTAATTCTATACTCTGTAACCCTATAAGGGGAGGGAATTCTGAAGCTGCGCACGGCAGTACGATATAATGAGCCAATTATGCCATGTTTTGTAGCTAAGGTTATACAAATCGAATCGGATATCAAATCAGATAAAGTGGTAGGATGTTTTATAATTTTAGGGATCAAAATGAACATTTAGGACAATATGATTGGAGGTAAAAAGCTAAAAATGGTAGTAAAAATTTTATGAATGAGTTTTATATGTATACACCCTTACTCTCACTTTTCCTCTTCCACCTTTGAAATTAATGGTCACAAGATACTTCATGGAAAAAGAAATTTCTTCCTTTAGGAATAGACAAGTCTCACTAATGGATCTCATCGGCAGGTGGTGATTGACACACTAGGGTATTCAAACTATTGTGCAAATAAATAAATTTAATATGATACTTAAATTATGAAGTTCATCCATTTAGTAAACTAGTCTTTTGGGTTATGTTCTTTTCGTAGATTTGAGTCATAACAATTGGTACTTTGATTGAAAGTTAAGCTACATAGAGAACTACCTATAGCCAAGATTAAGGTGCAATAATAAGAATATTATGTCAAATACTAATAGATGAGTGAAGCCACCAGTAGGTAAGGAGCTACTACTAGGTCAGTATTATTAGAATGAAACCGCAATAGACGTCAACTCTTAAAAAAGGGTGACAAAGTTATGAGTCTAAGTTCAATATAATACTCAAGCCATGAAGCTCTCCCACTTAGTATACTAATCTTTTAAGCTAAGCTCTCTTCATGGTTTGAGACATAACATTTGAGTTTATATTTCCTCCCATTCCTAATTAACAAATATCAAGTCTTAGAAAATACAAAATGGTCTTAGCTAGAGTGGTTTGTAGGATTAGATATACTTTAGGTAGTATTTAGTATGGGGTAGTCTATCTAGATTATTGGCAATGCTTGATAAAATTGTTTGGACCCATAACATTACCTTGTTTGGTTGGACCATATTATCGGCAATCTAGATTTCTAAGACAATGTAAATTACCACCAATGTGGTAACGTGGATTGCTCCTATGGTAGGTGGCTATGTAGATTACCACCAATTTGGCATTCCTATCATTATTATTATTATTATTATTAGAGTAATTAGCAATCACACCCCTTGAAATTTTAAGGTATAACACTAAACCTCAAACTTGGATAAATATTGCACTTTCCTCCAAACTTGTGTAAGTATTGCACTCCACCCTAAGCAAGTGATTTTTAACATGGGGACACAATATTTGAGTCCATGGTAGACCTATTCAATATTAACTCTTAGATTCGATTAAAAATATCAGTACCTGAGATTGTATTTCAAGTTTCTGCATCTTAATTATTCTTATTCCACAATTTCATTATCTCTGTTTTTGCATTGCTACACACACCACCATTCCACCAACAGCCTTGTTTGTAGCAACACAACCTTGCTACCTCAACTAAGCTATTGCAACGAAGTTGCCCCTCACCCTCCTATACTAGCTCTTTTTCTATGCCACCCCGCAATAACTGCCATTAAATATTCCTCCTCCTGTTGCAATCTCACATTCTCAACTACCTTTTACCATTGAAAAGGATGAAGTCACACTGCAAGCATCATTGATTTGAACCAACATTGTTGTTCTTTAGCATGCTTGCTTAGCCTCTAGGGTGTGTTTGGATAGAGAAAAGAAATTGGAAGGAAAGAAGTTGGGAAGAAAGAAATTAAGTGGAAAGAAATACAGTGAATTTGTATTTTTTATAGATATGTTTGGATGAAAGGAAAATGAGAAAAAAGAAAAATGGAAGGAAAATGATTTTCACTTATTTGTTTATGTGGAAAAGTGAAAGGAAAGAAAGAGGT
Source organism: Pterocarpus macrocarpus (assembly GCA_031439585.1). Classification (NCBI taxonomy): domain Eukaryota; kingdom Viridiplantae; phylum Streptophyta; class Magnoliopsida; order Fabales; family Fabaceae; genus Pterocarpus; species Pterocarpus macrocarpus. The sequence continues at coordinate 59,626,574 of CM062520.1, read as the reverse complement.
AATGTTGCCAAATGATAATTTTACCCTTATGTTGTTAAAAATGATATTTCAATTATATTAATTAATATCAAATAAAAAATTTCACTATTTTTAATTTAACAGTTTAAAATAATATCAACCTATTAAATCAAATTAATATTAATAAAAATAAATTATTCAAAATTATTTAAAATAAAACTAATATCTTTTAGTTAATATAATATTTCAAAAATATTATTTAAAAATATATTTTATCAATTAAATAATTTCAAAAATATTATTCAGTTATTATTTAATATCCCATTTAAAATAAAATATCTATTTAAAAAAAATGCTGGTAACCGAGATTTTTTTTAAAATTTTACATAGCTTATACTTTGGATTTTTTTGTATTTATTTTTAATAATTTAGTGATAATAGAATTAAAATTGTTTAGATAAAAATTTTTAGAAGTGTTGATTTGAAAGAAAAAAAGAGATAAAATAGGGAAGGGACTGTGCAATATCTTCCATGATGTTACACATCCTAGCCCTCTCTCTATCATCATCATCCCATCTCACGTCTCTCTCGCGTTGGTCAAAGGAAAAAATGGGAAAATAAAAAATGCACCCCTTCTCCTTCGTTTTTCTATCCGGTATAAAGGGCAAAAAAGTTTGTACTGTTCACGTGGGCCCCACAAAGGAAGAACACTGTTTAACCTCTCCTTCTCATATTTTCATGTCAACCAAATAATAGAAATTAACCTCCTTCCACCCCATTTTCCTTCCCCTCCTTTTCCTTCCGCCCTATATCACTCCAACCAAACACACCGTTAGTTAAAAGTGATCGAGTAGGCGAGGTCGCGGTGGGAGGAGGAATATTTGGTGGTGATTGTCACGGGGTAGCATGGAGGAAAAGGAATTTGCATAGGAGGGCGAAGGGGCAACCTTGTTGTGATAGCTGAGTTGTGAGGCAGCGAGGGTCGTGTTGTTGCAAACGAAGCTAGTGGTGGTCTGGTGGTGTGTGTAACAGTGCAAAAAAGGGAGAATGAAATTGTTGAATGAAAATAATTAAAATGCAAATACTTAAAATACAATTTTAATCGTTGATGTTTTTAATTGAAATCTAAAAGTTAATATTAAATGGGTCTACCATAGACTCAAATATTGTATCTCCATGTTAAAAGTCACTTGCTTCGGGTGAAGTGCAATATTTACCTAAGTTTGGGATTTAGTGCTATATCTTAAAACCTCAAAGGGTTATTATTATTATTATTATTATTATATTGGTAAAAAAAATATATTACCTAATAATCTTTTTTATATACCAAACAGGATGAAGTGAAATATATGTTAGATTATTCATGCATACCAAATATTGCATTGTAATATTACCGGTAATTTAAAAAAGTGGCAATCTTTTTAAGTGATAATTTGCATTACTAGCAATTTTGGTAAGTATTGCATCAAATGCTACCTTAATGAATTATGTGTGATTTAGCAAAAATGCATAATCAAATCCATAGGCATTAGAGCAAAAATAATCATTAGGCATATCCAACTTCAAATATGATCATATTCTGTTTCTTAATAATGATAAGAAAATGGTGTATTGTGTTTGTATAAAGTTGAATGTAGTCTAATTTCAGCAACTCCACTCATTGATCTTACAATTTAATTTCGATGTATTATCGGTGTAAAATATTTTGATTAATGTTATATGGTAGATGAAATTATCTTGGTCCGGTGTTCTATAAATATTATATATAAATAATATTTTTTATATTTTTTATATAATTATTCAATTACATTTTACCACACCAAAAAGACATTTTAACTTTTACAACTATCTTAAAAATTATATGTATTACAATATGGTTAATGACACATTATCAAAATTAACCTTTTGAACTTAAGAAGCAGTACTCATTAATCATAAGAATTTATTTTGCAATTGACTTATAGTTAAAGGAGATTATTTGCGTTTAAGTATACAATAATTGATAGCCAACCTCCATGTGACCTATAACCTTGTTGAAAACCTGAAGCCAAACAACATATCTTAACACTTAAAAACGCATACTTTAAAATAGAACAAGTTTACATGACAAAAAGGAAGTTCATTAATCCTCCTTCCACAAAGACCTGCCACTAACTCGAAAAATTTATGTACATATGTGCTTTGAAATTGTTTCATATTTCTGGGTACATCAGTAGGTTTGTGCTTTGGATTTCGAAGGGTAGACTAGTGCATCATTTGTTGGATACATATACTCCTTTGTTAATAATTTCAAGCTAATAAATGATATACTTGATAGAATTATACGCTTCAGCTTATCTAGTTAATCATCATTCTTTTAATGATTGAAACGATAATAAAGTATCCAGTTGCTGGCTGTCACATCGCTCAGTATAATTTGTAGCTAGCTCGTCTTCCTTATCGCATACAGCTTTACGACTGTTATAAAATGAGAGAAAACTGCTAATCATGTTTGATATTTTATCAATTTGAATTTCAATTTTAAAAACTTTCCAGATTATTAAAGATGAAGACAAAAGGCTGCCTGTGATTGTTATGCGGCTTCCATGTGGAATTATGACGGTTAGCTACTATATAATATATAATATAACCTAATATAAAATACTAACTAATTATTCAGTGTCATGTTTCTGGACGGAGTAAGGACAGAGCTAACACCTAAGACAGAAAGACCAAGGACCACCATGAGTGGCTTCAAAGATATGCAAGTAATACAGAGTTCAATATTTTATTATTAGCAATAAATCCTGTTTAAATAATAATATCCCTCACACAATTATTTAAATTATAACTATCTAACTTGAAAAACATATGTAGTGCATTATTAGCAACAAAGAAAAAAATGTCACATTGATTCTTATCATTCTGGATCTTAATACATTCTTTATGCCTATGTTCAAAACTTATTTGGTCAATATATCAATATCCAACCAAAAGTTTCGTTTTCTCTTTGAGAACAAGCTTAGCTGTGGCCACCATGTTGCATGACTTGTTAAACATTCTGTACCGCTCTTCCTAAGTAAGGTTTTGTAATTTTCCTATGTTCTTATTATATGAAAACGATTTATGGTACCCGTACCCATATGGAGCCTTTTGGACTGTTGGGCCGGGAATATAACCAAGAGTAAACCCCACAAAGAACAAAAGCAAAATGGATATTACCATTCATCACAACAATAGAGCTTATTACACAATGATTGAAGTTGAAAAATTGGAGTGAAACTTACTTTTTTCCTCATCCGATTGTGTTTTGTTGTAAATGTTAAATTACATGTAGATAGTATTATTGATACAGAAATTTTTTTTATAGACATTTAAATTAGTATGTAGTAATTATAGTTCACATAAATATTAATTTCAATTATGTAAATGATAAATACAATATTAATTAAAAATGGATCTATATTATTAATAAAAATAATATATTGATTTAACATTTATATAATTGAAATTAACACTTATTTAAACTACATTGTCCTATGTTGATTTAAATATCTAAATCACTATATACAAATAATGGAGCTCATATTGATAAGGACACATATTATCCAATACAATAGGGCACATGCCAAGTATCACGTGGCGAACGGCCATTGTAGAAGCAGGGAATGTTTTCAGGGAGGTGCTTCCTCTGCACCAAATTTATCTTCCCAATTAATAATGAAATAAATGAAATTATGGACCATGACCCCATGCCAGTGTTAAATTTTCTTCTTCCAAAGCAGAGGCTGCATGTGGAGGTGTCGACTGAGTAGGAAAACACACAACATGAAGCAAGTTCAGTGTGACATGCAATGTGTTCAATGGCTTTGGTCTACTTATTCGGCCTTCCCCCATGTGAACTCAAAGACCTTAGTAGTCCAAGGACAAGTTTATTAGATGGGGTCTTGCCTCTCGGTCAAACAACATTGACATGGGCCAACACAATGATCCCAGTAAACACACTCATCAAACCCCAACATCTTACATCACACTTCCTGCTAATCCACCTCCTCTTGTTGCCCATGTTTTTGTTATCTCATCAAGTAAAATGAATCTTCCCATATTCTATCCACATCATTATGCTGCTCGAAGAGTGATAAATGTACTGTGTACATATTCAAATTAGACTTTACAAATTTGTTAGCTCAGGTGCTTACCATAAGGCCAAGCTACATATAACTAAATGACAAGAGCGCAATTTTATTTTTATTTTTTAAAAGTTTGTAAAAGAGCACTCCTATTTGATACGAACCAGTTTTCATACAAAAGTCACGATGGTTATTTATAACCATTCATGGAATGGTCGAGTATGAAAAGAGAAGAGAGAAAGAAAGGTTGGGTAGCAAAATGCATATCAATAAAAAACAATTATCAATTCATGCGTCGTTTTGTTTCGCAATATTTGGCTATTGTGTTTTTAAAATCGTATTAAGTATAAGAGGTTGCACTTATTACAAGTGCTATGGGATATGATATTAAGCACATCAAATTCTAAAATGGCATTGGCAAATAAACATAACAAAATTTTTACAGCATCTCACTCATTTGAGGTATTTATATTTATTTCTTCTCATAATATGTCATGTGAGTAAAAGAAACGCTAGATAATCTATTCCCTTGAAAGACTGTTTTGTTCTATCCATATCTACCGCGGCTCATAATTTCAAACTTTGAACTGAAGAGACAAGAATCAGAAAAAAAGGGAAAGGAAAGAAGGAAAGAGAAGAGAGACGGAGAGAAAGAACTTCCAAGAATAAACTTGCTTACATATTGATTCAAATTGCAAAACATGATTTAACCGTAAAAACACAGTAAATCAATGTATTTTTTTATACTCCAATCCTCTTCTAAAACTGAAGTAAACGCTATATATATATTCTTTAAACTTAGTTCCCTTCTTTAGAGCTCATGAATTCATACTAATTAATTACCCGTCATCAATATTTGTCAACATCCTCGCGTTACTTCTTCGTTTGGTGTTTTTTCGTTAAGCTAATCCCACAGTTTATCACCTTTCATGTAGTGGAAGACAGAGAAACATGCAATTACCTTGTTAAGTGCCCGTGGCATTTATTGATTTGATGCCATATGTTCTACAAAAAAGAAACATCAAGAACATTAATGAACTATAATTAAAATTAAGTGAAGGCATCTCGACGGGTAATTGGGTATAGCTTTAATTAGATAATTAAACGTACCATTAAAGGGATTACTAAAGTTGTTCCAAGTGTCTAAGAGAATATTACTGACCTCGTACAACAATTCCTGGACTTTTAATTTAAAATAATGCGGGGCACACAAGATATCATTGTTCTAAGCTTTCGTTATATTTTTCCTCTGAATCTCTATGCAGAAGTGACTTGTTTAATTTAACCCTCTGTCTATGCAAAAGCAAATGTAAAAAGTGGATTCCAACTCAATGCTATAGTTGAATTGCATTGATTTTTAAACATTTTCTAATTCTATGAATTTTCTTCTTCTATTTATGGTAGCGTTTAATTATCCAAACGGGGCTGCCGCAATCCGATAACAACAGCACAGCGCCAACAACTGCCAAGTCTTTGTCACAGAAATGAAATCCAAACATTGGTCACATGGATTCATCAACTTATTTTGTGTCCTTTTCTTCCATGAATTAAGGGGTATATGATATGCATATTTTTCTCTTTGTAAGTTTCTCATAGTCATAGATTAGATCCCATCGAGTTATCTTTGGTCACTCTCTTCATGCTTTAAATGATTATGGCGACTTAACTTAAATCACGGAGAAGCAGATTTTTCCAATATACAAGTAGCTAGGATGGTTGTTAGAATGATAGCACTTTTTGGCCTTTTTCCGTTTTTTCTCCCCTTATTGATTCCTTCTCTTTTTACCGGTTTTTCTTATTCTTCTTCATCTCATAATTAATGCTTTTCATTTCTCAGGCTTAATTTTTGGCTAGTTGGATCAGTGACCAGCACCACAATCCTTGGGTTGGCTACTTGCTCATAAAGATAATGGTTCAGTTGGTGAATATGGAAGCATAAAGGAATCTAAGATAGACAAAGAAAAAGGTTTCTCTCTAATTGTGGAGCAGCAACAAAGTAATATGCAACTTAATGATGAGAAATGAACACTCTCCCCCCTTAACCAATAATCCAAATGTTTTGCTTTGACAAGAGAAAGAAAATCGGGCATAATTCAGTGAATATCCATATTCAAGGATCACGTGACAACTATATGCGTTGAATCCTTTAAGCTCTTTTTAACAACAATAACAGAGATCATAATATACATTTCGCCCTTATCCCCTTCACATGCTTCACATTAATAGATTTGCTAGATGCTTTCCTGATTATAATATAAGAAATTATTTTGAAAAAATAATTCAAATTTTTATTTTTATGTGTTGCTGTCAATTAATCTTCAACTGTCACATGAAGCAACAGATGCTCTTCTGCAATGGCTTGCATTACATGTGGTTGATCATGTGGCGCTATTCTCTTGTACATGCTGGCCAATGTTAGTACGTATCTGATTATAAAATAATTTTTGGGGTGTATTAGTCAATCCCTCTTAATGTTGGGGAACTACCTAGCATAGTTAAGATTAAACATGTAAGTTCATGTGACCTCCTACTTAATTATCATTTTTATTATATTGCTACTGCTACGTTGCGTTAATTTGATGCATTTGGCCAACAGATTAAGTGAGGGAGACTTGAAGTGGACACACAGATTTGTATAACCTGGGCGAGAAGCAGTGAATCATATTGGTACAGGTTGGAATATTTGGACTCATTGCCTTGTTTCCAAGAAAATTTTCTATAGCTTGAATTCAAAATTTATAAGGAAAGAATACATTCATTGGGTTTAACTCACTCAAATGGACAAGCATTTACTTGTGAACTTTACCAAGTATGTGCCACGCGATGAGCACAAAATTTTGTATTATTTATAATTAATTAAGGTTATATTTAAAACTAAAGAATGGACTGGTTGGGAAGTCTCTTTTTGGGACGATCTGGTTGGGAAGTCTTTGTAAATTAGATCAATGACACCAAAAAAGAAGATACAAATGAAACTCCTAATTTATTTTGCAGAATTAGTGTTGTAAAAATATTCATTGTTGCTGTCTATTATTTCTCTTTCATAAAAGAGGTGGATATAGAAAGGTAATAAAGTGCGAGCAAAAAGCGGCTAAGTTGAGATTCAATTTCATAATCAATCAATTTCCGAGAAGATTTGGCATCATTGTCCCAATTATTTTCCAGATATATATATAAAAAATCACAATCCTCAATTTGAGAAAGAAACATAAAAAACTAAAATATATGAAGACAAATCGGCGTTAGTGGAATTGCATCCTTACATAAATGTAATACTTCTGGATTCTCGCCCAATATTTTAATATTGATTAAAGAAAATGGAATAGTTTTACATTAAATTTACTTCACAATATATTATTAAATCATGTTACTACAAAAATTAAAATATAATACTTTAAAAATTTCAACATATTATTGCCATGTAAACATTTTCAGAAAATAGTAAATCAAGACGTCTATATTTATTTAAATTTACGAAATTGTCTTAAGAAGTAATGTTTTTTTTATCTGATCAAGAAGTAATTATTAATTATCATTATTACTATTATTAAACATATAATAAATGATAACGTATTAATATTTTTGATTGATTAATTTATTAATTACTGTAAATATTGTAAAATAGAACAAGAACACTTATTAAATGAAAAATGATAAAATATAAAAAGTATTAAACTTAATTTTATCATATTATTTTTTTATTAAAATATATTTCATAAAATTAATTTATAAAAAAGAATGTCATGTTTATTATAAATTATAAAATTTAATTGCTATACATTAAAAGTGTAAAATTTTTTTATACTATTATATAATTAAATACTTATATTTATAAGATTTTTAAAATAATAAGTAACTGATCCAAACACTTTTATTGATATGACAATATATAATTAAATATTTATATAATTTTTTATTGATAATATATATAAATTAAATTCTAAGTTATAAATATAAAATATAAAATAATCCATAATTAGTATAATCACTTACAAGTCAAGTCTTTAAAATCACATTATACTTTTTTTGTCCTTATTTTAAATAGATTATTTCAGTCCATTTATTATGATCCTATTTAATTTTGAGATTAATTGAAATATATTGATTGTATAATATAATTTTATATTATCAATAAATAGAAATATAAAAAATATCAAATTATAATAAATTTTTTATTATAATAAGTAATTATTTATATGAGACAGTATTTTTTTATATTTTTATTGACTGATTTATATTGTTAATATATTTAAATTAAAATTTTTAATTTTCACCAAATAAAATTGAACAAATATAATCTCAATAAATTTTTTTTATTCTTTTCTTTATGGGTAAAAAAATAAAAAATAAAAAAATTCATGTTACAGCATCCACGCCACGCGCACCGCACGGAATGTTATGTACTGCACGCTCATATAAAATCCCATCAACGATAACCAAACTTCTTTGCATTATAACTCCCGTCTCGTCCAAGCTCTGCCGCCAAAAAACACATCACTTCATACAAAACGCACCGTTTCAGCGGATACACTATTACTCGGTTTCTCCCTCCTCCACGACCGTCCCCTTCCGCTTCGAGAATGCCGAGTCGCTGAGTCACCACCGAACTCGCCACCGCCGAGTCAAAAAACTCGAAAACACCACAATGTCAATGTCACTTCCCTCCTCCAGGCGCAACTCGCTCAGTGGCCCGCTCCAACCCGCCGCCGCCTGGACTCAGGACCTCCGGCAGCGAGTCATCGCGCTGCTCAACAAGCTCTCCGACCGCGACACGCTTGCCGTCGCCGCAGCGGAGCTCGAATCCATCGCCAGAACGTTAAGCCCTGACTCGTTCTCCTCCTTCCTCTCCTGTATCCACAACACCGATTCCTCTTCCAAATCGCCGGTTCGCAAGCAATGCGTTAACCTCCTCTCACTCCTCACGCGCTTCCACGGCGACGCGCTAGCTCCCTTCCTCTCCAAGATGATCGCCATAGTGCTGCGCCGCCTCCGCGACTCCGACTCAGCCGTCCGATCCGCCTGCGTCGACGCCGTCGCCGCCATGTCGTCGCGGATCACGGGGCCGCCGTTCTCCACCGCGTTCCTCCGCCCGCTCATGGACGCGCTGGCGCAGGAGCAGGACGCCAACTCGCAGATCGGCGCCGCGCTCTGCCTGGCTGCCGCCGTCGAGGTGGCGCCGGAGCCGGAAGCCGAGGCGTTGCGGCGGAGCGCGATGCCAAGGCTCGGGAAGCTTGCGAAGAACGACGCCTGCAAGGCGAAGGCGGCGGTCCTGGTTCTGATTGGAAGCGTCGTCGGCGCCGGCGGCGCGTCCAGCCGCGGCATTCTGAGCTGGCTGGTTCCGTGCCTAGTGGAGTTTTTGAGCAGCGAGGACTGGACAGTGAGGAAGGCGGCGGCGGAGGCGCTCGGGAAGGTTGCTACGGTGGAGAGAGATTTGGCGTCGCAGCACAGGGTTCTGTGCTTGGATTGCTTGCAGAATCGCAGGTTTGATAAGGTAATGTTGAACTTCTGAAGATAGAGAAGTTTGAAAAGACGAAAAGGACAAAAAAAAATGTGAATGATGATGTTGAATGTTGAAATGATAACGTTGGTGATGTTGTTGCAGGTGAAAGTGGTTAGGGAAACCATGAATCGTGCATTGGATATGTGGAAGGAAGTAACTGATGATGCATCTGAGGATGCGTCTTCTCCTGCTAAGTCCGCATGTTCTTCAGTTGGTAAGTGTATAAAGCTTATGTTGCATTTCAAATAGTGATCTTTGTAATCTATATTGCAGTTGTGGATCTTCGTCCTCGGATTTGATTACTTCCAGTTTGGCTGAATGAGTTTAAACGTTTGAATGGTATGAGAATTGTAATAGCTGAGAGTCGTTGGTGGTGAACAAATTTAGGGATGGATTTTTTTATAAATTTTATCGTAAACTTGTCCACGATTTTTTCGTCTCCTGTTTAAGGGTACTGGAAACTGACATAAATGGTTCCATTTCAGAATTTGAAATTAAGATCTCTATTCATTTAATTGTTTTTGTATTTTCTTTATATTTTAAGTTTTTAGCCAATGCAAGGGATGGAGCGTTTGTAAGTGATGGTGAAGTAATCTCATCGTTCTTTTTGTTTTTTGGCTTTTTCTTATAGGCCCAGATGATGGTAAAGGTCAGAGTGTTAATGTTGGCTCTAAATTTTCTCAACCGAAGAAGACAATCCCTTCCAATAGGTCCCCTCCTTCTACAGTTTCATTTGTATCCTCCATCAAAAGAGAGAGACCTCTAAAGAGCATTAATGACAAGGATTCGAGACTGGGGGTATTGCATCCGCAGGATGACGAGAACTTCTCAGATGAGAAACTTGTAACTCCAGTATCAAAGTCCCCCCCTTCAAACATGTCTAGAGAAGATGACATCAAAAGGTGTGATTTTGAAGTTTCTAAGCCAGCCCCAAATCAGAATGGTGTAAATTCGAGGGCAGAGATAAAGCGTGTTCTCTTTAGCAAGATGTCTGATGAGAAAGTGCGGAAATTTAGTGGTGCAAAGTCTCGTGTGGTTCCATGTTATGATGACAATATTGACTCAGATGTTACAGTCAACAATATAAATGAAGCTTGTGAGAGTCCACAAGATGTTGAGGATTTGTCTTTGATCCGTGAACAACTTATTCAAATTGAGAACCAGCAATCCAATCTGCTAGACCTTCTCCAGGTATATTATTGTGCCAGTGCACTTTTATTCCTGTCTATTTCAACCTATTCATATCATGCTTTTGGAACTTCTTTATCATTTATCTTAGTTTTCTGACAGTCTGTTATCTTTGATATATTACTTACTCCTGTTTCTTAGATGACCCCATTTTCGTTTATGGATTAGTAATTTCATAATAACAACATGCAGCATATATTAAAAAAAGGCTGGGCATTTTACAACATCCTTTTAACTAATAATCCCTTCCTTTTTTGTGGATGAAAGTCTAATAGTCTTGTTGGTAATATTCCTTTCTTCCTTTTGCTGTAACTGGCTTGATTCTCCCTTCTACCACATATTTTGACTTTAGAACTGCCCTTTCCTTGCATTTAAGTTATCCTTAGCAGTACTAAATTGTAATACCCCAATGGCCGTTATTCGAAGCTTATATATACATTTGAGAAAGTACTTTATTCTGTGACTTATGTTCTCTTCTTTATTTGAATTTAGAGATTTATTGGAAGCTCCCAAAGTGGGTTGAATTCTCTGGAGACACGTGTACATGGCCTAGAGATGGCCTTGGATGAAATATCATACGATTTAGCAGTATCAAGTGGCAGGATTCCCAATACTGATGCCACAGAAGACATGTGTTGTAAGCTACCTGGTACTGACTTTCTGAGTTCTAAATTTTGGAAGAAGACAGAAGGCCGGTATTCCACGCCAAGGTTCTCTTCAGGAAGCATAGCATCACCAATTGCTGTGCATAGTGCAACTGATAAAGATGGTAGCAAACAAATATTAACTTCAAATAACAAAAGATTTCAGCATCGTAGGGGTGGATTTTTTGTGAACCCATTGTCAGAAGTTGAGAGCGATTCGGGGCACTTAGAGCAGCACTCATATAAAATGGTCCAAGATGCTGAGAAAGCACAAAATAACAATGCCAGCTGTTTGGATGGCATTTCACCAACTACTTGTGAAGCACTGAGGAACCGGAATATCAGGTAAATATATATGTGATTTTAGCAGTTGTTTGTTATCTTTAAACGCTCTTGTCAACAATTATAATATTTTGTTTTTTATTTCAATTACGTAATCGAATTGCCTGTTGCCTGTTGACTTTGTTTCAAGTCAATATTAGTGCCATGTGTCAACTTGTATATCATTCTTTCTGCTATTTCACAATGGTAGTCATGGATCTGAAAAGATAAGGTTTGAATTGTTACTCTAATTACTGCATACTGTATCTGGGTTGTCATGGCAGGGCTCTTCTCCCCCCGCCCCCCTCCTTTTTTTTTTTTTCCCTCTTCTCTTCTTCTCTCCTCCTTAACAGTCATATTCACCAATAGTTAAGGTTATGTGAATTGTATAGATAAGAGATAACTTATGATTTTGTGTTCCTTGTACTTATATCAGGTCATCCGTGTAGAGAAGACAGAATGTCTCGATGGCTATTTATTGCAGCATCACAGTCTCACAGGTCACTAATGTGTGGACAAAATCGTTCAAGTCAACCTTCTTGCTTGCTGTTCCTGGTTGCAGTGCAGGAGACTTGTTCTTCCAAGCAACAATTGGTAAATTATTATTTAGAAAAAGGCTATTTTCTCCAAAATTGGAAATATTGAGGCAGGGTTAGCAGCTTGTGCACTCGGATGTAATACAGGCGCAGGAGTGTTCTCTTGATGTGTATCTTAAATGAAGACGTGTGATACAGGCGTACGAGTTATCTTGATATGTTCCATGATTATATGTCGTCTTTGCCGTCATCAGTAGAAAGGGGAAAAATAGAGTGATTATGCTGTGCGGTGCATAAGAATTCCGAGCCTTTTACCGTAATTGTGGAGAATATGGTTGTGCTTAAGAGAACAAAATTTTCAAACGAAAGCTGGTAATAAAAGCCATTGACAAGAAAAAAATATATATAATGGAAATATAGGAGGATTACAAAAGGTAAATTTATAAAGAAAAGGGGGATGCAATTATGTAAATATTAATTTATTTAATGATGATGTTTTGACTCTTATTGTAATTTTTAGGATGTATTGCTTGTCTAATGGCTTAGAAGTTCAAAAATCTCATATCTCAAAAATCAAGAACTACAGCAACGAATTAAATTGAAGCCCCTGAATTATCATCTTACCTTCATAGTAAGGAAGACTGTATTTGCTTCGTCATTGTCTGATATTTTAATTATAATTTATCTAGATATTTTTAACAAAAAAAATAAATATATAAATTGCTGATAGTCTTTATTATAAATTATAATTAAAATATCATACTTTAAACCAATAAAAATTGGGTGTAGTGATAAGCACTATGGAGTTTCAGGAAAAGGATATAGGCTCGGTATATGGAAAAAACAATTGTTATGAGAATTTCTTAATCACAATATTATCTCAAAGTAGAAATATATATATATATATATAGGATTTAATTTGAATACACTATCAGTGTAAATTTTTTTTATATAGACATCCAATTATATATTACCATATCAGTAAAAGTCTTTCATATAACCACCCACTACTTGAATGGTCATGTAAATAGAAGGTTTTAATTGAATGATAATATAAAAATTTTTTATACTATCAGTGCACTCCAATTAAACTCATATATATATATATATATATATATATATATATATATATATATATATATTAAAACTCTTGAATTTGAATTTTTTTCACTGTAGAATTTAAAAAAAAAAAATTAGTTGTCAAGTGGTAACTAACATAGAATGCTTCGCTCAAGGTAGTTAGTGAAAAATCTCAGACATGACGGGATTTTTATATTACCATAATATGAAAGGCTAATATATAGTCTTGAAATATCAAATAGTATATATATATATTAAAAGTTCAAACTATGATAGACATCATAAAAAAGATAGCTAATTGAAACTCTCGAATAACTATTGTGAATGACCCTCAATAAGAGATTTGTGATTTGCAATTTGTAATTTAACTTGCAAAATATAATTGAAAATTCCAGGTTCAATTCACTATTTATACAGGTATGGTTATTTTTTCTAATGGCAAAACAATTATGTTTATTTTTTTTCATTTTTCTTCTTAGATAATCTTGAGAGAAGACAAAAAGTAAAACAAAAATCAAAAGTGGATTTACATTAAAAAAAAAAATATCTTTGGAGTCTAGAATTAAATAAAATGTTAGTATACATTTAGCCTTATATAAATATTGTGAAGAATAAGCTCAAACCAAATTGAAGATAGATTTCTTGTTAGTTATCTTTTAACTTGTATCGAGAGGGGAATTGCTAACAAATTTAACACATTTTATTGTTGATGAGTTTTATGATTTGCATAAATGTCATACTTGCCTGATGGTACCAGAGGATTTAAGAAGGGATATTGAATCAAATCCTTTGATAACTTAAACTTTTTTTGCACACTAGCACACAAATCAAAATCCTTTGGAAAATAGATATCTAGTAGCTAGGTGATATATATATGATAAGTGTGTACTGGATATTTCTTAAAAGTATGAGCAAAATAAAACCAAAATATTAAATATATTATATTTGATCAATAAGAACTTATCTAAGATATTTTCAATATAATGAGCACATAAGTAAATAAGAGATTGAATTAGAAAGCTTGCACCAAATATTATCTTTGTTTGATCTTCACAACCTTTGGAGCCTCTCTAGTCCTTATTCAAAATATGATTTTTCACTATTCAAGAGTATGGCTAAGGATTCGTTGGTCCCTCTATAGTTTGGGACCAACGTTAGTCCATCCATTTATGGCCATTTGATTCATTATTGATGGTGTAGATTTAACAAATAAATTATTAAAAATAATTTTATATAATATAATATCTTTTAAATTACAAATTTATACTTCATCAACAACAATTATTTTCTCCCACACCACTGCCACCCACTGCCCTTCCTTGTCTCTCTCTTGCAAACTAATCATCCTCTTCCTCTCTTCCAACAGCATTAACAAAGATTTTTTCATAGCAAAAAATTCCATAAAATCAAAAGAAAAAAAAATTAACTTAAGCCCAGATTTTTTAAACTTATTACGGTACAACAAAATTTTGAAAATGAATATAACAAAATTTTTGAAAGCCCAGGTTCTTATTTATTTTTGAATTTTAGTACAACATGATTATTGCAAAAATAAAAAAATATAAAAAAAAAAGAAAGGGGGCAAAACACATTAATGCAATCATGCGTGGCCTAAAATAGTGGGGGTGGAAATTGGTTTTGCAACGTGCGTACGTTTAAGGTCATTTTGATAAATTTTAGGGTGGACTAACGCTAGTCCGAGACTAGAACGGACCAACAAATCCTTAGCCCAAGAGTATTACTTTCAATAAGTTTATCCAAACTCTTACGTCAACTCACTGTGTCGAGTGCACTTTTCTCATCAACTAAGAATATCTTTCTTATTGTTTTTTTTTTACCCTCTTATTTGTATTCTCACAAGATTTTAATTTCCACTTCTACCTTCACCCATTAGGGTACAATATTTTTCAGAGAATACAGGAGAAGAATGAGAATACTATTTGGAGCACTTAGCTCGTACGGAAGGATCACCAAGATCTCTAAGTGCCTCAATGCGATATGCACTTTTACATAGATATGTATATATATATATATATATATATATATATGTGAGTCTTTTCTCTTCCTTGCTTTACACCCAATTGATTTGACCGGAGAAAATGCTTCCTTGGAGCACTTTGTCATGTTATTGTTTGCTGTCATGCAATAGTTCTTGTGCCTTGATAAATTCTCTCTTTGATAGCACAAGAATTTTTGTCTTTTACTAACTTTGGTTAGTCCGCTTTTTAGATATTCCTTTTATTATTTCATCTTAGTTAATACGGGATGTAATTATGCGTGTATATCGGCTTTTTATTCAACTTTTCTTCTACCATAGCCGTTGGTATCTCAACCCATATGAAGTCAACTTTTCGTTCTTTGAGCCTTTCACATTCATATTCTACTAGTGACTATTTGCTGCTTGTTTATCAAATTGTATGTAGTTTTACTCTTAGCTCAACTCCTAGTTTCCTTTTCAATCAACTTTGTGCTTACAAAAAACCTTTCCAAAATCAAGTATAATCAGCTTATGTTAGTATTTATCATTTTCTTACAAAGTTTTCTTTTTTTTTAATCATTTTTTCACAAATTTAACATCTGACTTCAATGAAAGAATGATATCTATATTAACTTTTGTACTATAAAATATATGTTTATTAGCATACATTATGATATTTATTTAGTAATATAATTTATTAATTTTGAGACCTCCTTAATACATTTTTTGGATCCGTCCCTAGCTATAGTCTCTCCCTCTCAAAATGTTGAGCACCAAACTTTGCTAGCCAGTTTGCACAAGCATTACCTTCTCTCAACATATAAGCCACTCGAACCTCCCATCCCTTTCCCACTATAGCAAAGTTTTGATGTCAGCCATCAAACATCCATACTTATAGAAGGGACTAGAACAAGAACTGACGAGTCACAGAGCCTTCATCGAGTCAGAGTTGCCCTTAACCTTAGTGAAACCCATGGCCTAGGCCAGTTGGAGACCAACAAGAGGAGCTCTTTTGTTTTTTTTTTATCTTTTGTTTTTATTTTTTTTGGTCTGAACATGAAGAGCTTTGCATGCATGCTTGTGGAGAACCATAACTAACCAGAGGAGCCTATAATCCACCTCCCCATCAGTCCTTAGCAAACCACCATAACCAACCTTGCCCAAAGTCCAAAGCCAAATTAGACAATGAGTCTTGTCCGGGGCAGCCCAATCCACATCTTACTCTTAACATAATCTTCTTCTTTTCTTTTTTTTGTTTTTTGGGGGGGGGGGTCTTCAGATTCTTAAATTATTGTTTTTGGTCTGGGACTCTTAATACTAATCAAGATGTTGTGTTTCGGCACGGGAACCGGCCCATAAAAATGTACTATTCTTAATTGATGCTGATCCGATGTAATGTAAAGAGGCCCATATCAATGGGTCAGTAACCGCACAACAAATGTGTACCTTGATTTTATTTTGACCCAAATATTGTGTGCCTTGATTGCCCGTTGGGAACCCCAAAAATAAAAGGGAATATTTCATCCATCATACACTTCATTGGCAGTTGTTGAGATACCTGAAGTCTCTTCAGTCCAACCTATCTCAAAAGGAAAAAAAAAATAAAAAACTTCTAACTCTTTGTAAAAGTTGAATTAGCCTGTTAGTTACAATAATTTTATTCAGTTTTTGAATAACTTTTGGGAGATTTGATGGTTTAAACATTTTCAAGGCAGATATGAGGGATTCCAGAATTAGAGAGACCCAAAAAATTGTATTTTGTTCATCTAAAAAGGAAAGTGAAAATTAAAAATGTGTCACATAGTTAGTGGGCCCATATAAAAAATTACCGATTATATTACAAGGCTTCAAGGAGCAAAAGAAACTAAATGCTAATATCTAACCATGATTTTACAGTTCAGCGACATTCAATTCTTAAAAGGGGTATGTGATTTTAAATTCATATTTATGGTGCATTTATTTCAGATTTTTAAAAAAATAATTTTAAAATTTAAATTTTATATATAGTTAAAAAAATTAAAAATTTATTTATTTTCAGAAGTTATTTTTTTTAATTTTGATAAAAAAATTGAAAATAATTTTTTTTTAAAATTTGATTATTTTAAAAAAATTATCTAAACATACAAAAATTGATTTTTTAAATAAAAAATAATTTTTTTGCCAAAAAAAATCTCAAATGAATACACCCTCAATTTTGATTTATTTTTATTCCTTCGTTAGCTGTGAACATTCTTCATTTAGTGCAAGCAAGACAATCGTTTATTCGGAGTAAAGCAAGAGGATTCCCATCCAAACGGGGTTAAAAATAAAATATTGAAGTGAATCAAAATAGATGCGTTTTGCGTAGGACTTGGAAAAAGAACTCAGCATTCACCAAAAACAGTGTATATGAATCCTAACTCTCACCAAAAACAAAGTGCACATGAATCCTAACTCGTGAGTCTGAAGCAAGAAAATATTTTAATTTTTCATATTTCTAGTTCTCTTTCTTTATTTGAGAATCAAAACATTGACGTGTTTGATTTGAAAGCATAGTGGACGGCCACCTTCCATTTTGCAAATTGCAATTGATTTCTCGCGAGAAAGATGTTTGGCAAATTGTACTTTGATTTTCAGCACTTAGAAGATGAATAGTGTATATCTAATATTCCTCAAGTAGTTCATTGATTCTTTTATGTGCATGGTTACGATTGAGACTTAGAGGAGCAATTAAATAGTCATACGGTCATGTCACATTGATTGTTCTAGAGCAAATAGTCACACACACACACACACACACATATATATATATATATACACACCATGATAACATTGAAAGTTTTCCCATATTTTTCGTTGGTCTTAGCATGTTAGCAAATGTGAAAGGCACAAGGAAAAAGAAACATTATTTGTGACAAGGGGTTTTTGGAATAAGAGATGCATGGAAGCTAGTCCAGGCACTATATTATCACTCTTTTTTTGTTTTTTTTTTTCAAATGAGAATTTGAATTTAACTTCGCACACTTTGATAGCAGATAAATCTAAGACAATAAGATGAGAAACATATCGTTTCATCATTAGAGCCAACATCTCCAAGAAAAGTACTAGTAAATTTTTAAGAAATTATTATCGAACCCTTAAAATTTTGAAATGTATTCTGAAGGCTTACGTTTAAGAAATTAGTCCCATATTCGATTTTGGTCTTTCTTCTTCTTAATAATATTTGAGAGAGACCAAAAGTAAGTCACATAATGCTATTAATCTCATCATAGATAAATAAGCATGCAGTGAGCCTAACACCCTTGCTCAAATCCATTTTCAAGCAATGAGGTTTTATTGGATGCCACTGCCTGCAGTAAAAAGTTTGATTATTATTTATTGGCTGCTATGTCAAAGAATTTGCCAAATGCAGTGATTAATCTCTTTTTTAAGTAAATTATTGTCCCCATTATTTATTTTATTCTTCATTTTCTTGATAATGACCCCCTTGTGTATCTGCTATCTGTCATTATCTATAGATGGTGACCCTTGGTGAATGCATATATACTTTAGAATCTGGGGTCATTTCTATCAATGTCTGTAGCTTTGATCATCAATCTTAGAGTCAGTGACATATTGAGTTTTCCCCCTCTCTCATGAATTATATATCTATATACATATGTCATAAAAGGCCATGATGATAAATTTATAATAATCTTTTAATATTATGCAAATTCCTTCTTATTACTTCGCAGGCACGCACCTATCCTTTTCTCAACCTCACTCAAAAAGTTTGGTCGCTGAAACCAACAAAACAGAAAAGCAAAAGCCTATCTAACCCAAGAAAAACAAAAGTAAAGGCCTTTTCGTAAAGGAAGTTCAATTAAAGCGGATCACACTGAAAATTTGCCACGACTAAGCTCCTAGTGGCTCCACTTTTCATCCATGAGCTTCTAATTTCTTCCACTTTCATGATAATGATAAGTTATTTATCATCCCAATTTGCGATTTAGGTTCATAACTTTTTAATTCCTCCTTTTCTATATTTTAATTATCGACTAATTAGTGTTCATAACCTCTTTGTTTAGCATAAAAAAAATCATAACACACACCCTTCTCAACTGAAACTAATTTTATGTGGGCATTCAATAACATATGACAAATGTTACTACAAAGTTTTTAAACATAATTTCTTTATTAGTTTCACTAATTAATCGTTTTTATTTTAAGCAAATTAATTTGTAAGAAAAACATCTTAAAAATTTTGTTAGTGGCACTACTCTACTCTAAACTGATTCGGACATATCGGTTTGGAGATGATTTTGTGCTCTATTTCTTGTAATTAATTATTACACGTTTGTATGCATTGTTCCGTTTTCAAGACCAGTGAAACGAGAGATTTCTATTTTCTGTTCACCATAGAAAGACAAAAAGAAAAATGAAAACTAAGAGATTTCATTTTTAAGGTGGGGAACAAAATTAGCCTCAGAAGATGCCCACGAGAACCACGTCTGGCTTACTTATAAAATTGGAAAATAATTATTTAGACAATACAAAGGAAGAAAGCAATTGTTTGTTTTTGCTTTTTTAAGTATTTAAATGGGTATGTGGTAGCAGTGATCAATTAATTACTGCCAGAGAAATTTCTTCCAATTCCTCACAAACCCCATTCTTTTTTGGGTTACAACTGCTTGGAAATATTTTTAATTTAGTTCCTGCACATTTTTTTTTTAATTTTATTCCTATACCAACAATTATTTTCAGTTTGGTTGTTGCTGTCTCTTATATATCGATATAATACCATGAGTTTAGCATAGAGTTATTATGAAATATAAGAACTAATTGAAAATAGTTGTTATGGAAATCAAATTGAAAATGAGTCATAGGTTAAAAATAATAATGAACAGACGATGTTACAATGATAATGAACAATAAGGACTACATTAAAAATGTTTGTATGTATAAGGGTTAACATGAGAACTTTCTATAAGCGTTACATGTATGTTTGAAAAATATAGCTTAATGATGATTTTTTATGTGCACATGAGTGTATATATTATAAATTTGATTTTAATATACTATCAGTGAAAAGAATTTCATATTATCATTTAATCATATATTATAAAATCATTTGAAAATATTTAACCCTTTCAATAATTATCTCAAAAACCGCACATATAATAATACATAATTTTTTTTGGCAGAAATCATAGATATCCTCGTACTGGAGGCAATCCTGCTTAAATCGAATAGGATTATTTGGGTGGCAAAGTTCATTTTTCTGAATTTTGACACAGCTACGTACCGAGCTAGAGCTCAAATCCGAGATCTCTGGTTAAATTAGAATAGCCCCTACCAAGTTATCTATGTGCCCATTGATTGATAGGATAAAGAACATCATACCAACATTATACCAAAATTAATATAGTTGACTTTAATCCTTCTTTTCTTTCTTTTCTCTTTCTCTAGTCTCTTTTTGTGTGAGTGTTGTTGAGGGAGTTGTCATCTTTCTTTTTTGATGGCAGCCCACCATTTTCTTTTCTTTTTGTTATTTAGGATTTTGTGTCTTTCATTTTATTTTTGTTATCCTCTTTGTGATTGTTTTGGTTTTTCTTTGTGGTATTTCTATTATGATGGCCTTATAGATGACAGAGGTATTTAAATCTATTTTGAAAGGAGACGTAATATATTCTTTATGCTGCATGACTTTTTGTGTTGGTCTTCGATGTAAAAGATACTTAGACATCAATACTTTTTAATTAAGGAACAGAATCACAGATCATTAGTTAATTTAGAATGTAAAATACATTTATTTCTTATTATATTTGAATCTAATATATCTTTTTCGATTTGTAAATGCCGTTAGGCTTATTCATAAATGAAATTTTCTTTCTTAAAAAAGAAACATTACATCAAAATTAGACCCCTATATTATTATATTTTTTATATTGTTAATTTATAGTATAGTTTTGATAAATTGTCAGTATACTACCATCTAATTATATATCAATACCTCATTAAAAGTATTACTCTAACAACAATTATCTTAATAGTCACACATATACTAATATATAATATAATTAAATGATAGTATAAAAACCTTTGCCCGAGAATGTATCAAAATTTAACTCTAATACATATGCAAGCATAATTGTTAAACTCTTGAATTAACTTGATGGAAAACTCGAATATGAATAAATTTGGATAAACGTGGATAAATTCGGGTAACCTTGTATAAACTATAGTAAATTGTGAGTTTATTATTTTACTTAGACTTTGGTTTCTCAAGTACCAAAACATGATATTTCACAAGAAGTATTTTTTATTAGACATTCTAAAGATGAAGATATGATATCTTGACTTAAGTTATTTTGATTATTAACATCCTCCCAACTTTTTTTTTTGTGATTTTAATTTCTATTTCATATTTTATGACTTTAATTACTTGACTTTGATGTTGCAAGTGAAGTTTTGACATATATTTGTTTTATCATGAATTTATTTTATTATAATTAGATGTTATAATTTTTTTTTAATATTATTTTCAAATGAGTTGAGTTTACAATTCAAGTTTGCCTTGACTTAACAAGTGTATGTAAACTTGCAAGTTTGATAACCGCAGATGTAAGGTTTCATTAGTATTTTCTAAATGGATACACAATAGATATTAATTTTGATATACTATCAGTATAAAATTTTTTTACTATATTATTCAATCACATACTCCTATTTATAAGACTTTTAAAATAATAGATGTAAGAATCAAATACTTTTATTAATATAATAATATATAATTAAATATTATAAAAATATTTTACATTAACCGTGCACCAAAATTAAATGCAACGTATAGATAAATGATCGCATGACTTATAGATTTTATAAAGCGAAAAAGAGAAAGAAGATGCGACAGCCGTCCGACCTATAATTCAAACATACATTACTCTTGACGACTATGGCGGATAACTCGCTGGCACCAAATCATCAGATTTTGACGAACAATACAAACTATTTTAAAACAAGTAATTACTTGCCACTTTTAAGATCACAGTAACATGAAAATAATTTGTATTATCTAATTCAATTAATCTCTAGGCATTTCCATTGCAAATTGCATTACTCTAGTCTTGACCACGGAAAGCTATGTATTGAGGAAGGCACCGCAGAATAAATGTGCATATAATTATATAAATATAGAGAAAGAACGGTGCACATGGCCGCAACATGCATTTTTCATATTAGCAAAATAGAAGAATCTACAGAACATTCCCCATTTTCTTTTATTTTCCCAATTGAGAAATTAGAAAAACGAATGCGTGTTTTACAACTCCAAAGCCACGCATCCTTTTGCTTGGTCATAATAATACTATTAATGCTAATTGACAATAGATTATAATGCAGTCCAACTCTCTTCTTTGGACATTACATGTTTCTGCAAGATAGGCAGACATACATCAAATTATTGAAATGTAACTTGTTATTGCAAAAATAGAATGGGGATTTAGACCAATTTATCTCTG
Source organism: Pterocarpus macrocarpus (assembly GCA_031439585.1). NCBI lineage: Eukaryota > Viridiplantae > Streptophyta > Magnoliopsida > Fabales > Fabaceae > Pterocarpus > Pterocarpus macrocarpus. The sequence goes on along the minus strand of CM062520.1, from coordinate 59,603,782 downwards.
CACGTTAGCGGTAAATACCACCAGATACAAATTAATGTCAGCTGAGATTTTAACAGGAAAATTGAGATTGTTTGCTCATGTTCTTAAATATTTTAGGGAAAAAGAAATTGGCGTCACTTCTGAACAAGGCAAAGAATTTATTCAGAGGCTTTGCCCACATCCTAGAATCTGTCATAACTCAATCACTTCTCATGCAGGTGAAAAATAAAACAATAAGTGATTCTCATATTGACAACGAACGTACTTGGCAAGGAAAACTGCAGACGATCAACCAAAGCCTAAAGAAAGTTTGTCCCTGTTGTACTGTCCTTTCAATGTTGTTGTAATGATGTATACATAGATATAAATGACATTATTAATAGCATATAGCACTCTAGTTGATGGTATAGACAATATTATCGTGTCGTATGTATACAGCGCCAGGAAGTAATAATTGGCTGGAAAGGACATAAGCCACCCTTTTTTAGGTGCTTTGCTTGGATCAATTGGTTGCTTTGATTCATAATTGCATTTGTTTTAAATTTTTTTTGGGTAAGCATGAGAGGACCCCAGAATGTTCGGTTTGATTTGTTCTATGTACTCCTTTCGGTTCACGTAGAAGATGCTTACCATGAGTTTCAAGGATATCCGCGGTTTATGACGTAACAGAAGCCTCAATCCATTAATTAAAGCGTATAATTTAAATTATTAAAGAGATTAAAATTAGATGCAAAGCCATTGCCTAGCTAAGTCCACCTCATTCACCAGATCAATGTTGAAGAGTTCTTACACAAAAGCACCAAGTCCGTCAATAATTACAGAGAAATAATTGGGTTTCTCATCTTAAATGATGTTTGGAAAGAAATGATTCTATCCTATATATGTTTTATTTAGGAAATGATTAATATACTTAAATGATGTTTTGAATTTTTATCTGTGAGATAATATTACCACGTAAATACCAACGTTTAATTGATTGAAGTAATTTAATACTTATTCTCTTTGAATAAGACCTTACATTCAATTTTTATGTGTAGAAACTGAGAAATATTTACTCCTATAGTAGGCCAGCCTGGATCAAGGTAGATTATACCTGTTGTTGAAATAAAAATATTACCATGTAAATGATTTTTTATAGGAGGCCATCATCAAATAAAACTAAATTTCCTTGTGACGAAAATATTTTTGATGGTTTCTCTAGTACCTAGAGAATTGAAAGGTTCTAATACCCTTCATAGTTGGACCAATTAAAAAGAGATATGTAATTTTAAAAATTGATGTTAAGAGTGAGTTGTAAATAATGCTAGAAGTTATAATTTATTCAAAATAACATTAAGATTTATAAATTGACCAAATTGACCCCAATTATTGCTTTTCCATCTAAACCCTAAATAACGTTAAAATTTGTTCCTTCTTCACCATTGCATATTATCACAAGTTCGGGAACCATCGCTAATGTCACTCTCTAGCAACCCTCCACCACCAACCCCAGCACCACCATCACGTTCCATGGTCGTTTCAACATACTCTCAATCTTCACCACCTTTGTCCGCTACATGCTGGCGATGTTTCTGTCGATTCAGAGAGAGGTCGTGATCTCACTCACCGAACCTTAGAGGTAGAGCGTCAAAGGACTCATTGCCTGGAGATTGATCATCACCGGGACAATGTTCATGATCGCCGCATCATTCAACAGTGTGTATACCACAGGCAACAATCATCAGAGGAAGAGGTTGTTGGTGCTAGTGGAGAGGTTTAGTCACCACTTGTGCTAGGGGTGGTGAGGGGCAAGTGGCGGTTGAGGATCAATCGTGTGGGGTGGGTGTCATGTACAGTTCTCATCTTCTATTTAATGTGATTTGGTCTCCAATGGCAAGACCACCACCACTATCAATCAAACTCTTTTATTATATGTGGCTACTATGAATTGTTAGATCTTAGATATGGATGCCTTTTATCAATTCATGAGGAAGCACAACAGTTATTAAGATGGTGATGAAGGATGGGATACGTGCAGTGGTGAAGAAGCAACAGGAATGGTAGTGGAAGAGCAACAGTTGGGGTCAGTTTGGTCGATTTATAAATTTTAAAGTTATCTAGAATAGATCATAATTTTAAAAATTATTTACTTCTCACTCTTGACATCAACTTTTTAAACTACATGTCTCTTTTTAATTGGTCCAATTAAAAAGGGCATTAAAATGCCTTTAGTTCTCTAGGTACTAGAGAAATCACCAATATTTTTTGGCAAGTTATTGATGAACAATATGCATGTACCTAATTATCAACATGACACTTCTTGTAAACATTTTGAGAGTAACATGTACCCAAAAAGAGATTCTACATTCTAACCATGTAAAAAATTTAAGAGTGAAATACACTTATGAGGTATCAAAAAATTACACTCCATCCCATTAATTTTCAAAATCAATACTCCACCCCATTATTCTAATACCTTGTTAACAATACGTTACCCAAACCCCAAAGGGTTGGCCAAGTGAAGCAAGATAGGGTCTCACATCTAACAAGTTGCAGGTTTGAGCCCCCACTCATCTCCTTGGAGTAAGGTAAATATAAGTTTCTCTATAAATACTCTCTAAGCTCGAAGGCTTTTCCTGCCTTGGATTGGGATGCCATCCCCTCACCCTAAATTTTTGTCTACCAAAAAAAAAATCCGTTACCCAACTCTTATCACATTAACCTTGGTTTAACTCAATTAGTGTTACATCAAAGAGCAAATTGACCAAACATCACCTACCCTGGGTTAAGTGACCATATATGTGGGAATTGATGGGACTGAATATCTCCACCACCATTATCCATCGCTCCCATGATTTAGTCTCCATCACCACTCCCCGTTGCTCCTACGATTCAGTCTCCATTACCACTTTAATGAAGTGAAATGCGGTACCATCAACATTGAGAAGAAAATGCGATTTTCATCATAGCATGTGCGAAAGGAACCACCTTTAGGCAACTTGAAAGTAAAAAGTTTCAATATATGATTTTAAGTTTCTGTTTTGTTACTTGATGTTTGAGTGAAAAGAGCCAGTTTCACGTAAGTAAGTTTAGATTTAGTGAAGAACAGGGCAGACTCGTAACAATAAGAAAAATAAAAGGGCTAAATAGTAGCAAAACAAAAATGAAAAATGACATTTTTGAGGGTAGGTAGGGCACACTTTGGTTAAGATAAAAAAGTATGTTAGGGTGCTTGGCTTTGTTGGATCTCATCGTTTTGTGGGTTCATTCCCATTTTCTCTTTCAAAACCCTTATTTTCTCTTCAATCATATTTTTTTTTTCATGGCCAAGCAATTCATCACTAAAATCGTTCACCCAAACACTGTCGTTGTCATCACCCTCAGTCACCCCAAAGATACCATGAATTTTGGTTTCTTCATCTCTTTATCTTCTTACTTTTTTTGTATGTTTGTGTAGTTAAGTTGAGATATGGTAATTGTGTTTTGAGATTTGTTTCTAGATTGATTACTTGAACTCACTTATATACACAATGTTCAATGTTTGTGTTGTTTTTTAGTGTTATTTTTTGGTGTCTAGTGATTTAGGTAAATACTTTTGTTAAAGCTTGGGTTACTGATGGATATTTGTCTCTATTTTTCGATATTGAAAGTAGAGACTATGACTTTATGTATTTGCTTCAGGCCATAATAGTCATATTTCTCTGATGATATTTTTTTTAATATTTTCAAATGATTTACCATAGTTTAGTGGAATATTTCTGTTAGAATATTCTAACGGATGTTAATAGGGGTTAAGATAACGGGTGAAGTGTAGATTTTATAAACTAATAAAGTGAAATGTCATTTCTTAATACTTGAAGGAGGTTAAATATATTTTACTCAAAATTTAAAAAAGAAAAAAAATCTACAAAGGATTTCCTGATTATCATGGATGGCACATTCACATACATACTTGTATGAGTTTTACTCTGAAAATTCTTCCCATTTTCCCTTAGCATTTATATCAATTTAGCCTAATAAATAAAAATAACCCGCTTTAAATAGCTCCTTTGGTCCCCCATAGAAGAGCTTACCTGTAAAATTTGACATATATATTATGTCTTTTCTCAAAATCATTTTTCGTTCAATTCTGACGGCACATCCATTTGCAAAGTCCTTGAATTTGTTTTCTTGTATGGTGCTTTGAACATGATCTTTTAAAATAAAAGGATTCTCTCGTTGGTATTTCTTCACAACATGTAGGCAACTAATTATACTAAGCAAATTTTATATTATTTTGTGTCTTCAAGTTTACATCTTAGTCCATGATGACCACCATTAAAATATTATTACAAATTTTATTCTTGACGAAACAATTTCTATTAGTCAGTAATAAAATTATTTATCTCTTATTTTTAGGAGGATTAGCACCATAGAGTATGATCTACGAGCTCATTGCTCAATCTCGAAGATGATTCACATGAATCCACTATTTGTATACCATTTCTTGTCCAATCCCATTCTGGTTTTTTGTAGCCACCACAAATATAAATCGCCTCGTATCGAAGGGTATGCTTAGTTTCCAAAAACGTTTCATTTTTTTTAAATATTATTTACATAAAATACCACATTGTTTTCACTCTGTTTTTAAATTTCAAAAATTTATAAAGAAAACTTTAAAAATAAAAAAATAAAAATATTATTTACTTTTTTTCCACAACATCTTAAAAACAAAAAGTAAATAAGATACCATTTTTATAAATGATATTAAAAACAAAAAACATTTTTTTAAACCAAATAGAACCCTAATTTCTTAATTTCTTTCACATTCCAAAAACATCCAACAATTTTGTACAAATCCATCTTAATAACAGATAAAAAAAAAGCAAATGTTAAAAAATAGAATTTGATTTTAATACATTATTAATATAAATAATTTCTATATAATTATCCTTTTGTCACTTTAATAAAAATATTTAATTTTCATAAATGTTAGATTAAAATTCACACATATAATAGATTTTTTTTTTGGTAAAGTACATATAATAAAACGTGATAAGTAATAATATACAATTCTTTATACTAATAATATATCAAAATTAATATATAACAAAAATATCAACCTTCCACCTTAAATAACTTGTTTCCAAAGAATTAAAGGGACCCAATTCAAAAATTCTCGCCTTATCTGGCTGTACCCCCAACATCCTCGGCCAAGCTAAGTCATAACACATCAAAAATGAGAAAACGAGTAAGACCTCCAATGATTGTTTGATTGTTTCACATACCAAAGCTACCCTCAAATCAGCTTTCTGTATACTCCACCGCCCCTTTGAAATGCTTTTTCTATCGTAGACACCAATATCATATTATTATTTCAAGAATACATCTGAAGATTAATAGGGCATAAAGTGTCGCACCCACTTCACGCGCTATAATGAAAGTAATATCACGACAGTAACACATTATATAAACACTTTCCCAGTAATCCAATCCAAATCCAGCTCCGTCTTACCCCAGCCCAGCACAGTCCAGCCACAATCTGTAGACTCGAGTTGTTTTTGCAGTTTTAACCCTCACAAATTCTAACATTATTCCATTTGAGGGGAGAAAGAAAGAGAGAAAGATAGGCAGATAGATAGATAGATAGCACCTCCTTCTCAGTTCTTTCTTTCTTTCTTTTTCTTTCCCCTTTGACGCATGAACCACACACCAAATCTGAAACCATCCCCTCATCATCAATTCTTCACATTCTTACTTCCTCTCTCTCTTTTCTTGAACCAAAACTCAGACACGGAGGAACCAAGATGGATGCAGCAGAGCAAAGGCGAAGGAGGAAGCGTTCGGTGTTGGGGAGGCACCTCCTCCTCAACCTCTCATCATCAAGATCACTCTTTCTATGCTCCTCCTTCTTCATCTTCCTCTTGTTCTTGTCCTCGCACCACCGGTTCTTCCTCTTCTTCTTCAACACCTCAACACTGCGCCCTCCCCTCACACTCTCACTCCTCTACTCTTCAGCAAGCCACTCCATTCTTGACCCTCTCACACCCCTCACCTTCTCCCCTTCCGCCCTCCCTCCCGTCACCCTCCAACACCGCATCCTCTTTCCCAACCAGCTCCTTCTCATCCTCACCAACCAACAAAACCAAAACCGACCCATCAAACCCCATGAACTTGAGTGCGTCTACTATACCAACGGTTCTTTTTCCGGTTCAACTGAACCGGCCCTTGATGTTGAAATCCAACCGGTTCTCTCAACCGACCGGTACGATGAATCTCGATCCATCGCCAGGTGCCCGTTTCCCCGGACCAACTGGACCGCCGTGGATTTGCGCCGGCGCGGCGGTGGCGACCGGAGTTTGGGTTTTCTGTTGAACCAAACGGCTGTTTCTTGGGATAAGGTGGCGTATGAGGCGACCCTTGATGGGGACACCGTTGTGGTGTTCGTGAAGGGCTTGAATCTGAGGCCACACAAGGTTTCGGATCCGACACATTTCCGTTGCCATTTTGGGTTGAAGAGTTTCCACAAAGATGGTTCCCTTTTGCTTACAACGAGAGCGGTTTCGGTGGCGCAAGAGGTTGTTAGGTGCTTGCTGCCGCAAGGGGTTAGGAACAACCCTGATAAGGCTAAAGGGGTGAGGGTCACTGTGAGCCATTTGAGTGGGAATTTTAGGCACCCGGTTCGTGAACTTTTGCCTTCAGTGGCTAGAGTTGGTGGTGGTGGTGGTGGTGGTGATGGAGTGAAGGGGAAGAATAAGGGAAAGAGCAAGGGGAAGAAGTATGAGTTGTGTGTGTGTACCATGGTGTGGAACCAAGCTTCTGCACTGAGAGAGTGGGTTATGTACCATGCTTGGCTTGGTGTGGAGCGTTGGTTCATCTATGATAACAATAGTGATGATGATATTGAGGAGGTGATTCAGGATCTTGATTTTCAAGGGTATAATGTTAGCAGGGAGGTATGGCCTTGGATTAAGACTCAGGAGGCAGGGTTTTCTCACTGTGCTTTGAAGGCTAGAGAGGAGTGCAAGTGGGTGGGGTTCTTTGATGTTGATGAGTTTTTCTATTTCCCAAATGAGTTTCATCACCAGCTTGGGCAGGGTGGTCTTCCTGGTGAGAATTCTCTGAGATCGGTGGCTGCGAATCTGTCATCTTCACCGTCCATTGCGGAGATAAGGACAGCTTGTCATAGTTTCGGTCCTTCCGGGTTGCGATCACACCCTAAACAAGGGGTTACTGTAGGGTACACTTGCCGGCTTCAGAGCCCTGAGCGGCACAAGTCCATTGTGCGGCCAGATTTGCTCGACATCAGTCTCCTGAATGTGGTGCACCATTTTCAGCTGAGGAAAGGGTACAGTTATGTTAACATGGCCGAAGGTAATGCTATAATAAACCACTACAAGTATCAGGTGTGGGATACCTTCAAAGCCAAGTTCTTCAGAAGGGTTGCGACCTATGTCGTTGACTGGCAGGAGGATCAAAACAAAGGGTCAAAGGATAGAGCACCGGGACTCGGCACAGAAGCCATTGAACCACCTAATTGGCGCCTGCAGTTTTGTGAGGTTTGGGATACTGGCCTGAAGGACTTCCTTCTGTCTTATTTTGCTGATCCTGCAACAGGGTTGTTGCCCTGGGAAAGGTCTTTTCTATGATAGTAATCAGGGCGCTAACATCTTGGTAGCTGGTACCCATGTAAAGCATGATAATCATACCTGTAGGCATTCATTCTTTTCATTGTTTTTGGGTTGGGGGCCTTTCTGTTACAGAAATTTTTTCTTTTGGTTTTTTTAAATGATTTTATAGATATGAAACAGAATCACAGAGCATATACAGATGTATATTTGCAGCAATATGAATGAATTCCTTTCTTCTTTTGCCTTGTCCATTTTTTGCTTCACAATACTTGTAGTTTATATCATTCAGTAGAACTGTAAAATATTCATGCTGACGAAGGTTATATGCATCAAATAACCTGTATGTTACTTGTATCTCTTTCAATTTATTAGAACACGAAAGATAATAACACGAAGTTGAAATTCTTTCCTGCATGGTGCTTGTACATTGGTGTTGCTACTTTGCATCCTTTTAGCAAAATGTACACCAAGTAATGATGGTTTTGGTTGACGATATTTTGGTCATATATTGGGCACTACTCATTGGTTACATTACATTAAACCATATCTAAAGACCATGACATAATTAATTAGATGTTTCTGTAGGAATAACTGGGAGAGTACGTGACCTTGGCTTTGTATGTTTCCCTGTTTGAAAGAGACATTATCAAATTGGGAATCAATAATGAGTTTTTGTCGGCTCTAAATGGGAGTCGTATAAATTGAAACACAAAAGCATCAACTAGAAGTATAGAAGTATAACAAAAATGTGCTGATGTATACAATAAATTACTCTTACTTTGAAGTTTGAATTAGTGGGACTAGGAATACAATTTGAGCATTGCCTTATATAATTAATGAAATATACATGGGTCAACTTCAAAGTTCGAGTATTTATTTCTGCTAAGATCAAGAATTAACAAACACCAGAGACTAACTTGCAAATCTTTGAAACTTAATCTTGCAATGTCAGAGGGAGATGTTTCACATACTTTGCAAGGGTAGAATCCAGCTTCTCTCCAATAAATGAAATCCACGCCTGTAATCATTTCAATACTTTAACGCACAAATAAATGCATGTTGACGAGTTTTAAAAATAGGAAACAATTTTGCAGGACATACAAAATTTAAAGGTAGTACTCATGTCTGAAATAGAGACTCTGAAAATTGACATCTTACTAGAGTCGAAATGATCCTCAGGAAACATAGGATGCTAACCTATCTTTGTGGGCGGAGGGAGGATAAACTAGGTTACCATTAAGCTGATTTTTCAACACTAACAAACAACAAACTTAATGATGTTTTAAAGGGAGAAACAGTAAATTCTACTTTTAACACCATGTCCTAACTCGTGAAGATATAAATTTGGAGTCTTAAGCTAATTTGTAGAACCATAGTACACCGTAGGGTCCAAGATTAAAACATCTTGACAAATTCAAATACCATTAGAAATAAAAGATCGTTGACCAAAAAAACAAAAAAAGAAATAAAAGATCAAAGCTGAAACTTACCTGATCGGAAGTAGTGAAACCTCGTACTGTGTCACCGCCAATAATTGCAATTCCTTTATCTCCAAGTGGTTGTAAAATTACTGCCTAGCAAAATAATAATCGTATGAGGAAGTAATATTCATAAATTCAACAAATGTCATTGATTACAAAGGAACCCCCCCCCCCCCCCAAAAACAAAAAAAAAGACACCAAAATCCCCAAAAAAAAAAAAAAAAGAGGAGGGAGGGAAGGCTATGTAAAGTGTAAATAAGAGTCACCAAATTATACCAAAAATGTTCGTAGATCATAAGAAATACAAAGTAATTTCTCAAGGTATGATGACATGGGAACACTGTTCCCCAAACAGATTTTCCCTTTTCCTTTTCCCCGCTTCCTTTTTGTTATAGATTGAGACATTATGTGATCTTATACATCAAAGAATTTGCATTGCCAAAAATATGCATGGTAATTTTCTGCCAAAGCAGAAAGTTGCGAAAATTAACAAAAAAGATCACTAGCCTGAAGGTCACCACATTACGTACACTACAGCATACAATTGGCCACAGATAAATGCACCTTCTTATAACTTTCACTTATAAAAAAACACAGCTTGTAATCCCAAGAACCGATAGATGTTGATGGAGTTTTACGGAATTATTTCTAGGAATTCAGTGATGATTCAATAAATTTCCAAGGCACTTTAATAATACTAATGATAGAAAACTTCATTGTAAAAGAAGCACCCCTAACATGTAAATTTAGACACACATACCACCCTCCTGTGAATCTCTTCAAAATGTCTTAAATGAGTTAAATCCAGTCCAATATCATAGGATTACTTTCTTCATTGAATTTCTTTCCTTCTTTACCCTTACATGCAATGAATGGCAATAATGACAATCTGATAATTAAACTCAGTTTGCAAAGGTTTCAGGATTTTTGAGAAGAACAATTTTTTAATGCAAGAGTACAACTGGAATTATGTTATGTATTGAATTCATAAATACAAGTTAATTTAATGTATTATTTGAAGTTTTTCCAAATTCTTATTAAATCTACATTACTTCTATTCAGAGATATCACTCCAAAAAACTCAATTGCCAAGCTTGAGATATAAGTCATTCTAGTTACTGACTCCCAGGAAAACTGGACATGCAACTCAATTACAGGTCAATATTTCCAGACATACTTTTCCCAGAATCCACCCACCCCTCTCCCCATGTTTCACACATAATTAAAAAAGAAAAAGTTTGTGCTTCCAATAATTTTTTAAGGATAGACCAAAACGATTAGTTAAAACACAAGGTAAGAATGAATTGCATGGAAATAACGGCTAGAGGAAAATCAGTTAAATGAACCAGTTTGACATATAAAAACACAATACCTGAGTATTTGAAGGCAGAAATGGCAGCTCAGATTTCCCAGGATAAAGAAATAGATTAGCCAAGTAACTTTCTGAACATGTAGAAAAGAAAAGATTCAGCGCATTTTAATTAGTACTTGCGCACATCTTCATGAAAGTTACTGCACTGAAGTAGAAGCAGTTGTGATAGATGAAACATGGTTGACAATTTATGGTTACAAACTTACGAGCTCCAGATTTCATAACACCCTGATATAATGATCCTTGCATCAACTTATTGGCTTCCACACCTACGGCCTCACCATTCCCAGGAGAAGATTCTGCCGCAACACCAATTTGAAGTACGGAACTGCTCTCATAAACAATAACAAGTGATCGACAGCAGGTGACGTCTGATAGAGATTCCCACACCCTGAAAATAGATTATCAAATAAACTGTGACAGATGGGGAAAAAACCTGAACAGTTAAAGCAATAGCTCAGCTTGCACGCTTGCTTATCACACACGTGAATTTTTCCTCCATTGTTGAAAATAAGATCTCATATTCTACATACATCATATGTATAACTATTTCAGTAACTGCACATTGAAAAACAAAGCCATAATATCAAACCTCAAAGCCACGAAGCATCCATTCCTTGTTGCACATCAATGTAGATTTGACAATTTAATTCGTAATTCTCTAACTTTTATACAGACATAGAAAGCACGTGGCCAAGGGGAAGAGAGAATAGTGGAAGAAAATAAAGCCAACGGAGTTTACAAGTCTACACAATATGCATTACCAGAGCAACTCAGTGACCGCAATATCAGATAGACCAGAGCACACTCTCTTGCATTCAATTCCTTCAGGATCTACCTGCATTAAACAAGCATAATAAGAACAAATTTTCAAGCTAGAATGACAATTTGACACGCGAATTCAATTATGAGACGAATGGGGAGAGATAGCAGTTGAAATTCAGATTCGAAGAGCTCACCGGTGTTATAGATTTGGGTCTTATGGAAAGCCACACCAGGCCAGTCAAAATATTGGTGACAGCCAACCCTAAGGTCAAGAGGTCAGCTCTGGATTGTGAACTGCAAAAGTGTTCAAACAATTTTAACTAGTGTGTTTGAATTAACTTCTTTATTATTCAATGCAAACTATAATCAATATAAAGCTTTAGAAAAACCAAATATTTTCCCCTGAAATTTAAGCTAAATCAAACATGCACCCACACACTAAATTCCAAAGAATAAGCCTTTACATTGCACACCATCAGTTAGAAAATTCCGAGTTAGTGAGAGAAATGCTTGAATGGTGCCAGGAGATCGCATTAAGCAATTCAAATCCTTCAATTTCCAATTTAGGAGCTCAATTTTCGTTTTTTCCCCCCTTTAATTTTATATTTTTATTGAAAAAAAAAAACGAAGAAATTGGGGACCTGCCGGCGTCGGCGACGGGGGCAATGCCGGAGAGGGCGCGGTTGAGGAGGACGGCTAAGAGGGAGGCGGCGCCAACGTAGATTGGAAGGGTGCGAACGACGTCGTCGTTTTGGGATACCCAATCGGCAAGGAAGTCGCGTTTTGGCTTCGGTCCTTTGTAACTGTCAGCTGAAGAAGAAGATGAAAGAGAAGAACGAGAAGATGAAGATGAAACGGTGAATGTGCGGAAGCGCGTTTGGAATGGTGAGAGAGGAAGACAAGGGAATGCGGTTTTTGATTTTGCGGTGCGTTCGGAAATGGAAATGGGAATGGGAATGGGAATGTGAGTTCGGACAGTGAGAGCAGTTCCCGCTTCCATGGAAGCAGTTAACAGTGTTCTTTGGATAAAACGCTGTTTTTAGGATACCACCCCCGGTGTAATCACTTTTATCAATGAAAGACTAGTTCCTTCGTGATTTTTGGGCCGAATTTGGATTCATTTAGAAGGCCCAACACAGAGATACAAAAAGGCAACGAAATCACGATTTTTGCCCAATTGCTTTTTTTTTTTTAAATGTGCTATTTGTGTCATAACCTTATAATTGTTTTACATCATTGTCTAGTCGTATTTTTATTTTATGGTCTAAATCAAAAGGCTCCATCCGTTATGCACCGGATTGAAAATGGTGCGCTATGCACCGTGTGATGTGGCAGGGATGAGGACCGTCTAATGTGCTGGACAAAGAATGGACGTCCCAAATTAGAAATGGTAATCGGATAAGTGGGTGGTGGATTTTTAATCTTTCAAAAAGAAAATTTCACACCTGTACGTGGTGAGCTACGTATGAAGGTTCACACTTGTACGGCCATATGGATGGATGCAGGTTTGGGAAAAACACCTTCATTCCACCAAACGAATTAAAGCAGGTGGGTGGTTGGTTTCACAGATTAATGTGTACTATATGTCTTAAATCAATATAATAGATAATTATAATAATAATGATGATGATAATAATAATAATAATAATAGTGATAATAAATAGTTATTTATTATTATTATTAGTTGTTGTTAGTTGAAAAAAATGCCTATTTATTAGTAATGGAAAAAATAAATAAAAATATACACTAATTAATAAGAATAAGGAAAATATTTATTAAATACTAGTACTATTATTATAGTTAATGGTATTAAGAATTATATTTTATAATTAATATTAATAACAATTAGTTGAAATAATACACAGTATTATTATGAATAAGTAATATAAGATGTTGTAATTAATATTAGTTTTAATTTTTATTATTTATTAACGATTCAATATGACTATACTTAATAAGATAATGTAATAGTAATTTTAATAATTATGGATAATTAAGCATGATATTAGTAATAACTATAATTAGTATTTAATAAATGATAATAATAATAATAATTAGAGTAATTATTAATTAATATTAATAGAAATTTTAAGAATAGTAAATAATAATTGATAACAATTATTATTTATTGCTAATAATTATTGCATTATTAAATTATATTAATTTACATTATTTTTAGGGAAAAGGATTATAGCATGAATAATGCAGCCTAGGGAGGGTATTTGCTGAAGAGATGTGTTATTTGTACATAGCCTACTACATACTCCGGGCTGACATATCACCCATCTACCATTGGATGGGTGTGGGACCCAATCTAAGTGGGGATCACACTCATCCAATGATGGATGGGTGGTATGTCGGTTCGAAATACGAAGTGGGCTATGTCAAAATATCATTTCTATTTGCTGAAGGCCTTCTGAAGACGTGGAAGTCTTCTCACACGTCTAGCCTTAGCATATGTCAGTATTTTATACGATTGATTGGCAACGGAAGAGAATGACGTGACAAGTCGTGGTGAAGAAAGTGAACCGTACTGAACGTCTGTCCATCTTTTTATCTCTTTTGGACATTTAGTATGAAAAAGTGGGTCATAACATGGGTGTGGGTGTTAGTTTATGCAACACATATAGACTTCACTTTAACAAGCTACTCAAGCAAAAACCTCCAACTACAGGTTATTTTACACGGTGCATAATGCACCATTTTAAAATAGATGCATAGCAAAGCGTTCCAAATCATAAATATCCAAAGTTTAATTAACTTAAATTAATCTGACTCGAGTCAAGTCAACCCACTATAAGAGTAAAATTGTTCTAGTGTTAAATTTTTTTTTTCTATCTATAAGATTCAAATCCGAGACCTTATTTAAAAGAAAGAAGTGTCGAATCAATTGAATCAACCAAAAATTGGTCATCATTTAGTCATATTACTACTTATTGTATCACCATTAAGACATAGATGGAGTTAAAGTCTTTGAACAACATTAAGTGATAATAACACCTAGTGGTAGTGCTGTAATTAACAATATTTCAATGAAAGTTACATATAAAGCTTATTCATAAAATTTTATCTTCTATTTTATCCCATACCAAAGACACCCTTAGGAGGCATTGGTAGATGGAATGCTTTTAAATTCCTAGGAAATGTTTGGCAAATTAGAAAAATCGAATAACTAGGTACAATAAAACTTGATTTTTAATAAATGTTGTTTGGTAACAACTTAAATATTTTAAAATTAGTTTTTATTTGAATCAATTTGGACTAAAAACTAATTCTTAAAAAAATTAATTTTAAGAAAAAATTAATTTTAAATTAATTTATTTCATCCCAATTTTTTCTCCTTTTATTTTATATCTTCTCAATTCACACTAATTAATTATTTCTCATTGCCCTTGTCAATCGTTTGTTGTTGCTGTCTACCATCTTTGCCACTGACTGCCACCAAGATTACTGTCGATTGTCGATGTCTGCTGATTTCCATCATCGGCAGCCACTAACTGCCGTCGGCGACCACATCGCCCACCCTATCTGCCACTATCCATTGCCTCCATTTGCCCCATCTGCCACTGTCTGCCATCCCTACCCACCACCATTTTCCACTGTTGCCCGGCAGTAACTACTTGTCGCCGACGGCCACATTGTCCAATATTGTTTGCCACCATCTGATGCCGCCGTTTGCTCCATCTGCCGCCGTCCGTCATTGCTAGCCACCACCGTCTTCTACTGCTCGCCTTATCCACCACCTTCTGCTATTGTTGCCCGACCCATCTGCCGCCATCTTCCGACACTAGTTACCATCGTTTTCCACCGCCTGTCGCCACTGTCTGCTAGATTAGTTTTTTAATGATATAATCAAGAAGAAGAACACAAATGTTAAAACTAATTTTTAAGTTCTCGAACCAAACAACATTCGATAAAAAACTAGTTCATTTTTATATCGATTAAAACAATTGGTTCTACTTTGTACTATATTAACTTAATTTTTAAGTTTGTCAAACATTCCCTAGGAATGTTACAATGGGAATGTAAGCTTCCCATATTTGGTATTCGGGTTAAGAAAAATATTCCGAGGTAAGTTCCATTCCCGAGAATGAAAATTGACATATTTTTATTCTCACCTCCCCCATAGGAATATTAAATTTCCATGGAAAGGGAATGTTTCCACATAAAAAGATGACAAAATTATCTCTGTTATTAACCACCATTGCCACTGGTTTGCCATTGATGTCATTGGACTGCCACTGTGACTGCCATTGTTGGTTGTCGAACCACCACTACCAACCACCGAGCTACTATTACTGACCACAGGACCATCATCGTCAGCCACTTGACCTCTATTGACAGTCTTTGGACCTCAACCACTGGCCGAGGCAAGTAGACTTTTGCCATCGATTGGTAGTTAGACCATGTCACCGGTCGCCAGACCTCCAATACTGCCAACCGCCGGACCACCGCTGTTGGCACCCGAACCTTTGCTGATGGTAGCTGTTTTGTCGAGGATATTTTGGAAAAAATATATAATATTTTTAAGAATGTCATTGTCAACCAAATACAAGAATGTTCATTCCCAGACATATTTTGTAAGATTCCCAAAATTTTAATCCGTCTACCAAATACTCTCAAAATGTTATACCTGAGAAAACTATTTCTCAAAATAATATTCTCAAGAATAGTATTTTCGAAAATAAAAAATCAATTCATATACCAAAAACCCCTTTAAGATTGAGTTTTGGATGGGGGTGATAAGGAAAAACATACGAAGGGACATTAGTATAACTCAATCTAAATGATATTATTGAATTGTTATGTTAGCAATTACAGGTGAAAATGAGTCAAGTCAATTAGCCATCAAGCTTGAATGCAGAACGCCTTGGATTCGAATTTGGTTTTATCAAACTTAAGCTAAAGCTTAGGACTACCAGGTATGCAAAGCTAAACTTCATCTTGAGCTTTATTTTAATGGGGGAAGTGATCAATATAGTAAAAGTATTGGACTTTGGGGAAATGAATTTCAACACATTCTCGTGAACAGTTTGTTACTAGCTTTTCATTTTCTTAATTTCCAACCCAAGACTTAATAAATAGAATAATTAGAAGAAAGGTTAAAGTGCAAGTAGAGCAGTTTGACATACATTTGATCTTGAGTCGTGAAATCAAATAGTCCCTTGAAAAAACAAAAACTCGGTGCCAACTGAATTAGAGTTATTGAGTACTTATCGTTCTAGTATGCCTACGAATCTCAACTCTGTAAAATGAAGATGGAAAAGTATGAATAAAATTTTAGAGAAATGATTTATCTTCTTAACAAATCTTCCTAAAAATTCTTGTAATTACTAAATAAAGGAAGAATTGATTACTTTTTAAGATTCTAAGGCATTGATTATATCTACTTTTTACTCATTTAGTATCTAGTAGGGTGTTTAGGAAGATTTTTAGGAGACTGTATTATTACTCTTATCCATAAGTTTTTTTGCTTCGTTTTCACTTCATACCAACCGAACTGGCCTAAAAGTCAAGAAGTAAGTGTTGTAGCAAGTTTTGTCTTTTAAGTTTCAAGCACGTGCTTCATATTTGAATAATAAAATTGATTTATACTCATAGAAGTTGATTGAGGTGAAAAGTAATCTTGGCTCCATAAAAAGAGGATGCAAGTTTAAATAATAAAGAGACAACTCTTATGAGAAGACTACATAAGCACACATAACATTTGAGTTCTTGTAGCCAAACGAGAATTAATTTTAGAGAAATGATAGAATGACTCACTTCTTCTAGGGCACCCTGCTAACTCACCACTCATCCACCATATACATCCAATATATGGTAGATGAGTGGTGAGTCGGCACGGTGTCCCATAAAAAATGAGTCCTCTCAACATTTCTCTTACCATTTGCTTGTTTCAAGAGAAAAATGAGAGAAAGAAGTAGGGAGGAAAGAAAATGAGGAGATTTTGAGGTTTATTTTTTCTTGGATGTGAGAAGAAAATATAAGAGAAAGAAAATATTAATGGTGGAACCCATAAAAAAATTTTCTCCCCCCAATAGGTGAGAAAACTAAAGAGAGAGAGATATTTTATATAAAATTACATTATACCCCATGTATAAATGTAAAAAAATATTTATATTATATTATATAGGATAAAAAAATAATTTAATGTAAATATATTTTCTTTCTTTTTACTTTTTTCTCCAATCAAGTAAGAGAAAGAAAAATTTCTAATTTTCTCTTTATCCAAGTAATAGGAGAAAGAATGAACTTTTTTCTTTATTTTCTCTTCTCTCTATTTTCTTTCTTCCTATTTTCTTTTTTCGTCCAAGCAAAGGGTTAATCTTTTCGACAACTCAAATAGGCTAAACTTGTAGGGAAATATCATGGTCTAAAATATTAATAATAAAACTGATTTATTTTTAAAAATATTAATAATATTTTTGGTACATAAGACAAAGAAAGAAAGGAAAGCCAACCCCAAACAGAAACCAGATACTTTAAAAAAGCATATCCATGGCATCACCGAAAAGCAAGGGACCAAGATCCGGTGGCAGAGAAATAGGAAAATGCGCAACCCACAATAATTCCTTATAAAGTCCTTCGTCACATATTCACGAATTTGTTTTTGTACAATAAATCAGCACTCTTTATAAATTGCGTTGAGAATGAGTGGAACTCAAACACTCAATATTCAATTATATCACAATTTTGCACCAAAAAAAAAAAAAAATCATATCACAATTTCAAGCTCTTAGTAGTCAATTGTATTGGCAGTGTCTTTGTTAGGTATTATTTTTAAAGTAATATTATTTTGATATAGTCTATAATATATTACAAGGCCGACATACCACCCATCTAAAACATTTCTCTTATTTTTATTGTTTTCTTTTCTGATGTAACCAAAAACAAAAAATCAAAGTGAGTGGAGCTTTTTGATAACGTTGATTGTTACCCATGGGGACAATGCTGGTGAACTATAAACACTGGCAGACCAGACGCTTTTGTGCGGTGATGCCAAAGGAGTTTAACAATGCAGTCCTATGTAGCGATAAGTTAATGGAGGCCCGGCATTGTGCGACAGACACCATAATAGAGCGCAGAAACAAACAAAACAAAGCTGTCTTTGGACCCCCAAACATCATCACTCACTTTCATTTCCACCTCCTTCTCTATGTTTCTAACAATTATGTACCTAATCCCATGATAAGTAACACATGCTCCCCTAAAGATTCTTCTAGTAACGACTAAGCATTCAATTTCGATGTCGTTTTAGTGAATATTAGTGTCTAATCATGAATGATATCACACTGAAGATGTGATAATTAATTGGATGAGAATATCAAATTTTTATCAATGAGTAAATTCATAATGAAAAGGAGCTTTGTATAACCTTTAATAGATATTTCATATTTCAAAAGAAATTATCAAAAAATTATTTTAAAAGATAAATGTAAATGTAACTTCGAATATCTTTGAGATTATAAAATGTTCTGACAATTATCTATCATCTCATATATATATATATATATATATATATATATATATATATATATATATGTAGTTAATACAAAGTTAGAGCTAAGCATATATTGGTCCGAGTAGAAGGGATCCATATCTTAGTTTTAATTTTGAGATTCACACATATGGAAAAAAATACTGTTAGTAGGGATCCTTATTTAGGCATCTGATTATATTTCAAAAGATTAATCTCTCAATCAGGTGAGATTGTGAGGGGATACTATGGGAAAAAAAAAAACTAAGCATGTCCATAAATTTCAAATACCTCAGTTTGGAATATTCTTTATGAGATTTGTAAGATATGCCTAATTGACAAAAAGTTATGGTAATTATTAAAAAGCATTTCAATTAAGAACTTACAACGCCTAACCATACTATCGACTGATATGCATTTCAACTATTCTAACCATATTTTCATATAAATATTTTTATGATTTTTTTTTAATTTTTATGTTTCTCTAATTAAATATATTGATGCTTGATCCATGCAAAAACTATGATAACTAAGAAGGTAACTATTATCAATTAAAAGAGAGACATTTTTTTCACTAAATTTTGAACATATAAGTCAATTAAAGAATGAAAATTAGACCCAAAAAAAAAAAAAAACGAGAGAGAACAGAGAATTTCAATTCCATATCTACTTCTTACGTACTTCACTTTGAATTATACTTGAATGTCAATCTTCCCCCAAGATAATATTCGGTTCACAAATACGGAAGAGGATGTACTTTGAAAACAAAACAAAACAAATATTGAAAGTAGACACTGCATGCCTAGAAAACGATATATATTTTTATAAAAACTAAGTACTTTTTTTTTTATATAGTTCAAAAAAGAGCTCAAGATTCTCCTCAAAAGAAAGGAGCAAACGGTTATAAAGAAACATAAAAATAACCATGATCATAGTAGTGAGCACGTCAAAAATTAAAGTAATTTATAAAAAATTACCTTTGTTATTGTTTATTGTATTTGAAAAATACTGAATATAAAGTCAGAATTTGTAGTTAGAAGTTTTGCTAGAATATAATGATATGTTATTATTTTTAATTGTTGGATGGACGAATAATTTTTATTTCTTTAAGTTATTTAACTATTTTTTAAAATTTTTATAAATTGATATAATTTTGATAAATATTCTAACTATATAACATTTTTTTTATTATTAAGGGTAAAATATACTAATTTTTCTTAAAATTAGATGATATTAAATACAAATCCATAATTTATAAAAATATACACTAATTTACCCTGATATTTTGATAATATTATATTTGACATCTTATATTTTGTGAAATACGATATTAAATACCCTTGTATAAATATAAAATTGAGTACCTCTATAGTAGGCCAATACCCACATAACAAATTGAAGAGTATTATATATAATATTACTTAATTTTAAAAATAATAAAGGTAATTTATTCTATTATTAAAGATGCACTTAAACATAGCCAAATCCATCATCACTTGTTCTCAAGAACTTTCTTAAGTCCGTGAGTAACGTAAGTAAAACAAAGAAGTGATTTTAGACGCCAGACTTGCATTAGGATAAGATAATATAATATATTATGACCTTATCCATTGTTTGGTGCAGTCAATATATTGTATAAGCTTAATCTTTCACTTTTTTATTTTCTAATATATTTTATTAAAAGAAAATTAATTATTAAATAAATAATAAAAATAAAAATATATAAATAAAAAATAATATTATTTAATAATTAATAAACATTTTTTAAAAAATAATTATAAAATAACTATTCAAACAAAAATAAAAATATAGGAATAAAAATTTATTATTAAAATATATAAATAATAATATTTAATATAAATTTAATTATATATAATAAAAAATATAACCAAATATAAGAATATGATACTAAGTCTATTTAGATTTTGATGTATAAAAACTCTATCTCTATTTCACTCACTCTCTCTCTCTCACACATTTTTTTTATATTTATGAAAAAATATTAAAAATAAATAAATAAATATTTTTAAATATAAAATTATTTTTATATATAATAAAAAATAACTAAAATAATTATAATAATTATTTAAAAATTATATTTATTATAATATTTTCTTCTAATTATATTTTATATAATATAATATTTTATATAATAATATACTTAATATTATATAATATTAAATTTTTATCAAATCTTACTTTATTAACTTTTATCCTATCAAATTTTACACTATCAAATATACCAAACGACCGCGTACAGCACAAAATTTTTCTTTGATTCATGTATTTAACATGCTTTTGTTTCATACGTCTTTATTTGACCTTTGCCGCTGAAACACACAATCATGCCACTAAACTTTCAACGCCATCGATAACCTTATCAAAGTTGAAAACTTGAAAGCTCACAGAAAAAGGTGTCAACCACACACCCACCATTACCTACGAGTCACCACCGCAGCCACATGGGAAGGCTGAGGTGAATAGAGAGATGCGTGGGGTCCATGTTTGCTTATCCTATGCAAGCGTACCACCACACCCACAACTTTGGATGATTAAATGAAAGGCAAAATGCAAATATTTAAAACGTACGAGAGACAGCCAAATCTTTTTCAAAGGGGCAGCGAATATGCCCATTTCACGGTGCAGAAACACCCTGATTCTCCACCATCCCTTTCTTTTTCTTTATAATAATTGTTTTTGTAAAGTGGTATTTGCTTGCATTATTGATTAAGTATTCACATTAATTGTTACTTTTAGAAAAAGCTACTATACATTTTCCATTTGCACGCTGACATTTTCCACCAATTGTATATCGCTAGCAACTTTCAACATCAAGGCTCACTGGATCGGAGATATTTAAGTTTCTTAATTTTGTAGTGGCCTTTCATCATTGTTAGGTTTTCTGTAGCCCTACCCATAGTTTTTCTGAGATAAATCATATTCCACCCCTTGCTGGCACATGCTTGCTAATAGATACCATCCAACACCTACCAGGGAGTCCGTTAGTTGGAAGAGCCTTTCTAATAGCTAGACATACAGATTTTGAAAAATAAATCAATAAACAACAGTCAATGAATGACATAATACATTACCCAGTCAAAAAAAAAAAAAAAAAAAAGAAGAAGACATAATACATTATACTTATAATATTAGGAAATTAAATGACTCATATAAATAGAGAAATTAATACACATTTTTTTTACTACATCAGTTTTTTGTATTATTCACTGTTATCGTAACTTTAAATTAATTTTAATACAATATGTTCGTCAATTTAGTTTAGTGAAGTAATCATCAAGCGAATAAGTGATCAATTTTAATAAATAAATGACATTTACATATAATTATATTAATAAATCATTTTTATAAAATTTCAAGTATTAGATATCAGATTGTAGTTTTTTCTACCTATCGGTTATTACTTGACTCAACCCAAATGAATAAAATAGTTCAAATCATATATACACAAAAGTTCAATAATATACACAAATATAATAGTCATATTTCAAATGACACAACTAATGCTATATATTCAAGATTACTTTTCTTTTTAACATTTTTCTAGTTACAAAAAATAAAAAAGTAAAAACTTTATTATAAAAGTATCCAACGCTTCAGTGTTTAGTAATTAAAATTAAAAAACTAAGATAATATAGAATTATTCAGATTTTTTTATATAATATTTAAATAAATAATATATAAAAATATAAAAATTAAGAAAAATTTACGTTGGTATGGGATCGAACAAAATATTCGATCCCATACTAATATAAATTTCTCTCGTATAAAAAATAAAATCCCGAATTATTCAAGATATTCAGGTTTCCAATGGGCGGATTCTATATATTTCGATCCATTTTTGAAAAGGTTTCTTCCATAATTATTATCCGACATTAATTGCTAAACAAATGTCGTACACCCATTTGGTCTAGTGCTTACCGAGGAAGCATAGCACAAAGTGGACGGTCCTGATTGATGATATGCCCCAAACAAAACACTACCACTGCTATCACTTATCACACGTCACAAGTCACATGAATGAACAATGAACAGTCCTTTTTATTTTTTGGTCAAATGAACAATCCATATTTAATTACAGAAATTCTTGCTTAGGAATTTATAAGTTTATTTTTAAAATTTCTTTATAAGATTAATTTTTATTTAACTGTAAAATATAAAGATTATGTAATTTTTTTCACAAAAAAATTTTAATATATTATTCATATAAAAATTTTACATTATTAGTTAATTATTTATTATTTTATTATTCAAAATATTTAATTTTTAAATTAATTAGTGTAAGAATTTAATTTTAATATATTGTTAATAAAATTTTATTTTATACATTTATTCAATTATTTTTATTTTCATATAAAAAAATATTTAATTTATCCATTATTTATCTCAAAAGTCATATATATAATAGTATATTATTAGATAATAATGTAAAATTTTTTATATTAATAATATATCAAAATTAATTTTTAACTTAAAAGTTATTTGTATTTAATATATAATTAAAATAAGATGTTAGTAATATAAATATTTTATATTAATAATTTATTAAAATTGAACTTTATTAAATATATAATTTTTATATAAAATAAGAAATTTCCACCAAAAATTAATGAGGAGTGTTATTTATACCATCTTTTAATATGGATATCTAGACACCTACTCATAATTTTGAGAAAAAAAATTGTGAAAGAAAAAAAAAGTGAAAAAACAAGTGAAAAGAGAAGAGAAATAAGAAAAAAAAATGTCTAAAAATACCAAAAAATAGTATGTCCAAAAATTATTTTTCAAAATTTATTATCTAACAAAAGGCGTGAAACACATTATCTTTTCCTCCACCATAGTACAATAGTAAAATAGTAACCCTAATAAGTTCGGTGTACGGCAACAGCAATCAGAAACAAACACAAACCCTAGAAATCGAAACCCTCACACCTCTCGCCCTTTATATATAACCCAAACCTCCCCGAATAGTTTCTCTTTCTCTCCATTACGCCTCATTGATTACACACACGAACCCCTCTCTCATCATATCATACGTATATATATATAACTCACTTTCTTTCTTCTCTTTTCCTTGTATGGGCTGAGAGCTAAGCTAGCTCTCACTGCGCCAAAGAGATCGATGTCTCGCACGTGCTCACAGTGTGGCAACAACGGCCACAACTCCCGCACATGCAACGACGGTTCCGCCACCGCGGCCGGCGGCGGATGCGGCGGTTCCCCGAGGGAGAACGGCATCATGCTGTTTGGCGTGAGAGTCACCGAAGCAAACTCGTTCAGGAAGAGCGCCAGTATGAACAACCTCTCCCAGTATGAGCAAACGCCGCCACAGGATCCCAACACCGCCGACGCCGGCTACGCCTCCGACGACGTCGTTCACGCCTCTGGCCGCAGCCGCGAGCGCAAGCGAGGTAAAGAAATTAGCACGTGCTTTATTGCTGGTTTGAATTATTTTATTATTATTATTACTTTTTGTTTGGTTTGGTTTGATTTTAGAAGTGCGTACTAAGCGTTGTGTTTGGTATGATTGTTAGGTGTTCCTTGGACCGAGGAGGAGCATAGATTGTTCCTGTTGGGTTTGCATAAGGTAGGAAAAGGAGATTGGAGAGGGATTTCTAGAAATTTTGTCAAGACACGGACACCAACTCAGGTGGCAAGTCATGCTCAGAAGTACTTTCTCCGCCGCCACAATCAGAACCGCCGTCGCCGGAGATCTAGCCTTTTTGATATTACCACCGATACGGTATTCAATTTAATTTTAACCTTTATTATTATTGTTTTTATTTTGTAACCCTTCTCAACAATAATATTATTTTTAGAATAGCTGGCTAAATTTGATATTATATTTATATAGATGTTATTTGTGAACAAAATAATCTGTGATTAAGGATAATATTAAATTATATTAAGCAAAGATGAAAGTGAACTGTGATTTAGGAGAAATTCATGTGTAATGACCTAATTTCAAACTTTGAAGTTTTTTATTTTACACATGATTAACGTGAGTTGTTAAAAAATATGAATCTTTTTTTTTTTTTAATAATTTTTGTTTAAATTAAGGTGATGGAATCGCCTACCATAATGGAAGAAGAAGAAGTTCAGCAAGAAACGGTGGCGCCACCCACACCCGGCGCATATCCGCCGTTACACTACGGCGGCTTCGCCGGCCCTGCTTTTCCAATTGCTCTGGCTCCGGTGGTGTTGCCGGTGGCTGCTGGCGGCGAGAGAGCGTCCAAGCCGATGAGGCCAACGCCAATTTTGCCAGTGCCACCATCTTCCAAGATGGCGAATTTGAACTTGAAAGAGAAAGAGAAAGCTTCTCCTCCTCCTCCTCCTCCTCCTCCTCTCATTGAGCCTCTGCCATTGTCGCTGAAGCTTCCATTGCCGCCGCCCAAGGATCAGTCTCCGGCAACTAGTAGCCACTCCTCGCCGTCATCGTCATCGTCGGCGTCTACTTTTCAGGTTATGCCTGCTGGAAATTTCAACGGTGGTGGGGATAGCATTATCAGTGTTGCTTAAACACAAAGGATTGAAAAAGGGGAGTATGATTACGTTATTTATTAAGTATGGTGTTGATTAATTTGAGTTTGTAAATTAAGGTTATTGTTGGAAGTGTACCCCAAAAGTAGAAAACAAAATGTATAATTGAAGATGGGAAAATTGGGTTTAGAGATAATTAATTAATTAGATAAGGCAAGATAGGTAGGAGGGTGGGGGATAATGAGTCTGATTATGATTTATGAATATGATTATTATTACTTATACAAGAATGGTTAGGGTGTGTTAGGAGATTAGGCGATTTAATTGGTGGTTTTGATGTACAGGTCTAGAAATTAGATGGAGACAGAGAAGAGAGAGAGAGAAAGAGAGAGAGTGGGGAAGATGGGTTGTCATATTCTGTGGCTGTTGGGGGATTCTTGTTTCTATTTGTCTGGGGTAATGTGACTCTGAGATGATAGGGTACCAGGTACTCTGGCTATGCTATTGGTCTGTTTATTGCCACTTGGTGGGGTCTTTAAAATATATATATATCAGCTTAGACTAGGAGCAGAATATATTATGCTCGATGTTCTATTCTTACACGTATGTCATTAAATTTTTTGTTTCCCTTCTCTTTGGATGGGTCTTTGAGTATAGACTACTTTTTCCCTACAAGTGAATTCCCATTTTAATACCATGAAAAGTTTATTATGATGGCAAAGAAATAACAATCATCATGTTAAAATTGGTGCAACAAAGAAATCTTTTACTATGTTGGATGCACCTCATTTATCACGAGAAAAAGATTTTGATATATAACATTTGTCTTTTCTTGTATATATCAATAAAAAATTTATGGTTAGTTTTTAATTTTATCTTTTGTAGTTTATGATTAATTGAAAAATTATAATGTAACATTAATAAAGTGATGTAATTACAAGTTAAAAATATTTTGATAAATAAATTTTACAAATAAGTCTTAATTTTAAAATTTTTAATTCTTATGTATCTGGCTAAGTGTAGCCAAAGAAATGTCTTTGGTAGTTTAAGCGTGTTGCCTTATTTTTTTAAATAAAATTTTGGGTTCAAATTTTGAGAATTCTTCTTATTTTATTACTCTAGTAAAAAAAAAAAAAAGAATAAATACAATTAGCACTAAAAGAATTTTATCTTATAAATGACTCAATTTAATTTGAACCAAATTAATTAAAATAATAAATTTTAAATATTGATAATTTAAAATAAAAAAAAAATCTATGGAGACTTGTGTGGCTATTAGTGTCATCTATGTTGACTAACGCCCGGGTTTCATTTCATTGATTAGAATCTTTTTATATATATATTTTTTGAACATGACCATGTCATATCAAAAGAAAATAGATATAAATATTTTAATTGGTCTTACAAATTTTAAAAAGGCTCCACTTATTTAGTATCCTCATTTCATATCGCTTAGCTTAACTTGGTTTGATTTTGAGTACCACTCAACAACTTAGCTTCAATTTTAAATTTGGAAAATGGTAGTTTACTTCCACTTAGTTTAAAAAATGAACAATTTGGTAATTCGTCTGAACGATTAAGTTTGTTAAATTTATTTAATTAGTAAATCATATATACCTAATTATTGGCAGTTCCCTATTTAGATTTGTCGCTATCATCATTTTATTAGTCAACCATAAATTATTAACTAAATCAATTTTAACCAAAAAAAAAACAAACTTTGTTATAGATCACACTTATTATTATTAATTTTATATGAACCGATCACACTTATTTGTGTGGAGACAGTTCTATATTATTTACAGTTCTATATTATTTATTTTTCTTTTTTAACCAACGAAAATTCTGTAGTCTGTGGGCTTCTATTTGCTCTTTTTGTAACATTGAATTTTCGGCAAATAGTTAATTAAATATGCTAATGAAAATGCTTAACGTGTTATCTCTTTGTTTTTCAATTGAGTCATGTAGTGTCGAACATTCCACCTATTAGTATCCAAAATCTATACTTCACCTCATTATCCTAACCCCTTTGTTACCCAACCCAATAATGTTGACATCGGTTTGATTCTTTCACAAAATATAAGAAAGAATCTTAACCAAGCCTCACCTACTTGGGTTAACTTGCCTTATATGTGGAATTAATAACGAATTTGGTTGCCTATTTGAAACTTCATAAATCCATTATTGTTTTGCATTTAAAGTTATCTACAAAATTTATAAAAAAAATAGTCTAATATATTGGTTTTGAACTAATGTATTATATCATGAAATGAAAATGATAGTTCTTCGAAGCATAAAAAACATTGGTAAAACTGAATTATTTGTTACTCTACAAATCAAATGTCAATTACTAATAGAACAACTACATTTGTGGTAATACATAACAATCTTCCACCGAAGAGATTATATGTATGTAACAGATTAATTATAGTTAAATGCTAATGAAAGAATCAATTCCTAAAATTAGACCAATTCAACAATGTTAAATGGAAATAGAAACAAGAACCCATGCATAGCAAGAGAATGATCATTGATTATTCTTATTTTGTGTCCTCATTCTACTGCTTCATGATCCCTTTTTTGTTCTTCTACAAGACCGTGTCTTCAACTCAACCACTTGCTCCCGCCACCTACTCATCCAACTCTCACCATCGTCAATAACACTCATTTTGTTTCTCAAACCTAATTCACAATCGTACTGTGATTTGAGCAAAGGATTGGACAAGGTCTCACCATCATCTCAACTCAACCACTTGATGTGTGTTTGGATTAATGTTTGCAAACGGGGGTTTGCTTCAACTTGATTATACAAAATTGATTTTGATTAAAAGTGAGTTAGTGTCAACATTACTTATATTTTGGAAACTTTTATATCAAAAGTGATTATGACATAATCACTATTGTTTGGATGATATGAATCAAAATCACTTTTGGATGTGTAATTACTAAAATGGACATGAGTTTTATATTACACTTCTAATATTACCTTTTTATTTTATTTTTTATTTTTAGTATATTTAAAAAGACTATATAAATATTTTTTTAAGATATTTCATAAATATGATTATGAATATAAATAAAATTATACTAACAATATTATTATAAATAAATCAAACTAATTTTTAAAAAATTATTATAAATAAATTGATGAAGAAAATTTTCTGTACAATTAAAGTTTATTTAAGTACTATAAAATAAAATTATTTTTAAATATATAATTTTAATAACTTAAAAATTAGTAAATCTTATTTATAAATAATGAGTTTAATTTGTATACACTAACAGTGTAAAAGATCTTTATACTATCAACCAATAGAAATACAAAAAAGTGCCAAATCATATTAAATAACCACCCACTATAATGAAGGACTCATCATAATTTGGCACTTCCTTACACTTGTATTGTTGAATTTTATACTATCAATACATACAAATTAATATCTTAAATAATATTTAAATAATGATATAACATTAAATTAAAGGATATTTTTGTTAATACACATCCCTAACGGGTTTTCACTCAATGCAAAAGCACAAAAAGTTGCTTCAACCTTCAAGCATCCAAAATTGAGTTTGAGTCCATAATCAATTTTGTTATAAAGTATCCAAACATGTATAGCACAACTTTCGATGCTCCAAAAGTGAGTTGGATGTCTTTGAATGCCAATCCAAACACACTCGCTCTTGCCACCTTCTCCTTCAACTCTCACCATCATCACCAACAGTCATTTTGCTTCTCAGAGCCAATTCACAATCATACTATACTCTAAGTCTTGTAAGCTGCATTGAGCTGCACAAACATCATAGTTGACTCCTCTTTCATGGAAGGATCATGGCACACATCAGGATGGTACTGAAGCGCCATTGATCTATAAGCTCTCTTTATCTCATCTGTGGTTGCACTCTTATGACTCAAAGACAACATCTTGTAGAAGCTGCAACTAGTAAACCCTTCAGCTTTGTGGCTCTGCATGAAACGACAAGTTGCAGATTAGAAGGCCTTGGCTGCTTATTTGACAATCGAAGGCAATGAAATGACTTGGAAATGCCTAGGCTTGAGATTTCTTGTGTTGATTCCGTTGTATTGGTTTCCCTTTGTTGATTTATAACCTGCATTACCCTTATGCTTTATTCCCTTGTATTGGTTTCCCTTTGTTGATAATATGCTTTTGGGTAGCAAGAGGTTAAAGATATTTTAGCATGCTCTGGTTTTTGGTTTTGGAAGCAAAGCCTATGGCTTTATGTACTGGGTGGTGGCCGTAAGGTTCACACTTCCTCTAACAGTCATATTTCATTTTTTTATGGTTTACCATGGTTTAGAATAATGTTCTTTTGGAATATTCCAATAGATGTTAACATAGGGGATAGGATAATGGGATGGAATGGGATGGAATACGTAGATTTTGGATACTAATGGGGTAAGGTATCATTTCATAAAACCTCAAGGGAGTGACGTGTACTTTACTTTTAATAATATAAATATAAGAAGCTTTGTATCCAACATTGATTTTACATGTATAACTATAGCAAAATTAACAGGTATATTACATGGTTTGGAGTTGGCATGTAACTTGGGGTCCCGTCAGGCCCATCTATGGTGCTTTTTGCTGGTTAAGGAGCATGGTGTATCTTGTAATTTGATGGTGAGATTGTGAGGTGTATTGATGCACCAATCATTTATGATGTATTATAGTAATATACTAATTTTAAGAAAAATTAAAAATATGATTAAATATATTTTAAAAATTAATTATCATATATTGATAATGTAAAATTACACAGTATAATTTTATACTGTCAGTATATAATAATTAATTTCTAAAATATATTTAATCATATTTTTAAATTTTCTTAAAATTAGTATATTTCTATAATACATCATAAATGATTAATGCATTGATACACCTCATAAATCTAAATTATCTATACGCTACAGTTACAAGGTGCACTGTACACTTTTAACTGCAATGCGCAAAGTAGTCGAAGCCCTGAGTCAAGCCCATGTTGATGTTAATTTTCTCAAAGCGCTTTGAACCTCATTCGAGGAGTGTTATCCTCTACCCACCCAAATTCTTCCTTAGTCAATAGAACTCATCTAATGCGCCAAAAATAGTGGAGAGTCCAACTTGTTCATGTTTATTGCAAGTCAAATAGGTTGGTAGATGGGCTTGCATATTATGGTCATTTGTTGCCTTTGCGAACTATGAGATTGGAAACTTCTCAATGTATTGTCAATCTTTTTTGACAATACTTGGTGGGTGTTGCTCTCTAACGGGGAAATAAGTAGTTTTTCTTTGTGTTGTTTGTTTAGGTGCGTAAGCACCTCGTTGTTGACCAAAATCGAATTAATAATATAAACATACTTATTTGAAGGGGAAAAATAAAAGAAATACAATAATACGTTTAAAATATGAGGATTTTTCTTGATATACAATATAATAATCATTCATTAATTATATTTAAAATCTACTCTCTTTTTTTTTTTTTTCAATTTGAATCATTATTAGTGTTGACATGGATTGACTCAGTCGAACAATGTTTACTCATGCATTGTTTGTTAGTGAATTATATATAAGTATCTCTATAGGTGCTTACTAAGTTCAAAAGCATGTTATTTCCTTCAACTAAATTCTTTTCCAGAAAGAAATCAATATTCCCAAATTTTTCTAAAAAAATAAGGATCAATATTTTCTGGAAAAAGAAAAAGAATCAATGTGTGTGTATCAAGTGAGAGGAGTGTTTTTCTATGAAAGGTGAGAGAAGCAAATTTAATTCGGACTGTATAATAATCAAAATTAAAAGTTATTTAAATATTACATGACTACTTAAAAAGGTCACATGAGCTACAAAGATTGAAGAAACATGAATTTCAGAAGCTTAGAATAAGAATACATGAAGAAGAAAAAGAAAAAGCATGATCTCATATCTATAGTTGCATTTGATTTCATAACCATTTATGTAAGATCTTAACAATCAATATTTACTTTTCTTATTCTCACAATTAACCACTCTTCTCACTTGCAAAATGACAAAAGCAAAGCTTCAATCAAAATATTGTGTATTAACGTTTAACCTGGACCTTGAGATTGAGGTTGAAAATGAACTTGATAAATTAATGGTTAAAATTACAAAAATGCCCCATTCTTTCTACCCTTTTATACACTTTGCTCCCCTCACCACTCCATTACTTCCCTTCCTACCATGTCATTGGCCCGCCTCACCCCTTGCACGACTACCCCACCCCCATACTTCACCCACAACCACCACCCCACCCATCGGCACCACCATCTTGGCCACTGTCATCTGCACCATAAATCAAATGCAACTATGGTTATGAGATGTGCTTTTTCTTTTTCTTCTTCATGTCTTCTTATTCTGAGCTTCTGAAATTCATGTTTCTTCACTCTTTATAGCTTCATTCACAACCATTGCAGAAAGAGAAAGTGCAAAAGGGGGAACAACAAACTAGATCATGGCTCGCTTAATTCATTATTCTTGACCTGCCATAATGGCTGCAACGATGGACCTTCTGCTAGTAACAACTTCATTTATTATGCAGGTTGGCCCGATTCAGCCCATTTAAAAGTAGTTCATCACGGATCGAGGTAAGCGGGCCTACGTTCTACTAATTAAAAAAGTTAAACATAGTGTAAAAATTAAAATAAATGATGGTGAGAAGGGGAGAAAGGATGTTATTTATGGGTGGCAAGGAATTAATTAACAAAAATATTTTGAGCCCCATTAATCACATGTAAACAATGTGCAAAGAAGTTTGGATTTTGGATGCAGCGATTAAGGCCTATTTGGATAACACTATTTATAATTTTTTTTAATATTTTAGAAGTTAAAAATCATATTTTTAACTTTTTGTCTCATTTAACTATATAACTTATTATTTTCCAAAAAGTTATTTTTAATACTTTTTGAGAAGTTAAAATATCTAATTTCTCAAAAAATATTTTTTAAAGCACTCAAAACAAAGCACTTCTATTCCTAAATATCAAAATACAGAATAACTAATTCATAAATTATTTTTTATAAATTCCTTTTAAATAAGAGTTTAAATAAGCTATATACTTAAATGGGCGTTACGTGAGTGTTTTTTGACCGTCTAACTTAACCATTGATTTCTACATTGTAGTCCCGCAATATTGTCCGCCATTTCATGATACAATAATGCCACCCTTATTTATTAAGTGTTTTATTTAATACTCCATTCCTTCCAAAATCTATACATTTGGAAATAGCAAATATATTAAGAAATTTATTAAATAACATTAGTAGGAGTAAACGTTAAACTACTACAACAACAGGAGGCTGGTCCCTACTAGAAAAAGTTAAAACTAATTTTACAAAGTTATCTTATATTAAAATTAAAATCTTGTTTATGTTTTCTACTAACTGTATAATTCCTTTTATCATAAAATATTTCGTAGAGTAACTTGATTAATCTACTTGATTGAAATATTTTATTTGATGTGTTGGAATTTATTTTGTGACAATAATGGATTGATTAAATAATTAAAACATAAACATTAACTTTTAAAGTAAGACTATAATTAGTAACAATATCTTTAAAATATATTTCCTTATTTATTAAAGATAAGAAATAATATCAAATATTAATATTAGAAGAGATGAAATAGTAATAACAGTAATAATAATAATAATTACATATGACAATATAATTATAATTATCAAATAATTGAAAGAAAACAAAAGAAGGAGGAGGAACATGAAGGACTTGGAAGTTCAAGTCCCGTAACATTTAAAGTCAAAAACTATAATAGGATCAATAAAGTACACTAAGACTAGTAATAGTAGTAATATAATATGTTAATGAAAGTAAAACATAATCAATGACGTAAATTGCAGTGTGAAAGTCTATAAATAGAAAAGGGTAGAGGTAGGGACGGAGAGAAAAAAGAGAGAGAGAGATAAGAATAGAGGGATAGACTGAGTGTTCTGATACAGAGAGAAACAAAAGAGTAAAAAAGAGTGAGGCAATTCAGTGTTATAACAAGAAAATGGTAGAAGAGCTCAGTATGTACATATAATTTTAAGGTAGATAATAAAATTATTTGTAAAGTAAAACTATGGTTATATTTATTTATTGCAAGTTATGTTATTTTCTATCATTACTCATTATTATCTGTTATCGCAGTTTATTTCATATTCCAAGTTATTTTATTTATTAAAGTTGCTCATATTATTCTTGTTGCAATATATTCTATTTACCATTCCAAGTTATTTTATTTAATGTTCCTTTATATTATTACTTCTTATCATTTATCATCACCATATATTTTATTTATCATTCTCAAGCTATTCGCTCTAATGTTAATTTATATTATCGCTTCTTATGATCTCAATTTTATCCTATTTATCCTTTCGAGTTAATTTATTTAATGTTCATTTATACAATTGCATATTATTATTATTATTGTTGTTGTTGTTGTTGTTGTTGTTGTTGCTTTTATACTGATATATTATTTTGAGTTGTCAATTTTTATAATAATTTCTTTGGGGGATCAATATAAATAGTAAAATACTATATCTAACTATAAGTAAAATTTATTATATATGAGTTTGAGCTATTAAATTATCAATACCATTGCTTGAAACTTCATACCTTGATTTATAGACAATATGATGACTGTTGACTCATGGACATTACTGTAATATTTGAAAGGACAAAATCAATATGCGCTAAATGTGCCATGATGAAAAGGACAAATTCATAGATCGTAATAAGAAAATGATCTTAGACTCGATCCCTTTGGAAATTAACATTTAGATTTGACAATTCAATACTTTGAGAAATTTGATTGGAATATTGTGTTATTTATTTAACTCAAGCTTACATTATTTAATGTTTGTGCACTTTATTTATTTTAAGATTATGAATTAATTTATATCTTTGACACCTTATTCAGTTTATTCTATTACTCAATTTTATGTTCTATTAATTAATTTATTATGTAATAAATTTATTTATATTATTCAAGTTTATTGTTTATTTTATTATTTGAGTTTTATTTAAGTTTTATTTATTGCTTAAGTTTATGCATCTGTGAATTTATGCATAATAGTAAGTAAGTATTTTGAAAAGAAGATATTTAAGATTTACCACTAATCGCCAAGAAGGTAAAGGGATAAGATGTAAGATTTTTTTATGTTACCTGCCTTGGTTAGTATGGCATATAAGTCTTGCTTTATCATCATGATATTAAAAGTAACACCAGAGAATGAGAATTCCCCATAAAAAGGTATTTGAATATATGTGAGACAAGTAAACAAAGGAAAGTGAAAGTTAAAGCAAAAAGATTATAATTTTATTAATGCCTGTTGCATTTTAAGTTGCATAACATATTTCCCTTAGCATTTATTGCTTATAATATCATGAATTATTATAATTTTCTTGTAAGTAATTGATGTGATTATGATACAATAGTTGTGAGAATTTTCGTGCTAAAACACAACTGAAACTATTATAGTTCAAATGCTTTAGAATTCTTCATTATCTACTGAAAATTTTCAATTCTCACTTTATTTCTGGTTGTTTCATATTAGTCAAGTAACAAGCTAAAGGAAGGTAGACTCCTCCAACTACTATGAACATACCAGAGTTATATTTAAATAAATTATAATTTTTTTATTTGGCCTAAAAATGTTTAGATTATGGCGAGCAGAACTTAACCCCTACTCTGGAACTATTTGTTGTATCTATGTACATTAATGTTCAACTTTGAACTTCCAGTGTAAATTTGTGCCATTAGCTTTATTATGAACGAATATTATATATTTGGTTTCAGGGCCCCGTTCTAGGCATGAATAGGTTTTAAGTGTAAGTTGAATCTCTGTTATTTGCATGGTGGCTCCAATTTTTCTCTGTATGCCTTATAGTATTCTCAATGCACTAATTATATAATATTGAGCCTAATCAACTCAATATTAGGGGGCGTTTGGCATGCTGTATTAGACATGATAGGATAAGGTAATACAATACGTTATGATCTTATCCGTTGTTTGGTGTAGTCAACGTATTGTATAAGCTTATCCATTAAACCTCCCTTATACGTTATAATGATGGATAACTTAATACGGCCTAGGGAGGGCGTATTAGGCCTGATTAGCTTTTAATGTATAAGGGTTCTTTCACTTTTTTTATTTTTTAATATATTTTATTAAAAGAAAATTAATTATTAAATAAATAATAAATAAATATTTTTTAAAAAATAATTGTAAAATAACTATTCAAATTGAAATAAAAATACAGGAATAAAAATTTATTATTAAAATATATAAATAATAATATTTAATATAAATTTAATTATATATAATAAAAAATACAACCAAATATAGGAATATGATACTAATCCTATTTAGATTTTGATGTATAAAAATTCTATCTCTATTTCACTCTTTCCTCTTTCTCTCATATTTTTTATATTTATAAAAAAAATTAAAAATAAATAAGTAAATAATTTTTAATATAAAATTATTTTTGTATATAATAAAAAATAGCTTAAATAATTATAATAACTATTTAAAAATTATATTTATTATAATCTCTTCTTCTGGTTATATTTTATATAATACAATATTTTATACAGTGACATACCAAACACTGTATAGTATTAAATTTTTATCAAATCTGATCAATATCTTATCGAGATCTCAGCAGGCCTTAAGTTGTTTATGCACTTGTATGACTATATGGCATTAGAAGGGCAAAAGATCCTAGAAGCACATAGTACACCAAATGATACTCTGTTAAGGATTGTAGGAGCTGTTAAGGGTCTGACTGAAGCTATCATGGCCTATGCAGAATCAAATAGAATGGCTTTGCAGTGCATGCAGGAGACTTAAGATAGGAACAACAATAATCATGGTGAAGGAAGTAGGAACATGGTCAGAGAAGCCCTTATAACTAATTCATGTTGCCAAGGACTCTTCGAATTCAGGACAGCCACACCACCCTCATTCCATAGAGATTACAACGCAGTTTCGGCTGAAAAATGAGTCATACAGCTAGAGAAAATCTTTACAGTCATCGAATGTATGGATTCACAAAAGGTGGTCTTCACCACCTATATGTTATAAGGAGAGATGGAACACTGGTGGAGAGGTACCAAAAGTTTGTTAGAGTCAAATGGAACTGAAATCACCTAGGGAGTGTTTTTAACCACTTTCTTTGATAAATACTTTCTTAATACCATTAAGAATGAAAAAGAAGTTGAATTCATATAACTAAAGTAGGGAAATATGACCATAGGTCAGTATGTAGCTAAGTTTGATGAGTTGTCCAAATTCGCTTCTTACCTAAAAAATAATCTTAATGGTTGTTGGAAGGCTACAAAATTTGAGTGGGGATTAAGGTCGACGATAAGGGAGAAGGTGGATACCCTAGAGATCAAGGACTTTACCATTCTAGTCAATAAGTGTAGGATAGCAAACAAGAGTTTTCTGGAGATGGAGTTTGAGAGAGAAAAACATTATTTTCTCAAAAGAAAAAGGGTGGTGGAAATGCAAAGGAAAAATAATTTTAAGAGTAAAGTGAACTTGGGGAAAGGGAGGCCGATGCTAGCTAAGGAACTTCTACCTCCATGCAACAAGTGCAGAAAATCCCATAGCTCAAAACCTTGCCTTTTTGGCCAAAATTTTTGCTACTGATGTAGGAAGCTAGGACACCATGCCAAAGACTGCAGCACTGGAAAACCACTGAACAATTTTGTGCCCAAACCACAAACTAAAAAAAGAGTATTTACTCTAAGTAGAGAAAAGGTAACTCTGTTTCTTGACATGATCAAATGTACATGATTTTATCAAAAACACTCTCTTAATTTCATTGTTTGACTTAAGAGCTACATACTCCTTTATATTTATCGATTGTGTGAAGAAATTAAATTTACCTTTGTCTTCCTTGCCTTTTGATTTGTTAGTCTCTACCCTTACAAAGGAAAAAGTTTCTACTTCTCAAATATGTTTAAACTGTCCCATTTTAGTTAAAGGAAAACCTTTTGTTATTAACCTTATTTGTTTGCGTTTGACTGGTATTGATATCATAATTGGAATAGATTGATTATCTAATAATGACATTCTTCTAGATTGTTCCAGAATACTTGCCTTTTTTTCCTAATGACCCATTCAATAAATTAAAGTCTTTTGATTCCCTGTTCCTTAATATCACCCAAGTAGAAAAGTGCCTCTCAGAAGGAGCTTAAGGGTTTCTGCTTTATTCTTTAAATTATGAGGTTGAACAAGAAATAGACAGCATACCTATAGTGAGTGGTTTCCTAGAAGTGCTTCCCAAGGATATAGTGAACTTACCACCTGAAAGAGATATTGAGTTTTCCATCGATCTCATACCAGGAACAAGATTTTTATCTTTTGCACCTTATAGAATGTCTCCTTTAGAGTTGACTAAACTTAAGGAGCAAATTAAGGTGCTGTTGGCAAAAGGATTCATTAGACCAAGTGTGTCTCCTTGGTTGCATCTTTTCTTTTAGTCAAGAAGAAATATAGGAGCATGAAGTTATATATAGTCTACAAACGGTTGAATAAAGTCACAATCAAGAACAAATATCCATTCCCCAGGATAGATGACTTGTTGGATCAATTGCTAGAAGCCTCAGTCTTTTCCAAAATAGATTTGATATCAGGACATCATCAAATAAGAGTGAAACAAGAAGATATATTTAAGACAACCTTCAAGACCAAGTATGGGTATTATGAATATCTTGTGATGCCTTTTGGACTCACCAATGCTCTGCAATAGTCATGGATTATATGAATAGAGTCTTTAGGCCTTACGTTGATCAGTTTGTGGTAGTCTTCATAGCTAATATCCTGATCTATTCTAAGACTAGGGAGGAGCATGAACAACACCTTAAAATAATATTGCAGATCTTGAAGGAGAAGCAATTGTATCTAAGTTAGGAAAATATGAGTTCTGGTTAAGTAAGGTAAGATTGTTAGGCCATGTTATCATTCAAGAAAGGGTAGTAATAGATCCAAGCAAAGTTGAAGTTGTAGTTCACTAGGAGAGACCAAAGACAGTCACTAAGATTAGGAGTTTTCTGGGGTTAGCAGGATATTATAGGAGATTTATTAAAGGATTTTCCCAACTAGTTTTACCTTTGGCTAGGTTAACTAGCAAGAATTTGCCTTTTTAGTGGAGCTCAACTTGTGAATCTAATTTTTAAGAATTAAAGAATAGATTTACCTCTACCCTAGTCTTAATTCCTTATCCTAGGAAAAACTTTGTGGTGTATTGTGATGCATACAAGAAAGGAGTAAGTTGTGTTTTGATGCAAGAAGGAAGAGTTGTGACTTATGCCTCTAGACAACTTAGGTTTCATGAAGAGAATTACCCAACCCATGACCTAAAGCTAGCCGTTGTAGTGTTTGTCTTGACAATCTGGAGATGCATATGAGGTGAAGTTAGAGGTATATAGTGACCATAAGAGTTTGAAATATTTCTTTTATCAAAAGGAATTAAATATGAGACAAAGAAGATGGATGAAGTTTTTAAAGGACTATGACTTTAAATTGAAGTATCATGCTGGCAGGGCTAATGTGATTGTCGATGCACTAAGTAAAAAATCCCTACATATGTCTCCAATAATGATAAAGGAGTATAAGTTGTTAGAAGAATTTAGGGATTTGAAATTTCGGTATCTTTGAAACCCTATTGTTTATATGCTAGTGAGCTTAGGATAGGGTGTGATTTGAAGTACTAGATAAGACAAGTCGAAAATGATGGATTTTTGAAATATCTAAAGAATAAGATTTAAACAGAGCAGCTTGAGTATTTCCATGTTGATTAAAGGAGAACTGTGACATATGAGGAAAAATTATATGTACCTAATAATGAAGAATTGATAAATAAGATTTTATTTGAGGCACATTCTAGTAAGTTCATTATATATCCTAGTACAACTAAGATGTATTAAGACCTTAGAAAGTTGTTTTTGTGGAATGGTATGAAGCAAGACATAGCTAATTTTGTAGCTAGATGTCTTATTTGTCAAAAGTTTAAGATAGAGCACTAGAAACCTACAAGACTCTTGCAACCTTTGGATATTTCTAAATGGAAATAGGAGAGTATATTATTGGATTTTATGGTAGAATTATCTAGGACTACCTAAGGGTATGATGCAGCATAGGTGATAGTTGACAAATTAATTAAATCAACCCACACCTTGCTAATAAGGATTAATTGGCCATTGTATAAGCTAGCTCAAGTTTACATTCAGGAAATTGTAAGACTGCATGGGATACCCACAAGCATAGTTTCAGACAGAGATCTAAGATTTACATCTAAGTTTTGGGTAGCTCTACAAGAAGCCTTAGGTACTAAACTTTATTTTAGTACAACTTACCACTCTCAGATAAATGGTCAAATAGAGAGGACTATCTAGATTTTGGAGGACATGCTTAAGCCTTGTGTGTGAGAACTTCAGGGAAGTTGGGATACTCATCTACCATTGATAAAGTTTGCCTATAGCAATAGTTACTATTCTAGTATAGGGATGGCACCATTTGAAGCTCTGTATAGTAGGAAATGTAGGTCACTCTTGTGTTGGTTTGAAGTGGAATAAAACAGTTTACTAGTACTTAATATAGTACAATAGACTACTAAGAAGATCAAATTCATCAGGGAAAGATTACTCATTGCTCAGGATAGACAAAAAAGCTATGTTAATAACAGAATGAAACCTTTAGAATTTAAAAAAGGCGACCGTATTTTCTTAGAGTCACTCCTACTACTAGGATTGGCAGAATCCTTAAATCCAAAAAGTTAAACCTAAAATTTATTAGTCTATTCCAAAATTTCAAAAGAATAGGACCTGCTGCATACCAAATTGCACTTCCCTCTAATCTTTCAAATCTACATAATACATTCCATGTTTCTTAACTCAGAAAATACTGTTTTGACCCTTTACACATCGTAGAATTTGAAACGATGCAAGTAAGACATGATTTTGACTTATAAAACTAAACCAATACAAATCATAGATAGATCTGTCAAATACTTAAGAAGGAAATAAATTCCTTTAGTTAAAGTGGTCTGGAAAAGAATGTCACATGAGGAAGCAACATGGAAACTGGAAGACAAAATCGAGAAAATCTTATCTAGAGTTATATCAGGTTAGTAAATTTTAGGAACAAAATTTCTAAAAAGTGGAGAGAATTGTAGCATCCCTTTTATCATAAAATATTTTGTAGAGTAACTTGATTAATCTACTTGATTGAAATATTTTATTTGATGTGTAGGAATTGATTTTGTGACAATAATTGATTGATTAAATAATTAAAACATAGACATTAACTTTTAAAATAAGACTATAATTAACTATAATTAGATTTATGACAAATAGGTGTTACAAATTACATTAATAAACATAATTAATGCAATGATAAAATAGAAAAAAATTATTAATAACTTCTTGATATTTGAAATAAATAAATAATTTGAAACATTAAAAATCCTAAATGGTCAGATATAGTGAAAGACAGGCAATTTTTTTTCTTAAGAATTGTTTACGTAATTTTGAATCAATAATGATAATTAAGTAAAGTCATCTTCAAAGTGATGAATCCAAGATTTGAACCTTTTATATTGTTGGTAAGTTCATTTAGCGTAGTAATCTAATTTTACTTTGATAAATCATTTTTACATATTTAACGTTTCTTTTAAGATCAGGTTTTTTAGCACAAATTTATTGTCGTAAAAGTATTAAGACTAATTAGAGAAATACTGAAATATTAAATAAAACGAGAAAAATAGTTATACACACAATCCTTATTACTTGTCTTACTTTCGTTCATTTATATGTTGTTTTACAAAATTAAATTCATACAATTTACTATTTTTCATTTTTTATTTTTAATAGAAAGCCGCATTTGCTTTTCTCACTGTGCAAATTCAAGTATAAGAATAACAATTGATTATAATGATAATAATTTTTTTTTCTATCTAGGTTGAAAATTAAATTAGTCTAGCAAAGTAATGATAATACTCAATATATTTGGCAATGAAGTATATTATATTTAGGGAAATAAAAGTCGAAAAGTAATTAAATTATATAATTACACTTGAATACTTGATCAAAGTAATTTGAATTCCTCTTTTCAAAGAAATTTCAAAATACCATGA
Organism: Pterocarpus macrocarpus; assembly: GCA_031439585.1. Taxonomy (NCBI): domain Eukaryota; kingdom Viridiplantae; phylum Streptophyta; class Magnoliopsida; order Fabales; family Fabaceae; genus Pterocarpus; species Pterocarpus macrocarpus. The sequence goes on along the minus strand of CM062520.1, from coordinate 59,562,456 downwards.
AAATGGAAGAAATACAAAAATACACGACTCAATATATCACTAACAAGTGGCTTTCATCTGGCGAAACACAGCATAGAGCAACTTTGAAATCTGAGAAACTTCTGAGTTCTCCTTAAAAGTATCACTGAGTCGAAAAATTATTACTTGAACCATGTAAGATGATATATATTTTAATGGAAAATTTATATTTTAATCATAATTAATAATAAAATTTATTATTAATTTATATATTTATATGTTCCTTTTCCTAAATAAAGGCTTGGTGCTGGTTATATCCGTTAGGACGGATAGGCGCTGGATTAATGTTGAAGGGCTTTCACTTTTCAATCGATTACTCTTTCAAACGTAATTTTCTGGTGATTTTCGCCCCCAAAATGATAGAGGTGAGAGAAGAGGTCTTTGGGAAGAGCTTCGGCTTTTTAGGGGCAAATGGTGGGTCCATTTATTGCTATGGAGGAGGAAGATCTTTTTCAGAGCCTACTGCAAACTATGGACAAGCACAATTTTGTTGAAGGGCTGGTCGATTATATTCTTTGGTGATCTGATACCCCTGATAATTTTTTCTGTCAAATCATTTTCCTTGCTGGTGTTTAGTACTGCACCTCCATAATTATTACCAATTTTTAATCATGCAAAGATCATCTGGAAAGGATTGGCTCCACATAGAGTGGAACTTCTCCTCTGGTTCATATTATTCGTATGCAGTGGTGGGGTATCCAATTCTGCTATCCTTCTAAGTCTGTGGAATCTTTTGAAGCTTGGGTGGGGGATCCTTTTAGGGGTTTTGATAGGCAACAACGGATATCATGAATACTAAAGTCCGGTTGGGATATAGGGCAAAGTTTGGAAAGCTATCCATGGTCTTGTGATAGACCTTCATAGGAGTTATTTTTGTTGTGTTGATTTTCGGTGATTTGTTTTGTTCTTTTTTTTTTTTTTTGGCCCCCTGTTATCTTGTTTTTTCTTTTTTTGCATCTTGTGATTTGCTCCTCGCTAATTTTGGTGAGTTTGAGCTTTTGAAACTATCAGAAAAAAAAGGTGAGAAGAGGAAAAAGGAGAGGAGGAAACGATGATCAACAATAGTGAAGCATCTCAATTCTCGACAATGAATACTTTTCTTTTCCCAGTTTTGCGTCTATCAAATCTGATCTTAATTAATTTAAACCTTTGCTACAAACAAAATGAGTTCATGGATATGAAACGTCGCACAAATCAGCTACTTCTCAAATCATAACCTAATTAATCTCCAAAAAGAATTCCATCAAAGGCTATAAATTACTATGCTCTTTTTTATATTGAGCAAGCATATATATATAGGCAGGAACGGAATATTATTTATTTCTACATTAAGTATAAAAGAAACCACTTTCTGTAATTACACACCTTTTCTTGTTGTTTTTTAATCTATTGAATTCATTTATTAGCAAAGAAATTAAATGAAATTTTGCGTGTATTTTTTATGTCACAGTACCATTAATAAAGGTGTTCATCAAGTCAGATTAGCATGATAAAGTTACAAATATGAACTGAAATTAATTATTATTTATAATCAAATCATAATTAAAATCAAAATCAATTCAAATTAATTATTATTGATTTAATTTTTAGATTTATAATCTAAACCTCAAACACTCAATTCGATCATCCATTCAGTTACTTAGAAATTTATTTTAAAATTTCAAAGTTATGCACTTAAGCCTTGGTAATTCAAATATGTTTTTATAACCCAAGTTACATACATCATTTTGGACACCCAGCTGGAATTGATGCATCAATTACAGACCACTTTAATTACATTATTGGTGAATAAAATGAAAGGTTTTGATATCCATTATGTCACTAAACAACATTTACCCGTAATGCAAATAAAATCCTCATTAATTAATATGGATTCCGACTGTTCAAATGACAAATGTGAAAAATGGGTTCAAATAGCTGTTAGTAATAAGATCATTTTTTGTCTTCTCCTTTCACATTCACCTAAAACATTCACTTACCCAAATTATTTTTAAGTATTCTATGACTTGATTTTATACTTTTATCAATTGTTGTGATGATAAAAAAAAATTAAAAATTAAAAATTAAAAAATACTATAATTTTTATTATTTACTTTAACTTAATGACCAAAACCAACATTCTCAATCAAGGACAAATTGGTTTGGTCCATATTTGCTGTTTTTTTTTTTTTAATAAACAAAGATAACTCAACTAAATTTTATAGGTTTGAATTTATAATTTAATTTAAATGTACTAATAGTGTAAAATAATTTTACACTGCCAACCAATAAAAATGGTAAAAAATGACAACTCATACAAATAACTACCCATTATAATGAGAAATTCATCATGATTTTTTACTTTTCCCTATTTCTATTGGTTGATAGTGATGCATGTCAATTAAACTCTTGAATTTATTTGGACGAGTGCTATTTAATACGAAAGAATAAAATATGAAAATTTACGAATGAAATGTGCGTGCATTTTCAGAGATACACTATCTCGCATGAGAAAGATGACAAATTAACGGCCAATATGAATTCATAATAATTTCGTAAAACAACTTTTCCTACAATTTATCATTTCTGAATTATTACTATCTCAACCCGGAATCAAACTCACACGTAAACACGGCTAACTATTAATATAGTAAAAGATTAAGCAAACTACTATATATTTAGCTCTTTATTGATCTTATTATTGGCACAAAATGAAACTAAGGAAAGCTAGCTAGCTAATTGACATTTGTTTACACAATAAGTCAATTTTACCTGAAGGGAAGCTGCTTAACTATACTTGGAGGAGGATGTAGAAGAAGGTATAGCGGCACTAGAAAAGCGTTTGGTAGTATTAGCAGGGTTAGCATCTTTCTCAATCTTCCCATGAACATCGCTGATATATTTCTCTGCTCTGACATCAACATTAGCATCGTTTATTTCTTGCCCCACAATGGTTGGACCCACCTCCTTTTCTGGCTTCATTAGGTAGGAACGTGGCTTTTTGGTTCTCTCTGGCCCTTGCGATCTTTGGCTCTTGTTGGACAGTTTTGTTGCTGAAGTTGTGTTATCTTTGCCCACCATGGGCACATCAGTTTCATGATCTTGTGGTGTGAGGTTTGTTGCGAAACATGGGCCAGCCAACTTGACAGATGACAAGGTTATGATGTTTGCCACTATCATCATTGAGATCTCACACACTGATTTATTGTTTCTGTGGTCGTTCTTAGCCATGTTAGAGTGTGAGAAAGCTGCAAAGTATTACTTAAGAAAAGAGTACTAGGCAATAGCTAGAATGCTAGAGTGCAAATTGCATGAAGTATATATATATAACACTAATGTTTAGTTGGTTCAAGTGGTTGAACACTTATTCTCTTTAAATAAAGTCTCAGATTTGAGTTTTATGAATAATAAAAAAAAAACTAATATTGGAAGAATTTTATCCCCCATATGAGCCGAGTTAATTTGAGTCAAATTAGTTGAAGTTTAGAAAATTTTATATATTGGTGATTTAGACAAAAAAAAAAAAAATAGATAAGGTGGGTTATGGATAAAATCAATTATGAATGCTTTTAAAAAATGACTCATAGGTAAAAGGGAATTGTTCTTGGAGGGATTCATAACTGATGAATTATGTTGCTTGATTATGTCAGTTGAGACACGACTAAGCTATTTGGTCATGGTGGGTCCTAAAGGAACATACACGTTTGTCCGCAACTACATAAGACAACAGATGTCTAGCCAAATCGAACCATCTATTCATTCACTGAGAATAATCATAAAGGAAAGATTCTCACACCACAGGGTGTGATTGCGTGTTTCAAACTTCTTTATTTGTTATAGACTTATAGGGATCTAATGCAACCATGGAATCTTGAACCCAGATTATAATCTTTCTTTACAAAAAGCTTACTATATATTGCCCCCGTTTAAGCTAATATTGGTTCCAAAGAAGTTTGATCTCTTCATTAAAGGGATATGAAATTGATTATGATATGGTTTTCTCACTAGTGCTAATTTGTCTTCTTGTGTTTGTGAGGGAGTGAAACAAAGCAACTATAAGCATTGATACCTTCTGCCTTAACTCTTAAGCTGTCATTGTTTTCCCTGTGGATCATCAAATGCTTGGACGCGAGCACATGCACATGGAAAGTTCAGCTATCAGGCAAAGACTTTGTTGCAAAGCATCTAATATCTCCAATCCATTTCCCTTTCATCTGGTTTGTTTCCACTATTTTTTTCCCTTTCCATCCACTACGAAAAAAGCCACCTCTTGTAGGCTAGAGTCAGTTTCAGAATCTGTACTGTGTTTGTCTTGTTTGTGCGACCTCGTACAACTGTTCCTAAGAGGCATGGATATTTTTATTTTCGTGGCGCACGTTTGCATCAGTATATTTGATCCTTTATGTAAATTGCCATTTGTGTCACTTTCTAGTAGCTGGGGGCTCCTAAACTCTACAGACAATAGATAATAAAGATATTTGTACGCACTTATTTAGTATGTGCATCTTTATTGGAGACTTTGCATATAAATAATGGGGATTTCACATTGAAGAGGAAGGAATCAAGTGGACTATAACTATAAATAATAATGATGTGAACTACAATTCTCCATATTCTCCATTCATCAATGTAAAATTCTCACTATTTACACGCGAAGTCTCCAATGTCCATGGGCACACTAAATAAGAGTGTCCAAATAATAGAAGTCAAAGCATAGGCTATCCCAGGCCAACTGATAGTGCAATGTTATCATGAGCTTTGGGGTCCTTTGACAACAACTAGCATTGGATGACAAACTGAAGCCTCTTATGGTGGAATTAGATGCTTTTATGTACAGGTTCTTCATATGCTTTGATACCCAACTTTTGTTGGGACAGAGACCCCATTGTTCTTTGTTAACATGTACTCTAATTTTATTGGATACCCTTCTTGTTATGGCCTTAAGCCACACTTTGTATTTTGGGGTCACACTAGCACAAAGCCAATCTGGGCCGTGAGATTGCGAACCCAAAAGTTGCTTCAGGTCAAGCTAGTGGAATTAAATAATCAAAATGAATTGAACAGTTAATTTTAATATTTATTTAGTTAAGTTTGCATAGATAACCTTCCCAAGTCCGCCTATTAGTTATTACTTTGGCCCAAAGAAAAAGTTGCTTCGGTTATCATACTGTATCCCTCCATCTATATGAATCTGGTTCTAAGAATAGACAAATTCTTGTTACCTTGTTTTTTATTTTTGATATAGACCATCAATATTTGAAAACTCACTAGAATCTAATTAATTTAATTTAAATTGGATTGGCTTCTTATGAGGTAAATCTCTTTTAATATTTTTTTTTTTCATGTATATGATTCAAACCCAAAATTTTGATCAAAAAGATAAATATCAAATCATTTAAACCAATTAAGTATTGCTAATCTTTGTTCAGTTAGATAACAATAACATACATATGTTTGGACTTCTCCTTAAGTCCAACTGTAGAGGTGAGGTCCTCCTCTGGACCCAAAAAAGAAGGAACTTCCGAACTTTAAAACATGTTGTAAGGGGATTCACTATTATTATGGACCTATGTTCTTGTGGTCACTGCTTAGGCCCCAAAGCAGTTGTGCTCTTTGGCGTGGTTGTGTATGCTTTTAATGTTAATGTATTGCTCTTGGTTGTGGCTTTGTGTGTTTTTAATGTTAACGTATTGCTTGGGTGTACCTTCCGATCTGATTTTGAGTTATCCCTCAAGAGTTTTCAACTTTTTTTTTTAACCAAATATAGCAAAACTTATATTCAATAAATAAAAATAAGTATCAAAGTATATAAGTGGAGATCTCTAAACGCGCCTCAAGCCCTAACAAGAAGAACAAGGGTTGCTATATGAATGCAAATTTCGCGACTCATTTATCGACACATTGGTACATCAACAATTCAAATTATTAGGCTTTTTATTTTAAATTTTTTATTTCATTATTTTCAACAAATCCAATGGCTCACGGGAGAGTGTGTCGAAGATTTTAAATACAGAAGGCATTTCTCAATCAGAAAAGATAGAAACACATCAAATGAAAGACATAATCTTTTATAATAAGGATTTAATTTGAATATATTGTCAGTGTACAAATTTTTTTCACAGACATCCAATCATATATTGTCACATCAGCAAAAGTTTCTGACATAACCACCCACTACTTGAATAGTCATGCAAATAGAATGTTTTGATTGGATGACAGTGTAAAAAAATTTTACACTATCAGTATACTCCAATTAAACTCTTATAATAAATTCCTGCAAGGACACTTATTCTCCTAAAAATCGTACACCTTATTTGTCGCTTCTTCACCCTCGAAACCTTATGATTTCTCCCAAATACTCAAAAAAGGCATTTGCGCATAGCATATACCGTGGATTTCTTTTATTTATCTTACATGGGAGGATCTAAGGCCCAAATTGGGGATTTTTTAATAAGTTGCTTATCAATGAAGGATTGTTTCGCAAAATCAAAACAATATGCCAAGTTTGCTTCCTCTACAAAAACTTTCTCATTGGCATCGTGATCATCTAATTGGTCAGGCATAGAATTCATTGTGGACGACCTCGCAACTACAGCGATTTGTAGAAAGGTGGTTGGCGGTGATGACTCTATGGAAAAGAGACGATGCTACTTGCGATGAAGACAGTCATACTAAGCGAAGGTGGCTACAAATTTAACACCGTGTTCGGTTAAACACTTTGGTTCAATACCACCACACGTTCGCAAGAAGGGGCAAAATCCTTCTTTTTGTCCAAAGTACATTAAAAATTGAGATTTGTCGATTCTTTTACAAACCAAACACAGTGTAATAAATCACGTTAAGAAACCATGGCAGAGCCTTTATTCTACGTATCGTTATCCCTTAAGAGTTTATTCGTTACAATTGTTATATTATTATTTTATTATTTATATACGAAAATTATGGAAAAACTTATATAACCCAAATGAAATCTAGCTACGAAAAATAGCGAAAATAGTAGTAAAAAGGTGAATCTATATTAATGAATGAAACCCACCATAAAGGTAATTTGTATCCTTCCGTGCATTTACATCATCCTGACTTTGTGTCTACGCATAGCAGAGTTCAAAGATCATCATATTACATGAGATAACATTTTTCTTACAACAGCTTAGAATCACTCATCATGAGCTTGTTTTAACAAATGCTTCCCTATGCTTAAATAAAGAAATATACTTAATTATAAGAATGATTAGAAGTAAAAGTGGGATGATAACATAATCAAGGACGCTGAGGAACCAACTTGAAAGAAATCAGGATCATGAAGCTACGTTGGCTAAAATTTAAATGGCCTGCTGTTAAAGGAGAAGAATGCATGAGTATTAATCCGAATGAGCCACTGATCAGACTTTACACGTGGTGAATTCAAATGAAATTAGTTTATCCTATCAGGAAATTTTTTTCATACTGAAAAACTGTAATTTTAATATGATATATTAATAATTAAAAGAAAAACATTCTTTAGTATGAAAATAACTTATATAGGATTAATACGAATGGCGTTGGATGCATTTTTTTCAATCTAATCCCATCTTAATTTCTATTATTTACAGACTATAAGAAGACAATAACATATAAATACCTTAGGTGGTGTTTGGTTTGCCATTTTTTATTTCTATTTTCAGTAAAAACAAAAAATAGGAGTGAAAATATGTTTGTTGGGATTGTTTTGAAAATGTTTTCAGAAAATATTTCGTAAAATGTTTGAAAATCTGAAAATGTCATATCCACGTTTTCATTTTTTTATGTTTGATTGTTGAAAATATTTTCTAAAAAAATGCGGTGGCATTGTGGTAAATAACTGAAACTCTCTTCTTATCATCCTCCATGAGCCGCGTTCGATCCTCGGGGAGGATGTTTTTTTTTTTACGTCAAACGCACTCTTTCACGAATCTATTATATATTATTTATGACAAACCATGATACACGCGTGTTGGCAGCGCAGGTGGTCACGTACTGATTCTAAAAGCCCTCGGATGCGGGTTCGAGTCTCTCTTATCCCACTTCCATTATTTTTATCCATCATTTAATTTTTTCAAAGGGACAAAAGAAAAAAAAAAGGGACACGACAACAAAAACAAGTTGGCAGCGCAATTGGCTCATGTTGAGCATACAAAATTGACGTTGGGTGTTCGAACCCTACCAGCCCATTTTTTTTATTTTTGTCAATTATTTATTTTTTTTTCAAAAGGAAAAAAAAAGGACAAAACAAAAGGGATAAATCAAACACTTTTGTTGAGGTGATAATATATAATTGAATACCTGTATAAAATATTTTTATATTAACAGTTTATATAATAAAATAATTTTAAAAGTAAGTAATTTATTTTATTCTTAATCTTAATATTTTATAGAGTTATTAATTATTTTAATAAATAATTTTAGTAAATGAATAAAATATACAAATCGAATATACACCATTTTTATTATTTAATAATAAATATAATTTTATTATCTCAAATTTGATTTTAAAAATTATATTTTATAAAATAAACAAACCAAACATATTTTTATTATTTTCACTTTTTCGAAACAGAATATACTTTTATAAACCAAACGCATTTCCTGAATTCAGAAAATCTGAAAATGAAAATCTTTTCAGAAAATAAAAACAGAAAATGAAAACAGGAAATATTTTTACAAACCAAACGCACCCTTAATTTCGCATTGTTTCGTGCGAAATCTTTCTGATTAAATAGCACCACTCTTGTTAAAAACAACATTTTATAATATAGGTAAAAAAAAATATATATTTTTCAGTTTTTATATAAAGTTTGTTTGGATTGCAATTTGAGACTCCCAAAAAATTTTTTATTAAAATGAGAATGAAAATATACAGTATTCTAATACATTTGGATTATTATTTTCTTTTTTTTAAACTCATTTATGGAACACCAAAAGACTTTTTGAAAATATTATTTTTGAGTGTGTTTGGTTATCATTTTCTCTTCTAGAAAATGAAGATAGCTCGTCTCCCAATATCTTTATTCTAAAGCAGCTCTACACTCACTTTGGTTAAATGTGAGTTTGACTGCCTCCCATGGTAAAAATAAATAGATCTGAAATTATTTTTTATTTTAGAAAAAGATTTTTTAAAAGAAAATTTTATTATTATTTTTACATCAATAATAAAAAATAATTTTATTTTATCTTATCAGAATAAAAATTATTCTCTTAAACTTACTTTTGATATGCTTAAACCAAATATAAATTAATTTTTTTTAAAAGTAATTCTTTTAAAAATAATTCTCCCAAAAATTAATTCAAACATACCTATATATGTTCATTATTTTGGTTTAGTCCCTAAAGTAAGAAAATTTGTGTTTAATTCCTTTCAGCTCTGACAAGTATGAAATACAATCAAAAATTAAATGTGACACCTGTTCCATATGAAATTGAAACTATGGTTCATTATATCACAAGGGATTAACCCCTTCTAATAGATTTAATTCCTATTGATAATCATTATAATAGTACTCGAGTTAGTTTTTAAAGAATCAAAACTAAAACAAATTCAACTATAAGAACGAATTGTTTATAAAAATAAGGATTTATACTTTTATGAAAAATGATAACTATTTAATTAAAATTCGAAAAAAAATAAAAAATTATAAGAACCAATATTTAATAGTAGGAATTAACTCCTTAATAAGTATCACCATAAAGACTTAACCCCATTTTCTTTTTATTAGAATAGCCCCAATTTTTTTAATCTAGAAATTAAAATCAAAATCATTGACATGTATAAAGACTAAATTTTGCATTAAACCTATAAATATTTTGGTTTTAATCCAGCCAATATATATATATATATTGGTTTTATTATTTAATAAAGAACCAATAGACAGCGCGTTGCAAACACAGGAGGGGAGTCGGAGAGGAAAGACGGGCACTGAAAGCAATGAATTCTGCAAATTCCCCATTAATTCTTCCATTCTTCTTCTTCCTCGTCATCTCCTTCTTCCATGAAGCTCCCTATTGCGCCTTAGCCCAGCAAACGTAAGCTCTAATCTCTCTCTGCATCCATGGTTTCGTGCGAAGGGCACCTCTTGATAAGCCTGATTGATGATCTATGCAATTGCTTTGATGTATGATCTATTTCATGGTAAAGTTGGAATCTTTTGTTGTGTATTTGAATTGGGCAGGGATTGGAGCAACAAAGAGACTCAAAATGGAAATGGGTTGGAGCGCAGAGTTCTTATGAGTTTCAAAGAAAAGCCCTCAGGAAGTAACCTTACCTTTGAATGCACTCCTTCTGGTCCCTGCGTCCCCTGCCTTTACTCCGAAAAGGTTCCCTTTTTGTTTTTCATAAGTAGAAGTTATTTTTGTTTTTGGAAGATAGTTGAAGTATTTGCAGTGTTATTGTAAGTGCAGTCATTTCATTTGCAACTAGCTAGATCATCAAGCTGTCTAATTGTGAGATTTAAGCATGTGGTGAGATATATGGAATAATAAATAGCCCATGAATACAGATCTGGCTTCTGTTTCTGTTACATGCTAATGAGTTATTTGTTGATTTAAGACTACATAAACATAAGGGATTTGAGGAGATTGTGTATCATTTTGTATAGACTTGTTCAAGAAGCCTTGCTCCAAAATAAAAGTAATAATGGGATTTCATAGGGACGGAGTATGGGATTGGGATCTGTTTGGACCTGGTACCAAGAAGAGAGGAGAATAGAACTAGAACTGTATTATTGAATAGGGAATTCTGGCAATGAACCAGGAATCCTAACTATACAAGATGAATCTCACTCTTGAGGGAGTCTAAGGCCCTCGATCTCTCCCACTGTGACCAGAATGATTACACACTGGTCTCACCCCTTCAGATTTCCTATTTATACCTCTCCTTTGTACTAACAAACTATTAACCTCCCTAACTAACTTTCCCTCCAACTCCCCTTTTCTGTTATTATTATTAGTACAAACCTGGGCCTATTCTCGGCCCTCAGCCCCTTTCCCTTCTATTTCTTCTGCTATACATTTGGCCAAACCCTTGTAGCATAGCTCTGGATCCCCCCATAAAGTCACCCAAGCATCCCCTCTTCTAAGTATAAGCCTGAATTCTTTGAAGTTAGCAATAACATCTAAAGTATCCAGCCATGCCAAACCCAGCACCAGTTCTGACCCCTCCAATGGAAACAAATAAAAGTCTTGGGTCACTAGCACGTTGGGAAATTGTATTTCCACCCCCTTACAACGGCCTTGACTATTTACTTGTTGCCCATTCCCCACCCTCACCACGAATTCAGAAGTGGGGAGTGTCTCCAGCCCCGGTAATTGCACCAATTTCAGACAAATGAAGTTATGGGAGGCCCCGAAGTCTATGAGTACCCGGACTCGATGGCCTACAACCAGCCACCACAATCTTAAGGAATGAGGAGTTGTTTGCTCCACCATGCTTCTATAGTCAAGCTGTAAGGAGTTCACAACCCTCCCCGCCCCCCCGTGGCCCCAAAAAAAAAGATCCTCCACCACATCCTGCCACTCCAATTCTGCCCCCAAAATAGGTTATTTTCAATGATCAGGAATTTGAATTTTTTATTCTTACACATATGCTCAAGTGTGTATCTTTCATCATAGGCAAAACATATGCCCTTAACCCTCTTCTCCTTGGATTCCTCATCCAACGACCTTGGCTAACATGTTTAGGCTCCTCTCTACCCATACTACTGCGCACTACATTAGGAACCAAGCCACTAACCCTGTTAGGAAATGGAGTTCCCCTTGATCTAGCTGGACTCTGGGAACTAGAGAGCCTACCCCCAACCCTGCCACTATTCTTGTGCAACAAATTGTTCCTACTCTTAACCATTTCAGCCAAATTCATAAGTTGTTCTAGAGTATGAAAAGAATGAAGTTTTAATTCAGCTCTTACCTCATCTTTCTAACCATTTAGGAACAACCCAAGAAGGTACCTCTGTTTGTTGATCTTCAACAGTCGTGAGTAGATCTCAAATTGCTCGCGAAATTCCCTAACCGAACCCTCCTGCTTAATTTCCACTAGAATCTCAAATGGGTTCTGAATCATCTCTGGTTGAAATCTGCTCACTATAGCCTCCTTGAAAATCTCCCAAGTTTGACTCAACAACGACTTGCCCTCCATAGCCACCATAGCTACCAAGACCCATTCCTCTTCAGGGACACCACAGATCTCAAAGAAACGCTCAACTCGATCAACTCATGTATATGCTTCATCACCATGGAATAGAGGAATCTCAAGCTTCCTCCACTGATTTGTGGATCGCGCCCTGCGTGGGCCCCCTGAACCCTCATTGCGAACATCATTCATCCTTGGCGCACCCTCGTGATTGCGATCGCAATGCCCTCCTCCAGGGTTTTGATCGCGTGCATCCAACCTTGCCTCAATCCTATTCAGAATCGCACCAGGGAAGATTGAAACTCAGTGAACCACTGGTCCCCTGCTTCTGAACTACGTTCAATGCTCCTTCCAAGTTATCGATCTTCTTTTCCATTCTGCTGTTAACCATGGAAACTTGTGCCGAAGATCAGGGATGGCTGCTGATACCAATGTTAGGATTGGACCTAGTACCAAGAAGATAGGAGAATAGAACTAGAATTTTATTATTGAATAGGGAATTCTGGCAATGAACCAGGAATCCTATCTATACAAGATGAATCTCACTCTTGAGGGAGTTTTAAGAGCCCTCAATCTCTCCCACTATGACCAAAATGATTACACACTGGTTTCACCCCTTCAGATTTCCTATTTATACCACTCCTTTGTACTAACAGACTACTAACCTCCCTAACTAACTTTCCCTCCAACTCCCCTTTTCTGTTATTATTATTAGTACAAACCTAGGCCTATTCTCGGGCCCAGCCCCTTTCTCTTCTATTTCTTCTGCTATACATTTGGCCATAAAACCTGTCCCTAACAGGATCATTGATGAATGTTTATTCAAGTTCATCATCTTCGATGTTCCTTATCCGGAAGAAGTTTTATGAAGCTTTTGAAACATTTAAGACATATAGGATTTCGCTTATAACCTCTTGGTTGCATGTTTGCATGGGTCCCTCATCCTTTTATAATCTTCATGAAGCTTCTTTTGCCAAGTTGTTAGTCATAGGCCTCTTTGCTTTATTTTTATCTGCTAGTTTTTTTGTGGGGCTGTAGGGTGATGAGAAATACCGCTGCAGTGAGACTGGCTACCGTATTCCATTCAAATGTGTAGAAATTAAAGACTCCACAAAGGATACAAAGAAAGCAAATTCTCAGCCAGCTCGATCTTTGTTGGAAATCTCTAACAATATTGCAAAGTCACACAAAGTGTTATATGTTTCTAGAGAGTTTACTGCTTCACAATCGCGAAGAAATTTACTAGATGATTCATCGCCCTCAGATAATAAATCACAGGCTTACATCACATATAGAAGCTGTATACCCCCAGCTACTGAAGAGAAGTTGTCAGTTCTTAATTTTGAGGTAATTTTCAGTTTTTAGCTCTACTTTATTGTTATATTTGATTAATAGCCTCTGAACTTGGTTCATTGGAGAAACCAAGTCATTTAGTGAGTGGAGTATTATTCTGTTGAACTAATATATCCATCTTAGAGGATTAACATGTGCTGACATTTGCTGTTCGGTGTTTGGTTCTTGAAATTTCATGGAATAATATGTACTTGCAAATTCATGTGTGTGACATTAATATGCATAAGAAATTATCAAATAATAATCATAAATCAACATCTTTTAATGTGAGGGAGTCTAGTGGTAAATGTTTGAAGTATCGAATCAAAGTGCTATTATTTAGATCCTAGGTTGCATTCTTCAGATTCTACTGGCAAATAATTCTCTGTTTGCATGTGTTAAATTTTGCTGTGTGTAAGCCCTAGCACTCAAGTAATCATTATGTGCATCAGTCGAAATTACAACTTCCAACCTTGGTCAAGGACTTTACACAGCAACTTATGATAATTGCGCCGAGCTTGCAAAATGTTCAGTTGGATTCACAAGTTAGGATGAGGCATTGGCATATAGTAATATTTATGTATTGGAACCTCTGAGGACAGTCCATGTGCTGTGCCTATCTTCATCTCATTTTAGTAGCTATCCATCCTGCTTGAATCTGCATCATAAAGGAGATTGAGTGCTATATGTTGTCCATGTTCTTTTATCTAACTTTCTGCTTTGTTATGGTGGTAATCTGTTGGTATTAGAACTGGCTACAAATGCAAGTCTTTTTACCATATAGCCATGGACCGATAGTATTACCTACAAATGCAAGTCTTTGTAGAGGGCCCTGGATAATGTGTCAACTTACCGGGATGAGTTTAAACCAGAGTCTATGTATTCATTAATGCCAGACAAGATGCAAGCAGTGTTCTCCAAATTTGAAAGCATCTGATTGTTTTTGTTTTCAGCCACTTTTACCGCCACATGGATATTGTGGAGTATCAATTTGTTTATCTGTTACTTAAATTCGTTATTCTGCATTTCACTTGTTGAACAACATATGATAAAAAAAGTGTGTTAAAATATTGATGCATACTCTGCAAAAATTTGGACAGGGGGTGGTGATTTTTTTGTTGATCATCAGTGGATCTATCATATACATGAGAAAAAAGAAGGCAGTTTCCGCGTCTGGTTTTGCAGCTGGAAGGGCTCAAACAAACTCTCGGTTTTGAAATAGAAACCTCCTGCATGATGAGATTTATTCCATACTGATTGTTTTTTGTTAATCTCATTTTTGTAATCAAAATGTATGATATTTTGTTGGAATAGGCTACATGTTCGGATTTAGCGGCATCCAAATATTCATTGTATTTTTGTAGTGATTTAATATGGTATAGTCTTTACTGGCCTCTGGCATCTTTGCCACTTGCAATAGTCATACTCACGGATCCAAGGTAGTTACAATAACGTAGGATAAATATTCTGTTATTACTGATTTGTGCGGGCGAAGCATTTTGAGGGCAAATTGTTGGGCAAATTGAAGATGCCAGTACTTATGGTTGATTGGCTTGTGAGAATATGAAATCGATACCTAAGCAAAACTAGAATCGATGGTCGACCATATAAACATTGAACGATGTCCGAGACGATGTGATATACAAAACTAGATGCTGAGCGCAACCAATAATGGTAAAACTTAGAAGAATGGCACGTAAGTAATGTTGAACAACCTTCGACCATCCGGCTTCCTTATGTCCGAGTCCATTCTGAGCTACTTAAAAGAGAAAATTCTCCAAATCCGTTCTTGCGTTACGTGTAAAATTAACCAAGAAATATCACACCTTTCGAGCTTGAGTGAGAAAGCAAATATTTACACAGAAGACGGATGACGAGCGTTTCATTAGTGTCCAGTCTCTTTCGCATTGTGAAAATTCCCTAATCACTCGGCTCAAGCTTACATACAAGCTAAGAGAATATGTAAGCTGTTATATTTATAAGGCGATTTTCAATATTGCGAAAAAATCTAGATGAAAATATTTAAAAGCATTTTAACGTTTTCAGGTTTCAGCTACTTTTTAAAGTTTCTCAAAAAACCATTTCCACTAAATTCCAAACAAATTAGTTCATTCTCCATTCTCAATGAAGAAAGCAAATTAGCAAATAGACTCTTAGCTTCCTATTTGTCTGAGTCTCAATGCAACTGTCCCCCTCAAACCTCTAGGCAGACCCGTGATATCATTCATTCAATTATGTAAAAATCAACACCTGCACTTTCATTTGTCACCATCAACTATCCCAAATAAACATGATGGACGGTCAAACCTCAAAAATCTGCTTCCCTAACTTGAGATTTAATTGGGAAAAAAAAAAAGGACAGAACACGATATACCACGTTATTGCCGCTTCCTCCTATCAAAAATATACAACACCAATTGGTGGCTTGTGTCAGTTCCATTGGTTTCTTGTCCAATAAGGCGGCAGCGGCAGCAGCGGGAAAACTCCAGAAGAAAGAATTATATTGATGATAACCCTCCACTTAAACAGTGAAACTCCTTTCCTTAAAGACACATCTACAGTAACAGCAGAAAGCAGCAACTACAAAGAGAGAGATATATGAAGTTACAAAAAATAGTCCGGAGTCTTTCGTGTAGTGTCAGGCTCAATTTGCCTGGGAGCTGGATCAAACTGCAGAAAATTCTGATCCATATTCTCTCCAATTTCCAGTATGGCAGCCATATTCCCACATCGATAACAATAATTTGGAGCACTAAAAACTGTCACCACATTCTTGTCCTTAAAGAGTCATCAAAATAACAGTCAGTGCATAGAATGAAATTGGTATCCTTAAATGTAAAAATTGTAATTGCGCATTTGCACTGAATCAAAATATAATGTCAGTTACCTGGCACCAATTGTACCCTTCCATGACAAGCTGGTGAGCTCTAGATATCAGGGAGAGACCATTGGTATGATTGAACTGAGCAGCTATATCCTGTCCAAATGTATATCCAGCACCACGTGGAGATATTCCCCAACCACAGCGATCATCTGGATCAGACCACAAGAGGTCACACATTGGTCCTTCATGCGGAACCTATAATGCATGAGTACAGACGTCAGGCAAAAGATGAAACATCCAAAAAGCCTAAAGCACGCAAGGCTGAAATAAATACTTACAGTTTATTCAACTAAAAAACTAATCAGAAAGAGAAAGCAGACATCATAGTAAGCCCAAGATGAAATGAAACATTTCCAAAGCAAAATAAGAGTATTACAAACTACAATAAAACAATTACAAAATCAAATAAACTATTAAATTATTTTTTATACCATCTTGTTTTTGAGAAAAGAATAGCTCTCTAACTCAGAAGCATGCTTCACGTAAAATATTCTTCATACCAAATAAATCATGACTCATGAGAGCTTGCAATAGCCATTTAACAACAAACAAACCTCCTGTATGCGATCCAAGGCCCGGATATTATCCAGTGTATCCAAAGAAGGTGAGAGGCCTCCATGCAAGCAGAAAATCTAAAATATACACATGGAAGTTAGACACTGGCATAAAGTAGTCAGAGAACTATTTTGTGACATATTTAACTCAAACCTGACTCTCAATGAGGGCAGTCAGAGGTAAATAATCAAACAGGTCGGTAAAGAACTTCCAGACATTGGCATTTCCATATTTTCTCAAGCATTCATCATAGAAGCCATACCTGAAAGCAGGTGAGATGAAATGCTAAGAAAACAAATAAACAATTTTTTGTGCTCAAAGAGAGAGTTTCATTCCCCTCCCTCCCCCCTCTCTCTTTTTTCATATCCCCCCAAACCATTAATAAATTGGTGTTAGCATGTGTAACCATGTAATTGGTGTGTCTCCTCATTCATTCAGATGCACCTTACAAGCTAGCTACAATGTTTCACTTACACATCCCTAGCCAGGCACCAGGGTTCATTTCGATAAAGTATAATCTTGCTATGCATTCACCATGCACTTCACAAATCTTTTTACAAAGTAGTGAAAAAATTACTATAACACTAGCCTCACCAATATGGTGTGTGTGTGTGTGTGTGTGTGTGTATGTAAAATAAAAGAAGAAATATTATTAACAAGAAGAGAAGGAAATGTCATTATATTTGCACATTGATTTCATTTGTAATGGCCTAATACAAAATAATACATCAGAATAATGGCGAGAAAGACAAAGAGAAAAAGAATGTCAAAATGTAATTATAAAACCAAGTTGCTGCTCCTAAAGTAGGCATGTTCGAAGTTTCCCTTGAAATAGATGGAACCTATGGACAAGTTTTATTGTGTAAAGCCAATGAATGCATAAGGGCAGCAACACACTTAACCTATTCTCAAATTTTATGCAGGATATATGCTAAAAACATGTTACATCTTTACATACCCAAATTACAATGAAACATAGAATGATAAGAAAATGTTCTTACACTTGAGTAATTTGACGGCTCTCATGATTTCCCCTGAGGATTGTAATTCTATCTCTATAACGGACTTTTAAGGCCACCAAAAGCGTAACCGTCTCCACTGAATAGTACCCACGATCTGCATAAATTTAGCCAATAGCATGAGGAAATGGTAGTGGTTCCCACATATGCCAAGACTATAATTTAAACATGAGGAAACGGTAGTAGTTCCCACATATGCCAAGACTATAATTTAAACATTATTAAAAGCAGTATGACAAAGAAAAGGATGATAGTGGCCAAAGCAGGCACTTATTATAGCTAAAACTTTTAACATCTTTAAATATTGAAGTTGTCAAGCCTCATATCCTTCTCCGAAAGACATCATCATGACGCCTGATTTTGACATCTCTATACTGAAAGAACAACCACTCGTGTAGTTGTGCTTCTTTTTATGCTGCAAGCAAATCTTGTCAAAGCTCAAAGGACTGGCTCTTTGACATTACAGAATACAGACCTTCACTTCTCACTGACATTTATCCTGTAAAAATCCTCTCACACAACTTTCAATTTCATTGGTCCATCAACAGTTCGATGAACAATCTTTTCCTTCTGTCACAAGTCATCTAATATACAAACTTAAAATTTTTAGAAAATCACAACAAGCAAGGATTATTTATAATTTATTCCATATTTAGTGCTCATATTTATATCTCCTCATTTCTTCATTGAGTTGTGCCACACTGCCACGCAACTCCCTAGAGTCACATAAAAGGATCAAACAACTACATTTTCAATTCCAAACCAGCCCTTTGCAAAATCCTATCATTGATGCATGGCAATCACTCTATCAAAAAAGGAGAATAGAGTCAGGAAGGAAGCAAGTTAGTTTCACCTAGCAATTCTCCTTCCAGCAAATGTTGTGTTAACGCATAACTAAGACAATGAGCTCAACTAGGATCAATGCTACAGACACAATATGGGGCTCATAAATCGAAATAACCAAGTTCATATCATGTCATGAATAAGTCAAACACAAAAACCAACTAACGTAATACCCAACTAAAAAAAAAAAAAACACACCAGTATGACATGATCACGGAAAATCCTTGAAACTGATTCCAGATTATGGAAAAAGGCCAATTACTCAAATCAAGCAGGCTGAATGCAATACTTCAATGGTCCCATAACAACATACCCCTATATTTAATTTTCGAAACCGATGTAGCCAGATAAAAACTCCCACAAAAGGAAACAAAAAAAAACCGCAGTTTCTACTTTCTAGAGAACATCATAAAACGGCAACAATGAGCAAAGCGCTAAGAACATCATCCTCAAAGGCTCCAAAATTCAAAACGTTGAAACAGAATCCCAAAATAAAATCAAAACAAAGAAAAATAAATAAATATAAAAAATCCAACTTCAAATCAAATCCAATACGAAGCTACCAACCTCTTTATTTCTTTAATCTCCATAAAAATAAAAACCAACGAAATAAGAACAATATAATAATAAATTATAAATTATAAATTATAATACACCACGGAACATTTTCTCTAGAGCAAAATCGAACCCTTACATCGAGGCCAAACCAGAACAACATCAAATTCAGCTGACGGAACCAAAAAAAGAAACGAATTTTAAAGAAAAAAAAAAACTGACCTACATAATCGCCCATGAAGAGGTAATTGGTGTCAGGAGCGTTGCCTCCTATTCGGAAGAGCTCGATGAGATCGTAGAACTGGCCGTGGATGTCGCCGCACACCGTCACGGGGCACTTGACAGGCTGGACGTTCCACTCCTCAACGAGAATCGCCCTCGCCTGATCGCACAGCGACTTCACCTCCGCCTCCCCCAGCGCCTTGCACTCCATCAGCAGCTCTATCTGCCGGTCCAGATCCGCGTGAGACGGCATCGTTCTCTCTCTCTCTCTCACACACAGATCCAGAACAGTTCCGAGATCGTTGTTCGTTCCTGCAAGATCTCGATCGGTGATTTTCGCGAGAAGACACCGAATCGGTCGGGGTTATTCTGACCGGAGAGTCGCCGGCGGCGACTAGCGGAGGAGGAGCGTCGGGGAGGTGGTTCCGCTGATTCGAAACGCTCGAGGAAGAACAAAACGTTTCGGAGAAGGGGATGGGATTGGTTTCTTCTCTGGCCTCTCAATCATTTCATATTTCCGTTCGTGGCTCTCTCTCTCACTCTGTTCCTCTTTTCTTTCCGTAGATCGCAGTTTTTCTTTTTTTTTTTGTGTTTCTCTGTAGAAGAAAAAACAAATAAGGAGCAAAAACAGTGAGGGTGCGATAGGAATGTCGTATTAAGCATGATAGGATAAGAATAAGATAGTATATTATATGATAATTTTATTTATTTTTTAGTATAGTTAATATGTTATATAAGATTACCTATCAAACCTCACTTATATATCAAAATAATAGATAATTTAATCCAATATAGAGAGGTTATATTAGGATTGATTAATTTTTTATATTTAAGGATTATTTTATTTTTTAATATATTTTATTAAAAAAATAATTATTAAATAAATAATAAAAAATAAAAATCATAGAAAAAATAATATTATTTAATAAAAAATTAATAATAAATAAATATTTTTAAAAAAATAATTATTCAAACTAATATAAAAAATATAAGAATAAAAATTTATAAATAAAATAAATAAATAATATTTAATATAAATTTAATTATATATAATAAAAAATATAACCAAATATAAGAATATGATATTAAAATTACTTAAATTTTGATGTATAAAAACTTTCATTCTATTCCTCTCTCTCTCACACACACATAATTTTTATATTATGAAAAAATATTAAAAATAAATGAATAATTTTTAATATAAAATTATATTTATATATAATAACAAATAATTAAAATAATTATAATAAATATTTAAATAATTATATTAATTTTTAAATTTTAAATTTAATATTAAAAAATTATATTTATTATAATTTTTTTAATTATATCGTATATAATATAATATTTTATATAATGACATATTAAATATTATATAATATTAAATTTTTATCAAGTTTTATACTATCATATATGCCAAACATGTCATGAGAGGAACAAAAAAGGATAAAATAAAAAGGAATTTTCTTTTAATAACAAAAAGGGAATTTTCCTTATTTTATTATATTTTAAGCTCAACTTGTGATGAGAAAAAAGAAGCAGGAAATTGCCGCGATGGTGGGGGAGTCTGCCAGTCAGAGCTAACACAATGAAAGGAAAATGAAACTCCAATGCAAATGAAATGGCACTACAATAATGAAATTTGTTGAGTAAATTATTGGTATTTTTCAAAAAAGCAAGTATATTTTCGTTCTAATTTTTTAACTGTTTATTTTATTAAATATTTCAAGTTAATTTTTAAAAAGATATAAGACATTAAATTAGTTTAAAGGAAAAGAATTTAAATGGTAGAAAAATAATTCTCATGAAGAAAACTATATAATTCATGTACACTCGAAGTCAAATGATGATAAAATAAAATAAGCTAAAGTATTATAATTTTATAAGTGATTTAAATAAGTCAACTATTTCAGAAAGTATATAGGTTTGAACTATTGATATTAAAGATAAACTTTGTTTGAAATTACAATTTATTTTTGCCGCTACCAATCATTTTTAAGTTATCAATTTTATTATTATGTATATATTTTTTATAATTAATTTTGATGCATTTTAGATTGATTAATGCTATATTATCAACTTATAATACATGTTTTTATTTATATTGGTTGCTGATTTATTTTTGTATTTTTTTTTAACATGTTAGGTATTGTTTTTTATTTTTTGAAAAAATAACATAACCCAATTATCCGACCTTATCTTGCCTTCTCTAGATCATGTTAGTTGGTTCAGGTTACATTTATTTATTTATTTATTTAACAAAACTATCCTGCTCAATCCAACCGTAAATAATTGATTTTGATTTTATATTCTTTAAAACCCGACCAATCTAATAATTTATATGTAGCCCTATGAATTCTTAAACAAACCTTGTATTCTTTTTCAAAAAAGTAATGAACATTAATTTAGTTTTAAAATCTATACTTCAATATCAAATCATTTCTTAAATTAATAAATATTTTATATTATAAAAAAATAACTTAATCTTAAAAATTCTTGAAAATTTAATTTGATATCATGTTTTTCAAAGATTAATTCAAATAGTTATTTTTTTTATAATGACATATATTCTCCCATCTAAGTGTTCTTTTTTATTTTTGGGAGGTTGTATTCTCTCATCTAAGTTGGCTTTTGTAGAAGAAGTTTCATTGTACTTTTTTATTTGGGTTTGGCATTGTTATACTTTTCTTTTATGATAATTGGAGCTTAAAGTTGGGCCTATTCACTTAATAAGAGTTTGTTTGCATGGAGGAAAGAAAATGAAAGGAAAGACATTGAGAGGAAAGAAGTTTAATGGAAAGAAATTGAGTAGATTTATAATTTTTTATAGGTAAATTTGGATGAAAGGAAAATGAAAAGAAAGGAAATAGACGAAGAATTATTTTCTCTTGTTTGTGCATATAGAGAAGTGAAAGAAAAGAAAAAGATAATGCTGTAAAATGATAATTTTACCTTTATGCTATTAGAAAAAGTATTTCAACCATAAATATAGAGTCCTATAAAAAAAATAAGTGAAAACATAAAAGTTAATGTAATTTTATCATAAATTTATCTATCAAAATAATATAAATAAATATAATAAAAATTGACCTTCTATATCTATACAAAAGCATTGATGTCTACATTTTTAATTTCTGCTTGATAATTATATTAATTAATATCAAATAAAAATTTTACTATTTTTAATTTAACAGTTTAAAATAATATCAACCTATTAAATTAAACTAATATTAATAATACCAAAAATATTATTTAGTTATTACTTAAAAATACTACTTAAAAATATGTTCTACAACTAAATAGTACTAAAAATATTATTTATCTATTATTTAAACTTTTAACACAATATAGGAGAAAAATCAAAACTTGTATATAAACATTCAACTCTTTTACAAGAAAATAAAGGGGGAAATAGAGAAAAGAAGGATTTAACGCCTTCACTTCAACGTGAATGCTAACATATAAGAGTGCATAACCAGAGTGCAACTTAAGTCCAATATATATTAGAAAAATAAGCTAACAAGATCTAAAATACAAAAGATAAACTACACTAAACGATGACTAATTAAGGGTTACTCTCAAAGTAGAGATACATGCAATAAAGATAATAAAATAAAATCCTAACATATGCTAAGCCCAATCATGATCTGTAGCATCCTTTCCATCGTTATCAGTTGAATCATCGCAATCATCCGTGTTTAAACAAGGCATTTGGTGATAGACGAATGGCACAGTGGTGAACGATGGTGGAACAAGACGTTCATATCTTGTGATACCAAAGTGACTCCTAAAGGACCCTATGTCTCCCTTTAAGTAGCTCATACGGTATCCAAGATGATTAATCTGCTGCCCAAGAGTGTCAAACCATTGAGAAAACTATTGGCCAAAGCTGTCAAGTCACACCCCAACAAAAAATTTAAGATCTCTCTTCCTTGTGACAATTTCGCTAATATAGGGAGGAGGAGGAGCAGAGTCAGAAACTCGTGGGCGTGACGGAGTCCTTTCTTGTTGCTCTTGTTGCCATTGAACCTTGGTAAGAACCCATTGATTTTGTTGCTTTTGGAAGCCCATTCTAGCCATGGTAGTTGTCCCAATGGTGTGACTTCGCTTGGGTGACTCCATTGTTTCACCGTCTAAGGATGCATTGAATTGCTTAATAATGCAAGTGATGAATGAGGCATATGGAAGAGCTTCACTATCTTTCTTAGGCAATATCATATAAAATCTCACAAAGCTAGCCCAATCAATATATCGGCCAGTCATAAATTCCCACATGACTACAGCATCACTTTCAGTTAATTGAGCAAAATTATGAAGCCTAGGGCATAGAGTTCGTACATAAATGTAGTGCATTACACAATTATGTAATGTCATAGACCCAGCAAGTATTCTACCAGTTACAGATCATTTTCTTGGTATCCTCAAAATTATAATTTACTTTCCATTCATTAGGCACAATTCCAAAACATGGTTCTCCCTCAGATGTTAACCAGTCAAATTAAAAAACAGTCCAGCATCAACAGAAATTGGAATTTTCTTGACTTCAAAGATTATGCAATTATTACTAATTTCCAAATTTAAGTAAAATATCCTAACCAAATAGGATAAACATTTTTCTTCAAACTCATAAACTTGACCAATCTTAAGGATTTAAATGTAGCATAGCAATCAAAGTTCTCATCTTCAAAGAAACCCAAATCCAAATATTTTGGCTCAATGATATCTCTAGGTTTGTAATTTGTCAAATACCTCTATTTTTGGGCCAAAGTTAGAGAAGTAATCAGGAAGCCTCAATGGTGGAGAAGGAAAAGGAGCATTGGATGGCTGTACAGTGGCAGAGCGAGTGGTGGTGAATCTCCCCCGTGGTTGCGGACTTGGGGTGCTTCCTTTGGGGGCTATCAGAATTGGCCATTTCAGTGATTTTTGGTGAGATTTGATTAGTGAGTTTTGTAAAGGGGAGAAAGGTAAATATTTTGGGAGTTAAATAAGTGAATTTGGTTGAGAGATGCGGGAGAAATCAAAGAGAGAAGCTGGAGAGAAAGTTGGTCGAGAGGGAAAAGAAGGTGAAAGAGTGAGAGGGGGTTTTTGAATAAAGGGCAAAGAAAGCTCAATGGAGGCTTTAAATCCCAATTGCAATTCATTATATGTATATGTAATCGATTACAAATACTTCATTGCCAGCCTTTGCAACGTACAACATCTCTGGTAATCGATTACAATAGCAATTGTAATTGATTACAATTACCATTTTCCAGCCTTTGCAGCAAACAGCATCTCTCATAATCAATTACAATAGCAATTATAATCGATTACAACTACTTAATCTTGGCAAATGTGTGCATTTCGACTCTTGTTCTTAAGTCTTCGATTACAATCACAAGTGCTAATATGAAATAGTCTTTAACCACATCAAAATTGTATTAACAAAGAAAGCGTACGGCTAATATTATATCATATACATAGCATTAAACTCTGAAATATCACTAGTACATACATTAACTTGTACACACCAATCAAATCTTAAATTATAACTGAGATCTGATGAGTCAACAAAAAATAACAATGATGCACCTAGCAAAACTAACATTAGAGCACCAACTTCTTTCATCAAGTCATAGCTATGTCAGTCACAAAATATAAAGTAGTGCAGGCATCATAGTTCCTAAAGCCAATAGCTACATCTGTCACAAAATACTCTGACATTACTAGCATCATAGTTCCTAAAGCGCACCAACCTCTTTCATCAACTCATACAATGTGCTCAGGCATAGTTCAAAGGGAACACCAAAAAACTCTTGTTTTGCTTTGTCTTCTCTAGATAAGAAGCAATAACACCTCATACGTAGCTCAGGCATAACACCCAATTTCTCTAACTCAAACCACACCTCATTCTAGAAGTAATATCGAGGCCTACTTTGTTCAAGAATTGCAAGCTCTTTTTCATTTATCTGAGCTTGCTTTTTAGCTATCACAACATTCTTTTTAGCTATCATAGAATTTTTTTCAACTATCACAACTTACTTTTTAGCTATCATAGCTTGCTTTTTAACAATTTCAATTGATCTCTGATAGTAATAATTCCCATACTTCATAACATTTGTCAACTCTCGAATATCCATAGTCATCCTTTCCATTTTTGTTCAATTAAATGTGTGTTTGGGAGCATGTTTGGGCTCCTTAGAATTGATTCTAGACTCCTAGAATTGATTCTAGAGGTTTTTTTATGATATTTGGTTATCCATTCTCAGAATCAATTCTGGTATCTAGAATTGATTCTGGAAGAAGTGAAAATTTTTTACTTTTTGTCATAATCATTTTTATAGAGGAAATACCAAACATAAATTACTTTACCTCAAAATCAATTTTACGAAAGCAAAACCAAACACACTATAAATCATTCATTGGTGCTTTACACTTAGCACCTCTTGATGATGTTTCAGGAGACCTGTTTGATTGGTCTGAAATACCAAATTCAGGACTATAACTCATAGAATAGTTAGCTAAATGAGGAGTGTGTTGCCCATCATTCCACCCAGACTCAAAATTTTAGTAACCATCATCATCATTCAAATCAATTGTTTCTTTATTCTTCTCCCATCTCTTGACCTTTTCTTTTGCACTTTCAGCCTGTTTTCCCGTTGCCTGTCTGTACCATATATCTTAAAGAGTTTGTCATAATATTTGATTGGAGTTTGCATCCACTTTTTTGCATCTGGTTTTGCCTATAAGTAGAATAATAATAATTATATATATAAGTATAATTATTCAGGTTGCAAGGGTCTAAATTCTAAATAAATAAATAAATTAACACAAAAGAATTACCTTAACAAATTCTTCCAAAACTTCAAGTTTAGCCTCAAACATCTTTGTAATTGGATTCCAAGAAAATTTGCTAAGGCCGTGAAATAAATCATAACAAACTCCAAAGTGATCCTTTAAGTTCTTTAGCCTATTCTTAAGATTATTCTTATGAAGGTGGTTCCCAAATGAAGATTTCAGGACTGCAAATGTATTGCCATATGCAGTTGTAGTAAATGTATCATCCACTCTATTCCTTTTGCCATATTCCTATATCAATGCATCAAGGAAAGTTGCATCCATCTCATCGATCCATCTTAATGTGTCCTTGCTTGAGGTGTCACCTTGACTTGCTGTTTTCTTTGAAAAATAGAAGACAATCTCCTATAAAACAACAACTTAATAAGTCAAGTGGAAACAATTGAATTACTAATAATTAGACAATAAGTCATAAAATGAAATACATTGAATAATAACACACCAAGTCATTTATTTGGCACATTACAGTTCAATTAAGTTCAAATCGAAACCAAAATAACACATCAATCCAATCAGTTCACACATTACAATTAAGTTCAAATCTCAATAAGATTTTTTCCATTGGGGGGGTCTCAGCATCCCATTTGATAGTCTGCCCACATTTGGCCAGTCATATTATCCCTTATCCCTTAACACTGCTCCTTGCCTATAGTCTTCATCTTATTCCTGTCGAACAATGTCATGCTCTTTTGGATCATTCTCTTGTAGTTCTCGGTCCACTGGAGCTATCAAATGTGGATCAAGATCTGCACCCATTAAAAAGTTGTGAAATAAAAAACAAGCACGCACAATTTTAGTCGTAGTCTCCAACTCATAATGTGGTTTGGTGCCACTTGCAATTTTTGCAAATCTCTTCTTCAAAACCCCAAATGATCTTTTAATTACATTTCATAATGAAGCATGATGAAGATTAAGTAGTTCCTTTTTGTTTTCGAGACCATGTCGAGCATACCCTTTTAGGTGATATCTAACACCTCGATATGGTGTAATTAAATCATGCTTAAGCATGAATCCAGCATCTCCAAGATAAAATTTACCTACAAAATTGTTCCTATGAAATTATTATTTAACAAATATATAGTCACCATAATAAAATCTATGTACAAAATATTTACGACAATCTTCTTCCATTAATAAGCTAACCTTGTGGAATTTTAAGGCTATCATCCCTTAATAATGCATTCTTGAGAGTTTTTGAGTCAGATGCAGTTCCTTCCCACCCAATTAATACATATGTAAATCTCATATCAAAATCACATGTAGCTAGTACATTTTGTGTCGGCCACTCTTTTCTTCCCCAAAATCAGGGTTGATCTGCTATTGGCACTTTGACACGAAAATGTGTCCCATTTATAGCTTCAATACAATCCTAAATAATAGTATATTAGTTGATAAAGTAACATGAAATTAGTTATATCTGACAAAAGCATATATTCATATAAATGTACAAGTATCAATACCTTGAAATAAGAGTAGAATCTATTATTATGAAGAATCCCTGGGGGAATAATTGATCTTGAAGGTTGCTGAAGAAACTCATCCTCGAGCAAAATAATAGCCCGTAAAATAGCATGGAAGTGGTGGCTAATTGTCTCTCTGGACCGGTGGAAGAAAAAAGAGACTATTCTATTTTTGACATTATGGGCTATAATACGCAAGAATCTAACAACTTGCTTCTCAGCTGTAACATGTACAGTATATTTCACACTATCGGCTGCCCTTAATTTCTCACATAATTCATGAAATGCATGAGGGCCTATGCCTGGACTTATGGGCTATAAAGTAGCCTGGACTTGTTCTTGCCCAACAACTTTGTCCTTTACAGGTTTGTCGACTCTTGTAGACATCAATTTTAATAGATGTAACATGTGCATAATATAACATAGTAGTTTTATTGTGCATAGTCGCCTATGCCTTTCCCAATCCTCGTTCATAAGCATTAATATATGTCGTTGATTTTCAACCCCAAAATTAAATATTTGGTTTAGTGGGAAATCACCATCAAAGATATCTTCCATGTTGCTGGCAGTAGAATTTTCTTGATGAGCATCCCCGTCCATTTAACAAGCACTTTGTTGTTTCGAATGTACATTTCATAGAGATACAACATGACACAGAAGAAAAAAAAATATAAAATCATTTGTTAAGCACAACTATCTAACAAATTTATAAATAAATAAGTTAAAGAATCTTTTCTTGAAAAAATGTTGAGTTACAATTGAATTAAATCTAAAAGCTGATACTCAGCCTAAACTAACACACCGTATTTGTTAAATATAATTTCAAGAGATATACTATCTATACTTAATCTAATTTCAATATATATATAGCCTTCATACCCTACCACCATCACATTACACACATTCATATAAACAAGTAGCACAATAATAAACTGATTGAAATTGAATCTCAATGACCAAAATCAAACCCAACAATAAAATTTGTATTAAATCCACCTCTTCCATTAAGCCCAATAACTTTTCCATTTGACTATACTACATAATTTTGACAGTTACCCCCTCTCTCTAGGGAATGTGCCAAGGAAGCATCACAAAGATAAGGCAGTAGCAGCGAACAACAATGCCCAAACGTAATTAGAAAGAAGGAAGGCAGCATCAACAAACAAACTTGATGGAGCAGCAGCAATAGAGAAAGAAGGCCGCGATGGAAGGTAAAGGCGCACAGGCAGTGGCGATGGAACAATGGGGAAAGATGAAAGAGATGAAAGAGAGAAAGAGATATGGAAGTGAGGAGGGCAAAATGGGAAAATGAAATATCCTACTCCTTTCTCCACAATTTTTCACTCGACAGTGGGGGAGAATTTTGCACTGTTCATGTAGGACCCACGTACTACTGTGCACTGTTTAATTTTTGTTTCCCAATTTTTTCCCACAACTAAACAAAGGAAGTAATGCCCTTTCCTTCTTATTTCTTTCCCCTCCCTTTCTTTACTTTCAAAATCCTCCCAACCAAACACAGCGTAAGTGATTATTTTTCTCTTGAGCATATACGAACTAGAAAATGAAAATAATTGTGTAGAAATTACACTACACGATATACTTTTAATCTATGTAAATTCATAACGCTAATGCAGTCATGTGAATGACCAAAGAAAAGCATACCTTGCAACAATATATTAGATTAATCTTAATTTCTTTATCATTTCTATTTTGTAGGCCTTTTCTATTAATTTTTTTGAGTAAATAGGGTGATAAGACCAAGGTGAGCAACAATGGATATGTTTTCTTGCATTTTGTGCATATTTTATTCGGTATGTTATCATGTTTAGGTTTATTATTTCTTAAGTTTTCCAATATTAATTTCATTGTTACATAGCAACCTTTAAATCAAAGTTCTTTGATTTGTAAACCCCATATTTAGTCAAGGTATCTTTGATTCATATATATTGATTATAACAATCTAAATTTCGGAATAGTTTTTAATGAAAAGATAATTTGAATAACATTTTTATTAAAATTATTAATATATAATGAAAAAATAAAAATAATAAATAAGTTGAACTTTTTCCAATATAAAAATTCATTGTTAATTTACACGGGCACCATACTAGTTTATGATAATTGGAGCTTCAAGCTGGGCCCTGGGCCCTCGTATATTCATCTGAACTAGACTGAAGCCTGGCCAAAAATATGTGCACTGCGATCGTTTATTGTCTTATCAGCTCATGAGCCCTTTTAAATTGAAATTGACATCGGCAAATTAGTGTATTTGTTTTTCTACAAATATTGTTCTGTAGGACCCCAAGCCCAATGTCCTATTTCCCCACCTCACGTACCCAGGTTGAGAAGTCCACGTATCCAAGGCCACTTGAGTTTGACCAAAAAGAAAAACACCCCCACTTGAGGGCGCAGATAATCTGATTTGACTCAAAAAAAAAAAAAAAAAAAACACAAAAAAGGGACATAGCTCATCTATAATCTATATCTATAATCTTTCTATAATATATATATTGTGACCTGCTTCTATTAAATACTTTGCCCCGTGCTGCACTATCATGCATTTGATTTCTCTACAAAATACGACATTTTATTCTAAATTAATTTTTAATTTTATTCTCAATTAATCAATTCCTGATTGATGTTATTTTCTTTCATGCATTTGACTTCCTGATCAATATTTACTTTCTCAATTTATCAATGATGATTAAATTGCAAGTAATACCATTTCTAATTTTTTTTCACAAGGATAAAGGAGGGGGAATGAGAGTCGAATATGAGATATCTTAAACTCAATTAGATATGTAAGAAACAATTATTAGATCGTGGATTTAATTGCATACCATTTTTAATATTTACACAAGTCATGCTATTAGTTTTAATATTCTAATTATTTCTATCAAATACTTATTGTAAATATATATTCCATAGAGAATTTAATCTTATATTTCTATCTTTGAAACTAATTATTGCACGATTCATACTATTAATTTTAATATTTTATTAGTTTTGATTTTCTTGAATTTAATTTTTTTAAAAGTGAAGGAGTTTTTTAGGGCCTGTTTGACAATTGCATTTAAAAACTGTTTTTGATTTTTAAAAATAAAAAAACAGAAAAACATGTTTGGTAACCTGTTTTTCATATTGGCTTTTAAAACTAAAAAACAAGTTATGAGTTTTAAAAACAAGAAACCCAAAACAGTTTAAAGTTGTTTTTGATTTTTAGTTTTTAAGAACGATAGAAAATACGGTGGCATGAATGTAAATATATTGTTTTATTGTGTTCGCCTTTTGTTCGATTCTCATCTCGGTGAAAAAAAACTCCCTTCTGTTCTCTTTTTTATGTCTCATCCCTTCCTTCTTATCTCTTTTAGAAGCAGGTCATGGCAACCACCGGTCCCTGAAGCTGTTACTGGAAAGAAGGTAACCATTTCTTCAGATTATTTTAATTGGTGTTCCTATTGCTGTTGTTGTGGAGTTGCTGCTTTTGTGCTGCTACCTATTCACCATGGCTTGGCAGTGGGTGGCTACACGGGCAGCGATGTCAACGGCGACATGGCTCTGCGGCGGAACCAGACAAGGTGATGGCGGCACGGGGTTCGCGGTGCAGCGCAGCTGTCCATGACGCGACGTCTGGTGCGGCAGCGTTCCGGCGAGACGGCGGGTCTGGTTCAGGAGAGGGAGGATGAAGCTGCGTTTGGGTCAGGATCCCACTCATTTGCTGTGTTCTTCTACTCCCTTTACGCTGTAGCTTCTGGCTATGTGTCACCTCTGTCTACTAATTTATACAGGACATGCCTGAACAAATAGGCTTGGCAAGTCTAAACATGGTTGCTAATTTAATTGAAACACTGCCTGTGAAATCAAAACATTTCAATTAATGTACAACCATATTTAATTAGATTAATAAAAAATTCTGCATTTCTCCACTACTACATCTGGCCCCCACGTAGAGCAGTAAAATATTATTGGCAGCACCATAAGTTGATGCAAACCTGTGTCCATATGAAAGTATGGATTTCTTTTGCTTTTTTCTAATAATGTTCTTAGCCATCATCCATTAGGATTCCATGAATTTGAGCATAACTATATGCTTTAAAGTCCTAAAAACCTTACACAATTCAGTCCTTTGTCCACATGCCACAAGCTTGCAATGCACTTGAGCCATGTCTCGGTGGCTTAAAATAAAGTTTTAGTGATATATCTTGTGCATTTCGACACATTCACAAAGGTCTGACCAAATGCACATGCTTTGACAAACAGTTGAATGATAAACAGGCAAAACATGATTGTGTACCTGGCAAATCAAATCCCCAATTAATGTCAAAATTGCAGATGTTGTAGCTTTTACTGCAACAAGGTATTTTCCAAGAAGTGCCAAGTACCTGTAGTGAAGTCATGTTAGATTTCGGAAAGCAAGTTAGAGCCAATACAAATAGCTTGTAAAGCAAAGACTAGGAAACCAATTGTAAGATGGCTCCGACTTCTGTGCGCTTTGCAATAGCGTATCATAAGGTGGAGATTTGTGAAGTGTATCGATATATTAATCATTTATAATGTATTATAATAATATATTAAGTTAAAAAAATTAAAAAATATGATTAAATATGTTTTAAAAATTATTTTTTATATACTAATAGTATAAAATTATATTGATAATATAAAATAATTTTATACTATCAATATAATATTACACTAATAGATAGTATAAAATTATATTGATAGAAGAAAATTATAATGATAAAATTTTTATGAATTTTAGAAATTAATTTTTATATATTAATAGTATAAAATAATTTTATACTATTAGTGTAAAAATATACTAACAGAGTAAAATTACACTGATAAATTTTTTTGATTATATTGACAGTGTAAAATTATTTTATACTGCCAGTATAATTTTATACTGTCAGTATATGATAATTAATTTTTAAAATATATTTAATTATATTTTTGTAAATTTTCTTAAAATTAAATATTACTGCAGTGCATCATAGGTGATTGAAGTATCGATATACCTCACAATCTCACCATCAGATTGTAAGGTGCACCATTCTTTTTGATCAACGAAATGCACCATAAAACACGCCTTGTAAGATGTGTATATGGCAAGGCACCCCATTCCCCAACAAAAAATAAATAAATAAATCATTAACACTAAGGAAGGGGTGGGTGCTTTCTGAATTGTCTTTTTCTTATTGATTGGATACTATGGCACCTTTTTTATTTTGATAGAAAATGTACTCTTATGCGCTACAAATGAGGGACATATCATAATTTTGACAATTATGGCCAATACAAAGTAGGATATAGATTCATATTTATGAAAAAAAGGGAAAAAAAAGAAAAAGAAAAAAGTCAACTTTAAATAAGATGATATATTTTTATCGAATAGAATAATTATTCATTGATTATATATTAAACTTGATAATATTATGTGTAAAATTGCTTGTTCGTTGATTATTATGTAATGATATTGTTAATTTGCATTCTTGTTAGAGTTAATGCTTGCGCACTAATTTAGGTTTATTTTATCTAGTACATTCTAATTACCCATATATCGGAGACTTTCTTCCACCTTACAGAGGTGAACAATATCATGCACAAGAATTTTATGGTCAAGACAAACAAGCTAGAGCTACTGAGGAGTTATTTAATTTTAGGCACTTATCTTTAAGAATAATAATTGAATGTTGTTTTGGAGTACTGAAAGTAAAATTCTCCATTTTAAAGCTAATGCCACCATACAAGCCTTCTAGGCAATGCCTTATTGTCATAGCTTGTTGTGCAATTCATAACTATATGCGTAGGTGGAAAATGCGTTATAGATTATTTAGAGAATGAGAAAATATAAATTCTTGCGAAATTGAAACTCAGAATGACAACACAGATTTGGAGGTGAATTTCAATAATGACAACATTGCAAGATTAACTAATAATGTTGCAAGGAAAATCGCAAGGTATTATGATCGAATTGTAAATTGGATGTAGGAATAAGAACATAATGCATAGTATATAAATAGATTTATGAATATAAAAATGCATCAACTTGTATTAAGACTTTATTTGTTGAGACTTTATGATAATATTTTGTATCAAATTTATTATTATATTAAATTATGCTATTATATGTTTGCTACTTTTAAAAAAATATTTGCCAAACAAGTTTTTTGTTTTATTCCTTTTAAAACTTGTTTTTAAAAACAATTATCCAAATAGATTTTTTGTTTTTTATCATTAAAAAACTGTTTTGAGGGTAAAGTTATCAAACAGGTTTTTTTTTGTTCTTTTATTCTTTAAAATTGAACTTAAAATGATATTTTAAAACAGATTTAAAAAACTTAAAAACAAAAACACTATCAAACAAGCTCTTACTTTCTTTTGTTTTTCAAAAAAAAAAATCAGATACTAGTTTAGAGTAGGTATCTTAAGTGCTCTTTTTAACTCGAGGACCAATACAGTGCTTGATAATATAAAATTAAAAAAAATTAGTGAAATTATTTTTTCATCCTTGCCTTCTTCTCTCCCCAACCCTCCTTCCTCCCTCAGTCATCCATGCCCACATCCACATCATCAAGGATAGTGACATGGTATGAGGGATTTCAAGACTTTGCTGAGGGCACAAGAAGAAAAGGGTTAGAGGTTATGTTGCACAACCGTGAAGCAGGGTTGAGGTTGAGCGGAGGCAGTGACTTGGGCGGCAAACTCGATGCGACACAGAGCAGTAGTTGACGTGGTGTGTTGTGATTCAATCTGGGTCGCAGTGTGAAAGGTATCAGGCCAAAGGCTAGGAGAAAGAAAACGAGAGAGAGATGAAAAGTAAGAAAGATAGAAGATGATGATTCTGATTATTACTCTTGTCAAATTCTGAATACAACACATGTATATATACATCTGCACATAGCTTGCGCTGCACGTTTCACACACTTAGCTAACTAACATAACTACCTATAGCTAGCACCTAACTAACTTCAACTAACTTACAACTATTATAATAGTGTTCAATGGTCTTCATCCTTTTTCCCTTTCATCCCCCTTCAAACTCAGCTGGGAAACGTCTTGAATGCTAAGTTTGGCACGAAATAAATGAAACTTAGAGGAGGAAACTGCCTTTGTAAAGATATCTGCAAGTTGCACATTTAAGGGAATATGACTAATCCGAATATGCCCTTTTGTTACATGATCTCGAACAAAATGAAGATCGAGTTCGAAATGTTTAGAACGAGAATGCAGGATAGGATTGGTGGCTAACAGAATAGCCCCCACATTGTCACAATATAGTATAGGAACCGAATGAGGAACCTGAAGCTCAGCTAGGAGGGAACGAATTCAAAGGATTTCAGCAATCAGGGAAGCTATACCTTTGTACTCTGCTTCAGTACTGAGTGTTGCTTCTTTGAGGACCAAGATATGAGGTTCTTGCCTAGATAGACACCATATCCAGCAGTGGACTTGCGATCATCGGGGTCAGACCCCAGTCAGAATCAGAGTAGCCAGTGAAAGGAAGGGATAAACACTTATGCAAATGTAAACCAAAGGTAGAAGTGCCACTAAGATACTTGAGAATACGTTTGACTACTTTCCAATGAGTGTCTAAGGGGTTTTGCATGAACTAACACACTTTATTAACACAAAAT
Organism: Pterocarpus macrocarpus; assembly: GCA_031439585.1. Classification (NCBI taxonomy): domain Eukaryota; kingdom Viridiplantae; phylum Streptophyta; class Magnoliopsida; order Fabales; family Fabaceae; genus Pterocarpus; species Pterocarpus macrocarpus. Next base: position 59,526,979 of record CM062520.1, on the reverse strand, counting down.
GCCAACTCAGGTCTAGTAATTGTAACATACTGCAAACTGCCCATAATTGACCTGTAGAGACTAGGATCAGAGAAAGACATACCATCGGAAGATGACAGTTTTAGATTTGAAGTCATTGGAGTGGCATATGGTTTGCATTGAGACATTTGAGCCTTGTGCAAAAGATCCTTAATGTATTTAATTTGAGACAGTAGTAAACCCCCAGTCGCAGTTGGATGTACCTCAATCCCAAGAAAGTAATGAAGTGGTCCCATATCCTTCAAGGCAAATAATGAATTTAAACTCTGAATGAGGGCAGTAACATCTCTCGCAGAATTGTTTGTGATGATAATATCGTCCACATAGACCAAGATATAAATGATAGAGGTGGGAAGCACCCGAGTAAAGACAGACACATTAGATTTGGTAGCCGTGAAACCAAGCTGATGGAGAGCTGTAGATAATTTTGAGAACCAGGCCCTTGGAGCCTGTTTAAGGCCATATAAGGCCTTAGTGAGCTTGCACACTAAGTTGGAACCCTCTACCTTGAAGCCTTTTGGCTGAGCCATATAGACATCTTCTTGTAATTCTCCATTAAGAAAGGCATTGTTGACATCCAACTGCCTAATGGTCCATCCCTTAGATAAGGCCAAAGTCAAAATCAACCAAATTGTAGTTGGCTTCACCACAGGACTGAATGTCTCTATGTAATCAAATCCTTGTTGTTGATTAAATCCCTGAGCAACCAATGTCGCTTTGTATTTGCTGATGGAACCATCAGGGTGATATTTCACTCTGAATACCCACTTGCTGCCTATGGCATTCCTAGTTGGGGGCAAAGGAACTAGCTCCCAGGTCTTGTTTCTCATCAGAGCAACAAACTCTTCCTCCATAGCTTGCTTCCAATGAGGTATTGATAAGGCTTCCTTAGCAGACTTTGGTTCAAGAGAGGCAGTATACACCTTTGGCTTTCTTATCCCAGCCTTGGCCTGAGTTCTCATGTTGTGGTTGTTTTTCACTAGTGGCTTATTAGTGGGAGCTGCATGAGGGACTGCAAGTGTTATGGAGACCACAAGGGTTATAGAAACAGATCTTGGAACAGGTGCAGAAACACTGATGGTACTACAGTAGGAACTGAAGGCAAATTTTGTAACAATGGGATGGAAGGAACATCAGATGGAAATATTGATGCAGGAACTAAGGAGGCAGCCAACAAAAACCCTTCAGGGTATTCTTTAAAAGGGAAAACTATCTCATCAAGCATCACATGTTGTGTGATAAAGATTTTACCAGATAGTGAGAGACATTTGTAGCCTTCATGATGAGGAGAAAACCCCAAGTTGACACATGGTTTTGACCTAAATGCCAATTTGTGCTTGCTGTAAGGTCGAGTGTGAGGGAAGCATAGACAACCAAACACCCTTAGCAACTTGTAGTCTGGGGATTTGTTAAACAACTTCTCAAAAGGAGTCAGAAATTGTAGCAAAGGAGTAAGTAGCAGATTAATCAAATGAGCTGCTATGACAAAGGCCTCCCCCCCCCCCAGTAATGTAGAGGTAAGGAAGCAGCAACAAGTAAAGTGAGCCCCATGGTTGTAATATGTTTGTGCTTCCTTTCAGTTGTGCCATTTTGCTGATGCACATAAGGACAAGAGAATCTATGTATAATACCTTCAGATTTCAAATGATTAGACAAAGCTAGGTATTCTTTAGCATTATCAGATTGAAGCATTTTAAGTTTTGCACTAAGTTGGAGTTCAGCCATTTTCTTAAATTGCAAAAAGATGGACAAAAGTTGAGACTTGTTATGCATCAAATAGATCCAAGTAAACTTGGAGTATGCATCAACAAAATGAACATAGTATTTGGCACCATTTAAAGAGGGAAAGGGGGCAGGCCCCCAAATGTCAGAATATACTAATTCTAAAGGTGCAGTATATACAGATTTGGAAGCAGAAAAAGGAAGATTCTAGAATTTCCCCATACAACATACAGTACATAGAGAATCAGAGATACTAAATGGTATGTTACAAGTTTTTAGAATCCGAGAAACAACTTCAGTAGAGGGATGTCCAAGCCTCAAGTGCCAGAGATTGAAGTTGAGATCCTTTTTTGTGTAAGAAAGGCATGAAACTGAACTTGATGTATGGGACTAAGCTCGACCAAAGGAGTAAAGACCATTTCTAATAGTTCCTTGGAGAAGAATCTCCTTGGAAGCCTATGATTTTACAAAACAAGAGTTAGGAAAGAACTCAAAATAGACACCATTATCTCTAGCAAATTGAGAAACAGTCAACAAGTTTTTGGTGATTTGAGGGACATGTAAAAGATTTTGCAATTTCAAAGAATGAGATGTAGAAAATGGCTTGAACACAGAATTTCCAACATGTTTAATGTGCAAACCTTTTCCGTTACCAACCAAAACGTGTTCACCTCCATTGTAATCACTTTAATCTGCCAAATGTGAAATATCTAGTGTCATGTGATGTGTTGCTCCTGAATCGGGATACCAATTGGGATCATATATTGTTGCAGGTGTAGCTAAGACATTTCCCATAGAAAGATTTGCATGAGGTTTGAATTATTGTGCAACAGGCTGCATATTATTTGAGCTAGCAGTAGAACTTGTATATTGTCTATCAAATCTATGCCAACAATCAAGAGCTTGGTGACCAGTTTTACCACAGACTTGACACATAGGCCTTTCTGACCTTCCTCTTCCTCTACCAAAGCCCGATCGTCCTCTGCCTCTTAAACCAAATTGACCTCTTCCATGAGATCTTGGATTGTCATCAAATTGGGAGTTTTCTGAAGAATTATTCCAGTTTTGCCTTCTTTGAGACTGTGATTGTGCCACATTGCATTGAATCTTTTCTTCATCTTTCTTGAACTTCTCTATCCATTCTTCTTGAGCCATGAGTAGTGCCTCCAATTCTTCCATTGCAATTGGCTTTTCTCGTGAGGTAACAGTTGTGATAAAGGGGCCATATTCTGCAGTTAAGCCTTCTAGAATTGCTGAAACATGAGCTGCATCATCCAGAGGAGCTCCAATAGAAATTAAAGCATCAACACACTTCTTGATCTCCAACAGGTAATTGCTAATAGTACCTTCCTTCTTTATATGAATAAGCTTAGTTTTTAATTGCCTAACTTTTGCTTGAATCTGAGAGGCAAAGAAGGTTTCTAACCTTTTCCAAATCTGATATGAGAAGTCACAACCTACCATTCTTGTTGTAAATTGGGTGTTCATAGAGGCTAGTAATCGTGACTTGACTAGTGCATCTTGTTTCTTCCAGAATCTGTATTCTGCAGTTACAGCTCCATTTTCTTGTTGCGAGGAATATCTTCACCAGTGATAAACTTCATCAAATCAAAACCTTTAATTGTTGCTTCAACTTGCTGCTTCCATGGAAGATAATTCTCTTCATCCAGCTTGATTGATACTGGATTTGAGAAGGTTTGAGCTACGAACTAAGAAGGAGCAGAAGAATTCTGCGAAGTAGAAGATGAATTTCGAGATTCCATTGTAGCGCTAGCTTAAGCTCTGATACCATGAAAGGTATCAGGCCAAAGGCTAGGAGAAAGAAAATGAGAAAGAGATGAAAAGTGAGAGAGATAGAAGATGATGATTTTGATTATTACTCTTGTCAAATTCTGAATACAACACATGTATATATACATTTGCACATAGCTTGTGCTGCACGTTTCACACACTTAGCTAACTAACATAACTACCTATAGCTGGCACCTAACTACAACTGACTTACAACTGTTATAATAGTATTCAACGGTCTTCATCCTTTTTCCCTTTCACAGTGCATCAAATAATGAAATAAAAACCCTCCCTATCTCATTTTGTTATACTACTTCACTCACTTCCACCTTCCAACTACTGCATCTACCAACAACAATTACAACATTAACAAAACTACACCTTATAGTGAGCCTCCTGCGTTGTCAGAAAAACTTGCAGTAACACTAAACACATGGAAGGGAGAACGAGGGCAACGAGGCCTTTGAGGGCCAAATAGAAACAGAACTTGGCCTCCCTTCTCTGTAAATCATGGTGGGGGCCAATGAGGAAGGGAGCCGGCGGAGAAGTTGCACAGAAAAGAAGAAAGAGGGAATAACAGTTAAAATAGGTAAATATTAATATCAAAATATAGATATAAGTTTTAATCTTAATTAATCTTAACCCATTGTTCACTATTCAAGGGTTATCATCTAATGACCATCATGCTCACTAACTATCGCATTCCATGATTAGATAGGTTTACTCTTAGAATTTTTGGGCCATTAAATGCATGTCTGTTTTGTAGTTTATGCCTTCAAGCCTTTGCTTGATAATGGTTAAAAAGGTTACTTAAAATCTTAAAATGTATTTGATAAAATCACTTTATGCTACTTTTCAATTTTTTTTATTTTGGTAATTGCTTATGCAATTTTGTGTTGGAGGTGATGATTAGGTAATGCTCTCCTCATAGTGAGGTTAACTTTTCATTTTAAAGTTTGATTTAAGAAAAATTAAAAAAAATAGAAAAAAAAAGCTTGGCAAATATCTAATTTATAAACACCTTATAAATATTGTGAAAACAATTCTTTTATCCTATTTTTGCATCTCATTTCTTATAGTCCTAACAGAATTCACGATGTATAATATTATTGGTAGTTTGAAAAAGTTGGTTTTGAAAAAAAAAATTATAAATAGTATTATATGATGCTACAGTTGTCAAAATATAAGTGGGGAAAATGAAAATAGGATAGGTATCTACTAGTTCATTTAGAAAATCAACTCTGGTAAGTATACCAACTCGTAATTAATAAGTAGTGAAAAAGGGATTGCATTTCCCTCAAGGACTAAAATCAAGCACCAATTCGTCTATGTTAGTCACTATCTGGATAACCAATAAAAAATAGAAATTACTCATAATAATGAAAGAAAATAAAATAAAATTCACAGTGCATAAGAGGAAAAAGCAATCAATGTAAGGCAAGTGTTAGAAAATAATTTCATTTAAATTCCTAGATTTTGTGTTATCTAATATTAATCTAATTTTTTGAAGGCACATAGGGTGGGAGTGGCTATGGGGTTGGGAGTGAGTTGAAGATAAGAGTAGGCATGGTGGTAAGTTTTAGTAGGGACCAATATATCTGGTTGTTTTTGCCATGTGGCTTTACATGGGATGGGGATTGGTGGCCTAATCAGCATGTTAACGTCATCACTTGTGTAATCGGTTACAAGTGACTTAGGAATCATGGGTATCCAACTTTTGTAATTGTTAGGAATCTCATGATCAATTCTTTTTTTCGTCAGGGACCAATATTTCAATTGATGATATCGATATTGTCATGGATATATTTGATGATTTACTCTTATTTTGCAGCATTGTGTGACTTGCAAATTTAAGTTGTATTATATCTTTAATTTGTTTACCCTATCTGTGATGTTTAGCAAATTATATATGGCTTATTGAACAGGATTTTTCTTCCTCGGATAAATTTGATGGTGCGTGTCACATATTTCATAATTGTGCGTTGAATATGTTGGATCAATATTCAATTAAGCCGTGGCTCTTAGTTGATGCTTTTTCTTGAATGTACTAAGTAAAATTTGTTTCGAACGTATGCAGGATGATTCAAACAACCTCCATATGTCTATGAATTTTGTCTACTACTTGTATTAGTTTACTAAAAATTTAGTGGTTGAAATCATTCTGCAAAAAGGGAGTAAGCTATGGAAAAATTTCTCAATATGCCGATGAAGGTAGTCAAACCTATTGTCTTTCAGCAGTTGTAATTTAATATTAAGTATTCAATTATTGTCAAAAAATTCTGAATACAGTTAATGCATATATCGATTATAGATAAGATTAATTATAATTTCAACGTTGTAGATTTAAAAAAAAAATACCAATGTGGAATTGGTCAAGGTGATAGGTGCCTTGATCCCTTAACCAGAGGTCTTAGGTTCAAGCATATTATTAATATTAAATCATATATTTCTATATCCTTAAATGAGTTTTATCTGTTATGGCTTGGATTCTATTCTTGTATTCTCTTCTTGTTGGCTCATTAATTTATAAGTGTTTTTATAAATGTTTAGAGGCAAACATTTTCCTTAGTCTAAATTTTAATATACAAAAAAAAATTAAAAAAAAATCTTATACGAGCTTGACATATAAGTATATATGCAATAATCTTTACAATATATAAACAAATCCATTGTTTTTCAATGTAATTTTTTTAAAAAATTGTTTTCATCTCTTTGTTTGAAGAGAAAAAGGAACTACTAATATTTAGTTAGTTTAAGTGGTTCAATACTTATTCTCTTTAAACAAGGTCTCGAGTTTGAGTTTTGTAAATGGAAAAAATTAGCGTTGGAAGAGTTTTACCCTTACAGTGGGCCGATCTAACTCGAATCAGATTAGTCGAAATTCATTGCACTTTTGAATATTGGTGATCTATAAAAACAAAAAAAAGAAAGAAAAAAGAACGAGACTATTATGGGATTTTTTTTTTAAAAGAAATGACTTGCTTTTTATATATTTCAAATACAGATAAAAAACCTTAGTAAGTTTTTTTTTTCCCATTGTCATTTTTGTATATTGTTCTATTAATAAATTTTATAATTAATATCATAAAAAATAAATATACATAATAAATTTAATTTTGATGTATTGTCAACATAAATATTTTTAATATTGATATCCAATCACATATTAATATATTAATAATTTTTTTTTTTGGAATTGTTCTAAAGAGATTCTAATAGAGCAAAAGTGTATAAATTTTTTAAGCATTATCTTAAAAGTCATATTTATATTAATATATAATTAAATATTAATGTTAATGTAAATTAAACTTTTTACATTAATAGCATATCAAAACTAATTTTATAAATAATATATACTAAATGTTTAATAATTTTTACCCATATTGCTCCGAGTCCAATTTCATACATTTTCTCCCTAAGAACTTTTATTTGGACACCCTAAAAGGGAGTATTGATCAACACCCTATCAAATCCAAGGGAGCAAAGTAAAAGTTTCTTGTTTTAAATTTTTTTTTCCTACCTTTTTCAACAAATCTCATGTGTATGTTGATACGATGTCTCAAATAAAATGAATATAAAAAGTATTTATCTTCCCTTTCTTTGGTTATATGAATGTATGAACGTATATTGGCACAAATTCAAATGAATGTACGCATGCATGCTTATTTTTTAAGTAAAAATATTATTTGTACTCAATTTTCATACTTATTTTAAAGGATATATATTAAGGTATTTTTTAATTATTAATTGAGAAAAAAGTGAAACCCACTCTCAATTAATGATTAAAAGATATTTTAACATGTCCCTTGAAATGAATCTTAAAGTTAAATATAAATAACACTGCTCTTTTTTTAGGAAAAAAACAAACACATGTGCATCTATCTAGTTACCAATTATTATTATTAATTTTTGGGTAGAAGCAATTATTTAAACACAATGGATGCTTATATTAATTGATTATTAATATATAAGAAAAAAAACAAATTGTCTTTCATCTGTAATTTATTCCCTCAATAAGTCGGTTATAGTAACCTTTTTGTATTAAAATATATAAACTATATCATTTGATTAATTAGTATGTACGCTGAGATATTGTCTACGTACTCATGGAAGGAGGTTTGATAATGCATTTACGTTATAATTAATATATTATATCTGTAGCGCCTTTCTTGGTTGCATTGTCTTGCATCACTTTCAAGAACCGTAGCCTAACCAATTATTGTCGAGACTCGATCTCTAAAGATACCAAACTTCAAATATTGACCTAGTCATTGACATTGAAACATCCACTATAGATACAATTTTAGGGACCACCATATATGAATGAGTTGACAATATGTAATTAAGCTACCATGTATCCATTTTTTTTTCCCTGGAAGCTACCATACGTATTCAGACTTTACTTATATAATGCAAGCGGGAGGAATTGAAATTCCACTTAAAGCATTCATGACCAAGACACATCCTAAAAAATGAAGAGTCAAACTCATATAAAAGTATAGGTACCTTATCACAGGGTGGAGGAACAATTTAAAAGACTTGATTTTTCGAATGAATGAAAAATGGAAGAAATGATTCTGATAGAAATGAAAAGTAAGAGTGAAAGTTATATAGTTTGCTCAAAATGAAGGCGATGATTCTGATTCGAAGAGTTCAATATTTCTCTTTTCGTTTTGTGTTTTGTACGTGTTTGGATATATGCGTTCTGTTGTACTGATAGTGTCAATGCATTTAGTGTTCAATGTTCAAAAAACACTTCTTTTTGTTGCCAATTATATAATAAGAACGTAACATAATATAGAGAATTATGAGTGTGTTTGGATTAACTAAATTTTAAAATTGATTTAATTTAAATTGAATTGATTTAATTTATAAAATAAATTTTATATTTGAAATAATTATGTAAAAATAGAATTTGAATTGATTTAAAAATTAATTCTTAGATTATGTTTGGAATGATTAAGAATATAATTGATTTGATTTAATTTATACTTAAATTTTAAAATTAAATTAATTCCTATCAAATTCTTTCAATTTTGATAGAATTTCAAATAAAAAGTAGTTAAATCCTATAATAATTAAAAATTACTTCATTTCTTATTTTTAAAACATCCAAACACAAGATTTGATTTCTAAATCAAATCATTTCTATTTTTTTAACATTCCAAATACACACTATATAATCAAAAGAATTCTTGAATTTTCTTTGCTGACTTAAGGTACAGTGAAAGTCGGAAATAACAATTATTTACAAGAGGAAGAAAATTATATTCAAAATTTAGACTCATTTTAATTTTATTAAGAGAAAGATAGGTACAAAGATAGTTAATTCTTAAACTTTTTTCTTTTTGCCACATTAATCTATCTCCCTCTTAATAAATCTAAAATGAATTCAAGTTTTGAATACAAATATTATTTCTTTATTCACAATAAAGCGGTACTGAAATATAAAAGGATGAGAACATTAAAAAATATCACACTAAAAATGACTGCATGAAGACATGGGCCCGGCATGTTATTGTCCTCTCGACCTTGCAGTTCATCTGAGGTGCCTATATTCACATACAATGTCAATCTTGTGCAATAGAGTTGTAGAGCTTGGCTAATTTTTGTGACACCGAATGTTGGCTTTCGTCCAGTGATTCTTCATCTCCTTCATAATCATCATCACCTTCGAAGACTAAATGAATTCCACAGTTCTTCAGCTGCAGCTCCTCAACATAGGGTGGGTTCCGCTTTGTCAAATGCAAGGTATATTTATCTTTTAACTGACCGACTAATGAAGTATGAACTCCAAATCTGCGCAAGAAAATGTGGTCTTCATTTGTCCTAGGTACTCCTAGGAGGCGAAACGTTGTGCTATATACATTATCAGTCAAATTGAAGACTTTTGCTTGAACATCCACTAACTGCAAGCTATCTCTTTGATCTTCAGGTATATGGTTGAAGGAAAGCACACCAACACAAATAATACCTTTAAGCTCACGGTTTCTTCGCTTGGAAAAGACAATTGATTCTCCTGAAACCCAATCTGGAACTTTGCTTCCAGGCATAATCAAAATCTGTAAATTTTTAAGTAGAACCTGGGACAAAAGTTACACCGTGTGTTCATACAACAGAAAACAAAAATAAAACCAAAAAAAAAAAAAAAAATACTTGACAATATAAAAGTAAGCTCTTAAAAATGTATTCAAGCTGCAATTGTCCTTGAAAGATGAGGTTAAAGGCTGGGGAGGAAGGACGTATATGTTAGATGGAGAAATGACAAACCTTGGAAAATCTTCTCATCACAGCAAGGTTGCATCCAATGCATCCACTCATGTACAACCTTCTCAAGGACTTCAAATGTTCAATCCCTGGTATGTCCACCAGCTTTTCACAATTTGTAAGGTTCAACTCCTCTAAGCTGCCCAAGTTTGAAATATCAGATATGTGCTCTAATGCATTACAGTTTGCAGCATCAACATCTACTAAGCTGGAGGGAAGAGGTGGCAGAGATACGAGCTCCTTGCAATTTGACAACGAAAGCTTTTTGAGATAGGAGAGGCCTCTCATGCTGGCTGGGAGACTGCAAATGTTATTTTAGCCTAAATTTAAAGTTTCTAGTGATGATAGCTTTTCAAAATCATCTGGGATTTTTCCAGATATTCTCCACCCATGAGCATTCAGCTCTTCCAGAGAGGTTAGATTACAAAAACCAGTTAAGATTGCAACTGAATTGGGTTCTTCTTGTCTGTCAGGAATTGTGGCCCCAGCAGCCATGTTGTTTCCAGCCATATTAAGGTAAGGCCTTCTTTCCATGTCTAATTTTACCAAGCTTGAAAGCTTCCCAAAGCTATCAGGTAGTTGAGTAACTGCTGTTTCCTTCATCTGTAACCAGCGCAAAGATTTTAAATTTCCCAAGGAGGCTGAAAGCCTCTGCAGATGTTTGCACATGTCTAATCTTAACCGAGTAAGGTCTTCCAACATTCCTATTGACTCTGGCAATTCAGTAATGTTAGTCCTATACATGTCCAGAGTAGTTAGAGCAGACAAGTTACCAATCGATGCTGGCAGAAACCTGAGATGCTGACAATTTGTCATCTCAAGCTTTTCTAGCATTCTCATGGCCTCAATATGATCTGGCAAATTGGTAATTGATGTACCATCCAACCGAAGCACAACAATAGAAACTAATGTTTTTATTGACGCAGGCAATTCGCTAAGAGAACTACAATTTGCAACAGACAGTTGCCTTAAATATGATAAACAACCAATGGAAGCAGGCAACTCTTTAATTCCACTGACGTCCAAAAATAATTGTGTCAATGAAATTAGTTTCTCAATAGAATCAGGAATCACAGTGAGGGACTTACACCCCACCAAACCAAGCTTCTCAAGGTTCTCCAAAGAGCCAACAGAATCAGGCAATTCCTCCAATGCTGTATTGTTAAGTGACAATTCTCGCAGAGAGCAGAGTTTGCCAATGCAATTAGGAAGCCTCTTCAAAAGACCGCATCCATTTGCACTCAACTTTTCAAGTTTTGTCAGGTGGAAGATGGACTCGGGTAGCTCAGTTATAGCAGTGTTATCAATGAGAAGTTGTCTTAAAGAGACCAAGCAGCTTAAGTCCTTAGGTAATGCTTTCAATTTCCAGCAGCCAGAGACATCAAGGTCCTCGAGATGTTTCAGCCCAGAGACATCAGCAGGTAACTCAACAAGGTTATAGCAGGTGTGCAAGTTCAAGTAGACCAAGGTGCTCAGATTTCCAAGTGATTCACGAATCCTAGTTAAAGCAGTGCATTCTTCCAAAACAATCTTTTTTAGAGAGTTATACCCAGTTAAATCAGGAATTGCTACTACATGGTAGCAACTGGAGAGGTTTAAAACCGTTAGGTGCTCAGCCACCTGCCAAAGAAACATCGAAGTTTTGTACTCATTGATACATCGAAAGATTATGAAGAGAGTAAATACCCATTTTAACTCCGCCAAAGAATACACATGCATGTGAGATATAAATGTCACATATTGGATAAGATAAAGGAAAGAAATGGATCTATAAGATGTGAATTGGAAAAAAATCATTAATTTAGTTTTTTGGCCAAATAATCCAATCTATACTAAAGCTCAATAATTAAGTTTGACATTCCAAATGCCAACTCTAATATCAAGCCCAACTAATAAAAAAGTTTATATTAATTTGGTTTCTTAGTCATTGGAATTAATAATATCAATTTGGTCCATAAATCTTATTATCCTCAAGCAGGACAATTTTGATGTCACTTTTGATGAACGAGGGACTAGATTCCAATTTTATTGAAGAATAAATTGATGTCATGCATATTTGTTTAGAGCAAAAATGAGTGTTTACTTTATTTTTAAAAAAAAAAAGCAAAATAAAATAACTTAATCAAATTTAGATAGAATCACACCCAATTCTTGAACTAATTAATCAAAAACTTTAGGTAAAAAAAATCCATTAATCAGTTCATTAGCTAATAAGAAAGCAAACCTTGTTATGGTGCTTGCCCCACACCGTTTCAATCTTGCTTTCGGAGAGATCAAGCACAGCAAGTTCCAATGGACAATAGGAAGATGGCATGTTCCTTAATGGACATTGTTTCCATTGTAACCACTTTAGTCCTGGAGGGAGACATTTGAATTGCCCTTCCATTCTCGAATAATTAATTTGAAGCAGCCTTAAGGAAACCATTGGTTGAAAGTGCGTTGTCCGAAGTGAAAATTGTTTTGCTTTCTCTTCCCTATCCTGCATATACTTCTTATACTTCGCCTTCATATATGCTGATGCTGATTTACAAGCGGGCTTTTGTCGAAAGTTATCCCATGTAATTTCTACAGCAGTACGATCTCTAGGTTTACTCTTGCTTCTTTTTACATAATCTAGGATAATGCCTTCAACGTTTCTTGTTCCCTGCAAGTTGGTAGAGAATGCATATGTGTACGGTTATAAAAGTCTCACATTGAAGAAGTTGATAAAAACAAAAGGGTTTATAAGATTTGGATTTGGAAAAGTAAGAATTCCATCGATTTGACTTTTTATTCAAATATCCTAAGACTAAGTCCAATAATTCTATCAAATTCAACACTAAATGTCATTATAAAACTAACTCAAAAGAATAACCTATTAAGTGAGGGAGTTTTTAGACTTAAGTACTGCATTTAGATGATACAACTCTTTGACGTAGAAGTTTATCATTGTCATCTCTATTTAAAGGTTGATGACCATGGTAGTTTTACTCTAATCTTCCAAGTAATTTTTTTCCTAGGTCATTTTTTTCCTAAATTATCCTCTTTCATATGTCGGTATCTTAATGAAAATACTAATATTATGAACTTAAGTCTAAGTGAGAGCTTAGATGAAAAAATTAGTCTATTAAATGAGAGAATCCCTAGACTTACCACACTTGAACAATATGACTCCTTGACACATGGCTTGCAACACTATTGTAATTATTTTGAATAGGATAATTATGCATGCCCATTTTCAGCTACTAGCAGCGTAAAACGAAATCATACTTATCCTTCTAAAAGATATATGACACATAAGTTACAGAAATTCCAAGGAAGAATCAACAAGGTCTCCTAATACATACCTTCCTGCTCTTTAAGAGAGTCAATATTTCATCACGATCCCAGAGTCTGCTGCGTAGACCTGGATCTACGAGGCTTTCATTTTGAACAATTTGCCTTCCCATGTCTCTAACCTGATCGTGCATCCACAGGACACTATCCCTGGTGATTTTAATTAGACACTTTGCAGTGAGGACTGCTATTGCTATCTCCCCTCTAAAATTACAACCATTCAATATATCAATCACATCATCTCTCTTCATTTCCATTTGCACAAACAAGCAAGCGATGTCAAGGAATACACTCTTCTCTTGTTCATCTAAGGCATGAAAGCTGATCTTCAACACATCTTGAACATATGCTGGACGAATCTGTTTCAGCTTCTCTAGTGCATCTTTCCATTCCTTAATGGTCCTCTTATCAAACAGAAAAGAGCCAAAAACTTCCAAAGCCAAAGGCAACCCTCCTGTAAGAGACACTATTTGTTTTGACAGATCTGAAAAACCGTCAGCGGGTTCCTTTCTTCTCATTGCATGGTAACAGAACAATTCTAGTGCTTGAGAGGTATTCAATTCCTCCACCTCGTAGTGCACATTAACGTAACTCTCAGGTAAAACTAGTTTATCCCTTGTGGTAATCACAACACGGCTTCCCTTATAAAACCATTCTCTGTTACCAATCAAAAAATCAAGCTGTTTCACATCATTAACATCATCAAGGACAACCAGAACTCGAATTTCCTCTAATATTCTTTTGATAGCAGAAATCCCATCATTAACATCACTGATGAGATCCACTGTTCCACGGGAAAGATCACCAAGAACTCTATTCTGAAGAGAAATCAGACCATCATCGTTTTTTGCAACTTCTCTAACATTTGAAATGAAGCTGTGTCTCTCAAAATGGCCAACAAGGTTGTTGAAGAGGCTCTTGGCCAGGGTTGTCTTACCAACCCCTCCCATCCCATGCAACCCCAAAACCCTTACGTCATTGGATTTCACATCAAATCGCTTGCTCAACTCGTCAACTCTATCATCAAGCCCAACTGCATACTGAGGCACAGTTAGTGGAGTATTCCTCATCTGCTTCAAAACCGTTTGCACCAAATGTCGAATGAGCTCATTACTATTACTGTCCAAACATAAAAGGATTTGGAAAATCAGTGAATTACACAGAGCAAAACCAACAAGTCTATGGAAAGAGGAAAAATGAAAGAACAAACAAACAAAGCCAACACAGAAAAAAAAAAAAAAAACAAAAAACAAAATTCAGGAGAAAAATTTTGTTTCGTATACTTGAAATTAATCTTACACCTTACGAATACCAATTGCAATTAATTATTGATGAGTCGACTACAATGTAGATTGATAAACTGTTTCTTGCTATTACGTTTTAAACTAATAATAATTGACTTAAGCATTTGTGTAGAAAATCGTCGGCTTATTTGCCCAGATTTCTATACAAGATATAATTATAAAAAACTTTAAAAAAATATATTTGCACCTTTTGCATCAATTATAACTATTTGTCTAATGAAGTCACTCAATGGTAAAGAACTTAGATAGTATATATAAGATTAAGAATTTAAATCTCATTGTCATTATTAAACCGAAAAATCTATTTCTCTCATAGTAAGGGCTTCATGCCAAAAATAAAAAATGATGAATTCAGAAAAATATAGAACCAGTTACGAGACAAAAATCAAATCATGTTGCGATGACCACCAAGTACACGTGCAAAACTGCTGTGACAAAACAAAGTGCGAGATAAACATTTTTGTTACCGCAATCAAACTGTTTTAATAAGGGTAAAACGCTACAAGGACTAGTTCTTTCCGAACTCGAATACAAAATCTTGATTTGATTAAGAGGGAATAAACGTTGAAAACAAGTGAATTTAGAGAAACATATTATGTAGAACCATAACCGACTACCTGTTTTCATTAAAAACATAACCAGCAATTCCACCAACTTTCTTCATAGCTGCCCTCCAACTCGCAACCTTTTCCTTAAACCTCTCTCCCTGTGAATATGCCGTAAAAGCCTCCTCAAACGGACCCAGCTGCTTTCGGACGTCCGACGGGTCGACCAGGTAGAAAACGGGCAGCACCAGCTTCCCAACACACTCACATATCTTGGTCAGCTCCTCCAGGCACCAGTGCGATGACGCATAGTCAGGAGACAGCACCGCGATGGCCGCGGCGGAGTCCTCGATGGCTTCCACAAGGCTCGGCGAAATCTCGTCGCCTCGCCGCAGCCCCTCGTCGTCGAGGAAGGCCCGGACGCCGGCGGCCTGGAGCTCGCCGTAGAGGTTTCTGGTGAAGGCGTCCCGGGTGTCGGTGCCCCTGAAGCTCAGGAACACGTCCCAGCGGAGCCTGAACGACGCCGAATATGACGGCGTGGCGTCACTTTCCGACGACATGGATTTTTTTTTATTTTCCCCCTTTCGGCGAGAAAAGAAAAAAGAGAAAAGGAAATTGTGCTAAGTGCTAACCGTGCTCGAAGATGAGGAAGTGCTTGAATTATGCACCGGTGAACTGAGGTTGGAAAGGTGGCTGGGGTTTTAAAGTGATTGATGGTGTGTTTGCCCGTGGCTTGTTTTGGTTGGCGTGGGAGAAGGGGCGTAGTACGTAAGGAGGTGCATGTGGGGCTGCGGTATAGTTTCTTAGTTGCTCTCAGCAAGGTAAAAAGAAAAAAAGAAAAACTGTGCTACTTTATGCTTCGCTTGACAGATTTTCTTTATATATAGTTATTATTGTTTTCACTTTTTGGGAACAATTAATTAATTGTCTTTTTTAGTATAATAATCACTTGACAACCCACCAAAAAATAAAAATAATAATTTGACACTTGACAAAAGCATGAATTTCCAGTGACATATCTACATCATTTTTTTTTTTTGACGTGGAGTGACATGTCTACATCTTGCTAGTTGCTACATACTGAGTCGTGAAGAAGAAGACCACGAAGACAATAAATACAGCCCTACCATTTGGACGTACGTGTCCATTAACATTAAAGAGTTATGTGCAAATGATGGAAAATTTACATCCGTAATTAAGAAATTGAGGTAAAAGTATTACCACTTATTATCATTAAGATTCATGTGTAAATGACGGAAAAACTCGTGTAGATAATTAGGAGTATCATCATAGTCATCTAATTTGTCAGTGTATATATGTAAATGGATTTAAATTTTATAGATTAGTAATATAAAATAATTTTTATATTATAAATTAATAGAAATTCATGTCAAATTATAATAAGTAATTAATGTAACACATGTTTATTATAAAACTAATTAATGACACAAATTATATCAGAAGTTCAAGGTTGAATATTAACATATATTAAAATATCAAAGTGTTACTAGTCCTAGGTTAAATATTTTTAAGTCAGTTAAAGAAATTGTAATTTATTTAATACAACTTCACATATTTCTATCAGTTGGAGGAGTCTATCTTCTTCTATGGTATTACTTGATTAATCTAAAATTATCAGCAATAAAGTGAGAATAAAAATTCTCAATAAAAAATAAATAATTATAAAATATTTGAATTATGGTGGTTTCGGTCATATTTTAGTACGAAAAATCGCATAACTATCACATCATATTCAGAATCTTATACAATCACATAGCCGAACATAATACTATAGGTAATAAAAATAGATCATTCTTTTGGAATTTTAAATGCAAAATTATAAGCCAATACTTTAAGATCTTTACTTTAGTTTTATTATTCCTTTGGTCTGCTTGTCTTCAACTTAGTCAAAGGCTTTCTCGGGAATTCCCTTCCTCTAGTATTGTTCGTATATCGTGACGATAAAGCAAGATTATTATACCACATAACCAAGGCAAGTGTCACTAAAAAATCTTATATCTATCTCTCTATTTTTTTTACGGTTAGCTACCAATTTTAAATATTCTTTCTTTAATTCACATGTTTGTTATTATGCATAATCCAACTAAATTTATTCTTTAATATCAACTCCTTGAAGAAATTACACGTAATTGATATCTTATTAGAATAATAAATTATGAGAGAAGATCAATTCATAATATTTTTTAAGTAGTATAAAGGAATAATAAATAGAGTAATTTATAATAAATAATAAGTAATATAAATATAAGGGAATAATAAATAAAATAAATTACACTAATAAATAATAGTGAATATCTTTAATGACATGTAACTATAAACGGAATGATTTTCGATAAATAATGAGCAACATAAATATAAAGAAACAATAAGTAAACTGTAATAACAAATAGTAATGAGTAATTTTAATATAAAAGAGTAATAAATAAAATTGATAATAGTTTAATAAAAATAAGTAAATAAATGTAGTAATAATTTTATTTTACAAAACTTTATTTTCTACCTTAAACTTGTAAAGAAAAAATAGTAGCTGATTGTTGTGTTTTTCTACCCTTTTCCTTTTATTTTCCTCGCTCTCTCTCTTGTTTTGCGTTGATCCTCTCAATTTTCACATGCCAACATTGCACTTACTCTCTCTGTGATTGTGTAATGATGAAAAGTCGTCCCTCTTATTTATAATGTGACAAGGATCGAGAAATATTTATATGGTTTGAAAATATTATGTGGTTGTCCTTCTAATTAATCATATAAGTATATTTTATATGAGATTATATATTAGTAATAAATTTTATATAAAATATATTTATATAATTAGTTCAAAAATACAATTATATAGTACTCATCAATCATGCAAGTATTTCTCGTCAACGACTTAACCATTAAGTCTTTTAACCAATAACCATTAAGTCTCCTAGCCAATAAGCTTCCGAGTCACAAAAGTTTGGTTAGTTCATCTTTTTCCAAAGTCTTGACTTAAGTCCTCACGTCACTGACGTGAATTCTATTATCATAGTTATGTTATTATTATATGGCCACTAGCACCTTGTTATTCTCAGTTCATATAACACGCTCAAGCACCTATACATATACTTAATATTTTTCTTTTATAAAATTTAATAGAACTCTATCTCAATAAATATTATTTATAGTAGAATATATTTTGATGTTACCATTTCTTAATTAAATATTTAAAATTTAACCAGTTGATCAGTTTTTAATTAATTAATATAACAATATTAATAAAATATTTAAATCAACCAATAGATCCAAAATTACTCTATACAAAGTAGTTTATGAAAAAAGAGATGTTACAATTATTTATTGTAATAATTATCTATTATAATTTATTATTTTTTTAAATTTTTATTAATTGATAGTATAAAATTATTTTATATTATGAATATATATATAAATTATTCTTTACATAAATTCTCCCATCATTATTTTGTATAAATTAAATTCTTTAATTATCAATGCTTCAAAATTAATCTTGCAAATAGTATATCCTAAATTTTTAATAATTTTTACACATATTGATCCTTGTCCAATTTCATAAATCTTCCCCTCTTTGCTTCGGTGTATATATAGTGTACGTTGGCACTAAATCAAATAAATGAATGCAGGCATGCACGCTCACTTATTTTTTTAGGAATAAAGAAAAGGACAAATTATGCAACAAAAGGCAAGGGCTTGCTCATCTGTAATTTATTCCCCCGACGGGTCAATCATACGCAACCTTTTGTATTAAAATATATAGAACTTTATCATTTGATTGATTAATATGTACACTAAGGTATTGTGCACGTACTCATGGAAGCAGTTTTGATGGGTGTTTGCTCTGATGAAGATAGTTAAAAGATTTTCAAATGAAGATTTTAGCTTTATCCAGTAATTAGATGACATGTGGCTCTCAGTTTGAATGGGTCGCATTTGACGGTTATATAGTTAATTAATATCTTAATTACACATTGAATTTAATTTCTTTCCTTTTTCACTCTTAAATATTTCTTCCCCTGTCACTCTAACCTCAACCCCACCACCACCATGTCCTTGCTGTGCTACAACCACCCCCCTGATCCAGGCGCCCCTTCAACAGCACCGCTATCTCTATCTCTATCTCATCTTCCACCCCTTACTCTCATTCTACAAAATTCAATATTTACATTTTGGTAAACTAAAACAACTCACAATTCCAAAATATGCAAACATAACATTGGAATGGAAACATAGGAAACAAAAAGACATTAGCCATAAAATATAGGTACTGACAAGAGAGACGTGAGGGAGCGAGAGTTGGGGTTGAATTTGAGGGGACCTAAGGAGTGGGTTCAGAAAGGAGAAAAGGGCACACGGTGGATGTAGGTGTTCCTATGTGGAAGAAGAACTTCCATTGCTATTTGAACTCCAATGTTCATTGTTCATCCTTGAGCTCTCTGAGTTGAAGAATTAAAAAACAAAGTAAAATTTCAACACAATTCCCTGATATACTAAAAGCGGATTAGATTAGGCTTGCATATGAAAGCAACCACACAACAACCTCTAGAATAGAAAAGTAAAAGTTAAGTACAAATCCCAGCAAGACGTACAAGCTCAAGTGTATACTAAAACTATCTTATGGAACAATTACAAATCAAGCTGATGATAGCAAGAAATGATATAGGACGGTGGCAGTGGCAGTAGATGGCGACGGCGGCGATGATGGAGGTGGGGTCGTGGTACAAAGTGTTATGTTGATGATAGAGATGACAAGGAGAGGGAGAGGGGTGGGTTGGGCTTGTAGGAGGATCACCTACTGTGCAAGCACGAGAGCTTGTCCGTTACCGTGGTACTGGTATACACGGCGATGGGCACAACCTGTCGAAGGTTGCCATAAGGAGGAGGAGGCAGCATTGGACCAAGTCTAGGGACTTCATCAAGTGAAGCATAGCAGCCAACCACCACAACACCGCCATTCAGTATTTCAGATGGACCCCTTCAAGTTAACGGTGAAGAAGAACTCCAATTTTTCATTTATGAACTTTACATTTTCTATTTACTCATATTTATTTGGTGTTTAGTGTTAATACTAACCAATAAAATTAACTCCTTCTTTCCTGTAATTCACAAGTTAAACTTCAATGGAGGTGGCCCCACCATATCCACATGTCACATAACTACTAATTATATCTAGAATCTTCATGTAAAGATTTTTTAACCATCTTATCAGAGCAACCACCAGTTTGATGTATGCATTTACGTTATAATAATAACAATATGAGCTTATCTATGAGCTTATCTGACTATTGTGCTAAAGGTATTAGTTAAGAAATCAAGAAAGAAAAATTTTCGTTAAAAAGATAACATTTTTAAATTTTCAATGCATTGAAAGTTTTCAAATTGTTTGTTTCTTGATTCCTTAAACTCTAAATCCTAAAGAGACGTTTGTTTCAAGATTTGGAATTACATTCTTAGGAATCATACTCCTAAAAATGTTACATATAGAAATGTCATTCTTGGATATTTTTTAAAATTTGTTTATTTAGTATTAAAAATTTCTAGGTATATATGTCATGATTCTTGAAAATAAATTTAAAACTTGCTTGGTTTATATTACATATTCTTATAATACATACAATAATTTTCAAAATATCCTTAACATAATTAATTGTATTGTTAATTATTATTATTATTAATTGAGTGACATTTTAGTATTTTTGTTTAATAATTTTAATTCCCATATCATGGGAATATTTCATTTCGAACCCCTATGACAAGAGCAAGAGCTATTAAAAAATGAGAATAATGCTTTCATGAGAATGATTAGTAAATAAGAATATTTTTTAAAAACTTAAAATATATGCGAATATATCATTCTCAAGTGACTATTCTTGGAAATAATTTTACATACTTTGAAACAAACGTCCCATAAGGGCACTAGTTAGCAAAATTTTAATAATATATTATATTTGTAACCTGTTTCTTGGTAGCATTCTCTTACATCACTTTCAAGAACCATAGCACTAATAAGTTATTGTTGATCTCTTAGTTATATTCCAAATATTGACCCAAACAATATTGTAGTAATTGGGATTGCGACGAGACAATGACAAAACAGAAAAAAAATAAAATCAATGGTCCAAACTGAGTCGCCACCGTTCTTTTTTTAAGAAAAATTGGAAAATCCTTTTTATTTTGGAATACTAGTCTTTTATAAAAAGAAATTTTGGATTCAAGATTTTATTATACATAGAAAAAGATAAAAACTTAATTTTGCAACACCCCTAATACATCCGTATTAATATGGTTAATTGATTGTACAAATTATTTGGTGGTTGAATGTCGATTGTATTGATTGATGGGGTGTTTTTGGTTGGGGTTTTGATTTGATGATGGTGATGCTAGGGGTTGGGGTTTGTGGTTGAAGCTTTATTTGCCAGGTATTTTGAGTTTCGTTCAGGTGATGAAGGTTTTTGTTTTGAGCTGTGTGTTCTTGTTTTGACTTAAAAAGGGATGGAAATGTGAGGATTATGGATTTTAGAAAGATGAAGTTCAAAATGAAAAATATGGGTAGAGGGGGAATGGGAATGTTGAGGACTTGGCTATGAGGCCTATGGAGGTTTGTGAGGATGCATTGTTTTAAGCTTGAGAACGATGAAGATAGTAATGAGGAATATGGGTATGGGGTGAAAATGGCTCCGTATCCCCTTATTGTTGTGCTCTTCTCCTTTCTTATATACACATTCTGGCTCTGTTACTCTTTGCTTTATTTAATTTTTGTAACCTTTGGCTTTCAAAAGCTGATGTATAATAGCTGTCATGGGAGACATTTCAGCTTTTGCCTCCATTACCAGTGTTTTGCTCTTGTTGAAATGTTCCCTCTGACCTTGGAAGGAAGCATGTGCAACCACTACCTTGTTCTGCACTTTTGTTGTTTGCTTTCTTTTTTTTCAATAATAAAAAAAAAACGTTTGTCTTTCTTCTTATTTTTTAACAGAAGATATGAAACTAGACAAAACAGATTGGACTGCTCTTTTTTTTTGAAAAAAATTTCCTTTTTTATTGTTATATTTTTGATAAAAAAATTTTATACATCCTAAAAGGAAAGCAAGAAAAGAATAACGAAACCATGTAAAGAAGTTACTTAATTCAAAAAAATGATCAACACTCAAATTTGAATATTACTCAAATTATGCAATGCAAATACAAAATGATGATGCCATTTTTTTTTTTTAATTATGATAGAAACATGATGTTGATAATGAAAATAGAAAAACACAAAATGAATGAGTTATTTGATTTGATTTTATTTTTTTATATCTTCTAATATTCGACACAATTGATTAAATTCACTCAATCAAAAATTGGATAATGACAAATGTCATTGAAAGATTTTCAAGAAATATAGCCCAACCAATTATTGTTGAGACTCAAACTCTTGTTTACCGTACTCCAAATATTGACCTAATCAATGTCATTGAAAGATGGACTATAGATACAAATTTTAGAGAACACCAAGTATTAATAAGTTGACAATATTAGGTGCTGGTTAACATGGGGAAGGCCAAAAATTCACCATCCACCGTGAACTCCATCAAGCTCATGAAATTACAAAAATAGCGCTTCTGACAACCCCATCTCGCAGATCTCTCCGCTCCCACATTTTTCCTTTCTCACCCTTCTTCGACCACCAGTCCACCACGTACAATTTCAAAATAAATGTAAACCGCAAGCCGGTGTTTCCTTTAAAGACTATGCCTCAAATGCAAGTTGTTGTATTTCTTGCGCTAACTTCCGCTGCCCAACAAAAGCCCCTAGCAGCCATCTCTCTCGATCGCATGTTGGCATCAGTTCTCAATACACGTAAAACATGAATCTTCTAAAACCTGTCTGGATCTGGTTGTGTATTTGTAAATGTCTAAGATATTGTACAACCAGGGATCACAACCGTAGTTGAGAATGGTTCCCATCATCCGTTCAACCCATTCAGTGCAAAGTCTTAAACCCTTCAATTACGTTTTTTGAACAGTCTGAAGTTCTATTTTATTGGTAGCTATCCACAACAATTGCTATCTGTCGTCGGCATTGAATGTGGCAAGTGTGTGGAAAAACGTCATTTTTCTGTGAGAGTTTTTCTAAAAATAGAGAAATAAAATATAGTATGAATATAATCACAATATAAGAATTAACATAGAAAACTTTAAAATTGGAGAAAAATTATGATCATTGTCTAAAAATAACTAGAGAATAATATTATGTGGAAATTTTTATAATACATAGACTTTTCTCTCAAATATTTCAAGGCCCTAATACATCCACATTTTCCAAAATATATATCTAATTTATATCTCATAATACTCTAAGACAAGAGTATAAAAAAAAAAAGTTAGATACAAATTTAAAATATTTTTTACTGGTATGAATTGAAACAAAGTATTTAGGTCTATATATATAACTTTGACCTCCCTCTTCCCTTATAATCCTAGGCGATATAAGACTTTTTTTAAGATATTTTATTTTAATCAACTTTAAGAGCAAGTGGCAACTTCTCTACTCTATTAGTTTTGGATTACCAAAAAAAAAAAAAGACCACATATGTTATTTACAACTATCATTTTTTTAATAATTCAGATTAGAAATTAAATCATTAGATCAGTAGTTTGACAGTGACTCGAGTAATTAAATGAAAAATCCAAACAAACAAAATAAAACCATGTAAAAATCATGCTGGTACAACTTAGATTTATAATTCAATATATGAGCTACTGTACAAATTGTAAAATATAAATATAAATATAAATATAAATATTTATTAAAAATAAAGATACATAAGATAAGAGTAGTCAAATGCTTATAATTGTTTGAAGTACATTAACATGATAAAAAGTAAAAACTTCAATAATTCACTTAGAAATTAAAGATGGCATTCCCAATTTAGATGCAACTTGAAAAAAGGGGGAGACTTATATTTGTAGTTGCATTAGCCGAGTGTACCCGAAGTTGTACATTTAATTCCTAAGGGACAAGGCTTATAATTTCTTGAGCGAAAAACGTACACAGGAAAAGGCTATCTAAGAGGCCTAACATAGACATAATATTTTATCTTTGATACTATTGTTAAAGAAAGAGAAAGAAGCGAAATAATATCTCACAAAACCACTGGAAATGATCAAAAAATATCTCACAAAATCACTCGAAATACTCAAAGAATATCTCAAAAAACAACCGCTCGAAATACTCAAAGAATATCTCACAAAGCCACTAGGAATAATCAATTGGTGAAGAACTTGTGCTCAACAAGTTTGTACCACCAGTCTTAGTTACTCTTTTCCTGGAATCTCGTACAGTTAAAAAAGAAAGGATAACTCTTCAAAAAGGAAGAAAGGATAAGGTGGGTCAAAAGTAAAGTATCCATTCTGTTAAGAGTTTTTTTTATTTATTGATATAAACCATCAGTATTTAAAAATTTATTGAATTTTGATTAATTTTATTTGAGCCAATCAATTTATTAGGAGGTAAATCTTTTTTTAATTTTTTTTATATAAAATTTAAATTTAAGATTTTATTTAAAAAAAATAAATATTGAATCATTTAAATCAACAAAATATTAGTTAAAGAATTTTATTTCTACCATGTATTCTAAATAAAAATGTTATTTATCCTTTTTTTAGATACATTTATAAGTATACTATGATTTTGTTTCCTTAAAATTTTATCTTTTTTTATTTTATCTCTTCAATATGTCCATTTTCATTATTCAAATAATATCATTCTATTTTTAATGAATAATATTATTTATATTTATTTAATCAACTCACTTTAAACGCGAAAGCAGAAAAAAAAAATAGGTTGACCAATTCTTTTTTCCAACAATCAAATTTTTATATATATTTTTTATTATGTATTTATAATGAACCATAAATAAGCCGCTGTAATATTTTTCATTTGATTGACTTTACTTCTCAAGTCTATTCTTCTAAGTGCTTTCCGATATATGTTCATCAAACTTTTTTGTCCTCACATCCGTCTTCGTTGTCTTGTGTTTCATGATATGATTCGTCAGACTATGGTTTCTTGACACAACGTACGGAGCAAACATGTCCACAGACATTTCATCAACCCCAGGAGCTTTCAGGCTCCGTTGGGACGTGTTCCTGAGTTTCAGGGGAGCAGACACACGCAAACCCTTCATCGAACCGCTCTACAACGCCCTCCACTAGCGCGGCGTTCGGGTCTTTCGTGACGACGATGGTTTGGACCGTGGCGACGAAGTTGCTCCCACTCTGCTCGAAGCCATTGATGACTCTGCCGCATCTATTGTTGTTCTCTCACCTGACTATGCATCTTCTCGTTGGTGCCTTGACGAACTGGCCAAGATCTGCGACTGTGACAGGCTCATTCTCCCTGTTTTCTATCGTGTCGACCCTTCCCATGTTCGAAAACAGAAGGGTCCTTTCGAAGAAGCTTTCAAGATCAAAGAAGAGAAGTTTGATGAAGTCAAGGTTTTGAGGTGGAGGGAAGCTATGCGGAAAGTGGGCAACCGCGCTGGTTTACGTCTTCATGATCAAAGCAGGTGGTTTTTCTTTCTTTTTTTATTTTTATTTTTTTGGATAATCTTCGTTTGCTGAAAATTTAAGTGTGACCGATGAAGTTTTATTTGTTTATTTATTTACTTCTAAATCACCAACATTTAGAGTCTATTAGATTATAACTAATCTAACTTAAATCAAATTAATCTAAAATGAAAGTAAAGCTCTCACAGCTATAATTTTCCTTTTTGTGTGTTTTTTTTTTTTTAATAAGACTCAACCTAGATATCTTATTTAAAGAGACTAATTGCTAAAATACATCCATTTCAAATTATATGAATGGAAAAAATTAGTATTAAAAGATATTTACTTTCCAATGGTGAATTGGTTTAAACTAGATCAGTCCTGGTTATGAGATTATACATGTGGGTGGCTTAGACTAAAAAATGATTTGTACTTCAGAGTCATTATTGCACGGAGAACTCTGCAGCTTTTGGCTCCGTAACCCCTCAACAACTGTTATCTAGTCCATGTTAATTAGAACATTGGCAAGACTTAGGTATTAGTTACCCACAAACACTTGGAAATGAGACTGTTGATGTTTAAGTTCCATATTTTTTACATTTTGAACTCAAGATACAGAATACCAACACTAGTTTTAAATTAGCTTTTTACCCCTTTTTTCCCCTTCTTTTCTAATTTCATCATCTTGTTTGCTCTGTGTTACTCACCACTGACGTGTTCCCCTTTGTAACAGTGCTGAAGACCAAGCTACTCTGATTAGACTCTTGGTGGCAAAGGTTTTAAGAGAATTGAGTAACACTCCGCTAGGTGTGGGTCAGTTTACAGTAGGGCTTGATCACCGTGTTGAAGAGTTGGCCAAATTGTTAGAGGTCAAATCCAATGGTTTCCGAGTTTTGGGGTTATATGGTATGGGTGGAGTTGGTAAAACAACCCTTGCAAAGACTCTCTTCAACAAACTTGTTGCTCATTTTGAGCACCGCACCTTCATTTCAAATGTCAGAGAAGCTTCATCAAAAGATGATGGGTTGGTTTCTCTTCAGAAACGGATCATTGGTGATCTAACTGATGCATCCAAAGCATTTCACATCAATGATGTCAATGCTGGTATTGCTTCAATCAAAAGGATAGTTTTAGAAAACCGAGTACTAATAGTCTTAGATGATGTTGATGATGCGAGACAGCTTGATTCTCTACTTGGCAAAAGGGAATGGTTTTATGAAGGAAGCCGTGTAGTCATCACCACAAGGGATAGACAAGTTTTGCTTGACAATAATAATGCTGATTTGCTCTATGAGGTTAAAGAGTTGGGTTCAGATGAATCCTTGCAACTATTCAGTTACCATGCTTTTAGAAGAAAGAATCCCATAGATGAATTTCATGGCCTATCAGAGCAAATTGTGAAGCTAACAGGAAGACTACCTTTGGCTTTGGAAGTGTTTGGTTCTTTCCTGTTTGATAAGAGAAGGGTAGAGGAATGGGTTGATGCACTTGAAAAGCTTAAACGCATTCGCCCCCAACACCTTCAAGATGTGCTCAAGATAAGCTATGATGGGTTGGACCAAGAAGAGAAGACCATATTCCTAGACATTGCTTGTTTGTTGGTCCAAATGGAAATGAAGAGAGATGATGTAATAGATGTGGAGAGGGGTTGTGGTTTCAGTGCAGAGGTAACAATCACAGTACTCACGGCAAGAAGCTTGATTAAAATCGCTGAGGACAATACGGTGATGATGCATGATCAAATTAAAGACATGGGAAGACAAATTGTTATAGATGAAAGCCTTGCTGATCCCGGAATGCGTAGCAGATTGTGGAACCGTGCTGATATATTGGCTGTTCTGCGGGGGAACAAGGTATGAGCTATAGGTAGACGACATATGTGTTATGGTAATGATACATATATATGAAAAGTCGTGACATATTATACTCAATCTTGCGTTAATCATTTACTTTACTTTAATCATCATACCAACAACTTTCATACTCTATATATAATTTGTGTTATTTAAATTTTTGTGTAACTATTATGACTCCCCCCGCCCAACCGGGGGCCCCCGGCCGCCCGGGAGGGGCAAAAAAACGTTATTTTACACTTACTTTTTTTACACCAAATTCTTCTTACACATTTTTATGAAAAAGGGGAGGAGAGAAGGAAAAGCAATTTTCTGCCTTCTTTTATGCAGGGATTCAGGGAAATATTGGGTGGAGGTGTTAAAACTGAGCTGTTAGGGTAATAATTTTTCCAATGACAAAAGAGTAATATTCTTGTCATTTTTTTATATTTAGAAAAGAAGATCACTTTATCTTTTGTGAAAAACTGAAATTTACACAATTAAACTATGCAGAAAATTAATGTGGAAAATAATGAAAATTAATGTGCATGTCTTATAAAATATGTGAATTATAATCCTTCTCTAAAGTATTTTATACTATTACCAAAAAAAAAAAATTACACCAAAAAAATTACACTTTTGTCGTGGCTAAAGAAAGAGGGGAGTGAAGTATAGATTGAGGGTGTAAATTTTTTGTCTTATAAATTAATTAAGAAACTAAACTTTTATTATTTTCAATTAAGGATCTCACTACTTATGTATTTTTATTAATAAAATGGTGAAAAAATTATCTAACTTAATAAATAAAAAATAATTTATGATATGACAAAGGATATAACACATATGTCCTAGATTTCTACTTTTCTTAATTATAAGTATTAATAAAATACTTTTTATTTAATTTAAGGCCTTAATTGGCAATCAAACAAAGTTGAAGTTCCTCGTAAGTTTTAAAGTTGAAGTGCTTAATGGACTTCTCACAAAGAGGAAGTAGTTATTGAGAATGGGAAATCTTAATGTAGCTAGGTCATCAAATTTATGTCGGCTTATTGATTAACTTTCGAGATTAATTTTAATACACTATCATTATATATAATTTTATATTGTCATCTAATTATATACTAATAAATATGTGACTTATGAAATGATAGTTATAAGAGTCAAACATTTTTACTAATATAACCAAATATGATTGAATAATTTTGTAAAAAATTTTACACTTACAATACATCAATTAAATTGTCAATTTTGGGTTAAATTTACAATAAGGAAGCGTTAATCTTTCAAGAAGGAATTCTTCTAAGTAACATTTTATAAATGTTGTATATAGGCTATATTATTAAAGAGTTTTAACAATATTTTTATGTATTTTAATAACATTTGAAAATGTTATTAAATCTCAATTCTGTTGTAATATTTCTATTTGCATACTTTTATAATTTTTACGACTTTAATTTGTATGCATTGACAGTGTAAAAGATTTTTGCACAGTCAACCAATTATATCCTTCCATTTGCATGACCATTCAAATAATAGATGTGAAACTTAACCATATTTGTTGATGCAGTAATATATTATTGAATAACAGTGTAAAAATTGTTTACACTGACAATGTATACAAATTAAATCCATTTTTTACACCCAAACTTTTTTTAACATTTTCTTCGTGAAAACAAAGAAATGCAAAATTTTCATGCTTTTATATTCTATTTTGGTTAAAACTAGTTTTTAGTCCCTATACATGTCCCAATTTTAGTTTTAGTCCTTATACTTAAAAAATTTTGGATGAGGTCTCTACACCGGTACTCTATTAAGGAATTAGTTTCTACCGTTAGAAACTTGCTAGACGGTGTTAGTTTTTGCTGATATGCCTATCAGAATCTGACATAGATATGGTGTATTATTAATATAGTCTTGAAATGACCTCTTTTAGGCATTTTTTTAAAGCCTAGAACGGTCTTTTTTTAAAAAGAGAAAAGAAATCAAAACATTATCAAAACGACATTTTTTAAAACCAAAATGACCTCATCCAAATTTTACTATATCTGATGTGAGCTCCCATTAGCCATTTTAGCAGCAACTAATACTATCTATTAATTTTCTAATAATAGGGATTAACTCAGTATTACTATTGGGACCTAAACCAAAATTTTTTAAATGTATAGGGACTTAAACCAAAAAAATTTTAGTGTAGGGACTAAAGCCAAAATTCACAACATATATAGGGATCAAAAATTAGTTTTAACCTTCTTTTTCAAAAGAAATTAAAGATCTAAAACTTTATATCTAAAAAAAGAAGGATTTGATTTTGATACACTTTTAATGTAAGATTTTTACATACATTCAATCATATATTATCATATTATTAAAAATGTTTGACTCTTACAATAACTACTTCCGAAGTTATATATATGATGATATATGTTTAATTGATAGTATAAAATATTTTATATTGATAATATATCAAAATTAATTTCATGAGCAAAAAATACAGTCACATCAAAATCTTAACTACTCGTTTAGAAAAATTCTGATGCCATGCCAATAATTAGCTATCCGAAAAACTTATTTATTGGGTGCAGATATAAAACTTAATTTTATGTGTCAAATAATAACTAAGTATAATGTGTTCTTATTTAATTTATGATATTAATTTTGATACATTGTCGGTTATCCAATCATATATTATGTTAGATTTTTAAGTAGTGGGTATAAGAGTCAAATATTTTTTTTATTGATGTAATAATACATAATTGAATATCTATATAAAATACTTTTATACTGATAGTGCATAAAAAAATCTTAATTTATATACATAGATAAACATTAAGATTTAGGGAAAATCTAATATAATTTTCGTGGAAGTAGTTTAAGTAACAATTGAGTTTGAGCTCAACACTCGAAAAGAAAGAATCTCTATAATGTGAGCTTCAAGCATGCGAAAATGTGTCTGTAAACAAAGAGGCTCGATAAAATTATACATGAGGTTACGAGAAACCAAGTAATAAAATAAAAAGGGCTAACACATTTTGCAAAGAACTTGAATAATGTATATTAATTTTTTTGACGAGAAATAATGTATAGTACTCTTTTTTTTTTTTTTTTTATGTTACTTGTTTCTTGTATAATATGCTCATATTAATCTGTACTGGACTCATACTACATGAAAAGCAAAAAAAAAAAAAAAATGATGTGCCTAGGTAGAAATATATTAGCAACTTAGGTAATTGACATGACATCCTACTTATAGACTGGACCAACCAATATCTTAATGAAATCTATGTAATTGTCAATAGGGAACGAGATTTACTCAAGGGATCACCCTCGATTTCCACAGAAAATATTTTATTAATGATGCAGAGGCTAAAGCAATTTCTGGGCACAACCTTCAATGGATGCCCATCCTAACAAACGCATTAGCTTTTATAAAACCAAGCATAGCCGAGAGAGAAAAAGAGGTTACACTTCAGACAAAATCATTTGACTCAATGATGAACCTGAGACTGCTTCAGATCAATTATTTGAGACTAGAAGGGAAGTTTAAATTTCTTCCCGCTGAAATGAAGTGGCTACAATGGCAAGGATGTCCTTTCAAAATCCTGCCTTCTGACTTTTGGTCTCAGAAATTCACTGTCCTTGATCTCTCACAGAGCAATATTGAAAGCTTGTGGGGCTGGAGAAGGAACAAGGTAATATAATATATGTATCAAATTTTGTGTGTATCAGTTATTTATGATATGAATGTTAGAATCATATTCTTTAATGGAAAATTCTTATATGCTCCCATATTAAGAAAAAGTGAGTGTTTTGTACTATTCAATATCTAACACTTCACCTTTGTGAATTATTTCTTTGACTATATTTTTAATGTAAAAACTGAGGTGTTGGGTATCCAATAGTACAGAGCAGTTACATTTTTTTTTTCTTTTTTGCTGGAAGAACTTCTAAGAATTTATATTCTTTAATATTTATTCTAGTACACGTATTAAAAGCCACAACAGAAAGCAGAAAGCTACAAGACTTAACTCTTTGATATCATACACTTAAATAAACATTCTCTGGCAGGTCCCAGAGAATTTGAAGGTCCTGAAACTCTCCCATTGTGATCATCTGACTTCTATTCCTGATTTATCTGGGTGTGCCAGTTTAGACAAGGTTGTTCTTGAGAGATGCACTGCTCTAACAAGTATTCATGAGTCAACTGGGAGTCTGAATGCATTACATGACTTGAATTTGAGCCATTGTTCAAACCTTGAGGAACTACCTAAGGATGTCTCCGGGCTGAAAAATCTTGAGAACCTGATGCTCTCTGGCTGCTCAAAATTGAGAGCCTTGCCGGCAAACATAGGCCACATGAAGTCATTGAAAAGACTACTTGCTGATAACACTGCCATTGCAGAGCTACCTGAGTCGATCTTTAGCCTGGAGAAACTTGAGAAGCTTATTCTAGATGGTTGCCAAAATTTGAAAAGGCTTCCCAATTGTATTGGAAACTTGACTTCTCTGCAAGAACTCTCCCTTGATCAGTCTGCATTAGAAGAACTACCTGGTTCTGTTGGATCCCTGGCAGGACTTGAGATACTCAGTTTGATGTGGTGTCAATCTCTCACTGCAATTCCTGAATCTATTGGCAATCTCTTATCATTGACAAGACTTTCAGTTAATGGTAGTGCAATCAGAGAACTCCCTTCTTCTATTGGTTCATTATCATTTTTGAAGGAGCTATCAGCTGGACAATGCAAGTTTCTCAGTGAACTGCCTGATTCAATTAATGGCTTAGCTTCAGTAGTTGAGCTTCAGTTAGATGGTACAGCGATTGCAAATTTACCAGATCAGATTGGAGCTATGACAATACTAAGAAAACTTGAAATGAGGAATTGCAGTCATCTTGAATCATTACCAGAATCTATTGGCAGCCTAGCAGCACTGACTACCTTAGACATACGCAATGCAAATATAAAGGAACTGCCACAGTCAATTGGCTTGTTGGAAAATCTTGTCACATTAACTTTGAACAAATGCAGAATGCTCAGACAGCTCCCGACATCTATAGGAAAGTTGAAGGAATTGCATCATTTGATGATGGAGGAAACGGCTCTCACGGATTTACCTGAAACATTTGGTTTACTATCAAGCTTGATGACACTGCAAATGGCAAATAGGCCACATTTGATTGCAAATGATAATAGCTTGTCTGCAGAGGCAGAAATTGCTCATTCTTTTCAATTCCCAACTTCTTTCTATGATCTGACTTTGCTAAATGTATTGGATGCGCGTGCTTGGAGAATATCAGGGAAAATTCCCAATGATTTTGAGAAACTGTCATCATTAGAGACATTGGATTTGTCTCAAAATAATTTTCACAGCCTTCCTTCTAGCTTGAAGGGCCTGTCAATTCTCAAAAAGCTCTCCCTGCGAGATTGCAGTGAGCTGACATCTCTCCCTTCACTTCCTTCAAGCTTGATAGAGTTGAATGCTGAAAACTGCACCTCTTTGGAAAGTGTATCTGAACTTACAAACTTAGAGAGCTTACAGGAGCTGGACCTCACAAACTGCGCAAAAGTGGTGGACATTCCGGGCCTTGAATGCTTGAAGTCCTTGAGAAGGTTGTACCTGAGTGGCTGCATTGCATGCTCCCCTCAAGTAAAGAGAAGATTTTCAAAGGCCTGTTTCCCATTGTTCTCTTTAAATTACCTATCTCCAACCATAAATATGAATGCATAAATTGTGTGACATGTTGTGAATTGTTTTATGACTGACGATGAGAATTTTTATGACAGGTTGCATTAAGAAATTTAAGGAACTTGAGTATGCCGGGAAGCAGAGTTCCAGAATGGTTTTCAGGACAAACTGTGAACTTTACTAAGCAGAAGAACCGTGAGCTAAAAGGTGTTGTTATATGTGTTGTTCTTTCTATCAACCATGATATACCTAATGATAGTATGATGCATTATTATATGCCTGGTGTGGTTGATGTTTTGGCACATGTTCTCAAATCGGGCAAACCAGTGTATAGTACTGCATTAAACATACGTGGGGTGCCAAAGACGAACCAAGAGCACATACACTTGTGTCGGTTTGCAGATTTTCATCCATTGGTCTATTTTTTGAGAGATGGTGGCACCTTATGCGTGACGAAAAACCCTCCGGTTGACAAGAGGTTGGAGCTGAAAAATTCGGGGATTCATTTGATCTTTGAAGGGGATGATGACTATGGTGGAGATGAAAAATCTCTGGATCAAAGCCTGAAATCCGTCTCAGAAAAAATGGCCGAGTTTTTCAACTCTTTAGAAGATGATTAACACCCGATTGCTGTGCAACCGAGTCTGAAGATTAGTCCCAAGTCAATTCGCCATGCAGGGACAGGAAGAGAAAAATTCATAATGTGTTACAATTACAAGTGTGTTACAATTGCAAGTCTATTCTTTGTGTTATTATTTATTTATTTATTTGTGCTTGAGATAAATGTCATCATGTAAAATTGATAGTGCTTGGGGGTTCTTCAAGAAAATATTTTGTGAACATTTAATGGATAGATATCGTATGCTGTATATTACTGTGATAATGAATAAGAAAAATGGGCTTGTTTGACAATTGCATTAAAAAAATGTTTTTGATTTTTAAAAATTAAAAAAAAAAAAAACAGAAAAACTTGTCTGGATGGCTATTTTTTTGGTTTGATTTTACAATAAAAAAACAGATTTCGTATTTTAAAAATAAAAAATTGAAAACAGCTAAAAGATGTTTTGGTTTTTTTGTTTTGAGATCCGATTGAAAACATGGTGGCATGAGTGATAAGTATGATGATTTATTGATTTAGTGCTCCCTCCGATACTCAAACTGACGCACGATGCTTTTTTTCTTTTATACAAGCTCTTAACTCTTTTGGTTCCCAAAATAGAATCGCGGGATACTCCCCTTTACAGCCCAAATCCTTAAATTTCAAATCACTTACCTTAGCAAAGGTTCCCACATGGTTTACTGGTCGTTTTTCTTGTCTTTAGGGGTTATTATATTATAATAGTTCAATGATGAATTTTTGTGTTGTGTTTAAATGTTGGGTACTTCATTTGGTGTTGAGTCTTAGAAAATGTGAATCCAATGAATGTGGAACCTCAGTTGCTGTAATGGGGGTAATAAGGAAGATTGGGGTGTTTTGCGTTCATCTTTCCTGAGGATGGAGGCTTGGTTGTGGCCTTTTGTAAAGATTGTTACTAGTTTTGATGTTTGAAGGTATGTAGCTGCTTGTAGATGCTATTTGGATTCAGGTTTCAGGATGTGCGCTGGAAATTTTAGAGCGACTGTAATTTGAAAGGTGCTTTTTTTTGGTCCACATTTCTTTGAAAGGTGCTTCTTCTACGATTGAAGGGCGAAATATGAAGGAAGAGAGCTCAAAGTGTTTGCTTGCAGAACATGAAGGAAGAGGGCATAAAGGGCTTGCCAAACAAGTTCTTATTTTCTTACTTTTAAAACTTACTTTTAAAAACAATTAGTCAAACAGATTTTCTTGCTCTCCTATTTTTTAAAATTAAATTTAAATTTGTTTCTAAAAATTGTTTTGGAAAACATTAAAATAAAAACAATTCCAAACAAGCCCTTAGTCTTTTTTATTTTTTTGGGATTCTACAAAGGCATAAAAAACTAAGAACAGAATATAAATTTAGAACGAAAAGTGGTCCATTAACGTATGAAATGTATTCATTTTGTGTCAAACGCTATCCGTAGCTTTGAATCCTTCACTTCCAGGATAGGTTCATAGGTGCATCATGCAAGCATACTTGATTGATAGCCCATATTCAAATACAAAAATTTGACATATAAATATTAAATTTAGGAATCCTATAAATATGCACTTTAATTATTCTTTTGATTATTTTTTATACCAGAACCTATTCAATTTGCATTCAATATATAATACATTGAATTGACAAAGATCTTCATATATAACGTGTAATTTTTTCAATTTTGAAACAAATGGCTTACCACCGTAAATATTTTTTAATTTTAAATGCAATTTAATTCCTATATATACGCTTTAATTGCTTTAATTCTTATATATACGCCTATTACCGTTGCCACTTTCTTCCATTCAACTTCTCCTCTATTGATTATGCTAATTTCTTCATCTTTTTCTTTTGCTTCCATTCGATTACTCCCTTTTCCATTCAACTATTTATTATAACCGTTGCCATTTTATTTTTGCATTTTTTTTTTTTTGCAGAATATTCGGTGAAAGGTTTGTGCTTTGCATTCAACCACTCATTCTTCCATTAAACTTCTCCTCTATTCTTTATGCTAATTTAATTTATTCATCTTTTTCTTTTTGCATCCGTTCAACTACTCTTTCTTCCATTCAACTTCTCTATTGTTTAAGCTAATTTCTTTTTATATTTTTATTTTGCTATTTACATGGCTTGCACAATGGATTTGGTTTCCAATATCGCCGTAGCACAGCAGGCTTAAGATTATGACTTCTACAATTAACTCGGGAGCAAAATTAAAAGTTTCAAAGTTAACATGAATAGTTTGTGTTCCTATACCCCATTGCTCTTCCTTCTTTTATTTATACTCGAATCTTAAGAGTTTTTTAGCATTTGAATCTCATCTTTGGTATTCTTTTCTTCTTTAATGCATTTTAGTTTAAAAGGTTTGATTTTTTTTAATATTTTTATTTCGCTTATTGTTGTTCTTTTTTGGTGTTTGTATTATTTAGACTATTTTGGCTTTTTTACCGATATAAAATAAAAAAATTATTTACCTAAATACACCGTTTCAATGTTATTTTACAAAATGTCCTAAAATATTGGATTGTTGATAAATCGATGTATATTACATTGAATTATCACTACTCAAAATTTTAACAGAAATATGGAAATTGATTTGACACAAATCGAATTATATACTATTCAGGTGAATAATGTATAAATCGATCTGACACAAATCAATTTATGTACTATTCATTTGAATAGGTATAAATCGATCTAACACAAATTGATTGCCCCACTATATACCCTATAACCCTAAACCTTATATATATCTCATTCTGAATCCCACTCTAGTACTCTATTAGTGTTTGAATCCCCTAAAACCTATATATATCTCATTCTAAATCTCACTCTAGCACTTTTGAATCCCACCATTTTTTTCATCACTCTTAGAATTCCACTATTTTTTCTTCAGTCTTTGAACCTATTCTTTTCTTCATTAGTCTTTGAATGCCACCTTTTTTTCGTATAAATTTTAGAGAGTGAAATTTCAGTCTGCAAATTCAAAAAAGTGTTCAAAAATGAGTGAGATATATTTTTATTCATTATAATGGCGAAATTACAAATATAGATGAGGGTATAACTTTTAACAGTCAAAATCCTCAAATTATAGCTATTCATCCATCTATTACCTTTTTAGAGTTATAGAATATAATTTTATAGAAATTAGGTCAACAAAATAATAAGTAGGTCACACAAGTATTATATCGATTGCCCATGGTGATGGGAAAAGGTGTACTTCGCTACAAAAGTTGGCAGCTAAGTAGCGATAATGAAGTTGAATTCATGTTCATTTTCCATGCTCAATATCCAGATATTCACTTTATTGAGTTGTTTGTCATTCTAGAGGAGTCACACTTTAGCTCTGGCGGATCTGCTCCCATTCCAGCATATATTTTTATGTCATAGCCGATGCGTTCTCCAACTCTTGATATGGAGAGTCTCGAGCAAAATAAAAATATTCAAGAAGAAAATACTGATGATTTGACAGGTGGTCCAAGCTTCCACCAGCTTGCAATGCAGATTGCACAGCCATTGGCATGGGTTGGTCATATTCTTGGTTATGATTTCGGTGTTGATTATGGAGATGATGAAGAGGAGTCAGTTGAAATACCGTTTAACAGCTACAATGGCTCGAATGGAGTGGCACAGCCTAGTACCAAGTGCCAACCATGTAGGACCCAATCTCAATTTCAATGTCAATCAAGCGAGCATGTAGGTCACTATTTGTCTCTAAATCTGGAAGGGTTGCATGCAAGAACTTTTCCAGGATTCGGTATTGGAGATAGAGGAGAAATTCCATCATTAATAGGGGAGAATGAGTTACAGGTGAGGCAACAGTTTCATGATAAGGATGCTGTACTATTTACGATAAAAAATTACAGCATCCGAAGATCGGTTAAGTATAAGGCCTTGAAGTCAGACCATATAAAATATCATGGCAAGTGTAAGTACTTTGGAAATGGGTGTAATTGGAGCATTCGCGCGACATATCGTCGGAAGAAGGAATTGTGGGAAATTTGGAAGTATAACGGACCCATACATGTGTATCTGCATCACTTTCACAAAACCACCCATAGCTAGACACCAACATTATTTGTGCCACCATATTTCCCATGGTACAAGCTGAATCAACTATTTTCATTAAAGTGCTGTAGGGAGCAGTTAAAAACAGGTTTGGCTTCAAGATATCATATAGAAAAGTGTGGCTTGCCAAGCAAAAGGTTATTGCTCGCATTTTTGGTGATTGGGAAGAGTCATACAACGAGCTTCTGAGATGGTTGCAAGGTCTTCAAACATTTATGCCAAGCACAATTTTCGAATTTTCAACTCTGCTATACTATATGGGAAATTCTATTGACCTTAACTTTGCTATGTTTCACCACTTGTTTTGTCAGGTACAATCATCAAATTCTCAACTTTGCCATACTATATGGGAAATTTGGTTGACCATAGCTCTGTGATGTTCCATTGCTTATTTTGGACTTATTCGCCATGCATTGAAGCATTCAAATTATGCAAACCATTAATTTCAGTGGATCGTATGCATTTGTACAGCAAGTATAGTGGGACATTGTTGATGGCAATTGCTCAAGACGGGAACTCAAATATTCTGTTTATTGCATTTGCCATGGTGGAAGGGGAGACAATAGGAGCATGATCCTTTTTCTTGACTAATGTTTGGTGTCATGTGGCACTACAAGAGGGCATTCTAATAACCTCTGATAAGCATGCTGCTATCAAAGCTGCTATAAATTCAGAAGGCAGCAGCTGGCATCCTCCA
The DNA here is from genome assembly GCA_031439585.1 of Pterocarpus macrocarpus. NCBI lineage: Eukaryota > Viridiplantae > Streptophyta > Magnoliopsida > Fabales > Fabaceae > Pterocarpus > Pterocarpus macrocarpus. The sequence goes on along the minus strand of CM062520.1, from coordinate 59,488,589 downwards.
CTGGCCTATCACGTGTATTGCATTCGCCACATCGTCTCAAACTTTGTTGTAATATTCAAGAGTAAAGATGCAAAAAAGCTCTGAGGAATGCAGCCTATACAAAGACTCATCAGGAGTATCTTTATTATCACGGGTTGTTGAGAGATAAAAATCCAACCATGTGTGAATGGATTGATAGAATTTCCATTGAGAAATGGGTACAACATATTGATGAAGGACATAGATTCGGCCATATGACGACCAATTTATTTGAATGCATTAATGCTGTGTTGATTTGCACCCGGAATCTTCCAATTACAGCTTCAGTCAAGTCCACTTATTTTTGACTTGCTAAGTTATTTGTTAGGAAAGGGAAGGAAGCAGGGGCCCAACTAACCACTGGGCAAATGTTTTCGCAGACATTGCAATGGGCAATCGAGGAAAATAGACAGTCAATTGGTACCATGACGGTATCTAAATTTTCCCAGTCGAACTCATCGTTTGTGGTAGAAGAGCTCGAACTAGTAGGGGGCTGGAGTCAAAGGTCATACAGAATGAGGTTAACAGATCGATAGTGTGATTATGGGTACTTTCAAGCATTGCACTATCCATGCCGGCATGTGTTTGTTGCGTGTGCATATGCATAACTTGATTGGGCCAGTCTTATTGATGATGTGTATCACATCCAGACTGTATTTAATGTATACAGAATGTAGTTTGTAGCTATTACAAATGAAGATTACTGGCCTCCATATACTGGACCTTGAATACGGCCAAATCCAGAGCTTAGGCGAGCTATTAAGGGTTGTCCAATATCGACTAGCATTAGGAATGAAATGGATGCGATTGAACCCTGGCAACCAAAGCATTGTGGCCTTTGTAGGCAAGAGGGTCATACCAGATGAAGGTGCCCAAGCTTACATGCTTCATCATCCAATCGCACTAATGAAGATAGTTAGTTTTGTGTGACTCTGAATGTGTTGTATATTTTGTTATCCGCTAATTGCAATATATTTTATTAATGTAGCTTTTAATTCAAGTTAGTAAACTCTTTTGCATTAAAATTCAGTGTTTACTAATTCAGATATGCATGCATAAAATCAAATTGGATTTTAATTTGTTAATATTCACTAGAAAATCTCATTTACTTATACATTTTGATTTTCCTAAAAAAAAATACAAAATAAATATAGAGAAAGTAATACAACTAGTACAACCAACAAAAAGAAGGAAATCCATATAAAATAAATGGACAGAAATGAAAACTCCATGCCACAATTCTCGATCATGCCTATAAAAAGAAATGAAAATTTTCATTTAACAATCAGTATTACAACCAACATAAATAATGTAGACATAGTAATACCATTTACCTGAGCTTGCTAATAGCTAATAGTCCCCTGAATCTCGCCTAGGGTTGGTAAATGTCCACCTGTGAAACAACGGCGACCTCGAATCTCCGGCCTCAACCTGCGTAATCCCTAACCCTGACCCTACCTTTGCCTTTGCTCCTGCTGGTGGTCTTGATCAATCTATTGAAAAAGATAGTCCATACAAAATGCAGAGGGCAAAGTCCCGCCAAGAAGATCAAATCCTAATATTTGCTGATTAGTGCAAAGTAGAATGAACTCCTGTGACATCTACATGGGCAAGGGCGTCGCCATAATCGTTGGATCATTGGGATTCAGTTGTAACTGATCTAGCGACAGTCGATAGCAATCTGATGCCAGTGATTGGTATATCAGTGTCTCCTCTATGCTCGTCTATGGATGCGTAGACAGCATGGGCCGGTCGACTGCAGCCAATAAAGCGTCCAGGTCGTTGAACTCTGAACACGAGGTGTACATGTTCTGTTCCATATTCCAATGGCTAGACGCAGCATGGCCGGGATATGAGTGGGGCTGGGAGTTGCTGTAATCCTCATTATCAACATCATCGTCCTCATCCTTTGTATTTAGTGGCTGTTGGCATCAAGAAGCACGTGTCTCGAGATGCAATCGACACTCCTGACGCTGCCGATTTGGCATGTGAGCTAACCGAGGCACACCTGTCACTGGTGGGACCTGCGATAGTATATTACCTAGCAATTCGACCTGCCTTAGGTCACGAAGGATTGTATCTGTCGACAAAAACCTTCGTCCAATAGCTAAATACCATGAGCTATATTTAATTGATGGACGAAGGTCTTGGGCCATCATAGTTGAATACCATGTACTCTCTTCTCCGCCTAATAATCGATTTGCTCGCAATCGAATGTGAAATGAATCGATATCATGCTGCTATTTATAGGCGAAGAGGGAATAATAGGGCAGTCGAGCTGTGTCAAATTGATTTATACACTATTCAAGTGAATAGTATATAAATCGATTTGTGTCAAATCGATGTATGCACTATTCACCTGAATAGTGTATAATTCGATTTGTGTCAGAACGATTTCCATGTTTCTATTAAAATTTTGATCAGTGATAATTTGATGTAACACACATTGATTTATCAACAATCCAATATTTCAGGATATTTTAAAAAATAATATTGAAATGATGTATTTAGATAAATAATATTTTTTATTTTATATTGGTTAAAAAACCATACTATTTTCTTTTGTTTTCTTTTGGATTGTCTGATAATTGTTCCTACCCAGCATCAACAATAAAATGTTCCTAACAATATCCATCATTTGTTTAGAGGACATTTAGATATAATTAATTTTGATTTTGATAAGGTTTTTGTTCGCCTACATCTAAGCAAGAAAATCATGAAGATAATATAAAGTTGTAATGTACCATCAGAAACCTTCATATTTTGGGGAAAAAAAAAGCTTCATTTTCTAAAAGATAAAAAAAAAAAGCTTCATTTTAAAAACGATCTAGCTACTATCTCTAACAATAACGTTAATTGAGTATGACACTTCTGAGGACTAATAAATCATTAGCCTCATTTTCTTATCTCTTCCTACTTCTAATTATTTCATTTATAGTTTCATTAAAAATAATATTTTTCCATATCTTACTGATTCTCATTTATTGCATATCTTCATTTTCCCAAATACAAGTAATGGTAAAAATTTGAATTAGTTAATCAATTTTAATTACTTTATATCATCAATCATATTTTGTCAATATCATTAAAAATAATTTATTTTATTTGTCAATGAATTTTTCATCCAATAAAATCCAATCAGATTTTTAAATATTTATTTTTCAAATTTAAAAATATTGGGATTATCATATACAAAAAAGAACACTGGGATTATTATGTTTATCCAGCTACTGTATTCATTGTCTTATCTTTTCCTATTTTTAATTTTATTTCATATATATTTTCATTAAAATAATATTTTTTCTTTATCTTTTTTTATTCTTAATTTAATGCATATCTTCCTTTTTCTATACAATTGATGGTGATAATTTGGTTTAGCAAAGTAACTTTAATTATTTTATATCATTAATCATATTTTGTCAATATCAATAAAAGTATTATTTTTATTTATAAGTAAATATTTTCATCCAACAAGAAATAATCTTTAATTTTCACTATCTCCTTAATACAAAATTACTATTTACTCTTCACGTGAAAATGTATAAGAGAAACTCTTTTTTTCATTACCAATAAATAAAAGTTTTTTCAAAGATAAATATGTAAATTTAGAGTTCAGTAGTATGAAAATGGTCCAATAGAACCTTTATTTATGATAATTTATTATGGATAAGTAGGGTATGATGGAAATAATTATGTTTAGATTGTAAGTATTTAAATTTTATACTTTACAAGAGGTTAGTTATTTATATAAAAAATATTTATATTTATAGACATAAATGTAGAAATATTAACAAAAATAAATATCGACAGTTTAAACGTAATTATTAAAAAAATTAAGTTATTATCTTGAATATTTTGCAAAATTATTTCTCAAAGACTTCTGCATTTTTTTAATGAAGAATTCATAACCATATATTTTTTAGAGTTAGTTCTATTATTTTTATTATTATAAGACAAAGAAGAAGGGGTGACGTTTTAGTTTTGTTGATAAATTTGCATTAAAATCTTTTAAGCATATGCCACTAAAGTTATTTATACTTATGAATCAATACATAAATTTATTTTATTTAATGCATTTTTCAGCCATTTTTCCAGAAGGGAAAAGTGAAGTGTAGGGTGATAAATTTATTTTATATTTTTGTTTGCTCTGTTAATAAATTCTTACTAAAACCTTTTAAAAATATGTCACACAAATGAATTATTCTTATACGAATTAGTACATTTCTTTACTTTAAATTTTTTTTCATTATATTTAATATGAACTTTTGGTCATTTATCTTTACCAAAGTAGAAGAAAGGGGAGTGGGGGTGGGGGGAGGAAGGGAGATGAGTGATGATTTTCTTTTTTATTTTTTTTTGTTCATAAATTCTCACAAAAATCTTTCAAGGATGCTACACCTGAGTGAATTTTGGAGTTTAATCTTGTTTATATTCTAAAGTATTTGACATTTTTTTACCTTATAAGTGGTAAATTATTAACATAAAAAGTATTTATATGTATAAATACAAACGTAAAAATCTTGAAAAGATAATTATCATAAAATTAAATTATAATTATCTTAATTTTTTTGCCAAAAATTCTCAAATACTTATGTGTTGTTTTTTCTTTAAAAAATTATTTATTATATTTTATGGGATTTATTAAATTTTGTATGTGGGAATCAACCTTTTTCTTCTATTGAGAGGAGGAGATTTGAGTTGATATGAAATGATTTGTAACTACATATTTTTTAAAATTAGATCTATGATCCTTACATAAGACCAAGGGGAAAGGGCTAATAGATTTTCTAATGTTGATAAATATCCAATAAAATCTTTTAACCATTTCCCCCTAAAATTAATTATTATTGTGAATCTTAACATTCCTTATTTTATTTAATGCAAATTTTTATCACTTTTCCTTACTCACGAAGAATAGGAAAATTGGGGTTAGAGAATGATGAATTTGTTTTTATTTTTATTTGTTTTGTTCACAAATTTTTGCTAAAACCTTTTAAGAATATCTCACACCACAAATGAATTATGCTTATATGACGATATATTTCTTTGCTTAAAGTTTTTCATTTTATTTAGTATAAACACTATAAGAAATTTGATATTTAGTGACAGCAAAAAAACAATTTTAATACTAGTATGGTGACTATTATTAAATAATGTTTAATAATCTATGACTTGTTAAAATTTTAATACTAGGCAATATTTGATATAATATTGTATAAAATATTATAATATTATTGTCATGTTTTTAAAATATTTTTGATTGTGAGAAAAATTAAAAAAAATTGTAATATAATAATTTTTTATTACTTTTTATTAGATAAAATTTTAACTTATATTAAATGTTATTTATTATTCAATTCAATGTTTTTAATAATTATTTTTTACTTTTATAAAATATATAAAACTAAACAGTATATAAACTCTAATATATATTTGCTGAAGTTTATTTGAATGATGTGGGTCATGTGGCATATATATGCTGATTTTTGAATGGGTAAGTGGATCATATCACTTTATTCCATCCAATGACCGTACTTATTTTTTGTAAAAACTTTAAGCAGTTTTTTTTAGCAGTGTAACATTACTCATTTTAGAAATATGGCTTACTAACCACCATTTCAACTAGACTTGTGCCCTTCTAATGGATGGGTGAAAATTTTTTAATATACTAACAATTATTAGATTTTAATCATTTATTAATTTTTATGTGATAATCATTTATTAGTTATTATTTATTAATTATTAGTATTAAATTAAAAGTATAATTTAATATTTTCATAAATGAACCATTGACACTTCTAAGCTCCATTGCACCTTATCCGAATTCACATCACACATGAAATCTATTTTTGAAGCCATCAATCTAAAACCTATAAAGTAGTATACCCTTGAATAGCTATAATCACAACACTTATTAGATTGAATCCTACCACATATACCACATACATATTTAATTAAACCAAATACTCCATTAAATGAAATACAATTGCGATTGGCTATTATACATAACAAACAATCCTCAAGAAACGCATGCATCTTACACACCCAACCCATGCTACTAATTAAATGAAATCCAACTGTCATTGGCTATTACTAGTTTACTACACATATGCCCATGCCAGCAATTGTATTCCACTGCCCATTGAGAACAATATCCATTGTTCTAGTGCAACTTTTGGTGTGGGAAAAAAAATCCCCTTTTATGACGGTCAAATGGTAAAGAATCATTGGTACTATTTTGCTATTATATATTAATATATATTCTTATCGGTGAAGGCTTAAATTTTGAAAATTAATTGAGACCATATGAAATATTGTTATATGTTCGTTGAGCATCATGTAGAATTATGTTCACTCCACTCGTAATTTCACATTTCAATCTTAATTAATAATAGGTTCACCACTAAATTACATATTATAATATTTTATATTTTTAAAAAAAATCATGATCAAAATATTAAATATGTAAATTAATGGATTTGAATTCTCTAAAATGAGGAAAGTTATAAAGTGAAAAAGTGAGGGATCATTTACTATTAGATCATTTTAGTGAGATTCACATACAATAAAAATTATTAATCCAATGATAAATAGTCCCTTACTTACTCACTTTACAACTTCCTTTACTTTAAAAGATCAAAATCCATTAAAATCCAAATCCTAAATTAATAGTGAGCTTTATCATTAGTGATTAAAATTGTAATGACAAGTATGAGTAAGCAAAATTCTACACAATATTAATATTTCAAGAACGTACAATAATTTTTCAAAATTATTCCAATAATATTTGTTTTCTATCCCATATTCAAATTTTAAAGTTCAAAATCTGACAATACTATAGTGTGCTCAATAATAGCCATTGGGATTCAAGTAAAGAGAAATATCTTTTAATAGTTCCCTAAGATTGGATAAAAAATAAACTGTTTGAGTACTAGTTTGTGTACAATTATGAAAAATATAATAAAGACAGAATTTTATTGTCAGAATTATAGTTAAAATGATCTGACATTAATTTTAACATTTGGATGAATAAGTGATGACTTATCTAACAATTTTCTTTAAATTTCAAAAAATCTTGACAGCAAAAAAATAATAATTTAAGCTATATAGCATCATTTTGAAATGGGAAATACTTAAGGTATGAACAAATTTTGTAAAATGACACATGAAAAGAGAAAAGCTAAAAAGAATGATTTTGGTTTTGTATGTAATTTTTTTTCTCGTCACTTTTATAACCACCCTCCGGTGATTGGTAGTATTTGTTTGATTATCTTTTTTTTACTCTTAATATTTTAGAGTTGACATGGAAAAGTTTTTCAACATCAATTTAGTCCTAAAAGTAGTTGGTAGAACGAAATGAGGAAAGGGCTTGACAATCATATCACCGCAACAAAAAAAAAGCGTGTTCTCTTCATATATCACTACCATAAGCCACTCTTAATATTCTTTTTTTTTTTGGATGAAAAAAAAAATCTCAACCTTCGAAAGTGTTTTCTTTTCCCTATTGCATCTTCCTCCCTTTGAAAAAGTTTTTGATATTAATTTAATTCTAATATTTTAAATTTTAATATCAATTTTATCTTTCATCAAATTATCAATAACTTTCATTATGATTCATCTTAATTGGCAACATTAGTGCACTACTATGTTATTTATTTATCTTTCTTGACTAATGAGAAGAAACAATTTTTATTTTATCAACTTGAAAATAAATAAAATATTAGAAAATAAATAAATTAAAAATTAAAATCTTGCTATCTAAATCCCAAATATCAATATAGATAAATCTCGATTCCTCATTTTCTTCACACTGGAATCGGTAGAAATGAAATTGGGAAGTCACATATGATGTTAAAGATAGGAAGTTATTGATTATTTGGCAGAATAATGAAATTGATATCAAATTTTAAAATTTTAAAATTAAATTGATGTTAAAAATTTTTTTAGGACTAAACTAATGTGAACTTCAAAATATTAGGATTAAAAATGATATTTATTCTATTTGTTTAGTAAAACCTTCCCATAACTTTGATTTGTACCAAAATAGCATTGTTGCTATAGAATTATTTCCTTGGCATGATTAAAAGAAGGAAACTTAAAACTTCCCATCAAAAAACGCTCTTGGGAAGAATGTAGGTGCCCCTTGAAAAAGGTTATGATTAAGGTCCATTTTGTAACATTCTCTAAACATATACACTATACTAAAGTCATGAGGTTACATCTAGAGGCTGTTACAAATGCTGTGGAAATATTCAAATAAGAAAACATAATATATGACCCTTAGAATTTCATATTTCATTACTAAATAAAGGTTTACAATTCCAAGTGTTCGATAAATATATACTTAAACATACAAGTTAGAAAAACTTAACTAATATAATACATAGAACATGTCTTGTTTTGCGTTCTTGACTTTAGATGCCTGCCTTGATACTCGGCCATTAGGCCGAGGTCAACACTCCCAAATCCGTAGTAGTCCCAAAACTTTGTTGCAAACTTAAAGTCTAGTCTATGTACTGGAACATTTACAGGGACACACTAACAAATAGTGAGGATTTAAAATTCTCAGTAGGTATATTCAATCCACTAAGCATATAGGGTGTCATCATAAATATTCCAGCCATTTTGATTTATTATGAAAATGTAGACAAATACACATAGACTTAGGCTCAATTTTAAATTTGAAAACGTATTTTCTCGAAGCGATTTACTTTTAATAATCACTTAGCATTATTCAGGATAGATACAAGAGCAGTAACAACATAATTTTTAACCATAAAAATAGTAATTGTGCAGCATAATGAAATAATGAAATATGCATATGCAAATGCACATAACTAGATTATGCAAGTGCACTTGTCTTTTTTGTCTCTTTCTTTAACTTGCAACTTAAACTTCTATACTTCATCCCCAGGAAGTGGATGGCATCTTCCCACTTCTAGATAATAGCTACATTTTAGGACCGAGTTCGTTCCTACATATGATTGCTGGATTTACTTTCCCCAACTCTCACATTGACTTATTCCCTTTAAATCTATTCAGAGGTGTTGTCCAAGTAATCATCTTTGACGATATTGCCCTGACCCCCTACTAGGTGGAGGCTCGATATGTCTCCTTGCAAGTTCTTGTCATCTTTTTCATTCTTATAAATAGTCATGCATGAATGTGCGGTATATACTTGTGCACATGCTTCATATCTACATTCTTGCATGCATGATTTCCATGTACATAAACACATAAATACTCATACATTTGTGTTCCAATCTTTCCATATAGTAAACCTTACAACAACTATCATAGCTTCATATGTTGCTTAACATTTGCCTTAACACTTAGGTTATGAGTAGCTAGAAATCTACCTCCATGTTAGGAATTTACTCTGAATCCATCTCTCATTTTATCACATCCTGTATTTAACTCTTTTAGTCCCATATGGTTTACGTGTGGGTGACTCAAGTTATATCCATTTAACTAAAGATATCTTGATTTCATAAGCACGAGCTTCGAGCTTCAATTTCACTAATGGTCCCCCAGCTTCCGGGTTCCGAGTTTAAGAAAAGGGGTTACTAGATCCTCCCAGATTCTGAGTTTGGGATAAGAGCTTCCAGGTCCTCCTAGGTTCCGAGTTTGATAAAAGGGTTCTTGGATCCTTCCAGGCTACGAGTTACAACCTTAGGGAAGAAGGTTTTTCTAAGGTTCCAAGTTTCAGTTTTACTGGTTATCTATGGTTCTGAGTTATGGTCTTCTATCTTAAGAGAGAGGCTTCACTTCTTCCCAAAAGTTTTCCGGGCTTCAAGCTTAAGGAGATAGGTCACTCATTCCTCGACCCTTGAGTTTCGGGTTCCAATCTTAAGGGAGATAGGTCACTTCTTCCTAGTTTCCTCGAGTTCCGAGTTCTGAGTTTCAAGCATAAGGGTAGGGTTCACTTTCTTCATCATTCCCTGAGTTTTGGGTTCCGAGTTCAAGGGAAGGGTTCCTAGGTTGAACTCGATTTCTGTCCTGTTTTGTTCTAAAATTCATATCTAATTCATTTAGTCTTGGATGACCAGGATTTTTGGTTTATATACTCTACTCTTCTTACACTAACAGGAAAAAATGGATTTAACCTCATAAGATTAACTAATTAGTGTAGTTTTTGATAAACATCTCCATTATCCTATCTTAGATTCTTATCTTGTCTTCCTTTTGGTGTTTAGTTCTTCAAAGCTATTCAACCAATTTCTATGGGCTCTCCTCACTCCAATTTGGTTCTCCTTACTCCAATTATTCTTCAAAAACCTCAAGAAACTTATTTAAGGTTTTATTAAACCTCTATTCCTATTCTTATGAAGGTAGAAACACATGCATATGGAATCATCAACAACCAAGTATAAAATTAAACTTAAATTAACATTTCAAGGCATGCCATCATATAATCACATAATCAACACCATAATCCAGCCAACCAACATAAGGTTTTGGTTGGAAGCCTAGAGCTTGAGCAGGAAATAGAGCATAAAAGATTAAAGGAACATAACCTAGGATTTAAGCTACCTACCTCAAGGTTCTTGGAGTCATGGAAGTAAAGAAGCCAAGAATAACTCCTAACCTTCCTCTTTTCTCCTAGCCACAACCTATACAGAGGTGGGGAAGCTGCACTTGATGCTTGATCATCAAATTGATGGGGAGGGGTTTGATAGAAGGGAAAGTGGGGATTAATTTTCATAAAAGGAATAAGGTGTTTTAAGTTTAAGAATGCCATCAACCGTGAGTTTGAAGTTCATGGCCATGGTGGTAGTGAGGAAGAAGATGAAGAAAAGATGGTGATGGTGGGTGTAGGTGTTAGTGGCGTGAAATGAGGGGGACAAGGAGAGGATAAGAGAGCTTTGATATTTGTATGAGATATTTTGTAGAAGGAGTGGTGGTGATAAATCCACCAACTAGGGCCGGTGTAGCTCATCTCTGGTCATATGTTATGGCTACTCTCATGACATGTCTTTTCGATCTCTATAAGATTATTTTCTTGGATTTGTCATATCCAAAGACAATATAGGAACCTTGAGGATTAATTCAAGGTATCTGACTATTAATCTAAGTACTTTGAGTTACCTGAGATATTATATATTATGTGAGTAATCCCACACCTTTATTTAAAATTGTATATAGAAAATATTAATTATAAAGTTAGTACATATATATTAGTTAGTGCCGTGGGGGCCACATATTCTCAAAATCGGGATTTTTTTGCTAATACTCCTCCTAACAATCATAAACCTTAATTTACAAATCTGCCGTTGTGGTCTAATAATTATAATTTTACCCCTTCTTTTATTATGGCTTACGTATTTATCATTTTAGATAGGCCCAAACTTCCTTTTGTATTAATCTACTTTTTAGAGTTGGGAATATTACACATTCTTTGGTGAAGTTGGCATTGACCACTTCACCGTTAAGCTCTATAATACTTTTTATAAACCTTTTGTATAACTTTCTATTCCATTTAGGATTCACCCATCTTGGTTGTTGTGCTTGTCTTAAACATTACAATGAAATGGAGGTCATGGGTTCGACTCTCCGTGACCCTTTTTTCTCTTATTTTGCCAATTATTGAATTTTTTAAATTTTAATTATTTGATAATGGTTAACATAAAATATATACACTAAAAAAAATATTGTAATAATATGCACATATTTAATTCTTGTAATTAAATTTAATAGAATTTAATTTTGATGCACAACTCATATATATAATAGTATAAGCAATTCTTAGTATTACATGATAAAATATACATACTTATAAAATATTACATAATACATCTCTATGTATAACCAAGTTAAGATAAAATAATTATGAAAATAAAAAGTATAATTGTGAAATCATTATTGTAAAAAGTAAATATCTTTTAAAAAAATTTGTATAAATGTATTTTAAATAACAAATCATTAATAAAAGTACAATATATTACTATATGCAATTTTATATATCTATCACAACGTTGAATATTTTGTTTGATAATTGTGGACTACATTTTTTTTTTATTTGGAATACATTTTGTTTTATTTGGAATCGTGGACTACATTCGACATTATTTAGAAAAAAAAATGATCACATATGTGAATTTATATAAAAAACTGATTAAATATAAATTGCAATGTGTAAACTAAGAATTATTAATGTAATAAGATTTTGTATGTTTGAAAAAAAATGAGAAACACGCCCATTACAAATATGACTTTAAATTAATTTTTTTTTATCGATATAAACAGTTAAAGACTTAAAATTTAATTATTTAATTAATTTTTTTATACATTATAATAATTATTCTTTAATAATTAAAATAAAATGAGAATAAAAATTAAATCCAAATAAATCAAATTAGAATAATTAAATATGTGTATATTTTTTGTAATATTTTTTTGGTGTGTATATATATATATATATATATATATATATATAGATTTGATTTATGTTGACAATTACTAAATGAAATTTAAGAATAAAATAATTGACAAAATAATAAAAAGACGCAAAGGTACGAGTTGAACTCGCGACCTCCATCCCGTTAAGACAATTGAGACGCTAACGCATGTAGCTGTCTCAAATCTCATGAAATAATCAAGCACAAGTTTAAAACCATTTTTACTTTATTTTTTGCCTTTTTCGGCAAATGTCCCAATTTGAATGCAGCTTCGCACACATTCTTTGCTTCTCAATCCAATCAAAGCGAACCAACAAAAGTGCGGACAGAAAAGCTTTGCGTTGAGGGCATCGAAGACCATATGTTTGTTTTCATTTTCTATTTTATAATATCATTCCTTTCTTACCACTTCTGGCTGCGACGAGATAATAAGAATCTAGTGAAAAAGACTAACACAAGATACAAAAACCCTTCTTTTTACAGGTGCGCCAACACCTTTAAATGGTGGAATTTACTTTACTTTAGGAACTCATGGCTAATCTTTACAATAAATAATAAAAACAAACAAAACAAAAATTCCAAACACAATAGTGAGCAAACCAAAGCCAAGGCTGTTTCTTTTGTAACATAGAGACTTGCACTTGATATTAGACCTCCAAAATATGCATGGCTGCTTCTCTTGCTACTGCATCTTGTGATATATCTTTCTGGATTTTAAACTCAAATAATATTATTTGTACATCAAAAGGAGATATTAAGAGTGGACACAATATGTAACAAGAGAAACACAAAGTCTTGGCTTCATCCTCAACTACAAGATATCTTGTGTGTAGCTCTATGTATTGTGTCCATTCTTAAGATCTGTTTTGATATCCAAATAACGTTTTTAAAATTTAAAGTTACCTTGATTGCTGATTTCATTGAAATTTGTGATACTCTTCCCACACTCCAATCACACAAGATAATTTCAAAACAAACATTGTTAACACTCACTCACTCACTAAATTGCAGCTTCTGTAGAAACTGACCAAACTTTCTTTTGAGCATATTTTCTGTGGGACAAGCTTCCTTTCTCTTTCCCCTCTTCAGGCCACTAACTCTTCCCATAACAAAATCAATTTCCATAAGTGAGATTAGCCCTTTCAAGCATGCTGGAATACCAAGAAGCTCAGGGATATTTATATACACACATATTACATATAGTTAATCCCATAGTTCTCAGAAGTACATGGCTAACATCTTGTGTCATCTTCTGCTGGGTTGCTGAAGCTTGTCAAATTCCCAGTTCACTAAGCTTGGCCAGGAGGTTTACCAGAATTTCCAGCTCTCCTGAGCAAAATTTGCCAAATAATTAATATTTAAGGAAAAATCCAATATTTTTGTTACTGGATAAAATTGGATATATAGTCTATAAGGGACTATGCATATCAGAAGCAAGTAGCAACCAATATTTACGAAATAGTTTCATATTAAGTCTTGTAGTTCATGCATGCTTGTGTGTTGTGTCTCGTGCTAAAAGCAATAAAGAAAGATAAAAAGAAAGACAACGAGGAAAAGGTTAAAAATTTCTTAATGTAGAGAGCCGAATGACATAAATAACTTTAACCGTCATTATTAATTAAGATGTGGAATAAAGTTCTTTGCCACATACTTTATCTTTTTTGAATATCTTTATCTACAGCATATTATGAAGGACTATGCTCGTTAAAGGCCTCAAATCAACAATTCAATGCAACAGTTAAAAGCGTGGTAATCAACCCTTATAGCCAACTTTTCCTCCTCCTTTTATTAAGCTACATCATGGCAGGAACCAAGAAACTTAAAATTGATATGAGTCCTGTTTCTGTAAGAGGCATGGCACATTTGAAAATAATCTAATGCAAATTTCTAGATTATTATATGGTAAAAAGATGGAGTAGATGACAAGTAATACGGTGGATGTGCTTTCGACGAATATTTTATGGATAATATGATCCTATAGTCAAAGAAAGTGGATATTATACGTAACTTAATATGGCATGTTCACGTTTAGTATTGAAATCAATTAAAGCCTTGATAGCAGTGAAGTCCAATAGACGCAATATAGATCCAAGTAATGAACATAGCGACATAAACTGAACTTAAAAATGATTCATGACATAATTTATTTTAACATGATTTATGACGAGGTTATACTGCGGTCTGATTCATGTAGCTGACCACCTAATGGGGCAAGGTTTAGTTGTTGTCTATGTTTAGTTAGATCAGCTAGACATACCTGTTATGAATTGGATCTGATCCATGGGGAACTCTTCTTTTGCTCATGTAGTTGAAGTCCAACTCTTTATGATTGACAGCCTTATCTCTACCCATCACTTGTCCATGCTTGAGCCCTTCTGCAAACCATTGTGTAGTTGGTTCTCTTGTTCCTCCACCACTACCTAAGCTTCCAACAACCACAAGACAAACAAGCCCCGCCATTAGGAGTGTTCTAGAGAAGAACCTTGGAAGGAAAGAACTAATACTAGTACCCATATGCAATTTTGTTTGTTTCATGAACTCCTAGTACCTAGTGGGACAAGGCTCAATTTTTGTTGTTGTATATGTATCTTTGTATAATATATTTATGTCATAGGAGGAAAGATACCTCACCTTGCTATGACATAGATGAAGAGGACCAAACAAAAAAAGAAAAGCCTATCATTGCATCATGATTGAAGTGAAGTTGGTGTATAAGAAGACAGAGAGAGGAAGAGCACGGAGGGAGAGAATTGAGAGGGTGAGCTAAGGGAAGAACTTTTTTTCCCACTGCAAAGGGTTAAGGGGTGTGGTTGGTTTTCTTTATAGGTTGGAGGGATTCTGTTGCACTTTCTCGAACACTGAGAGTGTGTGTGTGTGTGTGTGAGAGAGAGAGAGAGAGAGAGAGAGATAGGCTTAGCTGGTTTCGAGCGTGACATGGAGGCAATGCCCTTTGCTTTACACGGAGAAAAGTCCCAATACGACACTGTTCTTTTGCTTTGGATGTGTGTATTTTCATGCAACTACGATGCCAAAAGACTCCTTATTCTGTCATTCTTTACGTACAAGGGTGTAAAAGGAAAATAATAGGTTGCCTTGCCTACAGTGTCATGCCCCGGAATCAAGAAGGGGAAAGGAAAGGATAGAATAAAATTTACTGCATTATTTGTGATGGACCGCTAAGCGTATTAACCAAGATCCTCATATGTGAACCAATGCCTATGATCATCTTGTAAATACTATAGTGAAAAATAAGTATGAATTCTGAATGATGAAATTAGAGGGGGAAGAAAAATCCTGCTTCCCAAAGCTGCAATTGGAACATGGCTTCTCTTTTTTCTCAACTGTTGAAATTTGTTAGGCCACATGCCCCAACCAAAAACAGGTAACCACTACGTAAAACAAGTAATCGTATGTGCCATTGAAAAAGGATTAATGAGTCTACTATAATTTGTTTAACTAATAAAGCAAAGCTACAAAGAGTAAATTAAGAATACATAAAACAGAACATTGAACACAAGGAAAATATATTAGCTCATAGTGAAAACATGTAAGATTTTGTGGGCATTCAATATTCTTGTCCATGATTAGTTAGGACTAGATATATGCCTTCAGATTACTCATGTCATGGATCCCTTGTGTAGTTGTGCCTGAACCATCCAATGTGCTGCTCATAAAAGCAGAACATCCTGATGGCCTAGCCCTTGTTGGCTTTACATAAATTTATGTTAGACTAATATAAATGTGATCTCCATTGCAATATACCAATATGATATCTAAACATTTTATTAAATCCCCTAGTACACTGTTGGAGATTCTAGCCTACACAACAGAATAAAATTCTGTCCTTTCTCTCAAATCCTCTTTTTTGGATTTATTTATTTATTTTTCAATCCTGTACTTTGAACACTTCTTCATCAAATTATGCTGCCGTCTTTAATTTCACATATGCTCTATATTTGTACCTAACAGTGGCTGCCAGACAAATGGCCCACATCTATGTTGCACGGATATGGATACGGGATACGAAAATTTTGTAAAAATTGGGGTATGGGTATATATATATATATATATTTAAAAATATAAAAATTTCATAAATTTCATAAAATAAGAATTAAAATTTCATATGATAAATAATTACTCATTCAGATGATGAACTAACACCATCACAAGCTATCTTTTGGCAGCAACAAGACAAAAAAAAGAAAGGCAACATGAAAGAAAAGGAAAAATTGGGAGACACAAAGAAAAAAGAAAAAAAAATACAAAAAGACAAAAAATAAAACTCAAAACAACACAATTTTAATAAATCTCGTATTCAATATTACCCGAGCTGTATCCAATTTTTTTTTCAAAAAAAAAAAAAAAAGAATAATGGGTACATATCCAGACATACTCAGACATATTTAGGCATATCCAAAACATATCTATATCTCAGAAGTACCCAGTACGGGTATTTTTGCCAACATGGAATACCTGTGCTTCATAGGCCCACATCATACATGCTTTAATTTATCTTATAAACCAGTCTTAGTTGTGGCTGCAAATTATACGACTTTATTGTATTATGGTCTCTTGGACCTAAAGGGTATCACCGTATGGAATCTCTACGCTAAATTAAATAGGAAGACGAACATATGCATATAGAATACATCATAAACAGAAGCTGATTCCTTTGAATGAGGGCTGTGATTTGGGGAATATATGTCACACTTCTTAATACTCCTTTCTTATCCCATTCTGCATGAATCTTACAATAGTAAAAAACCAAAGTGATTTTTGTTGGAGAATCCAATGCTTTTTACTGCAATAGCTTCACCTTGAAGGTACAAGGATGGCTTTGTTATCTATAGCAGCAAGTGTTATTACTCTCTAAGAAGCTTTAGGAATTTATGCCTTGCCTATGGCACATGTTTGAGGAGTGGAATCTAACAAATATACGTATACATGTTGAGACTTGAAAGTGATTTATACCTGCAGGCATCTACTAAGTTAATCAATTTGAGAATTATAAGGCTGAGGGCTTAGCCGCCTTAGGCTGATTTGCTCGTCGCAGAGAACCTTTTGGACTTGTCCTATAACATATGGCTAGAATTTACATGGCTTCTCTGTTGAACACGTATTTATTAGTATTAATTTATAACTATTTAATCATCTAGAAGATAGGCGTATAGAATATGAGAAATTCTCTTTATAAAAGGTTTATGCATTAGCATTTGGCCATATGCTAGGTTTACTAGTCGTTTTATGGATTAGCACTTTCACAAGTGAAATAGCTTTTGAGACAATATTTAGATTCCCAGATTAGATAAAACAATCATTTTGAATTTAAAATATGTTTAGTCAAATCAAATTTTCAATTGACCGAATCATACATTTTCCTAACGCCCTCAATACGAATCTTTCAGTGTATCTGTTAATGATAGTAGAGCTACTGTCGGTATGTAGGTCTAAAGCATAATGCATACGTAAGTTATTCTGTGTACTAATTTCTAGAGACATAAGGTTTTCTGCATAGCATATATATAGCAGGGCTACACTTGCCTCCTCTTCTCCTCTTATATCTGGCTCTATAAGGTATGTTTAACCAGATCAAATGGCTCCAGGTATGTACCAAACTAGCTTTTTGTAATGCTATCAACATGTGTATAGTGCCATATTTGTTCACTAGAGTGAATGCTTTATGTAAGTTAAACTTCTGACAGAACTTACTGTCCTAAAAAGTATCTCATCCGTCAGTCCACTTACACACTTTTACTGCTGTTGAAAACATGGTTACCCATATATGTACAAAAAATAGATATTTTATCCAATGTTAAAAGGCACAAGGAGTGGAAACGTGTATTAACTAGGCTTCATACATTATTTTGTAAAAAGAATCAAATATAGCCTGTATTAGATGAAAAATCATTGATGAGCCTGCAGTCTTCATATAACAGCTTAAGTTCTGAATTTTAGGATAGAGTCCTTGACATGGTATTAAAGCTTATATGAAAGTGGCCAAAAGTTGATTCATATTGTTCCACTCTCCTAAATAAAGTTGAATTTCAGGACACAATGGAGTGGATATGTGCATTTTGTATGCTTCAAACCCCTAAGACTTGTATAATGGATGTTTTAGGTAAAAAAAATCATTTATAAGCCTTTATTAACAACAAATACTTTTTAGCCATACACAAAATACGAATGAAAAGGATATCAAGGACACAAGAATGCATGATCAGCCTTGAAGTCATAATGACAAGTAAACGTGTTACTGCATAAGTATAAACAAGTCATATTGTTTAAATAGTACATTGTTAGTTGCCTAATCAAAACCATCATCATCAAATCAAACCCTTGTCCAATGTACTGCTGCAACTAAACCATGGTAAAGCTTTTTTGGAAGAGAATCTATCTAGAATTGATGTAAGATATTAAATGCAAATACCAGTTGGCAAACATATTTAAGCAGTGGTAGCGAAAAGATTATCTCAAAGTTACTAGATTTTCCGTATCTTTGTGGACTGGTCATTAAAAAGCTAATATTTTTGCATGCATAGTCTGGTGACTAATAGTGCTTTAGTGATTAACCATTGCTTTTATTTTGAAGGTTGGATTCGACGTATGGAACAAAGTATCTATCCAACTTCATGCTTTCGTTTTGTGTGGAATTTTCATAGTGTGTCATATACTTATATTATCGCTCTTTCGTAGGCTGGGTCTGAAGGACCTATTGCAGAGATGGTTAACCTCTGCATTTCATTTTGCTACACATATCATGTTGAAATTGGCTTGTGAAATCTTCACTTTAGCCATTTCTACTGGAGAAATGTTTTCCTTGACAACAAGTAGACAGTAAGGTTGTTATTGCTGTTGTTGGTCCCCCCACAAAACACAAAAAAAACAAAAAAACATAAACAACAAAACCTTCTCTTTCTCCTAAGTGGAAAAAGAATAGTAAAAATTATTTTTCTTTGTTGCTTTTTCCTCTAAATCCCAATATTGGCCTTCCCTTAATGTCCTAAAATATGTGTTCAAATAATACTATTTTTTGTGCTGCCATGGATTAAGCTAGTCTAGGGCTCTTTGATCCAAAATTACTGGGATACTAGTAGTGTGAGGTTCCCTTGAAAAACTTCCATGCCATTTATATATACTTGGTAGACACCAAATAGTAACTCCGTCATCTGGTTCTTATTGGGACTTCATATATCTGTATGATGTGGTAATTAGCAAGTACTCTTAAGATATGATTGAATTGGGGATTTTAGAGGAAATGGAAAAGGAAGATATATTTTTTATTTTTAAATTTAAGGAATTACAAAATAATTTTTATAAATCTGAAAATAAGGATAGACAAAAAAAAAAAGGATAGAAAAATTCTATAGTAAGATATTATTTTATTTTTGTATTTTACAAAGTTCTTAGATTGAAATATACTTTGAAAAAAAACAAAACGTACTCTTCCTTCTTATTTCCTTTAAAATCTTCCCTCTCAGTCATATCACTACTCACTGTTTCTATAATATCTCTCCATAATTTTGGGGCAGGAGAAAGTAAAGGATTGTCTAATAAACAAAAAATGGTGGTAATAGTAATACAGCATTAATAATAAAACAAATAAAGGCAACAGTTTTCCCCCCTGCAAGAGTCTTTTCTTCTTTTATGGATTCGTACTCCACAACTTTGCCAAATGCTCCCCTATAGTTAAGATGTGATTAACAATTTTGTTCTCAGACTCGAATAAGTCTGACACGTGTCGTACACACAAGGGACATCAGGACAGGAACTCCGATGAATGGTTCTATGCCACAAGAACCGATAGATTTTAGGAGCAAAAGCATGCACTTCAGTCCTTAATCACGCTCCTTGGCCCCTTACCGAAATATGCTTACAGTGCTAATTAGTAATTAAAGTGGCTCTTGGAAACATCATTCTCTTACAAGCTCCTTTGATTATAGTATATACTTAGGTAAATGGTTATTCAAGTACCATGTGTGCCTTTTGCAATTTACATGCAGGAGCTTTTAGGGTATGTTAGAATCTTCTGTAAACCAGCAGCGTGTAGGACGATTTAACATACTTCTAGAAATTTAGAGATAGAAAGAGATGGACAAATTTCAGCTATTAGTAAAATTTAATTTTATCTAATTTTATTTTTAATTAATATAATAATGGTTAAAATAGTATATAATGCATCTAGGACTCTGTTATTTGTACATTGCAGGGAGGTAAAATTAACAATAAATAATACGGGTGCAGATTGTTATATAGCTGTTATTGATATTTGTTCACACCTCAAAAATTATTATTCTATTAGTTTTTATGAAAAATTTCACGTAGTTAGGGTGCACTTTACATATTTACTTTTCTTTTGGGCGAAAGCATATTAGCATACTCACGTTATTTAATAATTTTCTTAGCTCAGCTTGTTTTATATAAAATTAAATTTAAACAATTTAGGTGTATTTAAAAGTTCTCATAAAAGATATCGAACTTATAAAATTTATTAAAATATAAAAACAAATTGATACTTGGTAGGTAAAATACACTTTCAGTTTAGTTCAATTTATTTACAACATAATTTTTTTATACTATTTAATATCTTTATTTATCGTTGAACCATGATAAGATCATAGTATAAAAATTATATTAAATTAAAATTAAACTCTTTTTCATTTGAGAGATGTTAATGTAATGTTAGGTATCCGAATCCATAAAAACATACTATTGAAAGGAATAATCTCAATATCGTAAACAAAATTATTCAGATTAATGCAATTCGATTTTACTTTTAGCTAACCCTTGTTTATATAAGTATATATACAGGAAGTATATATGTATTAATAATGCATAAGTTTATTTTAGGTCACTAGGTCTTAAGGTTTAACTATGAATATATTATGCTGTATTGGTACTGTTAATACCATATGAATTGCTCAATGTAGTATTAAGTGCATATTTATTTGAAAACTGGTAGGGAGATGTACAAACAATGGACTTATACATGACGCATACTGAAAAGTGAGAAAAAATGACAAAAATACTTGGATAATGGATTTCATATAATCATTGCTACTTTCATTTAAATTTTTTTTTATTTAGAAATTTTACACAAAACTTACCGATATGTGTACTATTCATGCTGGTAAGTTTTGTAAAAGAAAAAAAATTACCAGTATGCAGAGTATACACGCTGATAAGTTTTATAAAACAAAAAAAGAAAAAAAAGTTTACCAGTGTAAATAGTGCATATACTGATAAATTTTGTTAAAAAAAAAAAAAAACACTTACCAACATTTTTCAATAATACGTTAGTAAATTTTGCATTTTATATACAAAACTTACTAGCGTATTGTTGAAAAATGCTAAGAAGTTTTTGGATAAAAAAAAAATGAACAAAAGTAACAATAATTATATAGGACCCATTATCTAAACATTTTTGCTGTTTTACTTACTTTTTTCGTATGTATCGCAAAAGATGCGTCTTCCAAATATTTTTCTATTTATTTATAGCTTGCAATTTCCAAACTATTATTTGGGGAATACAAATTAAGTTTTACATACATTTAATAAAATTACTTTTAAATTATTTCTAACTGAATTTTGATCTTAAAAACTTTAGTTTGAAAAGAAGTAATAATTTTTAACTTTTCCATTTATCCAAACTCGATATTACAATGAACAAAACTGAAGATACCCTTATGTATCAACCATAAGCTCGTCGCTGAATTGATTTATTTGAAGAAGAACATAGCCTTCCTCCTCAACTAATTAAGATAGCTGCACCTCCAAACTTCGATGCATTAAAAATAATAATATTACTATTATAAAAGGTATATTAATGTGGTAAGTAGACTTGAAATAAAAGTGCAAATTAAAATATAAAGATATTTGTGGTCACATAAAATAATACTTTTTTGTTTATTGGAGATATCCCCCACCCTATTGTTAGAAAAGAAAGTTAATTCCTTTTAAATATAGGTAAACTTGTTCTCTAAATTAGCATTCTTTTCAAAAATTAAATTGAATAGTGCCCTTCTATCATTGCCTAAATATTTTTGTCTGTTCATAAAATAATATTTAATTATATATTTTTATATTATTAAAAATATTTAATTTTTATAATAATAATTTCAAATTAACCTTTATAATAATATATGATTAATTGAAAGTGTAAAATTTTTTATTTTATCGTTTATTAAATTTTGATTAAAGATAATAAAAATACTAATTCCCGAAAAAATAATAAAAAAAAAAATACTGAAACAATGCTATGAATAAGGTAATTTTTATTCACAATGTGGCCGTTAGCGTGGTGAGAAGGGGTGCCTGAATTGGATTTCACTGAAGAGCAGCGACATATGCTCCGAAGAAGAGGAACCGTGGACATCATGGTTAACGCAGCCAAGCTGGTTTTCATCAACCAAGCGCGCACCATAGCATTCCCCTCGCCCTCTGCTAACCTGCGCCCTCCCTCTTCCTCTTCCTCTTCCTCTGTCCGCTCCATGAACACCAACTGCGACCCTCAACTTCATAACCTTTTTCAGCAGAAGCAATCTCTCCGATCCAAAGTACGTACACGCCTCAAAAACATGGACCCCATTCTCAAGTCTCAAGAAGGTTAGTTTTTTTCTTTCTCTCCTTTTTTCAAGGTGTATATATTTAATTTCAGTTAACTATCAGTTACTCTTTTTATTTTATTTTTTTCAATTTTATTATGGAAATTTTGTTGTTGAGTTCATAATTCTTTTTATTAACCAATGAATTGGCAGACATAAAAATCACTTGGCTTTTATTATTTTACTCGGATTTTACCCCAACATATATTAAAGGCTCTTTTAGTCTTTTACATGGTAAAATTGTAGTTACTTTTCTTGCTTTGGTGTGGAAGTGCAAATCCAATAGCACTATCTAGTGTAGAACTGTAGAAGTTAAACTTAATAGTTACAAACATGACAATGTAAGATTTGGTGAATATCTTTGATCTACGGTGATCTGTTGCTGCTCTATGGTTATGAGCTAGCTGCATATGAATAGATGTTGCTTCTGGTATGGCTGTGTTATTGACTTTCTTTTTCTTTTTTTTGTTGGGGGGGGGGGTGGCTTTCTCAGATGATGCTATTCAGCAGGTTGTTTTAGAAGCTCCATGGTTCAAGAACAGTAGCAGCATATGTGCTTATATAAGCTCTGACACTTTACGAGAAGTAGATACTTCAAGAATTGTGTCAAATATCTTATCTAACCCTGCAACTGGTGTGCTATGTGTTTTACTTTCTGCTAGGGATTCTGATGTTATGTGTTTTATAATATCTATTACCTGGTCTGGATTTTCCATTCTCAAAGATTTTGCTTTTGGAAAAGTTATTTCTTCCCCTTAGTGCCAATTAGGTGGATTGAGTTATGATTATGAAGTAGGTGAAGTTGCACTCTGAATCATTTGTAATCAATATCTTTTGCCTTTTGATCTTCTCTCTTGTTCTTTTGATTTGGTATTGGGATTTAGTATTTTTATGTCAGACAAGACAAGTATGTTTGATCAGATAGTGAACAAACATCAATGATTAATAGAGCTTTAACATCAATAAGTAGTGAATAAAAACTTAAATATCAGCTACAAAAGATCACTTAGAGATACATTTGGGTTTATTCTAATGTCCAAGCTGCGCTAACAAAGAAACGTGCATGCAAAGAGTTGTAAATAACAAAAGTTTGCTTAAAAGTTCAACCGAATGTTGCTCAAGCTTTTGTTATCCATATTCATTCTTGGGCAACCAGATGCCATGTATGTGCTGTTACATCTTGGAGATTCTTACTCCTCATTTTCAACTGAAGAGGGTCAGGGTCATATACAGATGAAGAAAAGGCTTTATTTACCACGTGTAGAGGACAGAAACAGCAACATGAGAATGCTTAAGATATCAAGTTATGATGATCTGGTTCTAAGCTCAATGAACATTTTGGAGCCAACCTTAGTCGATTGCAATGGGAATCCACGTGAAGATGGTATGACATTTTAGTATTTTCTTGGGTATTTCTTTAATTCTTTTAATGGCTTTTTGTATCCTGATCAGACACTACCTCGTTGGAAAGACTTGGTTATTGTTATTGTTGTAACCTAATCAGAGATGTTGACAATATCATTTTTAATGAAGTGGTTACACTGATCAAGTTCCTTGACTAATATCTACATTCTCACAAGGATAAAATTAATCATTAACTTATAGCCTATATCAGGCAATGGACTAGGTTACTTGATAAAGGACACTGATAAGATTAGAGCATGTTTTTTCAGTGTATTAATGCTTCTGTTTTTCTCTCTTTTTATGAAGTTGCACCTTGAACGATATATTGGGAATTTTTATTTTAGAATGTTGTTGACTCAATGCCTTTTTTATAGTGCTTGGCTTTGTGTTTGATAGTAATTTGGGCCTGCATTAAAGGGTGAATGTGCATTATATGAGTATTAATTTTCTTTTCTCACGAACAATTGAGCTTATATTGGCATGAAGATGAGGGTCAAAACATGAATGTTGCTTTTTTTTTGGCCATTTCAATTGTTTATGGCGAAAAAAATATTAAGAAATATTAGAAGTAACAGAACCAATTAATGAAGTGACCTTAGTCACCTACAGTATAATTTCAGCATTTAGATTTTGTTTATGGTGTACAAGAATATTTGATTTTATGAAGTTATTTCTTTATCTTTTTTCTTTATATCTATAATTTTATCTGTATATTCATCTTTTGTACAGATAAATCCTTGCTTTCAGGTATCCCGTTCTCTCTTATAATATTTAGTTTTCTTCCCTTTCTTTTTCACATTTTGCTTCTCTTTATATAAATTTCCTTTTTGGTTTTCTCTTTGATATAAAATAATGTGCTATTCTCCTGGTAATTGGCACAAATGGTGGCAGTCATGCAAGCAACTGACCCAGTAGATTTGTTCATCCTACCGGGTATTTCTCTGCCGGCCTTTCTGATACCAGTTAATTACTTGCAGTATGATACAGATTTAGCATTGCACTGTGTTTGTTATCTTGGCAGGCCTTGCATTTGACAAATCTGGAGGACGATTGGGCCGTAGTGGAGGGTAAGTGTATATGTCTAATTTGTGTGATAGTTGTCAATTGTTTATTATGTTTACATGTTTTGTCAAAAGATGTTTCATTTCAAAATCAGCAGTTTGGGACTATGCTATTAGTTATTTTTCATTTCTAAAAAAAGAAGTTCCCTTCGTATAGATTACTAAATTCATTACAAAGTTATATAACAATAGCAACAGCTATCTGAGAGTCAATTTGGCTGGGGCCTCTGTTCATCAAGAACATCGTACATAGTAGAGGGACTCTCTACAATCTGTATATAGAGGCGATATTGTATAAACAATATGCTGTAGTTCTCACCATTCAATTGTGTCTATTTCCCACTACTGATTTTTTTAGACATGTTAAACTTTTGGCAGTTACTATGATATGTTCCTTAAAAATTACCAAGAGCTCAAGAAGAAGCAAAACTGGAAGCAGCCTCTACTTGGTAAAAATTGTCTTTTATCCTTCTTGTATGGAGGAAACGTGCCAGCTTCATAATATTCTCATTTTTTTTCTGCTTTATTTCTCTCATTTTCATTGCTTTTTTCATTTGATTGCAGTTGCACTGTCATACTCTGTACAAATAATAGAGAATGAAAGAATACCTACCACCCCCAATGATGTTCCTGTTGATGCTCTCGTATCAGCTTCTGGCTTCATACCCATCAGCGCAGATGCATTGAAGTATTGCCACTGAGTACAGCAAGTCTCTATATGACAGCCTTGTAATTGTATGATAAACAATTTTGTATTCTATTTTGATGAAAGGTTCAGTTATTCTTATGTTGTGAATCTGTAGCTAAGGGTTAGGAGTGATTTCATAGGAGGGGGAGTATACCCCTCCACATTTGCCTTGATTATGGTCCAAAATAAACATGCTATTGGACGCCTTATTGAACCTTCACCGTTTGGGGCCGTTTTGAAGCATGACGGTGAAACACATCTTGCAGTGGCTTTATTCTGTGTTTACATTGGTTTAACTTATATTCACGAAGATTCAACGAAGTTTAACAAATCCAATGTAGGTTGATTCGGATAACGCATTCAATATTATTGATTTTTACCACCTAGGTAGCTTACATGCATCGCTCTTCATTGACTTCATCCACGCTTCAGCTAATTCTTTTCTAATGCTGGAGCCCCTAAGGTGCTCCTTGCTTCAGCTATTAGCGTTGTTTTTAGCCATGATACGTTGAAAGTAGATTGCTCCTCAAAGCATAAAGAGATTCAAGACGTAAAGGCATTGAAATTTGCAATCTAGAAATTGTTTATTCACAGTTTCAGCAGCGGTACGAACAAGGGAAGTTTTAAGAACTTCAAAACTCACTTGTCCGCTAGGGGCCTTCAAGCCTCTATCTTCCAGTGAAAAATTCGTTCTCTGGGTGGATCTTACACCACCAAAACAAATATGAAAGTTATAAAGGTAGTAGGACCCAACACAAATTCATGATTATGATAATGTGCGGAGGAAGAGAATATTTTCTCTAGGAGGAGAAAAGAGTTTCTCATCCTCCAGTTTAGAAGTCCCACATCGCCGAGAAGATAGAACAGAACCCAAGACTTTAAGATAAAAGCAGCATTCCAACATTTTACAACTCATACCTTTCTCGGCCTTTTGGCTAAGATCAAGTGTAGTATCTGTTCTTATCAGTTTAATATCTGATACGTGGGTCATTGATCCACATGATATTAAATTAATTTTTTGAGAGGGAGAGTCCATTACAGTAGCTTGCTACTGGGCCTCTCAAGTGTCGCCCATGCGTTGCACTGCTGCAAGGGCCTGGCACACCTCACCAATCCAGTTTTAAACGTTGATACTTGCCCTTCGTGGGTGACTTGGTTTTGTGTTGTTGGGCAAGGCCACAGGTCATGTGTGTAGTTCTAAGAGTCTATGCTTGGCCTATTGTTTATAAAGCTCCATAAAACTCAACTCTGTTAAGATCTGGGGTTAGTTCAATAGTTAGCACAAGATATTATGATTTGTTAAAAGAATCGTGTTAGTCACCTAGCTGTACGATGGTATATTTTTTCCTCTTACCTGAAACGTTACCATTGGCTTTCTATGGTACGAACAAGATGATCAAAATTTAGAGCGATTAAAATATCAAAGGTTTACATGATGGCTATTATGATTTATTATTTGAAATTGTTGTTAATCTTATTATTTTTTCTTCCTGCATGCTTCAGTTTTTGTCTCTCATTAAATCCTTAAAAGGATCCTTAACGCCGAGGGAGCCTTAACTTTCTCGGTTGGTCTCTCTAACGTTAGCCCCCAAATGAACCCTGCGTGTTGTTGCAAATAGGGGCCTCAGCAAATGTGCGGTTCGTTGCGAAAGGTTTCAATTTGCAAAGACCTGCGCCTGAGAGGTGGGTTTTGCGGAGAGTGGTCACACTTACTGTCCCGGTAGTATGTTGCTGGCACAATGATCAGACAGGCCTTATAACTAAAATGACATTTTTCCAAACAATAAAGACTAGACTTTTTGGTCTTTCAACCAATTAATTAAATTTAATCATTCGAATATTATTTAAGTATTAATATTCTTTTAGGAGCGCAGAAAAAAGAGGGGGGACAAAATTGAAAATTTATTTTTTTACATATTTTATTTTATATTATATAGAATATACTTATAACATATATCTATTCTTTACTCATTTATAAAGAATCTCCAGTCACCTAAATGGATAATTAAATATATATGAAGATCAAAATCGATAAAAAGTTACGTATATGAATACGGAGAATAGATACTCGTACAAACTCATGATGTGCCAGGAACCAACTATAACCCAGTTGCTAATTAGCTACAAAAACCATCGATTAAACCATTGTACCTACCAAGTGGTTAACTAATGTACTACTTAATATATAATATACCGATGCTAATATTTCTATAATCGGTTTCATTGTCACTGTACTTTTCAAACTCCTAAACATAGGGACACACTTGTTGAAGTTAAAGCCATTATACATAATCAGAAGATCATTGAGCAATCTCGTCACAATCTCGTCACAGGGGTAGCCTCTCGTTTCAAGATCACAGTCTACAACCAAGAATAGAAAATAAAAATAAAAAATAGAAAGAAACACAGAAAATGAACAAAAGAGGCAATTAGGTTGAGTTAAACTGTGCATGGTAATCTGCTAGAATTGTTCTAGATACAAGCCTGTACGAAACAGATATGTGAAGGAAAGGATCTAAAAAGTGCCACAAAGTACCATCAAGGTATTTAAAGAAATAAAATACAAACCAAAATTATATGCTTTTTGCATTAAAATCAACAAAGATTGATCAAGGAAACACATAAATTATTAGATTAACTAATACCCTCAAGGTACTAAAAAAAACATGGAATCATTTCTTAATGGTGGGCACATGACGAAAATTCAGTTTAACTTTGTACGTCTATGGCCATGCCTTTTGTTGAAGTGATAGCAAAGCTGAGCAATCTTGGCTTCAAGGCAATTGAACCTTTACTTGATCTTTGAAGCACAAGATTGTGAATGTTTGGCTTGATCAGCACTTGGTTGGTGTATCTTCGGTATGGTTATTGCATAGTTTTGGTTATCAAAGCAAGCAACATAATCATTGCTTGGTACTTATAGCAACAATCTCTTGCAAGTGTTATGTATTGCTCAAGTTCCATCCACCAACTACTAACATAAGATCCATATCTTTCTCCACCAACTTGTACATAGCATCTTGTTGCACTTGAAAGAAAATTCAATTTAACTGTTGATTAGATTGAATGCATATGTAATGGCCAATAATGTCGCATAAGCATATTATGTATGTTACTAAGTTATAACTGGCTTAACAACTGCTGCAATCGCTTTCTTTTGTGAGAACACAAGGTAATCACATTATACTAGTCCAAAACAAGCAAGAAAATCAAACTGGACAAGAAAAAAGTACTTGAGTAACATCACAAATTATGTTGAAGCTTATGAAGTGGTCATTGATGTTTTCTACACCAAATTTGCACATCATAAATTCATAGTCCTCTCCACTAATTTCCTTGTGAAACAACCAGTAAAATAAATATGAGAATGCTTATAATTTATAAAGAAATGACATGAGATCCCCCACCCCACCCCACATTCCTCCTCCTAGAAACAAATAAAGGAAAATAACCATAAAATAGAATGATGACCATAGGATTTTGGAAACAAGATTAAGCACATGATAGAAAAACATACCTTAAAACATGCTTCTTTGGTTAAACTGGATCCATTTAATTCACCACTAGGGATATATAGTCACAAACATACTCAGCCTAGATAAAGTTAACAAATATGCAAAATTTACAATGAATTTCTACAAGGCAAGGTATTCACCCCACACAGAAATTGAGCATTATCATCAACTTAGTACAAACCACCGCCATATTCTTCACAATAATGTACTTTCCAGGCAAAGATGCAGTTGCTACAGTTTCTTCATGGGCATATTTACCATGAATTATTGAGGTATAATCTCCTTTTTCCTGAGTTTTTCAATACTATTCGACATCTTCAAACAATTTATTATACTTGTAACAGCCACTTCACTAGTAAAAGAAAAATTTCTTGAAATGTTACTATAACTAATACCTAACTCCTCAATCTTGCGTCGCTTTCACTTTTTCATTTGTGGAATTACTTAAATATTGATCAATAAGTAAAAACCTCAAACGACAGATGCCCAATTCAATGTCAATTAACACATAATCAACCCAAATTACAAGATAATTAAGGCAATATTTCGAATCGACCCAACCAATGGCATATTGGCATCTCATAACAAATAATTCAAAATATGAAAGGCACCGATGACGGGTGGGGGACGAGGTGAGGGGGGAATAGTTCGGGGAGGGGGTGGGGAATACCTGACGAACTACACTATCGAAAACGATACATTTTGTTCAATATCACCACTCCTCAAATACTTGGTTCTCTACCACTTCTGCTTTTCTCCTTCCTCCATTGGTTTCGTCTACACTGATATCTGAAGACCACTTCTGCTTTGGTTTGTTTTCGTGCCCACAAGCCATCATAAAACTCAGGAACAACCTCCTTGTAGCAATTTTTGCCATCATTGACAGCAGAGGAAACGATCGGATAAAGCAAGGAAGTGAATCTAGTCTTGGGGGAGTTGCTAGAGATTTGGTTGAAAAAAGGATAGGGACTCATTGGCAAATATTAACACTCGAAAAACTGAATATTAATTTCATTAGTTTAAAGCACGGGGGAAAGCATAGCCATCCAATTTTAAATAACGTACATCTAATAGTTACTTGTGGGTGGAATAATGTTAGTCGCAAACATAGGGACTTCTCTTTCTAATCCATAGTTTCCTTCAACCAGAAGTGAAGAGCACCCAAAGGTTGTGAATTAGTAAGCGACTATCAAGCAACGTATCAATGTATTGTTTTTAGCCATGATACATTGAAAGTATACCGTTGCTCCACCATCAAGAGATTCAAGATGTCAAGGCATTGAAATTGCAATCTAGAAATTTATTTTAAACAAAGTAGCATATAGCACATTATAAATTATCGACCACGACAATAATAGATATTGGCATCAACAAAAGAATTGTTATTTGTACTTTTAGTGGAGAACTTCAAAACTCACTTGTCTGCTAGTGGTCTTCGAGCCTCTATCCTCTAGCGGAAGATTTTTCCTCTAGTAGATTTTACACTATCAAAACAAATATGAAAATTATAGTTGGACCCAACACAAATATATGGTTATGATAATGTGTGGAGGAAGAGAATATTTTCTCCAGGAGGGGGGAAAAATTTCTCTCCTCCTGTTTATAAGTCCTCACATCGCTGAGAAGATAGAACAAGAACCCAAGACTTCAATATAAAAGCAGCATTTCAGCACTTTACAGCTCATACCTTTCTCGACCTTTTGGCTAAGATTAGTGTAGTATTTGTTCTTATCAGCTTAATGTCTGATACGTGGGCCATTGATCCACATGCTATTAAAATAATTTTTTGAGGGGGAAGGGCTACTATAATAGCTTGCTATTGTGCCTCAAGCGTCGCCGATGCATTGCACTATTGCAAGGGCCTAGCGCACTCCACCAATTCACTCTCTAAAGTTTTATAGTTGGGCCAAGACTTTGGATTAGTTGCGCTAAGTTGATGGATCCTTCTATTATTAGTGGCTATACACATGGGTCATTGATCCACATGATATTAAATTAATTTTTTGAAGGGGAGGGGCTACCACAATAGCTTGCTACTAAGCCTCTCAAGTGTCGCCCATGCATTGGACTACTGCAAAGGCTTAGTGCACCCTACCAATTTAGTCTCCAAAGTTCTATAGTTGGGCTAAGACTTTGGATTAGTTATGATAAGTTGATAGATCCTTCTATTATTAGTGGCTATATAGAGTTGAGGCAGAAATAGTTGTTTACATGCAACTTGGCTCGTAGTATAATACACTGCATGCAAATTTTAAATTTTAGCTAATACTTATTTTGTGGAGAATGCCTCTCTCGCCCTACCCTTCGCGATAGTCACTCAAGTTTTCTTTTTGCCCAATTTGCTAAGGTGTAACCGCCCCCTATAGAGTTGGTTCATCCTCTCTATGGTGGTCCGATGACCTTAATAACCTTTTGAAATCACTTACAACTCTTCAGTATATTCAAATGTAATTAAATTCTTAGAATTAGATCTACTTTATTCAACTCTAATGATTTACAATGGGGGCAATCCCCTTATTTATAGCCTTTAGAAACTAATTAATGACCTAACTAAATTATGGGTTATAACAGTGCCTTTCCCTTCAAATCATTGCCCTTAATGTTGAGAAAGAAAAGAAACAACAATCTCTACATTTCTACTTACAACCTATTATTTCCTATCCAATAATTTTTTTTAATAATAATTACAAGTAATGTCCACAAGATCCCAATGCTTAAAGTAGGCCTGACCTCGTAATTTCAGAAAATGGGTTCATTATGAATCTGCCATGTCTTCCTCTTACCAATTGTAAATTGTCTAATTAACACCAAATTAGACCTTGCTCTAATTGCTGACTCAGATTGGGCGTGGCCCTACAGGCTAACACATAACCCTAACTCTAATGTTGCCCTAGCCCCTATCTGGTTCCTTTGTACGCTGCTTCCTGTGCTAGCTAGAAGAGCGACTATGGTCACCACTGCCTGAGAAGAGACTCTACCAACCGCTGCACATTGACCATTGTTGGTCATCCCTTTATGCTTGCCGCTTTCGACTTCTTCTCCACTGATTGCACCTTCTCTGCCATGCCCGGAAGCATCATGGCTATTGCAATCACGTCACCTACAGCTGTGTTTGCATTTGCTGTCATAGTTGTCTACACCTCCACCAGTTTTGTTAAAAATTGATAGCTAACCTCTGCATATGAAAGAAGTGATTAACATTTTTTGGCATATCAGTAAATCTATGGCTAGCTGCCCAAACTTCTTGCCACTAATCCACTCCTAGTGGTGAATTTGAAAATGGTTTTTCTAATTTTTTAAAATGGATTTGTCATTAATTTGGGGTTTACTCTTGTATTAATTAAAGAACCATGTTAGTTTAATGTACGATGCAATTTCTTTTAATATCAAACGAAATTATCTCTTTTACAGGAACATTACCATTGGCTCTCTTTGGTTGAAGATCCTAGATAAGCTGCAACGTAACAAGATGATCGAAAAGCACAACTATTGAGAAGGATTAAGAAAATATCAAAGACTTATATGATCGTGGTTGACTATTATGATTCATTATCTAAGATATTTGCTATTGTTACAATTTATTTTCTTCCTACGTTTTTTTTTTTTTTTGGGATATAGCATATCACTAGTCTCAAAGGATCTATCCTTTTATTGTATGCAATTTTGTCGGCAATATTAAGGGATAAAATTTGAAATTATTATTCTAAGTAGGACTTTACTAACCTATTAATTTCTTTAAATAAAATTACATAAATAATTGTTAAAAGAATAATTTTACTGTATTAAATTATTTTAAGAATGTGGCTGTGGTAACAACTGTGTAAGATGTCCAACTTATTAAAAAATATATATAAATTGCTATGTACAAGTGTAGAACTTTCCAAGACCGTAGTATATGCCAATAAATTACTTCTCATTAGTTCTTAGAGATTTGTTAAATAAGTTTAATTAAATGATATGAAATATGTTAGCAAATTAAAAAAAAAAATACCAACGCAGATACGATTAACAATTTTATTTTAATCTGTATACTTGCATGCTCTTAGAAGTTATGGGTGTGTCGTATTAACTTCATTAAACTCCAAGGGATTCTCTCTCCAGCCAAAGGTGGCTCATTTTCCATTTTTAAAGACTTAATAATTTGTACCAAGAAAGGCAGAAAAAAAAAAAAAAAGACCTAAGAGTCAGTTTGCACAAAGGTAATTACAAAATGTAAATCATTCTAGCAAGTAGTAACAAAGTTTGAATGCAGTATTAAGTGAGTTGTATTTCTAAAAAGAAAATTAAATTTTAAATTTGAAGAAAGTAATTATTGAGAAATATTCTTAATTATTGTAACTGCATCTGAAAAATTAGTAGACTTATAGTAATATCCGTAAAAATATATTAAAAAAAGTTCTTTTTATTCAAAGACCTGGGTATCATGTCACAATGAAATAAACATAACATCCCTTTAGGCGTTTAGAATTAGGCATAAAGTTAGAGTTTAGAATTGGCATTCTCCTCAATTCTAATTTCCAAGTTTGGAGTAACATATAAGATTAGAATTACAATTCCACATTCCAATTCCATGTACTTGGAAAAAACTAAAATGAACTTTTCCTAATTCCTCACCAATACCATATGAATTATCAATTTTAACACTTATTAAATGTCTCCTTCTCATTAAATTCTAAATGATTCTCTTATTTTTTTTTCTATTTATATATATGTTATCTGTCATATTTATTAAAATATAATATTTTTATAGAAATAATAATATAAAAATTTTCTAAATTTTAACTTATTATTTTATATATCCTAATGAAATAAAAAATTATTCAAAGAATTAATTTAAGTATTTATTAGGAAAAACAAAAAGATATAATAAATAAAAATCACAACAAAGATAATAAATAAATAATTACCCACTAATCAAATATCCCATTAAATTTTGAAAAGAAATATATTAATTGTGAAAATTCGAATTTAATCTTTTCATATATAGTAAATTTTAATTTCCTTTTTTTTTTGTAAAAACTTCTGGTTGAATGCATTTATTTCAAATTATTTCTTTGTTTTATTAATAATATAGATAGATAGATTTATTATTTAATTTTAAATCTCGGCATAAATTATACATAGAAAAAAAAGAATACATCTAACTGGTTCGATAAAAAATTTAGTATTAATCATCACAAAAAAAAAAGGAAATAGAAAAATAATGTAACTAACTCTGATTCGTAAACTAAATTCCAATGATTAACTGTTCATTAGGAAGACAAAAAGATATAATGAATGAGAATCACAATAAACATAAGAAATAAATAAATAATTATCTCATAATATCTCACAAATCAGATATCCTATTAAATTTTAAAAAATATATTAATTGTGAAAATTCATATTTAATCTTTTCATATATAGTAAGTTTTAGTATCTCATATATATATATAAAAGCTTCTGGTTCAATGCATTTAACATGAAGTCAATCTGGTTGCAATACATGCAAAACTTTCCATATTATTTTTTGCTGTTTTATTAGTAATATATATAGATTATTTTATGGCTTAAATAATTACATACTCGCTGACACAACATTATCACCTCAGGGCCAAGAAGAATGAAAAAAAAATCAAGGATTGAGCTTCGGAACGCGGAAGACTTCCGGGAATTGTATGGCAGACTTTTCCCAAGTAGAATGCATAACTTCCGGTCCAGTATGTAATTCTCAAGTGCAAATTGCGAGTGAATTGTGTAAAGAGAAAATTCTTTATCCACTGGGATCGTCATCAATTAATCATGTGTGAGAAAGCTAGCCTAGATTTTTCCCAATTTCATCACCCTGAGACCAATTGAATCAAGGATTTATTGCGTAAGTTCAAACGCAATTTTGTATGGGGCAGCACAGTTCACGTACCTTTATATATATAAACTCAAGTGCCAACCAGTGGTGACCAAAAATCCAAAATCAACCAAGCATCAATCGTTTTCGTCCGGTAGTATCTAGTATCTAGCAAGCAATAATTAATTCAGATCCAAAAACACAATCCATATATCCAGCATCAATCAACATTCAATTCAATCATGTCCCCTATTCCTCTTTTACTCCCTCCTATCTCTTATTCTCCTTGTCATAACTCTGAAGTTCTTGTTCCAAACAAGAACAATAAAAAATCTTCCTCTGGGTCCACCTCATCTCCCCATAATCGGAAACCTCCGCCAACTCAAACAACCATTCCACCGCACCTTCCACGCCCTATCACAAAAGTTCGGCCAAGTCTTCTCCCTACGGTTCGGGTCCCGCCTCGTGGTCGTCGTTTCATCGCCATCCGCAGCGCAAGAATGCTTCTCCCAAAACGACATGCCGGCCTCACTTTCTCTTCGGCAAGTACGTTGCCTACAACAACACAACCGTGGTGATGTCCCCCTACGGCGACCACTGGCGCAACCTTCGCCGCATCATAGCGCTGGAAGTTCTCTCCACGCACCGTCTCAACTCCTTCTTAGAAATCCGAAGGGACGAGATCATGAGGCTCATACAAAAGCTAGCTCATGAATCTAAATCTAATTCCGGTAATATTGACTTTACCAAAGTGGAGCTTAGGTCCAAGTTCTCGGAAATGACGTTTAACACCATAATGAGAATGGTATCGGGGAAGAGGTACTATGGTGACGATTGTGACGTGAGTGATGTGGAGGAAGCGAAGCGATTCAGGGAGATTATCAAGGAGTTGGTGACTTTAGGAGGAGCAAACAACCGTGGGGACTTCTTAGCTGTGCTGAGGTGGTTTGATTTTGATGATCTGGAGAAGAGGTTGAAGAGGATTGGTAAGAGAACTGATGCGTTCTTACAAGGACTCATTGATGAGCATCGTAATGGGAAGCAGAATGCCAATACCATGATAGACCATGCTTCTCACTCAACAACAGTTGCATCCTGAATACTACACGGATCAGATCATCAAAGGACTAATTATGGTAAGTTGCTATATCCTTCTTCCTAGCTATATATATTTATTTATTTGTATTGTATCGCCATGTTTATTGCAGTTGATTGCCCCATCTTTACGGTGAGCTCGCAACCTCATGTTTATGCTGAGGATGACTTTATGATAGAATATTTATAAAATAATTAATATATATATATATACTGGTGGATGGGTGAATTGTGTATTCATGCAATAATGCATTTAAATAAGTATGCTTTTTTTTTTTTTTTTTTTGCCCTACATGGTGCAGTACTTTGATTTTCTTGCCCTCTAGCGCAAAACCGCAGAGTTAATTATTTTACATAACGATGCATGCATGCCATCTGTAATGATTCTTATTGATGAGATTATGTTATAAAAAGTAGTCTAGAAATTACTTATCAAATTTCCCCTTCATCGGGGAGTAGATTAGCAGCTGCACTAACATATAGTAATTAAATTCACATAAAGCTACGTATAACTATTTCCTCATTTTTTTTGTATTAATATCATCTTTTTGGACTTTGCAGGTGATGCTGCTTGCTGGAACAGATACATCAGCTGTAACATTAGAATGGGCAATGTCTAATTTATTAAATAATCCGGAAATACCGAAGAGGGCAAGAAAATAATTAGATACATGTATTGGACAAGATCGCCTTGTAGATGAGCCTGACATTACAAAACTCCCTTACCTTCAAAGCATTGTCTATGAGACACTTCGGTCGCATCCTGCTGCTCCATTATTGGTTCCCCATTTGTCTTCAGAAGATTGCACCATAGAAGGATACAAGGTACCACAAAGCACAATTGTCTTGGTTAATGCTTGGGTAATTCACAGGGATCCCACCGTGTGGAGTGACCCAACACAGTTTAAGCCCGACAGGCTTGAGAAAGAAGGCGAATCACACAAGCTACTTTCAATTGGGCTAGGGAGAAGGGCTTGTCCTGGAGCAAACTTGGCCCAACGCACTGTGGGCTTAACGTTGGGCTTATTGATTCAGTGTTTTGAGTGGAAACGAGCAACAGAAGAAGAAATTGATATGACTAAAGGGAGAGGTCTCACCATGCCAAAGAAAATTCCCTTGGAAGCCATGTGTAAAGTGCGTCAGTTTTCTGCAATTAGGGATGCTTTCTAACTTCTGGGAGATATTGATCGAATGCATGCACATGAAATAATCGTCTTGAAGAAGAGTTATGCAATTCTATGTATAATAAAATGAATAATATATGTGATAAAATAAAGGTAGGATCACCAATGTTCGATTAGATTTAATCTTCATTAGTGTTTATCCTTCTTTCTCCAAAACCCTTTTACTTTTTAATTATATGTAATCTTTCTTGTTAATTGGAATGAAAAATGTTAGTCCACATGTTGTTCTATTTCTCCTCTTTATTCTGTCTTTAATTCATTTAACTATCTATTTGTTTTTTATTTTTATTTTTTGATAATTAAAGAAAGGCTTAAACTCTCAAAAAGAGGGAAGTACAGCAAAGTAGGTCAACACTCAAAGCACAAAACAAGATACTCCATATACCACCACTTACTACACTAGAGAAACAGCTACTAAGGCTAAAGAGATGCCTTGAACCATGCCACCAAACACTTACATGACAAAACATCCTAACCTACTCTTAACACAAACACATTGAAAACTCCTCAAAATCCTTACTAGTCACGACACCCCCACTTACACACCTTTCAACATAGAGTATCCACTACAAAATAAATATGCCTCGAACAAAGGGAATCCTTGCTAACCCCAATATAACGTTACACAAAAAAATTAACCATGCCTCAAACACATATTCCAAATCCAATAATCACACCTCCAACCTAATAATCCAAAGCTAACATTAGCCAACACATAGAAAAATGCAAGGAATAGTGACCCTTTGACTTCTAACTCCGACCATCGAATGACTCCACTGTTTTGTTGGCAACAACCTGAGCAAGAGGAACAATAGTGGTGCTAGTGAAACCTAAACATAAGAAAACATGAACATGTAACCGAACTTGCGCATGAACATAAAATCGATGCTCATGACGACATCTCAAGACACCGTCAAAGATGAAAACCCAAAAGGACAGCAAAAGGCTTTTGCAATAACAAACCCAAAAAGGAGCACAAAGCACCTAGAGGGATGTTGTAGCCACGCCGTTGTTGAAACTAACGACAACGATGACAATGAGCATCCATGAACACCACCAAGGACCACACTGTAAAATGCTGAATGGAAAGCTACCATCTTGCAGATCCCGAAATGACACTGACTGAAAGATGCTGCCACACCGCCAATACACAAAGCATGCCTCCACCACCATTGGTTGCCGAAACCACAAACCCAGATAAAAGTCCAAAAGCTAAAGGAGGTGGGGGTAAAATGGTGTTAAGAGGAAAGGGGTGAAAGAGATGGCAGTCTAGCATATATAAGGTTAGTGGAATAGAGGAGAGAGGATAGGGGTGTGGTTGTGGTAAAAGTTAAGGGTTGGGTGGTGGTAACGGGGCGGAGTGGGATCGGAGAGGTTGGGTAAAGGGGAATTGGGTAAGGGAGATGGCAGAGAATGGGGTGGGGGTTTGGAAGAAAGGCGGAGGGAAAGGATTAGGGGGGAGGGGCTAGGAAACTCCTTTGTTTGTTTGACTCATTTAACTACATTGTCTTTTATGATCAAATCACTTACCCATTGATATACATTATCATTAGGGAAAATTATATTAATCTCCCCTAAAGTCTATTGAAAATACATTTATTCCCTTCTAAATTTCAAAATTACATTCACCTCCATTGCCTTCAAATAATTTTCTAAAATTCCTAACTTACCCTTTATAAAAAAGATATTTTTATTTTCTTCTTTCTCCCTCCTACCCCTTTTGCCCTTCTTCCTCTTCTTCATGTCTCTTGAACTACTTCTTCTCCCCATCAATCTAGTCCCCACACCCTCTCTCTCTCCCTATTCCATTCTCACTTTCTCGCTTCCAAATTTAGCAATTTGCAATCTTGCATATGCATTTCAATTTGTATTTTGCATTTTGCATTTGGATTTTCTCAAATATAATTGCAATACTCTCTTCATTGTGCTAAAACTGGTTCTCGAAAGCCAGATCTAAACTTGCCTGCACCAGATCCGAGCTTTAGGTAGCTTTAAGGTGTCACAAGAGTTATTTTAGACATTGGCCTCCACAGCGACGATGGCCACGACAGAGCCAAACAACCTATCTGTGATACTGCACTGAGGCTCCTGCTCACTCTCATGGAGACGCAAATTTGAACAGGCACTGAAGTACCCGAATGGCCGTTTTCTACAAAGAGAAACCCAACGCCCATCGTCACTATTGACATCATTGCAACTTCTAGCTCTGCAAGTGCGCCGATTCATGTTCAAGTGACATTACCCAGTATATGTTGTTAATCAATATTAAGAGAGAATTAAATTCATGTTTAAATTCATAACTTCTAGACTTATTGGACTTTAATGGTAGATGATAAATAAAAAAGTGGGAATTGGATTGAGAAGAAAGAAAGGATGGATTGGAATGGCAGTGGAATAAAAATACAATAAATAATCAAGGACGAAAAGTTATTTTACATGTTTTTTAAATTTATAACGAATGTTAATGTAATGACTTAGAAATAATTAAGGCAGATAGGTGTAATTTTAAAATCTAGAAGGGGGTGAGTGTACTTTTAATAGACTTTAGCGGAGGTCAATATAATTTTTTGCTTATCATTATGTAAAGGTGTAATTAAATGAAATTGAGCTATAAACTAAGATGTAAGTTGGCGCTTAACTTATTTATCAAATAATTTAAAATTTTTTTAGCTAAAACTTATTTCATTTAGAATATATACAACAAGCTGAGGCTTAGTTTGGTTCGAATTGATTATTGTAACAATCCTTGAATAATCAGTTTATAAAAGAAAATTATTGATTAATGAATAAAATGAAAGTATAGAAAACAATATGTTTATTTTTTTATTTACACAAAGAAAATGGTAAAAAAGTTTAGGTGGAAAAAATTATAAAAGTATGCAAATAGAAAAGCTAATTTTGATACATGTTATCAATGTAAGTTTGCCTAGGGATGACTTGTTGAATATGCTTGAAGGAAAAAGAATGAGTAGTGCTTAGCATGTTGAATACGTTGCTATTCAAAAAATGAAGAGATGCTTCTCGAAGATGGAGGGACTCACACACATCTACCCCAACATTGGGTAAGCTCACATGCTTCTGGAAGATGGAGGGTCATACAACAAAAATGGAGAGATGCTTAAAACAGAGAGGGATCACAACGAAGAAAGGATTGGTGGAACACTGATGGGCGTAGTGGAAGGAAGCATGCTCATAGGACTGAAACAATACTATATCTCTGTTCATCAATGATCTCCCTCTAGATATGTCTTAGGACTGGCTTTTACCAATTTTCAAAGGTGAAGGGGAGATTGTGGATGTGTTTTTTTCTCATAAGAAAAGGAAATCTAATAGTAATCGTTTTGTTTTTGTCTGATTCAAGAAGTTGGAGGAAGCGGAGAGTGCTATGAGAAATCTTGATGCCATCAAGGTGAGGGGGAAAGTATTGAAAGTATCCTTTTCCAAGTATGTTAGAAACGGGCAACAGTGGTCAAGTTTTGTCCATCATGAAGAAAGTAAGGGTGGTATATTGATGGAGAAGGCTAAGAACTCGAATGGAGGTCTTAGAGATGGTAGAAGCTTTAAAGAGGTGATAGAAGGGCTGTCACAGACTTCTTATAAGCATGTTAAGGAGGCAAATGATTGAGGGAGGAAGGAATCCCCTGATTAGAATAAGGATCACAGCATGGTAAATATGAAGCACCTTAAGGGGTTGCTAGAGAGAATAATGGATGATTTTTTTCAATGCATCATATCTAATGGAAGTGAAGCAAAAGTATGTTTTCAAGATTGTAAATGCTTTAAGCTCAGTTCTTAGGGATGATGAATTCATGATTGAGTCGCAAGCATGCAGGCCTGGAGATGGAACGTCATGGAGGTGTGAGGGTGAAGAGAAGACAGGGGTTTTTTTCGTAATTGCAACTTGCTAATTCAATGGTGCACAGAGTCCAAAATGAGTCTTTCTTTTCCATTGGTGGTTTTGATCATTCTTTAGTTATAGAAAACAATTTCTTGAGGAGCCCAAAGATTTGTTACATGAGAAGAGGGGATGAAGTAGAGGGCATTTCTAATGGGCTTAGGGTGTAGGCCCATTTTTCTCAACATAGTAAGGAGGCCTTATAATTCTTTGGACTGCTTAGAGGTAAAATGTAGTGATCCAACTTTTCCTCCAAATTTCGAGCATTATATTGGCAGAGTTGGACTTTCTTTCTATGTCCAAGAGCATTCTATGTCCATTGAGAGCCTTGCATGCGATTTTTTTTTTTTGAATAAGGATGCAAATTAGGATCAAGAGGCAGTCCCTTGCTCCACTTTGGGTTCAGCTGATAAGGGGCCCAGTCCCCCCCCCCCCCGGTTTGAATCAAGTTCTTTATATAAGAGACATGATGTTGAAGAAGAAGAAGGGATGCTCAATGAAGAGGACATTGTGGAAGCTAAGGTATCTTGGGATGTAGGTGAGGCATTGGGTCTACGGTTTAGTAATAAACGAGCTATGATTGATGCATTTTCAAAAGTGAGTCAGGTTCAGGATTTTATGTTGCCAAGCAAGAGGGGTAATCCTAGGAAGAATAAGGGCCAGTTTGAAGGATGAGGGGCATGTTTCTTGTTCGCATATTGGAAGTGTTAATTGTTGTTACTATGCTGGTTGCTCTTGTCTGCTCTGGTGTGTTTTGTGGATCGATGTACCCTTATTACTGTGTGTTGGTGCTTGATTTTCTCTCTTCTTTGTCGTTGTTTGGTGGCTTGTTGGTGCCTTCTTCTTGCATTTTTGGTGGGTGTTGTGCTACGGTTTAGTGGTTCTCTCTTCTTCGATCATTTGCAGGCTCTTTTGTGATCTTGGGGTTTTATGTGCTGGTTTTGGAGCTGCTGCTATGGTGTTCTGTGGTGGTGCCTTGTTTGGCAGAGGCTTCTTCCCCTTGAGGCTGTTGGACTTGGTCTAGCTAGAGTGGGCTGTGTCTGTTTGGTGTTTTCTTGTTGTGGTTGTGTTTCCGCTGGAGTTGGTTGTGTTTTTAGTTGCTTTTCCTTTGTGTTGTTTTGTTTTTGTGTTTTTGACTTTGTTTTGTTTGCTCCTCTGCTTCATGGAGAGTCTTGAGCGCTTTTAAACTATCAAAAAAAATGTGTTCGAAGATCTTGATGTATGGAGTATTGATTTAGGTTTAGAGATCCTCATACAAGTGGCCACCCTGGAATATTTACTAGTTAGTTTTTTCTTTTCCCATTAATTTATTTGCCCATCATATATATATATATATATATATATATATATATATATATATATATATATATATATATATATATATATATATATATATATATATTTTATATAGATTTGGTTTCTTAATTAGTTCTTTCTTGAAAGATTTACACTCTCTCATTGTAAACGTAACCCAAACATGAGAATTTAATTTTGATTCATTATGTCAATATAATTTTTTTTTACATAATTACTATTTTATAAGTCACATATTTAATAGCATATAATAATTATATAACAATATAAAATTTTGTATATTGATAATATATTAAAGTTAATCTCATATTAATTAGTGAACTTATATAAGAATGCATTTGTTTCAACTTTTTTTAGACAAAAAGTGATTTTTTAATTAATAAAAAAATTACTTTTTACAAAATCAATTCATTTTAGCTTTTATTCAAAAGTTAAAAATATCTTTTTAAAATTTTTTTAGTAGAAATTAAAATAATTAATTTCTATAAAAAGTGATTTTTTTAATCAAAAAATTACTTTCTTTATCAAAAAAATTTAACCAAATGCACTCTAAATTTGATGGCATTCATTAACATTTCCGATTTTCAATAACTACATCCCTTTTTGAGGGGGAAAAAATTATAGAAGAAACTCAATTTTGGTGTTACACTCAATTAAGGACAGCAACTTTAAGACTTATTAATTAAGAACTTCAACTTTGTTTTGATTACCAATCAAGGACCTTAAATTAAATAAAAATATTTTTTAATACTTATTAATTGAAAAAAATACATATATGTGATATGGTTTGTCATATCATAAATTATTTTTTATTTATTAAGTTGGATATTTTTGTACCACCTGAATCAACTATCAACTTTGTCTTAGTGACTTAATTCATCGAGTACTAGTATAAAATTTCAACCAATACTTTAATTCAAGTTGATTGGATACACTTTTTCTACATTTATTACATCTAATAATGTATTATTAAATTATTTAAAGAATGTAAGCATGGTAAAAAGTGCGTAAAATGTAGCACTTATCAAATGATAAAGTAGATTGAATTTTATTGATTTTTCATACCTTGATAATTATCATCCACTGCTTCATTCACTTCATCAACGCTTCAAGTATTTCATTTCTAATGCTTGAGCCCCTGGGTCCTTAGCCCATAGTTCCCTTCAACCAAAAGCTGAGGAGCTAGGAGCAGAGCTATACTACTTTTACGGGAGGAGCCGATACTTCATAGTTAATTTTATATACTGAATAATATTTATTTTTTAATTTTTACTTACCTAAAAATTTAAATGTAAGCCACAATATATATATAAAAAAATGAATATTTCACAATCAAAATTCAAAAGAACATATATGCATAACATATTATTTATTTATAGTAGTTAAACATCTAATTAAGTAAAAAAAAAAACTTATAAAAATTGACTAAATAAAAAATTCTAGAAAACCAAATATATATATATATAGGGAGGTGGTGGGCTCCAAAAGGAGCTGCCCCTAAGGGCTGTGAACTAGCAAGCATGAGA
The DNA here is from genome assembly GCA_031439585.1 of Pterocarpus macrocarpus. Classification (NCBI taxonomy): domain Eukaryota; kingdom Viridiplantae; phylum Streptophyta; class Magnoliopsida; order Fabales; family Fabaceae; genus Pterocarpus; species Pterocarpus macrocarpus. The sequence goes on along the minus strand of CM062520.1, from coordinate 59,444,066 downwards.
CCGTCAAGCAAAGTATCAATGTATTAGTGTTGTTTTTAACCATGATACAGTGAAAGTAGATTGCTTCTCCCACCATCAAGAGATTCAAGACGTCATGGCATTGAAATTGCAATCTAGAAATTTATTTTAAATAAATTAGCAGGTATTACATTATGAATTATAAACCATGACAACAATAGATATTGCTATCAACAAAAGAATTGTTATTAACAATTTTAGCATTAGTACTAACAAAAGTAATATTCAAAACTTCAAAACTCACTTGCCCTCTGGGGGTTTGAGCCTCTATCCTCCAATGAAAAATTCTTCTTCCAGGTAGATCATACACTATCAAAACAAATATGAGTTATAATTGGACCCAACACAAATTTATGGTTAACGACAATGGGGTGGAGGAAGAGAATATTTTCTCCAGGAGGAGGGAAGAACTTCTTATCCCCTAGTTTATAAGTCCCGCATCACTGAGAAAATAGAATAACAAGCCGGGACTCTAGTACAAAAGCAACATTTTAGCACTTTGCAACTCATACCTTTCTCGGTCTTTTTGCTAAGATCAAGGGTAATATCTGTTCTTATCAGTTTAATATCTGATATGTTGGTCATTGACCCATACATTAAATTAATTTTTTGAAGGGGAGGAGTCACCATAGTAGCTTGCTGCTAGGTCTCTCAAGCATCGCTCATGCACTGCATTACTGCAAGGGCCTGATGCACCTTACCAATTCAGTCTGTAAAGTTTTATAGTTGGGCTAAGACATATGTATATCATTACATTGGCTGAATGTGCATACCCAATGTTATACATTTAATTCCTAAGAGACAAAGATTATATTTTTTCGAAGGGAAAATCTGACACAGGAAAAGGCTATGTAAGAGGCCTAACGAAGATTAAAGTTGTCTAAGGGATGGATTGGGATTCAACTGGATCTTTGGCTGGGTCATTTTTTAGAATTCTGATTCAATCTAATAATAACCCAAAAATAATCGGGTCAAACCTGATTAACACGATATTTAGACAACATATATAACTTTAAATATTATGCATAATAAAATCATAAAATTTTAGAACTTAGAAACAAAATTTAAGAGATATTTTATAATATATATTTCAAAACAAATTATTTTGATGAATTAATACTCACTTTGATCCCTAAATTTATGAAATTGTTAAATTAGTTGCTTTATAAAATATGAATCATATTAGTCTCTCCCCCATATTCATTAGTCTACCGTTATTGTTTTGCTAAAATATCACATTAGCACCATGTGACTTTTGATGTAACACTGATTTTATATATGTTCAAATTAATCCCTAAAATTTTTGAAATATGTCAAAACAGTTCCCGAAATTTTTAATATATCAAAAAAGTCTCTGAAATTTCTAAAATATGTCAAAAAAGTTCTAAATCCCTAAATCTCTTCTATTCACCTTCATAAACTCTAAATAATGGGATATAATTTTCAGCTTAGCCTATATATGCTTTCAACTCTAATTTTATTTTCCAAGTAGACTCATATATGATTATATAGTACAATTACAAATTAAAATTGATAACATTTTTTGTTTGTCTTTAAAAGGAAATGATTATTTGACGCTTTTTTTAACATACATAATCAAAATGTTATATTTTTGGTTTATAGTGGCTTACACATGTTTGGTTTTTCATATAAATGAATAGGATAATATTCCCATGCAAGAATCAGAATAATATAACTCTAATATCTCAATCATAATATAAGAATAGTAACATAATACTCTTAGAAGGATGCTTCATATTGGCAAATCTCAATTATTGTTTAGTTACAAATACTACCTTTAATAACACTCTTGAACTAATTAATTATTAACATATTTCATCTAAATAAGAATTGTACCAAAATAAACAATTTTAGGATAAAGATTTTCTATCTCAATTAATTAACATTGTATGCTGTAAGATCACTTCTTCAAAATTTCCCCCTTTTTTCCTCCTATTTTCCACTTCTTTTAATATTTGATATTTATGAATTTTCATCTAAATTTTCTTAGAATTATTTTAATACTTTTACAATAAACTAATCAGCAGCTCCTTTAATTCAAAGTTGGCTTTCATATTCTCTTTTGGGTTACATTATGTTCTTATTATTCTATATAGGGAGTATATAGTCTAAGTAGGTGTAAAAATGGGAGAAAAATTAGTGAATTTAAGGAAGATTGAAGATTTAGAGTTTACAAAGTTGAAAAATGAGATATTTGAGGATTTGTGACTTTTTTCTAACACATTTTAAAACATTTCTGAGACTTTTTTTTGACATATTTTAAAAATTTCAAGAACTAATTTGAATCTATATAAAATTGGTGCCATGTTAGAAGGCATGTGGCACTAATGTGACAACTAAGTAAAACCATGCATGCCACGTGCTACTTAATGTGGTACGTTAGCAAAATAGTAATTGTGGACTATTAAATATGGAAGGAGAGACTAACTTGATTCATATTTTACGAAGTGATGGATTAATTTGATAATTTTGTAAAGTCAGAAACTAAAATAATTCACGCATGAAAAGTAAGGGACCAAAGTGAATATTAACTCTTTCAATACACAAATAGCATCATATTATATAGAACATATTAATTGAAGTATAAATATCGAGTAATTTATCACAAATTATGTCAAAAAAAATAACTTTTAAAAAAATTTAAATATATTTTTAATTCTTATAAAATTAATAAATTTTAGTTTGAGTACCTAAATTTTTTTTTTCCTTTTTTGGGCTTTTGGTACAAAAATTTCATAACATACTTGATACTAGTACTTACTGTCAGTCAATCTCTATCAACTGGTGATGTGGGCAACGGAGTGCCAGCTCACTGATGCTATGTGAAAACTCTACATTCCATGTACCATTCCATTTTAATCCTAATTGTCAAGTCATGTGACATGCGCATAAGATGATCCATGTTTAAAACCCATATACCCATTTTTTAAACCCAATAACCCATCTTATTTGACCCCTTACCTATCCCTTCTTTCTGCCCTTTCTTCTTCTTCTTCCACCGCCACTCATTCTCTCTTTATATCTCTCCCTCCACCATTAACGACACTATAAACAACCAAATAAATCCATACAAAAAAAGCCAAGCACAACGGTCACAAGAACAAAAAAAAAAAAAAAAATTCACTTGAAGCAAAAGCGCACTCATTTTCTCGTTCAATGGGACCTGTGATGCGCAATAGAGAGGGTATACAGCCACAAACCAGTGCCCCCAATAATTCAATTTTCAAACAACATAATATAGCCACAAATGAATAACGGATCCAATTAGAAAAACTTGCATTATGAATTATGATTCAAATAATCTCTTGCCAAATGTAATAAATCGAAAAGATCAATCTTTGGCATAATACAAATCAACCAGTGAACTATCCTAACCCAAAGGATCCCTCTTTTCTTCTCTGTCACGGTTCCCACGGTAAGAACAACACAAACAAAAGTGAAAATACAAACTTGAAGCCCACTCATGTCTTGTTCAATGGGAGGAGTGGTGCAAAATGTCCAGATCTCTGCCACTGCCAGCATAGCATGCCAATCACCGGACCTCCTTAATGGTGTCAAAGACTTCTCCTCCATCAATGTCGCCGCCGCCGCCTCCGCCATGACCGCCGTTGCCTGGCACCGAGCTGCTACCGCTGTCGAGGCAGCCCCCAACACCCAAGACTGCAGCAACCTTTTGCCTATCTCATCGCATCGAACCAAATCTGAGTCGTGCCAGCAACCAATTTGATACCGTCATCACTGTCGCACCTCAGTCGCCGAAATTAATTTTGTTTTGTGCTAGGTAGTCTGAAAAAGGTTATTTTTGTTGGGCTTGTCGTTGTTTATTGCTCTTTTCAGGGTGATGGAAGGGGTGGGAAAGAAGAGGAAGCGGAGACTGGAAGAGAGTAAAGGAACGGGGAAGAAAGTACCCCAAAATAAACCCAAAATAAAAGAAAAAAAAAAAAGGAAAAGAAGAGGGAAAGGGGGGAAGAAGATAAGATGGGTGAAATGGAAAAACCCTTAATGGCACATGGTGTATGAGAAGCAGATGTGGCATGTGTGATTTGGATTTCTGTTTATTATGTCAGCAGTCAGTGGAAGTTTATTAATGGTAGGGATTAAAATAAATCAATTTTAAAAATATTTGAATGAAAATAAAAACAAATTAGAGATTAAAATTAAAATTAAAATTTATTAATTTTATATAGATAAAAAATATATTTAAGCTTTTAAAAAATTATGTGATCTCTATTTATGCCAAATCAACTCAAAGTATGTTCCAAATCCAATTCTAAAAGTACATCAGGTTAAAATTTCAAAAGTCAAACTCGACCCATTAAATTTTGGGTTGGGATATGTTATAGACAGGTCATAAATACTCCTAAGATAGACATAACTTTTTGAGGTTGCATTGATTATTGAGTTTTTCTAATCACTATTGTAAGGATGTTGGTTAAGGAATAAAAAAGTTTTAGTTTTAAATATCATTTAGTTTCCATAATTATACCCAATTTTGGTTTTGTCCTTATAATATTTTCTTTGGTATAAGTCCTATAATCAAAACCAAAATAAATTAAACTTTAAGGACCAATCCAATATTTTATAATACATAAGGACCAATCCTTATTAGAAAAAATAGCAACAATAAGAATTAACACCTAAAAAGTTAAAAATTGTAAGGACTAATAATTAATTTCAAGGACTAAAAACTATTTTTTTAACACTATAAGGACTAAAGCCTAAAAAAAAAATAGACTATAACCAAAATCAATGAAAATTATAGGGACTAAAATTTTTTAAACTAATATTTGTTTTTTAAAAAGAAATCATAAATTCTTAAGTTTTTAATATATTTAATATATTACATAAATTTCAATTTTACTCTTAGTAAATGGCATTAATTAGCAAAACTATTGACTGTGCTCACTAAGGGTGTGTTTGATTCAAGGGTAGAAAAGACATGAAAATTTTTATGAATGAACTTTATGTATAATTTTACATATAGAGTTTATTTATGAAAATTTCCACCTCATTTTTACTCATATACCAAACACACCGTAAGAAATAAGATTTTCATCAATGTTGAATCGGTCAAAATAGTAGGTACCTTGATCCGTTAACAAAAAATCTCAAGTTCGAGTCTTGGAAATTGAAAAAATCATTGCTAGTAGACCCTTATCTCTTTTAGGGGCCTCAGTTGAATCGAATTAAATTAGTCAGGTTTTTAGTAATAAGATTCAGATACTCATGATTCTATCAAGATGAAAAAATAAAAAAATATAAAAATTCTCATAAACTACTAGAAATAATCATTTATTGAATAGTTTGTACTCATTAAGATATATTTGTTTCATCTTTTGAAAAAAATAATTACGAAATATAATTAAACAAGTTGAAAATAATTTGTTTTTGAGAAACTACTCTTTTTAGTTTTTACTAAAAAGCTACAAATAATTTGTTTTAGAATTCTAATTATATTTAAAAATTTATTTAAATATATCAAAAATAATTTTTTTACCAAAAAAATCTCACCTAAACATATCCTAAGTTTGCACTACCCAGCATCAATTACTTTTTCACTGGAATCTTGTACAGATAAGAAGAAAGGATAAGGTGCGTCACAAAGCCAAAAATTCTTCAGCAAGTGTGTTATTTTACCACATATTTTCAACGGATCCCATGTAGAAAAAAGAGAGAAAAGAATATAATTTTCATTTCATTGACTCCACTATTTCAAGTCTACTCTAATTACTTTCTAAGCAGTCCCTTCTCAGGCTCCAATCCAGAAACAAATTAAACCGAGATACAGACGGTCATCAAACTTCTTTGTCCTCACATCCCTCTTCCTTGTCTTGTATTGTGACATAATTCGGACACGCTAAGGTTTCTTGATAACATACGTAACAAACATGACCACAGACATTCCATCAACCCCAGGAGCCTTCAGGCTCCGTTGGGATGTATTCTTGAGTTTCAGGGGAGCAGACACACGCTACTCCTTCATCGAACCACTCTACAACACCCTCCACTCACGTGGTGTTCGAGTCTTTCGCGACGATGATGGGTTGGACCGTGGCGACGACATTGCTCCCACTCTGCTCGAAGCCATTGATGACTCTGCCGCATCTATTGTTGTTCTCTCACCTAACTATGCATATTCTCGTTGGTGTCTTGAGGAGCTGGCCAAGATCTGCGACTGTGACAGGCTCATTCTCCCTGTGTTCTATGGGGTCGATCCTTCCCATGTTCGAAAGCAAAAGGGTCCTTTCGAAGAGGCTTTCAAGATCAAACAAGAGAAGTTTGATGAAGTTAAGGTTTTGAGGTGGAGGGAAGCTATGGAAAAAGTGGGCAACCGCGCTGGTTTCCTTCTTCACGATCAAAGCAGGTGGTTATTTATTTTGTTTGATCATATCTGCTTGCTGAAAACTTATGTGTGGCTGATGAAGTTTTAGAAATTTTTGTTTTTTATTTTTGGTTTTTGGTCTAGATCACAATATTCAAAATCTATTGGACTCCAGACTTGAGCTAAGTTTGTTCAGCATAAACTAAAACTTTCCAATGGAGACTTGATTTAAACTAGATCAGTCTAAATCCATGATACTCTAGATGCCGGTGACTTAGATTTAAAAAAGATTTGTACATTAGTTAAGTTTTAGGGTTAGATGTGATTTCAGAGTCATTGTTGTACGAAGAACTCTATAGCTTTTGGCCTTCTAACCCCTCAAAAACTAGTATATAATCCATGTTAATTAGAAAAATGATAGTATATTCTCGAGTTTATGGTGAATCGACATATGGCAATATATTAACCAATAATTTTTATAATATTTATATATTATAATTGTAAATTATATTTTGAAAGGTTGGAATCTTGCTATATTTAAGATTTATGGTGAATCCGAAATTATAGTATCATTACTCTGTTAATTAGGACAATCGCCAGACATAAATGTTAGGTATCCATAAATACTTAGAAATACAATTATTGAGGTTTAAGTTCCTTCCATTTTTTTTTTCCTTCCATTTTTTTTTTTCCATTTTGAGCTCAAGATACTATATACCAACACTAGTTGGTGTTGTTTATGTTTTAAATTAGCTTTCCACCCTTTTTTCCTTCTTATCTATTTTCATCACCTTGTTTGCTCTGTTACTCACCACTGATGTGTTCCTCTTTGTAACAGTGCTAAACACCGAGCTACTGTGATTAGAGATTTGGTGACAAAGGTTTTGAGAGAATTGAGTAACACTCCGCTAGGTGTGGCTCAGTTTACAGTTGGGCTTGATCACCGTGTTGAAGAGTTGGCCAAATTGTTAGAGGTCAATTCCAATGATTTCCGAGTTTTGGGGCTGTTTGGGATGGGTGGAGTTGGTAAAACAACCCTTGCAAAGACTCTCTTCAACAACCTTGTTGCTCATTTTGAGCACCGCACCTTCATTCCAAATGTCAGAGAAGCTTCATCAAAAGATGATGGTTTGGTTTCTCTTCAGAAAGAAATCATTGGTGATCTAACTGATACATCCAAAGCCATTCACATCAATGATATCAAAGCTGGTGTTGCTTCAATCAAAAGGATAGTTTTAGAAACCCGAGTACTAATAGTCTTAGATGATGTCGATGATGTGAGACAGCTTGATTCTCTACTTGGCAAAAGGGAATGGTTTTATGAAGGAAGCCGTGCAGTCATCACCACAAGGGATAGACAACTTTTGCTGGACAATAATGCTGATTTGCTCTATGAGGTTAAGGAGTTGGGTTCAGATGAAGCCTTGCAACTATTCAGTTACCATGCTTTTAGAAGAAAGAATCCAATAGATAAATTTCTCGGCTTATCAGAGCAAATTGTGAAGCTCACAGGAGGGCTACCTTTGGCTTTGGAAGTGTTTGGTTCTTTCTTGTTTGATAAGAGAAGGGTAGAGGAATGGGTTGATGCACTTGAAAAGCTTAAACGGATTCGCCCCAAAGACCTTCAAGATGTGCTCAAGATAAGTTATGATGGGTTGGACCAAGAAGAGAAGACCATATTCCTAGACATCGCTTGTTTGTTGGTCCAAATGAAAATGAAGAAAGATGATGTAATAGACGTGGAGAGGGGTTGTGGTTTCAGTGCAGAGGTAACAATCACAGTCCTCACCGCAAGATGCTTGATCAAAATCGCTGAGGACAATACAGTAATGATGCATGATCAAATTAAAGACATGGGAAGACAAATTGTTATAGATGAAAGCCTTGCTGATCCTGGAATGCGTAGCAGATTATGGAACCGTGCTGAGATATTGGCCGTTCTGCGGGGGAACAAGGTATGAGCTATAGGTAGATGATATAAATAATAAGGAAAAAAATGGATTTCAACTCCCAAACTAGGTAATTTGTAATTTACCTTAAAGAATTAAAAAAGCGTATAATTCAAATTCCAAATTTTTTTAATGTATATTTTGGTCTTTCTGTTAAGTTTTTATCTATTATTAATAAAAAATAAATATATTTTATTTTCTTAAAATTTGGATCATATACACTTTAATCTTTAACTCAAAAAAAAGCTACAATTTGAACCCTAAATTTTATTGAACTTCTATTATTTCTATTAACAATTGACCAAAAAACTTAACATAAGGATAAAAGTGCATATTTAGAAAATTGTAGTATTTGAGTTGCACATTTTTTAAATTCTAGGAGTAAAATGTATATTATCTATTTTCACCCAAAAAATATGGATTTTTCCCTATACAGTGATGATACATCCACATAAAGGGTCAGTGACAGATTTTACACAATCTTACTATAATCGTTTGCTTCACTTTTCTTTTCCTTTTCTACTTTTGTTCATTGTATATCAGCGACTTTCATACTCTTTATATAATTTATGTCATTTAAATTTTTGTGTAAGTATTATTATTTAAAAAAAAAAAGGTTTTTTTACACTTTATTTTTTACACCAAATTATTCTACACATTTTTATGAAGAGAAGGAAAAGAGGGAAGGGAAAACGTTTCTGCCTTCTTTTATTCAGGGATTCAGGGGAATATAGAGTGGAAGTATAAAAAATGAGGTGTGTTAGAGTAGTATTTTAGTTATTTTTTATATTTAGAAAAGATTCCACTTTCTCTTTTGTAAAACATTGAAATTTATACAATTAAACTATGCAGAAAAATAGCGTAATAAATAATGTAAACTAAGGTGCATGTCTTATAAAAATATGCGAATCATAATCCTTCAATGAAGTCTTAATTTTTACACCAAAACAGCTGCCACACTTTTTTGGCTAAAGAAATACTGGGGAGTGAAGTATAAGTTGAGGGTCTAAACTTTTTTATATAAACTAGTTTAGGGAGTAAACTTGTATTGTTAATTACCAACTAGGGATCTCAACTACTTATATATTTTTATTAATAAATGGTGAAAAGACAAGAATATCTAAGTAAATAAAAAGTAATAAATGATATGATAAAATTAACATATGGTATATATGTTCCTAAATTTCCTTTTTATTAATGGGTATTAATAAATTTTTTTAATTTAATTTAATTTAAGGTCCTTGATTAGTAACCACAACAAGTTGAAGTCCTTAATTGGTAAGTTCTAAAGCTGAGATTCTTAATTGATTGTCACTCTAAAATTGAGTTCTTCCTATAATATTTTTCTCAAAAAAGAGAGTAGTTATTGAGAATGGGAAATGTTAATGTATACTATAAAATCTAACTTTGAATTGAATTGAATTTTAATACACTATTAATGTAAAAAGTTTTATATTATTATTTAATTATATGACACTAAATATGTGACTTTTGAGATAATAATTATAAGAGTTAAATGCTTTTTTTTTTAACATAACAATAAATAATTGAAAAACTGTCAAAAATTTACATAAGAATAAATCAAACTTAAATTATTAACTTTGGAGGGACTTTCACAATTAGTAGGGGTGGAGATAACGTAGGACAGGCTAGACTTTCCTCTTAACATGAATCTAATAGCATTTTTAATTCTACAAGATATGATCCTTATCATTGGAGATTACATAATGCTAACCTTAGCTTAAATTAAAAATCAAAGTCACCAATTCTCAAAACCCCAAAAACCAAATGTCAACCAATTTATCAAAATCTGAATCACAAAAAAAAAATAAATAAATTGATTTTACAATGTCAAGTTAAAGGTACACCTTTCTCTTCATACCGACCTTCCCCTACATCCTACCTTTGCCATCGCCAGCACCACCGTTACCATCGTTTGGCATGACTCTAGCAGGCAGACGTGGTGGCTTGGCACTACATTGGCGAGGTGGACGTGATTGTTTGGCACAGCACTAGTAGGCATAGCTTCGACCAAGCATTGGTCAAGCGGTGCATCTGGTAAGGCGAGGTGTTTGTGGCAGCAATGTGGCATTTGAGGGAGAGAATGAGAAAATGGCAACGAGATGGAAGGAATAAGAAGTAAGAGAAGCAACATCGGATGGAGTTATAGAATGAAAGTTTAGGTTTCAAATGATTTTTTAAATAGAGCAACATAAAGAGATAAAAGTAAAAATTATACATTATATTACCATAGGAGCATTGTGGATGGTTAGTGAAGTGGCTAGTGCTTGTATCTATGGTCATTAAATGAGCTTGAGCTTATTTTCATTTTTAAATATGTCAAGCTAGGCCAGGCCATATATGGGCCGAGCCAAAGGCTCATATCCCTAACAATATGAGTGCGTTAATCTTTTAGGAAGAAGCATTTCTTCTAAGGGCACAGAAACTACACATATTAGAGATGACTATGCTTGATTAGAAAAATTTTGATATCTGATAAACTTAATTTATAAGGTATTGGGAAGATGTTGTTGTCATTCCTATATGTCTATTATCATTCCCATTTTAGTGGCTTTTATTAATTTCTCTAAAATATCCTCCTTCTTTTATTTAGTCAAAATAACAATATACTTTAGTTATCCATTACCAATCATAATTTCATCTTAATTTATTATTATTAATTTAATTAAAAATTAATTTATTTATTTAAAAATATTTCATATTTAATATTTAATATTTATCTCACTTTTCTATTTTCATATGATCAATGCATATTACTAGTATTGATATTATTTAGATCAAAATCTTGAATTGTCATTTTTAATTTTCTTTACACAATAATTAAATAACTGACTTTTTTTTTTCAAAAAAAATAGTAAGTGAAAATGAGTAACAATAAAAGCATACCAATAAATTATAATATACATCAGATATACCTCTTTGACATGTAGTGTTTATATAATTAAGAAATAATTAAATAAATATATGATAACAGGATTTATCATTATTGACCAATTAAATTTTATTTTTATTTTTTATTTTTATTCTTAAAAATTAAGGCAGCTTAATATATTAGATTAATTACTTACCCACATTAGAAGGAGTTTAAAAGGTTTCCTCTATCATACATTACACTAACAGTCAAACATTATAAAGGCTAAATTATTTACTTTCTATTAAATAAATTATACTTTACAAACCTATAAATAAATTAGCTATTATAAAAAAAAATAAAACTTGAAAACTATGGATATTATATCATGTTCTCATTTAGGGTGTGTTTGTTTGTGATTTTTTTGGTAAAAAAATATTTTTTCACTAAAAAAATTAATTTTCATATATTTGGATTTTTTTTTAAATAATTTGATTCTCAAAAAAATTTATTTTCTGCTTTTTTATATAATTTGAAAAGATTAATTTTAGAAAAAAAAATCAATTTTCAACTTTTTAATTATATATTAAGTTTCATAATAACTTTTTCTAAAAGTTAAAACAAACACACCTTTAATTTATATACTTAGATAAACATTCATATTTAGGGAAAATCTAAAATATTTTTCTTATAAGCAATAGTTTAAGGGCACATTTTAGCCTGGACTCCTCAAAGATTGGTACATCATGGACCCATGATAAGACAAAAAATTAAAATTACTAAAATATCCTATTCTCTGTAACTAATCACGAACCCCTATTTCCCCTTCTTACCGCATCACTGCCCCAACCCCTTTACTTCACCTTCCACCCCCACCCTATCCGTCAGCACCACCATCTTATCCACTATCATCTACATCATCAATCGAATGCAACCATATTTATGAGCATCAAGCTGCACCACCAAACTACAAACCAGTCCCATAGTAGCTTTTCAAGAATTCCCTTATTACTTCCCATGGTTTGCGTATCACCAGCCCTCAAATTTGTTCTCCACCCTCCACCCATGACCCTTAGCCTCCATTGCAGGACTATGAGGGTGGAGTTTTCTGAGTGTTATATACTTAATGATTCATCATTTGGAACAATCCCCCATATCCCTTCTTTTTTATTTTCCATGGTGGTGGTGCCGCTATGTAAAGCACCAATACACTAGACTCGTTCTCTCTCATGGCCTCCATATCACTTGCCACCTCCTCCACTATACCCCTAACATGTGCATGTCAAAACTCACCTAACTATAGTGTATGTCTATCTCATGGTGGTTGTCCCTACTAATGTTATGCCTCCATTTTTGGCCCATGTCACCATAAGCTAGTCTTTAGCAAAGCAAATAGAGTGGATGTGAATTGCTGGAGCAAGGGGGCATATGGCATTGAATAAGCCAATTTTTTTAATTATTATTTATCTTCCTAGAACATGGTAAAATTGAAAAATAAAATTGGTGGCTGGAATGAGAAATTGTAGTGTTGTTAATTTAAATGATAGTTTTAATTTAAATTAACTAATTTGTTATATGAGAAATTGGTAGCTGGCATATGTGTTTGGCCTTCTGATTATGCTCTATGACAATTGGCAATGCTTGCCCAGGCCCTGCCGGTGGTGGTAGATATGGAGATGGTATTAACCATAATGATGGATTTGTAGGTAGTGGTGGAACCAGTGGTAGAACTGGTGGTGAACTAGGCGACGGAAGATGAAGGGAAGGGAAGGGAAGGTGGAGTGAAGCAAAGAACATGGAGATGGAAATGAGAAACGATACTGAGGTGGACGGCTAAAATCCTGTCCAATATGGACAAAATAGAAACGATACTGTCTCCACCACCTCCTCCTCCTCATCACCATCCTTTGTACCCCATTCCTCTCCCAAAACGCCACCGCATCATTGCCCCTTCGCCGTCCCTCCCCAAAATCTGCAACCTTAATTTTCAAACTCCTCTGCTTTCTCTCTCTCTCTCTCTTTTTAGAATGCTGGAATCTTATCAAGACGCAAGAGGATTATCATCATCATCAATATTGTTGGGCACTTAAATCTATCTCTCTTCTATGTGAAATTGTCTCATATTCCATCTCATGGATGATAGATGCTTCTTCTTCCCCTAACACCCATGAAGCCAAAGAAGAGCAACAAACCAAAACCAAGAGAATACAACTACAACATATATACAAAACCATACCCAAATGAAAACACCACAAACACAACAAACAACCACCCAAAGCAGAACATTTTCAACCCCATGTTTCCTAACTCCTGGGAGTAAAATCTCATCAAAAACTAGATTCTTGAAATCCCATTCACCAAAATCCTTAAATAACTGCAAAGTCCAAAATCTACAGAAGATAATAAAAACCTCAACCCAAGAGACCAAACAACCGCACTTTGCTGTCTCCACCACCGCATAGTCGTGATTTGGCACTGTCGTGCCCAGCAGCACCAGCCATGATTGCTATTGTCTCGAACCAGTTGTCGTTGTCCTTTACCAGCCGTGATTAACCCTACACCACACCATTGTCTATCTAGGACATTGGCCATATAAAGTTGTGTGCGTATGTGTGTCAAGTCTCAACTGCCAAGGAAGGGTTGAGGATTTAGGGTATGCAAAGATTGTCAAATGAAGAAGATGAAGGAAAAGGGATGACAAATGTTTCAACTGTGACAGATGATGCAAAACAATGTCGTTCTCCTTTGTCCACATTGAAGGCTTACTAAACTATAATGATGTTGTTTTGGACCAACACGAAAGTCGACCGTGGCATCCCGTTCATTGTGCTAGCAACCACATATGAGTTTCTATTAAGTTTGACACTAATGTTTGGTTCAATCATCAAATGTCCGTAAACTGATTGGTTCAATGGTCTGATTGGTCAATTATTACTATTATTGTTTTTCAAACTCAATTCTTTTCAATTGTAAATCATCAATGATGAGGTTGACAACCTAAAACATGACCAAAGATGCATCTTGATTGGCCAAACCAAAGATTACTAAACCTCTTATTCTTTTAAAAAGAGTCTAGATTTAAGTATAAAATAACGTGACATATGAATATTTATAACTATCTTAAGAGTAAAAAACTTATGATCTAAGCAATATGGAACTTGAACTCTTTATAGTAGTGTTAAGAGTAAAAAATTTATATTATAAACAATATGGGCCATGAGTGCTCCATACTTCAACATTTTATGTGTATTATTTTATTTTTTAATATATTTTATAGCATATAATTAATTATATTTATATATGGATATATATTTTATTATACTTTGGTTAAATTTTTAGTTAAATCGATTGAACCAATAAATCTTTGAACCAGTATCTTGTCAATAGCCACATGACAAAATTATTTTTTTTTGGTCAGAAATCATTGTTTCCATTGAGTAAATTATCATATACTTGTTTGGAGGTTTACTCAAAAATAGAAAAAGGCTGACACACTTCGCAAAGAACTTGAATAATGCGACCCCTTTTTTTTTCTCACGAGAAATAATGTATGTTACTCGTTTCTTGTATAATGTGCCCATGTTAATCTGTGTTAGGTTCATACTGCATTTAAAAACCAAAAAAAAAAGGGATGTGCCTAGGTAGAAACAGATAGGCAACTTACGTAATTGTCATGGCATCCTACTTATAGACTAGACCAATATCTTAACGAAATCTATTTTATTTTGTCAATAGGGAACGAGATTTACTCAAGGGATCACCCTTGATTTCCAGAGAAAATATTATATCAATGATGCAGAGGCTGAAGCAATTTCTGAGCACAACCTTCAATGCATACCCATCCTAACAAACGCATTAGCATTTTTAAAATCAATCCTAGCCAAGAAAGAAAAAGAGGTTACACTTCACACAAAATCATTTGAAACAGTGGTGAACTTGAGACTGCTTCAGATCAACAATTTGAGATTGGAAGGGAAGTTTACATTTCTTCCCGCTGAAATGAAGTGGCTACAATGGCAAGGATGCCCTTTAAGAAACCTTCCTTCTGACTTTTGGTCTCGGAAATTCACTGTCCTTGATCTCTCACACAGCAGTATTGAAAGCTTGTGGGGCTGGAGAAGCAACAAGGTAATATATGTATCAAATTATGTGTGTATCAGTTATTTATGAATATGTTAGAATCATATTAAGAAAAGTCAGTGTTATGTACTATTCAATGTCTAACACTTTAGCCTTGTGAATTATTTCTTCAACTATATTTTTAAGGTAAAAACTGAGGTGTTGGATATTAAATGATACAGAGCAATTACCATTTTTTTTTTCTATTATTGTAGGAGTATCTAAGAATTTAACTTCTTTGATATTTTTTCTAGTACACATCAAAAGCCGCAATAGAAAGCAGAAAGCTACTAGACTTTACTCTTTGATATCATACACTTAAATAAACATTCTCTAGCAGGTGCCAGAGAATTTGAAGGTCCTGAGCCTCTCCCATTGTAATCATCTGACTTCTATCCCTGACTTATCTGGGTGTGCCAGTTTGGACAAGGTTGTTCTTGAGAGATGCACTGCTCTAACAAGTATTCATGAGTCAACTGGGAGTCTGAATGCATTACATGACTTGAATTTGAGCTATTGTTCAAACCTTGAGGAACTACCTAATGATGTCTCCGGGCTGAAAAATCTTGAGAACCTAATGCTCTCTGGCTGCTCAAAATTGAGAGCCTTGCCAGCAAACATAGGCCACATGAAGTCATTGAAAAGACTACTTGCTGATAACACTGCCATTGCAGAGCTACCTGAATCAATCTTTAGCCTGGAGAAGCTTGAAAAGCTTATTTTAGATGGTTGCCAAAATTTGAAAAGGCTTCCCAATTGTATCGAAAACCTGACTTCTCTGCAAGAACTCTCCCTTGATAAGTCTGCATTAGAAGAACTGCCCAATTCTGTTGGATCTCTGGCAAGCCTTGAGATACTCAGTTTGATGTGGTGTAAATCTCTCACTGCAATTCCTGAATCCATTGGCAATCTTATGTCACTGACAAGACTTTCAGTTAATGGTAGTGCAATCAGAGAATTCCCTTCTTCAATTGGTTCATTATCATTTTTGAAAGAGCTATCAGCTGGACAAAGCAAGCTTCTCAGCAAATTGCCCGATTCAATTAACGGCTTAGCTTCAGTAGTTGAGCTTCAGTTAGATGGTACAGCTATTGCAAATTTACCAGATCAGATTGGAGCTATGATAATACTAAGAAAGCTTGAAATGAGGAATTGCGGTAATCTTAAATCATTACCAGAATCTATTGGCAGCCTAGCAGCACTAACTACTTTAAACTTACACAACACAAATATAGAGGAACTGCCAGAGTCCATTGGCTTGTTGGAAAATCTTGTCACTTTAAATTTGAACAAATGCAGAATGCTCAGACAACTTCCGACATCTATAGGAAAGTTGAAGGAATTGCATCACTTGAAGATGGAGGAAACAGCTCTCACGGATTTACCTGAAACATTTGGTTCACTCTCAAGCTTGATGACATTGCGAATGGCAAATAGACCACATTTGATTGAAAATGATAATAGCTTGCCTGCAGAGGCAGAAATTGCTCATTGTTTTCAACTTCCAACTTCTTTCTGTGATCTGACTTTGCTAAATGTATTGGATGCCCGTGCTTGGAGAATATCAGGGAAAATCCCCGATGATTTTGAGAAATTGTCATCACTAAAGACACTGAATTTGTCTCAAAATAAATTTTATAGCCTTCCTTCTAGCTTGAAGGGCCTATCAATGCTCAAAGAGCTTTACTTGCAAGATTGCATTGAGCTGACATCTCTCCCTTCGCTTCCTTCAAGCTTGATAAAGTTGAATGCTGAAAACTGCGCCTCTTTGGAAAGTGTATCTGAACTTACAAACTTAGAGAGCTTACAGGAGCTGGACCTCACAAACTGCTCAAAAGTGGTGGATATTCCAGGCCTTGAATGCTTGAAGTCCTTGAGAAGGTTGTACCTGAGTGGTTGCACTGCTTGCTCCGCTCAAGTAAGGAAAAGATTTTCAAAGGTTTGTTTTCCATTACTCTCGTTAATTTCCATTATCTCTCACAACCATACAAATGAATACACAAATTATGTGACATGTTGTGAATTGTGACTTACAATGAGAATTTGTATGACAGGTTGCACTAAGGAATTTATGGAACTTGAGTATGCCAGGAAGCAGATTTCCAGAATGGTTTTCAGGACAAACTGTAAACTTTACCAAGCACAAAAACCGCGAGCTAAAAGGTGTTATTATATGTGCTGTTCTCTCCATCAACCATAATATTCCTAATAATAATATAACGCATTATCATATCCCTGGAGTGGTTGATGTTCAGGCAAATATTTTCAAATCGGGCAAAGCAGTGTATAGTGGTGCATTAAACATACGTGGGTTGCCAAAAACGAACCAAGAACACATACACTTGTGTCGGTTTGCAGATTTTCATCCATTGGTCTGTTATTTGAGAGATGGTGGCACCTTATGTGTGTCCAAGAGAAACCCTCCTGTTGATAAGAGGTTGGAGCTGAAAAATTCGGGGATTCATTTGATATTTGAAGGGGATGATGATTATGGTGGAGACGAAAAATCTGTGGACCAAAGCCTGAAATCCGTCTCAGAAAAAATGACCGAGTTTTTCAACTCCTTAGAAGATGATTATGGTCCTAGTGGTGCAACCGAGTCCGAAGATTAGTCCCAAGTGCAATTCGCCATGCAGGAACCGGAAGAGAAAAATTCGTCATAAGTCTATTCTTTGTGTCATTTATCTGTTTGTGCTCGAGATAAATGGCATCATGTATGAAGCTCAGATGAAATAGAGTCTGGCATCATACAAATGAAAGCGATTTTTTCAAGAAAATATTTTAATTTGTGAATATTTAATGGATAGGTATTGCATGCTGTATATAGATGTGATAAGAAATAAATATCACGATATAATGCATATCAAATTAAAATAAATATATTATATTGCATGCTGTATATTGATGTGATAAGAAATAAACATCACGATATAATGCATATCAAATTAAAATAAATATATTATATTGCTATATAAAATAGATATTGGTGTATCAAGATATAACGTATATCAAATTAAAGTAACTATATTATATGATTATACAAAATAAATATTAACTAATTTAATTAGTTTAAATAGTTTAATATTTTATTTATTTTTTA
This sequence comes from Pterocarpus macrocarpus, assembly GCA_031439585.1. Lineage (NCBI taxonomy): Eukaryota > Viridiplantae > Streptophyta > Magnoliopsida > Fabales > Fabaceae > Pterocarpus > Pterocarpus macrocarpus. The sequence goes on along the minus strand of CM062520.1, from coordinate 59,425,665 downwards.
AATAAGATCTTAAGTTTAACTATTTGTATGTGAAAAAATTAATAATGAGAGAATTTTATTTTTATAATAAGTTAATTATTTTAAATTAAATTAATTATAATCTAATAAATTTATGACTCTGAAGCAAAATAAATAAATACTACATTTAATGTTCAATTATCCAATCTTGACGAAAAAATAAAAGAACTCCCATTCGCAAGGAGGAGCCACTCTCATTATGCCACCTATTCATCGAAAGCACGTAAACACATTATACGTATAACTTCCTGAGCTTTGTGTATCACGATATTCAGGTGTGCACCTCGGCGAAATCAAATCCAATTCATGATTAGCTATTGGTTCACAGAGAAAGAAAAAGTAACGGGCTTTTGTTTTAAGACATGTGAAATTATTTCTGAAAATAAATATTTGGAAATTATATATTTTCATATTCATTTTTAAGTTTTTAAAAAATAAATTTAGGTATTAATTATTTTTGGGAAAGTTATATTTTTATAGTTTGATAATATTTTATTTTTATTATAGGAGTTAAAAATGAAACATTCTCATAACATGAGAATGAGAATTGTTAAATAAAATATTAAAATATTCCGCACTTAATAATAGTAATAATAATTAATACAATTAATTATGTTAGGAGTATTTTGAGAATTATCACACACACACACAGATGTAACGTCTCCTAATGATATATTATCCTAATATTTAATAAAAAAGTATTAAATGAAAAAATAAATATATTTAATATTTTGTAAATATAAAAAACATTCAATACTTTCTTTATTTAGAAATTAAGATGATTTTTAAGAAAATATTTTAGGAGGAGTTATCATTTTTCAAAAAAAAAAGGTTTTACTATCTCTGTTTTAAATATATCTATTATTTTAAGTGAAAAATTTTTATTTATTTTATCTATTATTCTCACATTTCAATGAAACATTTATTACAAATTTTCTAATTTTACTCTCCACACAATTCTAAGAATAACAAATAATAAAATATCAATACAATAAATTAATTATTAAATAAAGATATTTTGATAAACATTCTTATAATCAATGGTTGATTTTGAGTTCCTTAATTAGTGTGCAAATGAATAAATTAACAGATAATTTAAAAGGGAAGGAATACTATATATCATTTATTATTTGACATATTAATAATTTTATTAAAATTGTAAAAAAAATTAAAAAGTAATGATAATCCACAAAATTAATGTATTAATTGATAAATAGTATAGAACAAAATATTTTTCTTGTTTTTATTATGAAAGCATATAAGAATTTTTCTTAGTTTTAGGCTTAGAAATCCTACCTACCCTACTACATGTACCCAACAACCCAACCCGTATTTTATTTCTCCCATTTGTTATTTTTAAACAGTCTGCATTTTTTATTTTTCTCTTAAACAAAAAAAAAAATTCACTCTTACTTTTCATTTATGTTCAACCCATTGTTTTCATTTTGAAAAAGAAAAAAATAGATAAAGTTTTTTATATTCATTTTATCTATTTTTTAAATTAACTAATAATAATTTTTTCTTGAGATCAATGAATGCTTTTAACCTTTTAAGTTACTTATTTCCACAAAAATGCTCACATGTTATTATGTGATTTGACAATTAAATGGAATAAATATGAAAAAACTAGATTCAAATTTTATTCTTCCATTTTCACTCATTCCAAAAATCATGTTTATTCAATTCGTATTCCAATAAAACTTAAGTATAATTCTTTATATTTTTTTCATTTTATTCTCATATTAAATTATAATATATTTTTTAACGAAGTAATATATTTTAACAGTATATTATTCTGTGCCTGGCTTCGCCATAGTGGAACCTTTTTCTTTAATTATAACTTCAATGGAATTTAAACCGCTGCAGCCACCAACTTTTGGTTATATACATATATAGAGAGAGAGAGAGTAAAATTTACTTAGGCTTTGCATTTAATATTCACACTAACATTCAAGTAATAATATAGTCTATTTATTATTTCTCTCTCTCTCTATATATATATATATAGTAAAATTCACTTCCATCATATCATTTATTACAAGTAGATTGTAATTACTACACATATAGAAGAAAAACTAGCAAGTAAAATTTTTGTGAAGTTAAATGTGAAAAAATGAATTAATATATTACTTGAATAAGAAATATATTAATCAAATAGTGAAAATGTTTAAAATATATTATTTCAAAAGCTTAATAATGACAGTGAAAAAGTTATAAAGGTTCTTTTATGTGAAAAATACCAATGCAACAAAGAAAATTTAAATTACTTTTTGAGAACCAAAAATATTATATTATATTATATTAATTGTTAAATGTATAATTTATTATGTAAATAAAATGCATAGAAATTAATATACTAAGATAAAATGATTTATATATGACATATGTGTATATATAATTTTAAGTGGGTTTTGTATAAATGTTAAGACAATAATGGTCAAAATTTAAAATTGAGTCAAATAATTATTAATCAAAGGTAAAAAAAAAATTCTTTTATATCACAAAAAACAAATACAACATGATAACAAAATTAAATTAATTTTTAGAATAAAAAATATTTTACTATTATATATTAACTGTTAGCTGTATAACTTTTTTTTTTATCTATACCATTATATTAGGAATTTTATCATTTTATTTTATCAGAAATTTATCAACAGAAAAAACTCAAAATGGTACATTTTGTTTTAACAAGAAAAATGCTCTTAATAAAGGTTTATTATGCAATGATAATGATAAGAACCAAAGCCTCTATCTGCAATGCACCGTGACAAGTTTGGCACATGATGCACATGATGCACATGATGCAACTAATTGTCTCCCAAATGTGGACTCCCTCATCATCGCGGTTCACCATTCACCAAGCCTCCACTTCAATATTGCCATTCAACCACCACCACTGCTCCGTTGTCAGCCCCCGATTTACCGACACTGTTCTCCACTGCGAGTCGCGGCCACCTCACCACTACCTAGCGATGATCACATCCAAAGCAGTGCGGCTTTTTGCCCTCCTCACGTTTACAAGCTCCCTACTCCACATCACATAACCAGTTCCTCCATTGGTGATCTCAGTGTTGGCATAAGCAATGCAGGAACAATTCCCGTGGCACAACTCCCTATCCTCCAAAAGGCTCGTGCTTCTGTTCACAAACAGCATTGAAGGAGTGACAAGCTGTGTTCCATTGCTCTACCTATGCCCCATGGCCTCAACTCCAGGAGGCTATTAGGCAATGTGTTCGGGATGTGCAAGGGGGAGAGAGAGAGAGAGAGAGAGAAGGAGGGGGTTGCACCAATGAAGGAGTTGGGGAGGGGGGAAAGAGAGAGAGAGAGAACGAGAAATCCTACAATGCTATATAGATTGTTGGTGTATCAATAGACGGTCATATCCTAAACCATTAGATAATGTGGTGTATCATGCACCATGCTTAATCTAGTGCATGGCAGCAAGCACCACTTAAATTATGGTGAAAGAAATTAATATACATTGTTTCATCAAAAAGTTAGTAATGAAATGTGAAAAGATTATACAGGTTCTTTTATGTAAAAAGAAAAAAAAATTATGCAACAAACAAAAAATAATAATAAATTACTCTGGAGAACATAAAATATTATATTATTTTATATTAACTATTAAATGTGTTATTTCTTATGTAAATAAAATGCACAAAATTGTTCACTAAGATATGTTATATAGTTAATCATCAAAGTTTTTATTATTATTTGAGATAAAATAATTTATATATAACCTATGTATTTATTTAATTTTAAGTTGATTTTGTGTAAATGATAAAAGAATAGTTGTCAAAATTTAAAATTAAGTCAAAAAAATTATTAATCAAAGTTGAAAAATTATATATATTTTTTGTCACAAAAAAAAATACAATATGATAACAAAAGTAAATTGCTTTTGAGAATAGAAAATACTATATTATTATATATTAACTATTAGTTGACTCTTTTTTTTTATCTATACCATTATATTAGAAATTTTGTTATTTTATTTTGTCAGAGATTTGTTGACAAATGACTTAAAGTGACATTTTGTTTTGAAATGAAAATAATTCCTAATAATAGTTTATTATATAATAATAATAAACTGAAGTCAAGACCAATAATTTAACTATGTCATATTATATTTTGCAAAATCTGTATTTTGTTATGCATAATTATATGTTGCATTGGCAAAAGTTATCTCAATAAAAAAGTTATATGTTATTATAATTGACAAGAATAAGAAATATATGAATTATACTAAAAATATTGTTTACAATGAAATATTTAATGAATTCAGTGTATTTTTAATCTACTTTTATTATGTAGAATAATTGAAATAAGTCTTTAAATATTATATCATATCTAATTTTTAATTGCTATCAAAATTATTTTTAGAAGTATTCTAATTGAAAATAATTACAAAAAATATAATCAAACATGTGCATATTACAAAAAATATAATAAAACCCATGCAACGCATGGGTATTATACCTAGTTTGTAGTTAAAACCCACTCTAACTTGCAATAATTTTGTTGCATGTAAGTATTACTATTTTATTTTTAAAGTTCTGTATATTAAAATTTAAATAATTATATTAATCTCTTAGTCCATAAAAACATAAAATTAATTCTAAAAATTTTAAAAATGCAAAACTAATTTTATTTTTAAAGCGGAAAGTAAAATATTTTTCCTGAAAATTATTTAATAGTCAAGTTTAAAGAAAGAAACAACCTTCACATCTTCAACAAAAATTAATTTCACCCAATACTTTATTTGATTTTACATAAAAATACTAATCTTTTATCTTTCAATTTTGAAAGGTTAAAACCTAAATTATTACATTAATATTTTATCTTTTGAAATAAGCAAAAATCTAAATATTCTTTTGTTCACTAAGTATGTTTCAAAACACTTTTTCATCAAATTAAGTACTTTTAACTCCAAACAAGCACATTCAAATAGGCTCATTATGTAGAACAATTAAACAAAAAAAATTAGTATATTATTCAATATCTAATTTTTACTTACTATCATAACTGTCTTTTAAAGATGTCTCTGTTAAAAATAATTAATTATAACCAAATATTAACAAATTCATGTAACGCACAAATCTTATCTCTAATTCTTATCATTTCTATGTTTCCATCATTATTACAACTTTTTAAAAATAATCTTATTTAAAGTAGTCATAGAAAAATATAGACAAACTTGTGCAATATATTGGTACTTACTCATTTACTTTAATCTTTTATAGAAAGGACAAATATATCAAATGCACCAATACAAACAAGATAAAATTGTCGAATAAGAAAAGTAAATAAAACAAATTCTTAAAATTCGCATTTGCATTCTAGAATTCAATTGAATCCAAGTAGAGTTACTACAAATTGACATATTTTAACACAAAAAGTGCACCAATTTCAAAATGACACTTTATTTTTGAATAGTTTTTGTAACATCCACAACTCTGGAGATAGACTCATATAGGAGGAAGTTTGGGCTCGAGGCAAAGGCAAAATAGTAAATAGGCAATCATAGAAAAAGAAGGTGCGAAATTGGGATTTTTAGATTATAATGGCAAAACCATGAATAAAGGTTTACAGTTGTCAAGATGGGCATTAGATGAAAAATTTCGATTCCGAGAATATATGGGCCCCACAACGTTGGTAGACAGCTAAAATAGAAGTCGAAGCAGAGTACAATTAGAATTTCTATGGAGGTGAAAATTGATCGTGTAGTGGTATAAGATACCAGAGGGTTTAGTCATCAGGAGGTTACACTTATTATATATGGCTCATAATAGGCCACATGGTGTAATGTGGGCTGCACACCTAGCTAGGTAAGTCACTCTCACATTTTCTACAAATATCTTCCCTATGTACCCGAATTAATAGGCGGATACCTTGAATTAATTCTCAAGAGTCTTATATTGTCCCTAAGCATGACAAATCCAAAGAAATAATCCTCTAGAGACTAGATAGAGCTAGCAGGGGAATAGTCAGAGCATGTAGTCAGAGATGAGCCACACCAATGCTCTAGATGGACAAACCAGGGCCACCCAAAACTTAGACTTAAGTGAATTTGAATCTTGTCTCATATCCACCAATAGAAATTGGCCATTAACTTAACAAAGAAGCTAACCACACTTACATCATAATCCAACATTCTTTTCCTTCCTTGCCTTTCAAATTTTAGCCCTCACTTCCCCATTTCCTCTCCATCTTCATTTTCTCCTTCTTACCCTGCATGGCTATGAGCTTCAAGCTCATAGTTTATGGCCTTCTTGACCTCAAAACCACTTGCTCCTTTTATGAAAATTGATTCTCATCTCCTCTTCTACAAAACCCCTCTATCAATTTGAGAATCAACCATCAAGTGGAGTCCCTCCACCTCCACGTGAGTTGTAGCCATGGTGAAGAAGGAAGGCTAGGCGTTGGTTCTTGGCTTCCTTGCTTCAATGGTTTCAAGAATTTTGAGATAGCTAGTTCAAATATTTAGTTTTGATTGTGTTTGTGGGATGTGTAGTTGTTGTGTTCTTATATGTATCATTCTTGATTCATGCTCATATGATGATGTTATTGCTCTTTTCTAATGATTTAAGATAGGAAATTTGGTTTAGGTTGAAGATTAAACCACAAGAACAAGGTTGAACATAAATAGAAAAGCTGAGAGATAGAAATCATATGCATCGTCCATACAGTGTAGTCCATAACTCTTCCTATAGAACTCAACTTTGAATGAGAATAATTTTAGGAGAAACTAGATTTCAACAGCAATCCAATCATATAAATTATAAGATCATTGGATTTAAAATAAATTAGTTATGAATTTTTCAAATTTGCTATTAGATTTCACTCTCTGTCCTGACCAGAGTGTGATTTTAAGGGTATAAGTCAGCCTATATAACTTCAAATTAAGTGAAACTAATTTTGTTAGAAAACTAATATATAAGAAATTATGTCATAAAAATTTCAGGTTCAGATGATGAGTGGATTTTCCTCAGTAATTATTGACAGTTGACCTATGCTATGTTCGAGTTGAGATAGGGCAACCCATTTGAGGAGCCCATAACTTGAGCTCTAGTTACTCAATTAGAGTAAAACCTGTGACTGAAAAATGGTTCTAATATCTACAATTTGATACAAATTTCAGATAAAAATGATATATATTGAATTTTAACTGATTTTCTAAAGTTGAATGTATAGGTCTGTCCTAAAATAGGGTAGCCTTGAGGAAAACTTAAATAACTCAAGCTACATACCTGATGTTCCATCACGTGGTGGAGTTTCTAAGAGTTTTTAAGTCATAAAATTCCTTTGTTTTGAGTATTTGATGGGTGTTTTTATTTAAATTTCTAGAAGTTTAAGTTTTTATATGTTTTCTAACCTGTGTGAGGAATTATTAGGGCCTAAGCATGTGTTTTGGTTGCATTGCGGATTATGAGTTTGTGTTGCTAATATAGTCAAAGTGTTCGTCACGTGCATGATGCTCAAGCGCCATAGTCTCAGCACTTAAGCGGTGTAACACAGCACAGGAAAAACTTTCAGGCAACTTGGCACTCAAGCGCCCAAAACCTGACGCTCAAGTGTGAACACATCTGAGAAAAATTTGGTTTCTGAAGGTTTGGCGCTCGGTAGGAAGAGAATTTGGCACTCAGCGCCAAAGCGCCTAACATTAGTGTCTGTTCGCTGTCTTTGATAAAAAAAAAAAAAAAAAAAGGAGGAGAAACAAAAGAAAGAGGATATGAGAGTTAGAGGAGAAGAGGGAGGAGGCTCTGCAGCAGCTGGAACACCTTGGGAAGAAGAGGAAGAGGAGAGATTGAAGATTCATCACTCCAATTCTTGGGTTCTTCATGAGTTTTCCTTCACCTCTCTTATCTATGTTCTTCATTAGGATGGGTGGCTAAACTCCATAGTTAGGGGTTAGGGGTTTGGTCTGAAATGGTTGTAATTGTTTTGAATTCTTGAATTCTTGATGTTCGTATTGTTGAACTAATGGTTTATCTCTTGTTTTCTTATGCAATTTTATGAAGTATTGTTCATGGATTGATTTAGGGTTCTTGCATAATTTGGAAAAATTGTGTATGAGTTAGCTTAAGAGATGAACCTCATAATATTCAAGGTTTAGGAATTTATCTTGAATTTTATGCCTAATCCCTTTTTCTTGTTGAGCATAGTTAAGGAATTATTATGTTTAATAGGAAGAAGAAAGTTGATTAACTAAGGATTAGTATCAACTACTTAAAATCCCTTCATTAGTTTAATAATCTCCAACTCAAGTGATCTAAGAGTTCATAAAAATTTAAGAAAAATTAGACCACCCCAAATCCTCTGGTGCCTTTAAATCTTGAAATTATCTTTGTTAAGTTGATATTTATTTTGTTAATTTTTGTTCTTTGCTTTTTATGATTTTTAAGTTGAGAGCTTTTCAATCCAAACAAGTTAATTTAATCTAAATAGAAATTTGATTGGTGAAGTGTTGCTTGGTAACTTCAATCATCGTGGGACGATACTCATTCACTGAATTTATTACTTAAACGATTTGGTACACTTACCGAATAGTTATCAATACCTCAAATTGAGGCGGGACTAAAGAGGTTCAAAAGAAGACTGATAAGGCTATAATCTATTAAATTTTTAGATCAAAATGAATTAAAATAGAATTTTAGTAAAATTTAGAAAATCAGGGCAGAATTGAGGAAATCAAGCTAACTTGGCAATTTCAAGGTTTAAGAGTTTTTTAAACTATGATGAGTGAATGATTGAATAAATGGTGCAATTTCTTATCATATTGATGTGAATTGAATATATTGATATTATGATCCCTATTAATGTGGTTGACTGACTTACTATGTGCACTATTCATTTTGGAAAAGCCTTATGTTTCTGTTGTTATGCTGCCAAATTTTTCGACAGAATTATAAAAATGCTATGAACATTTATATGATATGTATATGTATATGGAAATCATGCATACAAGAATATATGAAAGTAAGCTATAAGATGTATGCATGAGTGCATTTAGTATGCTCATGCATGATTATATACAAGAATGAAAGAATATGAATATATAAGATGTGGATCCCTTTACTTGGAGCCAGTTATTGGATCCCTTCTTGTGAAAGCAGTTAAATAGACAATATGTGGATCCCTTCACTTTGAGGTAGTTATTGGGTCCCTCCCTATAAAGGCAGTTAAAACTATTGGGTCCTCCTATATTGGAGGCAGTTGGCCAGTTGAGTCCCTCCAATTTAGAGACACGTGGGTCCCTTTGCGGGTTAGTACTATGTGACAACGGTCATGAGTTGAATTCACTCCCAGATCAGTCTACCCAAGGGCAATAAAGGCTAAGGATAATGCAGACACCCTAGAGACGGCAATACATAACGCTTAGATGTGTCAAGTAAAAAAAGTTAAAGGAATCCAAGAAGGACAAGTGCACTTGCCTGATTTAGTTTATGTGCATCTACATATGCATGTCCTGTCATATTATTATGCTACATCGCTACCAGTATTATGATTAGAAATTTTATTGTTACTACTATTGTACCTATTCTAGAAAAATGCCAAGTGATTACTAAAAATAACCTGTTTCGAGAAATATGTTTTCAAACTTAAAATTGAACCTATGTGTGCCTGTCCACCTTTTTATAATAAACCGAAGTGGCTGGAATATTTAAGATGTCACTTGTATGCTTAGTGGATTGAGTGTACTTATTGAAAATCTTAGATTCTCACCACCTATTCGTGTGTTCCCATAAATATTCCGGTGCAAAGAACAGGCTTCAAGTGGTACCAGAGTTTCAGGTATTCTACAAACTGCAGAGTGTGGATTACTTGAGTCCAGTACCAAGAGCTCTGACTCAAGTGTAAAGTGAAGGATGCTGAGTGAGCGAGATCTATTCTATGTATAATGGTGTTTATGTCTTACATGACATTGTATTTCTAAATTGTAGACGTATTTTTCAAATACTAGAAATTGTAAATCCTTATTCAGTAATAAAATATGTTATTATCAAGGCCATATATTATATCTTTGTCAAGTTATAAGTCTCCATAGCACCGTAGCAACCTCTGAATATAATTCCATAACTCGAACATGACTTATATGACAGAGAGTGTTACAGTTTTTGACAAAAAAATTGACTTAAAGTGACCTTTTACTTTGAGAAGAAAACAATTCATGATTAAGGTGTATTATGCAATAACGATAAAAATAAACAAAAGCTAAGGACACATAGTAAACTCTGTGAGAGTTATATTTACCAAAATAAGAATTTAATTATAGACAATTATATGTTTCAATATTATAAAAATTGAATTTACCTAAAACGTAAAGAGTTGTTATAGGTAAAGGAGGAAAACACGGCGGCACAAGTGGTAAATATGATGTGTATTGATTTAGAGCTCGTTTGATACTCACACCTACGCAAAAGGCCCTTTTTTTCTTTTTTCAAATAGTTTTCTGTCTCCCACCTACTGCGTCTTTCCTTCCTTGAGACGTCCTTTCTCTGCAGCTTCCATTGGAGCAGCCACTACTCAGAAGATAACAAGCTCTTAACTTTTTTGATTCCCGAAATAGAATCGCTAGGCACTCCCCTTTGCAGCCCAAGCCCTTGGATTTCAAATCATTGTGCCTTAGCAAAGGTGCCCACGTGGTTTATTGGTGGTTTCTTTTCTTGGGTCCACATTTCTTTGAAAGGTGCTTCTTCTATGATTGAAGGGCAGAACATGAAGGAAGAGAGCTCAAAGTGTTGTTTGCATAACATGAAGGAAGAGGGCATAAAGTGTTTGCCAAACAAGTTTTTGTTTTCTTACTTTTAAAACTTAGTTTAAAAAATAATTAGCCAAACAGATTTTCTTGTTTTCTTGTCTTCTAAACTTGAATTTAAATTGCTTTTAAAACCTGTTTTGAAAAACACAAAAACAAAAACAATTCTAAACAAATCGTTATTTGTGCATAGGATTTAGTTATCTCTTTGAATATTTTTTGTCATTTAGCTCTTAAATCAAATTATAATATATAGATTATTTTTAACACAATAATATATTTCAACAAAATGTTGCTCTGCATGTTACTTTTTGATTTAAAAACTAGGTGAAAACTATGATATATATAAGGAACTAGACCTACAAAATTTTGTATTTTTTTTTTGGCCCCACTAATTAGGTGTCTTTAACGAGACTAGTTCCTCTAAGACATGGCCTTGGTCATATATGCTGTTAGAGGGGTCCCTTGCCGGCTGCAGGTTGCATTATAAGCCCAGTCCGAATGCACGATTCCTAACATATTGTCAATTGATTCTTTTATTATAGTCGTTAATGTGGTCTTAAGTCAATTTCAAGATTCATATATATGAAAAAAAAATTGTTGGGAAAGATCCTATTTAGATACTAAAGCATATCTTAAGAGAATAGTCTCTTATATATTAAATGAGGTAATATTTTAAAAAGCTAAAAAAAAAAAAGAAAAAAGAAAAGAGAAAGGTCAGCAGGTTCTATTTATTTTTTCAGAAAAATAAAATAAACGAAAGTTAGCATGCAAGAATGCATAAAGGATCTGAGCCACTTTAATCATTACTATTTGGTCACACTTTTTTATCTAATGTTATCCTCATAAATACTAATATTTTATAAGTAAAAATAATTGATTCGTCCTTTAACTTATTTTTTATTTTTAAATTTATCCCTTTAATTAATAAATATTTTAAATTTATTTTCTAATTTTTAAAAATTAAACATGTGTATTCCCTTTATAAATGATATTAGTTACATAGATGAAAAAAATCCTATTTGATATCTAAATTAGCAAAAATAATATACATGATATCTTATGTGGTAAATTATATTTTCAAATCTATCATTTAATGCAACAAATAATATTTGTGAAAAAAGTTGCAAAGAGGGCGAATATATTTGGTTTTTAAAAGTTAGAGGATGAATTTAACATATTTATTATTTAAAAGATAAATTTAAAATATTTATTAATTAGAGGATGAATTTAAAAATAACAACAAAATTAGAGGACAAATCAATTATTTTTGCCTATTTTGTAATTTTCAATACATTTTGAGCAAAAAGCTTGCTCTAATGGATTACATCAATTAAGGAGCATGCAAATATGAAACTGCAGATTAGAAGGCAACACCCGCCAATAACAGATTGTTAACGAAGACAACACCAGCCTCTAATTTCTTATTTAACGTGGACAATCAGAAGCTACTCAGCATGCTTTCAACATGTTCATCAGTTCATGCACCTGGTCCAACATGGGCTCATCACATTAGGGTAATTGAAGATTGCTGTGAATTTTCATTTTTCAACATGTTTTTATTCCCTAAGAAGCCAGGTACTAGCCGTACATGTGGACAATCGTTAATCCGCAGGTGTTGTTTAGAGTACATAACCCGCTAATAACAAACACCAAAACAACAAACTGGGTTTAGAAAATGATTGCTTTCAAACAGAGACACTGCAATAATCTTTATATGGAATTGTAGACAAGTGACTAGAGAATTTATCAAGTGCAGGAACAGAAACACTGTCCACAAGAGAGATTTCTTTGATTAAGCCATGTACCGAGAAATTTCTAAAACATACAACTAAGGAGCACGCAAATATGAAAGGGATCAGTCGTTCTGCTATAATTTTAGCCTCAATCTCCACGAATTTGTTTAATGCATAAATGTTTATCTAAGTTAAACATTAGGCCCTGTTGAAAAGCTTTAGCAAATAATACAAAAAACTTGTCAGTATAGTTTCTTGTGTTAGGAAAGCATCAACAGACTGGCTCAATACGACTGGATGCTTCAAGAGGTTAGATGGCTACCTTAATATCCTGCTGCAAGGAACCTGACTTCTAAATAAGGAATAAAAACTGAAAGAGAATAAGAAAAGTGGTGGGAGGTTTACCACGTGATTTCATTTTAATGGTGAAATTAAAACCATTTTAGCTTGGAAATGAGTTACTAATCATCGAATATTGAAGGCTTTCTTTTGACAACTTAAGTAAGAATAAATTGAAGCGTCATCATACTAAATCAAGTATCAACAGTCAAAGGAAATGGTGTGACAAAAATGGTACCTCCACGTATAAAGGTAAAGAAAAACAAGTTATTGCTGAGAGATAAATAACAAAAATACAATAACAAATAAAAGCATCATGACCGGAAACTATTGGTTATTTGATGTCAAAAAAACAAAAATTCGATCCAGCACATCGGTCAAATACCTTCGGTTCTCAGAATTTTCGTCTCCTTCAATATCATTATATTTGTAACTCTAAAATGGGGTAATGTTTGGCAAGATCATCCATGTTATTCAGTTATTCTCAGCTTCACTAAATTCCTTTTCATTCATTCCGAACAAGGCCATGAACAGCTCACTCACTCCTGAATAAAGGTTGAATCATATAAACATACTTAGTTGCTCTAATACAGGCTTGCTCAAAATAGTCCTCACAACTCTCTGGATCCATCAGTTGATTTGAGAGACCAAAACCACCCTCAAAACTTTGTTGTTCTAATAAGTAGTCTTCATATGAATTCTAGCTATTTGTCCTAGCTTTCCAACAAGATCTATCTCCTGACCAATTGACTCGTACAATTCAAGTTATGGCCCAATCATTTCACATTGTTTAGGTTTCCACAACAGCAACTCTGCTCTGACTTTCAAGTTCAATTTGATCCACTAGAAATCTAATTTACTCTATGACTGTATGCGTCACAGTTATAGAGCTTTCCTTTAACTTTTCTACAAGGTAACAATCATAATTTGTAGATGCCTATATGTCTCAAATTATGTTCAAAATACACAAATAGTGCAAAATCACCAATAATGATGAAAAATACAATTAAGTATAGTGGAACTTAAACTTATATGTCCCAAAACAATCAATTAAGCACATAAGAGGCATAAAATACTAAATATAAGGGTTAATTAAGATATAAAAAATGTTATAGGTGACTGTTATGAGCATAAGTCCTTGGGAGAATCACACCCCAAAAGCTAGCTATTGGAGTGGAAGAGTTCAAATCCTTATAAGGCCTCCCTTTCAATATGACCTCTCCGATGTGGGACTCGTAATATTGCCACTCCCTTCAGAAGTCGGCATCTTGATGGTTGCACTCTGCGACACTTCACTCAGCAATACTTCACTCGACGACGCTTCACTCGATCACAGTCAGCCTCTTTGCCGGTCAGAACCCTCCACAGGTAGCCCTTTCCGATTGGTCGGCTCTCAATAAAAGCATCATTTGTTATGAGCATAAGTCATTGGGAGATCCACACCCCAAAAGCTAGTTATTGGAGTGGGAGAGACTAAATCCTTATAAGGCCTCCCTTTCAAGGTGACCTCCCCGATGTAGGACTCGTAACAGTGACCTTCCCATTTATGTATAGGAATGAAACTATAGTGAACCTTCCCACCACTGGCTAATAAAAAATTGACATACACTCATAGCTGCATGAATAATAGGCTTATATAGTATATGGATCACCTTTGTCTATTTTTCTTTCTAAGTGGATTGACCATCAACCCATTTTTATAAAACTAAGAAAACATCAACCAGTGATAGTGCATAAGAACAAGAATCTCCACTTAAGCTCTGTGTGTTTTCTGAAATAATAGTTGCAATATTTTTTTTAGGGTAAATATCAAAAAACACCCTTGAGGTTTGATAAAAATACACTCCACCTCATTCTTACTGAAAAATGATAGTCTGCCCCTAATTCATTGAAGCCACTAACGGCTCCGTCAAGTTTGGTTACCTTTATTGAATAAACAATAATTGCATCACCCTTCTTGGCCCCATCACCACTCACAACATGAACATCAATGATGTTACAACTGGCTCTATTGGGAGTCAAATAGGACTGTAACCAAGAAGCCATTATTAATGTTATTAGGAGAATACCTTGCACTTCTGTTTCTTTCCAACACAAATTCATCTTTGCCCTTCTTTCCATGCCCATTACCCCGAATATCATTCCTCCTCACAGTGCCCAAATATTCACTTATGTTTTGAGCATTCGTGTTTAATAAAAACTAGTTTATACTGATGCTAGTGATAAATACATGACAAAGAAACTATTTATCATATAGACTAATCTTCATCTTAAGCTGACAGAAAAGCTTATGCAAATTATGAAATTTTAGTTTAGCGCCCTATTTCCATATTATTCTCTTTGATCATGGAAAATATTTCTCATCTTCCCAAACATAAGCCCATTGGTTTTAGGATTCAAGAGAGGATGGTTTTCATACGCCTCTAACATCTACATTAATTCCTCTCTTATTTTTTATGGAAAAATGAATATTGTTACATGAGGGAAGGGCTAAAGGGATGATTCTCGAAAGCAGGAAATAGAAAGAAAGTACCATGCACACCAAGTTGATGTTGACATTGACATGGCTTTGGGTTTGTTTGAGGAGATGGCATTGGGTAACTGTGGTATAGCACCAAGTTACATGACACTTGTTTCAATATTATCAGCTTGTATTAGGGCTGGGGCAATGTAGAAAAGGGTACAGATACTTGAGTTAATGAAAGTGAATTATGGAATTGAACCAGGTGCTAAGCATTCTGCATGTGTTGTGGACCTTCTAGGGAGATTTGGTTTTGTAAAGCATGCATATGAATTTATAAAAAGAATGCCAATTCATCCCACTATTTCAATCTAGGGTGCTCTATTGTGGGCTTGTAGGGTGCATGGGAAACCAAAGTTGGGAAAAATTGCAGCAGAGAAATTATTTGAGCTTCATCCTGATGATTCTGGCAGTAATGTAGTGCTATCTAGCATGCTTGCACCTGCTGGAGGATAATAATGTAAAACTATTCTAACAAGTCTTCCTTCTTTAACAGCCTTGAGAATAGGTGAATTGATCATTTTATTAGTTAGAAAAGCTTGTCTTGTCCTAATTAGGGTTGAAGAATTTTCTTTCATTTTCCATTAATCTGTAGTTGCTAACATATTTTAGCTGAAATTGATATTTTCACTTCCAACTGACTCAATATTGTAATTGCTTAATGCACATTGTAATTGCTTAATGCACAGATGGGAAGAAGCCACTCTTTTCATGAAGGAAATGAAAGATATTGGTATATTCAAAAAAATGTAGGTTATAGTTGTATTGCTTTAAAGAATAGAGTTCATGTTTTCCAAGCAAAGGATAGGTCTCATGAAAAGAACTCTGAGATTTTGGCAATGCTAGCTAAGCTCAGAGGGAAGATGAAGAAAATTGGGTATGTTGCTTATACCAATTTGTCACTCTTTGATTTAGAAGAAGAGGAAAAGGCTTCAAAAGCTGGGTATGTTCACATAACTTGATAGAGCCGTTAATGGCTTCAATGAATTGGGGTGGATTGTCATCTTTTAGTAAGAATAGAGTGGAGTGTATTTTTCTCAAACCTCAAGATTGTTGTATGATATTTACCCTTTTTTTTTTTATCATAGTAGTCAAATTATTAACTAATCTCTTCAAATTCCAAGCAACATGAAAATCGGTGGGCTCGCATAAATAAGTTAGCCAAACATAATAACAAAGAACCTGATACTATCAGCATATCAAACTTTTAGACTGCACTTAGATAATACTACTTATGACTAGCTTTTCATTAGTCAAAAGTCATTTTGCACCCTATTTAGATTAAATTGTTGTACAGCTGATAGTTTTTCAAAAACAGTTTTTTGGTGGTTTTTGGGAAGTTAAATATTTAACTTATAAAAAAAAATCTCATACACAAACTTATAAAAAAAAAAAATCTTATAAACGGGCTTTTTAGGAACAAACACTATAAATTAAAACATAAAAACAAGCATTTTTATTTTGTACATCTAAATATAAAATAACTTATAAGTTGCTTTTGATATAAGTCCTTTTTATAAAAAACTTTTTTCACATAAAACCTTAATTAAGCTATTTGCGAATGTGGAAACTAAAGACTCAGAGAAACTATTCACAATGATGTAATGAAGAATGATCATATTTCTCATTAGCAGAAGGTTTCAGCCAGCCTGATATGAGTATTTATGGTTAGGTAAATTTAAATAAGCATTACCAAATACCAACGAGAATTGAGTCTAGAGAATGAGTTAGTATCTCACAAGTGACCAATCACAAATCGAATTTCAGCTAGAAAAAGTACCCACATATAATATCCGACAATACCTCAAACAGAATTGTGTTCAGTACATAGGAAATCTGTAAGACACAGAAATCAAAAAAAAAAAGCTCAGGTAAACATTAATTATTATTATTATTATACTATTCCATTCAATCAAATAATAACGCCAGTAATGGGGGAGATGAGATAAAATTCTCCACAATATATTTGTTCAAGTTCATGTGAATTGCATGCTAGTATATTGTATGGTGATTTACCAAAGAGAAGCATTCAGTGTGAATTTTCTCCATTCGTAGCTGTTTCATCTTCCTCGCTGATTTCCGTTTCTTCTTCCTCACTGATTTCCATTTCTTCTTCCTCGCTGATTTCCGTTTCTTCCTCGCTGGTTTCCGTTTCTTCTTCCTCACTGATTTCCATTTGTTCTTCCTCGCTGATTTCCGTTTCTTCTTCGTTGGATTCTCCGGAATTAGGTATGTCAACACTCCTGTTGTCCGAGTTAAGCAAGGCTTGAGATCTAAAATCTTGCTTACATAATACATGATACCCGGACTCCGTCATCTTTAGCCCTCCTCCTTGCACATCGAAACGCAACCTACTATTTTCACTGAAATCAGGCTTCCGATGCTTGCTAAAAGGCTTTGATTCACTTATGTTGTCATATTTTCTATGATGCAGCTGAATGTATATATAGTTGTCACTCATTATCACTGTTACAAGGCAGCAGTCATAATGTGCCTTCGCAGCATTGGAGGAGAGATATAAGGAGGGGCCAGCTTCAGGATGGGAAGCTTCAAAGCTCCAACTGAATTTCAAACTCGGAAATGTCGAAGATTCCAGAGGTTCGAAGGCAATGAATACAACAATTCCCCACCATTCACCCCTACGACTTTCATTAGGGATGTCCAATATGATTGATGCATTTGATTCAAGTTTTGACAACCGTGAACCCATTGGAAAGAGTATCTCATTACCAAACCTTGGAGGAATTTCAAGGTAAGTAACAGGGTAACTATGATCTCTAACCTGAAACAACGAAATATTATTTTTGTAAAATAATTATCGTAATTACATGTATAAAGCATTCATGACCTTTTTTATATTTGATATCATAAAATATAGGATAAATTATACTAACCTTCCATGAGATCAAACATAAAAAATTGAGAGGTGTCCTGTGTAATATTACTTAATCTTATAAAAAGTTAGTGTAATTTATCTAAAATATATTTATATCTGAGTAATATTATTTGTATTTATTTTTGTGACTTATTTTAAAAGACTCACTAATATATCCCTTAATTATTAGTTGGGAGTAGGTCTCACTTTTTTTCAGCCTTTAATTGAAAAACACTGTAATGACTCCTTTAGAATAAGTCACAAGAATAAGTATAATAATATTTTTGTTATGCAATGAATGTTGACTTCAGTAGTACCTACAAAAAATAAAAAATAAGAAAAACTAATACCACGTTGTAACAACTTTTTAAAAATTAAAATTTGAAATGGGAAATTTATGGAACAGAAAAACTAGGATCTTGATAATACTTTTTATAACGCAAGTTAAAAAGTGTGCAGTAGAATAAAATTTTTGAAATATACGTGCTATGACTCAGTTCATTAAGTAATCCTGTGATGCTTGATACCCCTTACAATCAACTCGTTATGAGATAAAAATAGGAGAGAAATTTTTTTGAATTAGATTTATACATTTTGAAATATACGTGCTATAACTCAGTTCATTAAGTAATCTCTCCTTATTTTTATCTCCATACAAAGCTCACCCTGAGTTATAATTTCTGTTTCACAAGCTATAACTTAGGGAAAAAAATGTCACAATGTACTATCTATTTTAGAAGTAGTATCAAAGTGTGCAACTATATGGTGATATATCAAAATTTTCCAACACAGGTATACACATTATCTAATAACTTTATACGCTTCTTCTCTTTTTAATTAACTTATTTTCTATGTCGCGAAAATAACATACAAGTAACTAGCTAGAAGAAGAGAGACGGTAGAACTGGCTGTGTAAGAGAACAAACCTGACATAAGAGCTCGCTGTCGTCTGACTTGAACAACTTCCAAAACTTCCATAGATCTAAGAATAAACCAGCTTCCACTACAGAATCAGACAGTTGCCGACGCACAGATGGATCGACAAAGCCCATGCAACCTTCTGCTTCAAGAAAACGTAGCTTAGGAAGCTCAGCGACGCTTTTAGGTACCAAAAGATCTGTATTCCCACTTAAAATTAACGTCTCCAACGATGATAAGTGGCCAAGATCTTTGGGGATTAGTCCACTATGGAGATTGCAATAGCTCAAATCAAAAATATTTAATGAGGAAAGTCCTGAGACACAAGGAGGCAGTGTTAAGTGCGAAAGATCTGGGTTCCTGATAAACTCGAACTCAAAAGACGGTGGTAACTCGTAGGTGTTGGATACTGGCCCCCTGCATCCACGAAAAGAAAGCCTTTTGAGATTTTCCAATTGAAATAGGGATGAATTCACTACTCTTATGGAGGTTTCGCTTAGATCAAGATCCTCTAAAGCCTTGTTTTCATTTATGTTGTCTGGCAGCCTACAAACTTTTGAGCATCCAGACAAATTGAGAAGTCTGACTGACTTCAAATTACTAATGGTATCTGGAATGCAGAGAAGATTTGAGCAATTCATTAAATTCAACACTGACAAAGATTCCATAGTTTCCCCAAAATCAGGAAGTATCTTCATGTTTGAACAGCCACACAGAAAGAGCCTTTTCAATGAACTCATTTCCAATTTACTCGGCAGTATTTCAAGCTTTACGCATCCAATCAGGCTCAGTACTGCAAGCTTCTTATGCTGCCCAACAGATTGGTGAACCTCAACAAGCGATACACAATCATCAAGGAAGAGCTCTTCAAGTAATGGAACATCAAAAATATTTGGAGTTTGAATTAAATCGTTGGAATAACTCAAATCAATAACTTTCAGTTTCTTAAAAACCTGAACAACACAAATTAGGGAGAAAAAAAAAAAAGATTCACCGCATTAATTTGAAGAACTTATGCTGATAAATAAGTTTTGTAAAGGTTCTTTGTTCAGCATTCTTACCTGACTTCCATTCCAAAGTTGTTGTACTTTGCTATTATTCATTTGCAAGTGAACAAGTTCGCGTAGGTCCACACCAAGCGGTAGAGCTTTCAAAGGATATTCCATCCAAATAAGAACTTTTAATGACCTAGGAAGACATTCGAAACCATACGAAAGGTGCAAATCACATAATATGATGAGAAGTCTAAGGTTGCGCATCTTAGAGAATGCTCCAGGGTCTTTCAAAGGATCTTTATTATGTGACTCAATTTGTTGCTTCAAAACCACACCTTCAACTTTCTCTGTTCCCTATATAAAACAATGGTCAAATAAGTACCGCAAGACAGAAGGAATCCAGCAAAAGTTATGTATCAGGAAGGAAAAGGGCACTCACCGTATTTTCTTCCAATACTTGATCAATATCATCTAGCGAGCACAACCTACTGCATCCAGGATCATGTTTAGATTCTTGAAAAACTATTATTTTACCCATTTCTTCAAGCAAATCGTGCATCCCCAGAACTCCATTTTTGCAAATTACCAATGATTTTTCAACAAGAACACTTATTCCTACTATCGGATGAAGGCCACAATTTTTCAATATTTTTGTCACTTTATCTTTGTACCACCCTTTGAAAAAACACGCAATGTCGAGAAATAGAGTTTGATACCCTTTTTCCAACATATCATAACTTATTCTAAGTATGTTCATTATACCGCCATCTGGATCTTCTCTTATCTTGTCTAAAGTATCTTCCCATTCATCAACGCCTCTTGTACAAAGATTAGATCCAAGCACTTTAAGTGCCAAAGGAAGGCCTCCAGCATATTTTACAAACTTTTTGGACAACTCCAAAAACTCTTCTTCTTTTGGTCGTTGCTCTCCTTTAAATGCTTCTTGATGAAAGAGCTGAAGGGATTCATGAGCATTCAAGATTTTCATCTCATACATTTTAAACAATTCTCTATGTGATCTAAGCGGGTGCTGGTCTCGAGTTGTAACTACTATTCTGCTCCCTGGACCAAACCATTCTCGGTTTCCAGCCAAATTCTCCAGTTGTCTTACAGTTCTCACATCATCTAGGACAATAAGAATTTTTCTTTTGTACAAAAGGTTTCTTATGCTATCCTTTCCTTGGTCTAAAGCTTCAATTACCCTGCTCTTTAGTTTCAGATGTGAAAGAAGTTGATTTTGTAAGTTAACTAGACCTTGATCTCCTTCCTTCGAAACCTCTCCAATACGGAGAATGCAATGATCTTCAAATTGGCTTCGGATTTTCTTATAGACAACAGAGGCAAGAGTTGTTTTTCCTACCCCGCCCATGCCCCATATTCCAATAAAGAGAACAACATCTTTTGACTCTAGGCTTAAGCATGAACACACTTCGTTTACTTTTGTATCAATCGCAACCAGATCATCATCATCTTTTGTTGGCAATTTAGGCTCTAGTTTTGTCCATACTTCTTCAACAATTTCATCAATGAGTTGCCCTTCATACCTACATAAAACAAACAAGGAACAACGTTGTATAAATTCAAATACCTTTACATTTCGTGCCTTTGTGTGCAGGTGGGTTTTTACATGTAGAAATCTTGGGGCGCACCCCACACATCAGTATGAGGCATTTAGATGAATTAATGAATTCCCCTAGTTAGTGGCTCAAGGTTCGAACTGTGGAACTTATATATGGAGAACGCCTCTACCAGTAGGATCTTAAATATGGAGGACGCCTCTGCCGTAACGGTAGGATAGCACCATGGGTTATCTCCACTAATTTATCTAGAAGAATACCAAACTTCTAAATTTATTATAGGAGATCGGAACTTCACATCTATCGTTTGAAACATATTTATTTGCTATCAAATAACACCTCTCGGTGTGTGCCAAAAGAAACAAATAAATAAATAAATAACACCTCGCTATACCATCAAAAAGTGTATATATATATATAGTAAAAATTTAATTTAAATGTACTGACAATGTAAAACAGTTTTACACTATCAGCCAATAGAAATAGTGGAAAATGCCAACTCATACAAATAACTACCCATTATAATGAGAGACCTACCATGATTTCTCATTTTCCTCTATTTCTATTGGTTGACAGTATAAAATAATTTTATATTACCAGTGCACACCAATTAAACTCATATAGTAAATCCTAAATTGGTCATCCACAAGATTAATTTTTATTTTGTATCGATCAAAACCTTGGTCTGTGTAAAGAAATCACTAACTAGTATATAATGTATCATGTTATGTGATTATATGTTACATTATGTGATGCTATGACATAACATGTTATATGTCGATATGGACCCTAAATTGATCCTTAAAAAAGTTGTAGAATATTTAAAAAAAATGAAAATTAATTTTTTAAGGTCCAAATTAATATCTACAACTCTTTTGAGAATCAATATGGGATTCATCTTAGTAAAAGACCTAACACATCTCGCATAACGTGACATATTAAACATCATATTTTCTTCGTGAAGGATAATGTTCGTACTAACATGAAATAAAAATTAATCATTCAATAATCAAATTGATTTCACCAATCTTTTGAGGACTAATTGATATCTCACAACCTTTTCCAGAACTAATTTGAGATTTCATTTCCTATATATATATATAAGGGGTGTATCAAGTAAGATAGGTGCTTTTATACAAGAGATAAGGAGGGCTCCTCTCCTTGTGCAAGCCCCCTTGGAAGGAGCCCCACCTTCTCCCAAGAGCCCCTTTAGAGGGCTCCTCTTTTTCTCACAGGAGCTCCATTGAAAGGCACTCCTTACTTGTAGGAGCCCCTTTGGAGGGCTCCTCTCCCCCTTGAAGGGCTCTTCTTCTTCTTGTAGGAGCCCTTTTGGAAGGCGCCCCATCTTCTAGAAGCCCCTGGGAGGGCTCATCTCCTTCTTGTGGAAGCCCTCTTAGAGGGCACTCCTTACTTGTAGGAGCCTTCTTAGTAGGCTCCTCTCCTTCTTGCGGGAGCCCCCTTGGAGGGTGCCTTACTTTCTCTCGCGAGCCCCCTGAAAGGCTCTTCTCCATCTCACAAGAACCCCCTTGGACGACACTCCTTACCTGCAAGAGCCCATTTTGGAAGGCTTCTCTCCTTCTTGCGAGAGCTCCCTTGGATGGCGTCCTACCTTCTCTAAGGAGCCCTTTTGAGAGGCATATCTCCTTCCCTAGGCGCCCATGAGGGCGCTCCTTACCAGATGGGGTGCCCCTTTCATGGCCTGGGCACCCCATGAAGTGCGTATGTCTCTCTAGAAGTGGTCCCAACATGGCTTGAGGGCGACACCAAAACATTAGCCCCTTGCTTAATGAATTGACAATTATTATACCTTATCGTCGGAGCCCCTATGGAGGGTACCCCACCTTCTCCAAGGGAGCCACCTTGGAGGGCTCCAATCCTTCTTGCGGAAGGCCCCTTGGAAGGCACTTCTTACTTGCAGGAAGCTCTTTGGTGGGCTCCTCTTCTTCTCTCAAGAGCCTCATTGGAGGGCACCCCACCTTCTCTGAGGAGCCCCTTTGGGAGGCACCTCTCCTTCTTCTAGGCACCCATGAGGGCGCTCCCCCTATCATGGCTTGGGGCGGCCCATGAGGGTGCCATATGTCTCTCCAGAGGTGGTCCTGACATGGCTTGAAGTTAACTCCAAAACACATTCCAATATGAATTTCTTTAGTTTTCTACCTTTAATGTCTTCTTGATTATTCATCATTTTATTGTTCTTATTACCGTTAACAATCTATTTTGATGTTGAATTAGGGTGCATTTGTTTCAGTTTTTTTAACAAAAAGTGATTTTCCACCTATTAAGAAAAATCACTTTTCATAAAAGTTACTCATTTTAACTTTTACTCAAAAAATAAAAGTAGCTTTTTTTTTCCAGATTTTGAGTAGAAGTTAAAATAAATAGTTTCTATAAACTGAATTTTAATTTTTAGTTAAAAAAGAAAATCACTTTTCTATAAAAATAAGCTGAATCAAACACACCCTTAGTTTTTGTGATTAGAAAGAATAGCTGTCTAGTTCTTATTGGTAGTACATGAAGGCTACAATCTTCTAATATGAAGGCCATAATTTTTTGTTTTATCACTTGTTTCTATGATTTCTAAGCTTGGTTCAAGTAACTTATTATTCACGGTTGTTTCTTATGCTATCATGATAATCTTAAAAGTTTGAATGATATTATATTCTCAAATCTAGTTTCCTCGTACTTGCTTAAATGTGGAATAGTTCTTTATGTTTCAAGCCCTTAAGACAAGAGAGGATGGTATTAAGAAAGAATGAGAAATGTTCCAAGAAAATGGATAGCTCCAAACTAGCCCGTGGAGAACTCTTAGCCTAGAAGAGTATTATAGGGAGCAAGGAAAGGAGAAGGGTTCTAAGGAACCAAGAAAGGATTAGCTTCCTCTTGGAGTCTTGAGCACAAGTTTCTAAAGAGGATTTTTATTTTAGTAACCTTAAGTTTTCTCTAAATTTACTGTTTGAAAAGTTCTCATTTAGTGCTTCCTACTCCATTCTCTACTAAGATATATGTTTTTACTCTTCTAATGTTTTTCTTTTACAGAATAGGAAAAGCTGTGCACTCAGGTAATTATAGAAAGATGGTATGATGTAATTGTGGATCTAGACGATGGCGTACAGTGGAATATCTTTAGTGATGTAGGGGTTCACTTTGTAGAAAGCAACCCATGAAATGGCTATATATAGAAGGGAGGGCCTAGCTCCTAACAAGGGGGTGCTGGGAAGAAGGGCCTCTCCTCGAACTTAATTTTGCAATTCTTCATAATTATTAAATCAGTGCTGGGATCCAAGCTATGTAATACTTAGGTGTTGTATTATAACTGAGTAAATCTATCTTTATAAAATATCTACTTACGTGTTACCTTTGTCTATCTCTTTTCTTAAGTATTAAAACACAAGAATAATCTATATGCTTAAGGGAAGAGTTCACATTCTTATTAGTTTATTATCCTTTTCTTTAATAGTTAGTTCATGTTTCTTATTTGTTAGCAATCATAGTTAGTTGTCAAGTTTTATGAATAACTAGCAGCTCATCCTTTAAGTTAGTAATATCTCCTTAATAGTTATTAGGGTGTTTTAAAAAATATGTATAAATAAGTGAAGGTTTAATTGGGAACTTCTGTTAGTGGTGAATGTAATAGTAATTAATAATGATGAGATTTTTTTTTAACGAAAATCAAAAGTAAAATAATTGAAATCTCAAGTTATTAACTGAATCCCAATTTGTGCACTTATAATTCCCCACAAAATGCGACAGATCTGAAAATTAAAAAGAAAGATCTATTGTAGTCCCTAGTTATAACTTACCGATCCTGAGAGCAGCAGCCGCTTAGGTCGGCAACGAATTTCAAAGCATTTCTCCACTTCTGTACCTTTTCTTTCTCTTCTGTATATCTTTTCTCATGTTTTCTGAAAGCTTCCGCGAAACTTCCCTTTTGATATCGTACATCGGAGGGATCCACACCACAGAAGACCGGCAAAACTAGGCCGGATTTTCCTTTGGTTTCAACAATCTTTTGGAGCTCATCCAAACACCATGCGGAAGTTGCGTAATTTTGGGAGAGTATGACAATCGCAGAGAGAGATTCCTCAATTGCCTGCGGGAGCCGCTCAGGCATATATTCGCCTCTTCGAAGTTCTTCTTTGTCTCTGAAAGTATCAATACCATTCCTTTGCAAGGCGGCGTATAGATGGTCAGTGAAACCTAGGCGGGTGTCTTCTCCCCTAAAACTCAAGAAAACATGGTACTTCCATTTTGATGTTCGTGGAGAACCAGTGTCCAGTGCCATTGAAAGGCTTGGGGCGGATTCAACCGGCACTACTATTACTATAACAGTAAAAGAAGGTGCAGTGAAACTCAAACCTTCAAGAACCCAAACGTTACAGGTCACTCAAAAATGACAGCCAGATCTGTACCGAGTAATCGTCGCAGATATACATAGCGAACGGAGGGACCTGTTGCGGCTGGGAGGGGGCGAGTTGTGACCTCTGAGAAAGATCGGGGTAGCTAGGGTACTCGTTGAATATTGTATACTTTTCTATTTTATATATGAATTTAATTTGAATATAATATTAGTATAAAAAACTTTTATATAGATATTCAATCGTATATTATCATATCAGCAAAAATTTTTGACATAATCACCCACTATTTGAATAGTTATGTAAATAAAATATTTTGATTAAATGATAATATAAAAAAATTTTATATTATCAATGCACTCCAATTAAATTCTTTATATATTCAATTTTTTTTGATAAAATTTTATATATTTAATTTTGATACACTAACATTCACTAATCACATACTATTGTTATAAAAGCACATCAAAAAAGAAAATATTGTTATGAAAGTTTCATCAAAAAAAAAAAATATTGTTATAAAAGTTTTTTTATGTTGTTAGTGGATTAAAATTAAAATTTTTATTTAATTATATATAAATTTAATTTTAATATATTATATGTATTTAATTTTTTTATATAGCTATTTAATTATGCATCATTATATATATAAGGTATTTAACTCTTAGAATCACTAGTTTAAAAGTTGAATTTAATTTTGATATATTGTTAGTATAAAAAAAAATTATATATACATCTAATTATTTATTGTCACATCAATAAAAATTATTTAACTTAATTATTCATTATCTTAAAACTCATATAAATAAAGGTATTTGATGGGATGTAAGCATAAAACTCTTTTATCCTAATAGTATATCAAAATTAATCTCTTAAAAGTTAAATGAATAAATCTTTTCATGTAAAAAATTTGGAAATGGTTATTGTGATACTCTATTATTTATTGTCACACTCTTTTTGTTACTTTTATTTTGATATTTCTAAAATATCCTTAATTAAAAGTTGTGTTAAACTTTTATCTATGGCTACTCCTGTAACATCCCCAATTTTTGTCTAAGCTAATTAGTTCAGTGATCCTGACTAATTAGAGAGGTTAATGATTAGCGAGTGTCAATTGTCTCGATGGCTTGAGAACTTAGTAAATTAAAGCAGAAATCAACAATTGAAACATAATGCATTAAAAGTTATAATTAAAAGCCTAATTGCCCAATCCTTATTAATCCATGATTTAGAACATAAAATCAAGGTGATCTAATCTAATTAACTAAGAGCATATAAGTCTCAAAACTTAATCACATTAACCTTCACATCTTCTTACAAAATTAATGAGAAAAATCCTTCTTAGCTAGAATGTGCTAATGAGTAATTTAAACCAATTGAATTAATTAACATTTAGATAATTACAACAATTATAAAGATGTAGAAACTTACTTTATTTTATGGTTTGAAAGTTTGAATTAGAAAGCGAAGCGTATCAAGCCAGTCCAGTTTACTTTCTCGTCATACACCTGAATCGAAGTCGTAGTAGATCCGCCCAAGTCATGACAAGAGTTGTCTCTCTCTTCACAAGATAATGACACTTGGTGTGATCCTGCCGTCCGATGCTCAATCAAAGAGGCTCGTCTTTTATAAGCAGTGACAAAACCTGGCCTCAAACTTCTGAGGCTGAAAAGCCAATGGCACTTTCCACCTTATGGTTTCCAACTCCACCAGCTTTGTGTAAGCAAAATCGCTCCCTTTCTCTCCTCATTTGTGCCACTTCAGCCTCCCTCTCTCCTCAATTCATTTTCATTTCCTCTCAAAGAACACACAAAGCTCTCTCCTCTCCCAAGTCTCATACCCACTCTTCTTCTTTCAATCTTCTTGTTCTTGTCCCAATCTCTCTCTTACTCTCTCACCCATTTCCATCACCACCATCACCATCCCTTTAAGGAGGCCCAATTTTTGGTCTTTGGAAAGAATCATTTCATCTGGCGTTTCAAGCGTTGAGGAGGAAGGCTCTCTCCAACCTTCTCCACCTTCAAAATCCTTTAAGAAAACTCTCTTTGGTAGTGACTCTTCCCTTTCTTTTAATGTATTCTTCAAGTTTTAGAACCCCTAAGCTCCTCATGGTTAGGTGGTTTTAAAACTTGCTTCAAGGTCTCATGACCACATCTTGCCTTATGAGTGTTCTTGCCTTGATGAAAATGTTGTTTTGAAAAGAGATTTTGTGGTATGGTGGTTTTTATGTATCTTGTTTTATTTTGGTTCAAAACACTGATTTGATGACTCAAACTTTGAATATGATGATGAGTTAAAACATGAAAATGGTGATTTGAAGGGATATAACAATTTCTCCATAAGCTTGAAGTGAAAAACTTAAAAACTAGTGAATTTGGAATTCTGGCAGTCTGTAAAGCGTGCGATATGTTTATTGCTACAAAACTCAAAATGCCACGAAACTAATTTTCTATGAAAGTAGACTCAAAGAGCTTTCCATACATATAAAATATGTGAGATTTGGCCTTAAAACGAGAGAGATATGATTTTTCAAAGTTTGCTGTTCCTGGATAGGTTTCTGTCCGGGCAGTAGGTAATAAAACATGCATAACTCAAGTTATACATAACATTTTTGAGTGGGACCAAGTTTGTTAGAAAGCTAAGACATAGAGGAACACTCCCATAAAACAGTTTTGTCAGATTCCATGTGAGGAACTCCCAGTGAAGTGGACAAGCCACTGACCCGAGTTGAACTTTCAATCTGGAACAGTCAGAATAAAATGTGCATAACTCAAGCTGCAAAATGAATTTTTAAGTGGGGTTTATTTTGTTTAAAAATAGACTCAGAGAAGTACATCCACACAAAAATTCGAAATAAAAGAGTAAAAGATGAAATTATGGTGAATTTTCAAAGTTACTGCCCCACCGTAAAAGTAAAACTGGTTATGGTAAAATTTAAAGGTTAATGAGAAATAAGCTTTAAAACATTAAGACCCTCACATTAAGTATTAGAAAACCCTCATAATTCAACTTAAAAGTTTCAAAAAGGATAATGGATGAAAGTGGTCCTATGCCCAATAAAAGAAGTTCTGAAACAGCGCCGATTAAAAGAACAGCCGATTTCTTAAGTTAAGCTCGCCAAAATGTTGCTTGAGAATATGCCTATGTTTATGTGCAAGCATAATGATATGATGATGATCATGATGATGATGATATGATAATGATAATATGATATGATGCTTGATGATACTATGATATTGGTTTCTCTGTTTGGCAAAATTTTTGGGAAGAACCGGTTTAAGTAGTTATCTTCTTAGAAATTTTGTAAGAATTATGGACTTAGAAATATTTTGCTTCATAATGCTTAACTAAGAAGAAGTTTAATTCAAATAAGTGATCCTTCAAAAGGGAAGGTAACCTAATTTAAGCTCCCCTCACCCACGACTCACATGAGGCATGGCATGGCCAAATAGTGTGAGTATAGGGGATAGGTCTTACATGAGGCATGGCATGAGGTGAGTGTAATCTGAGAAATTCTATGGTGGCGGCAGTACGGTATGAAATTCATTCACTTATGTTTAGTGGGTGAAAAAGATAAAGTTAAGTTAAGAAAAGAAAAAGGACTTGTCCAAAAACCCCAAGAAGGGAAGAAGTTAAGAAAAAACTTATAACCGCAGTCATGCATTTTTATATGATTATTCATATGCCCATGTATGTTATGATATAAATGATTAGAGAGTATGTTAAAATTGAATCCGCTTCGGATGTTCACAATTTCGAAAAATGCAAGGAATTGAAGCAGTATGCATCTTTCCTATTTTCATTAATAAAGCGAAGTGGTGGGGCGATATGGCGATGACACTTTCGTGTCGAGGTTCAGTCTCTTGAGAAATTCCATTCTCACCCTCGTTATTCTTCCAGTATCGTCACCGGATCACGGCGCATCCGGTGGAGTGGGCGTGGATCACAAGCTCATGTGACGGACGTGTAGCGTAGGATGCAAAACGAAGTGTTTTGGGACTTATCGCGACATCATACTGCACCAGCCGCATACTTCTTTTGAGTTAGAACTTTATCATTTAAATTTGTCTTAGTATCTAAAGTATTTGAATCATGGCTTGAGCCATGAAGTACTCCTTATTGTAATCTTTGATATGTATATATATATTATGGACCCATATGAATGTAATGGTTAGTTATTGAATGCAATATATTTGTGAATTATTATTTGTTTATCTTTTTCTTGTTTTATGATATTGGAATATATATTTTCACAGCGACACGCTCTTTCTCTAGTATCTTACCATTTCGAGAACTTTATTTTTCAAAAGCTTGTGGCAGCGTATTTCAAAGAAAAATTTTACCATATTTTTACGTAACTTAATTTCAAGTGAAGTTTAGTTTTCGCGGCGTAAATGTAACGGTAATAAAACGTCGTAATACGACTTAAGCGTAGTATGGGTTTATTAGGGTGTTATAACTCCTATATTATAAAGTATATTTAATAATTATACTAATTAATATTAAATAAAAATTAACTATTTTTAATTTGTTAGTTTTAAAATAAAATTAGGCTATTAAATTTAAATGCATTATTCTTGCACAAATATGATATCAAGAAAGTGTTATATTTTTGTTTGATCAAATTTGACAAGTTATTTAAATTTTATTTTGCTTTAATTTTTTTAATACAAGTTAATTATATTAGATTTAGTTAGGATTTTGTTTTTGTGCTAAGTTAAGAGTTTAATTATAGTCAATTTTCATATTTAATATAATTAGTATGATTATTAAATATAATTTTAAAATATGAGAGTGGTAATAGATAAAAATTTAAAATAAATTTTAATCTCAAAAATTGAGAAATAAAAAAAACTGATATCCAAAATATATATAAGAAACACAATCTCAAATAATAATAATAATAATAAAAATAAAGAAACATCTTGAAATCACACGAAGCAGAAACAACACACCATTGCAATATTACCTTGTGTTAAAGGATCAAAGAACCTTATTTTCCTTTTTGTCCAAAAAAAAATGATTGAAAACACTCAATGAATTTTTTTAAAAGAAAACACTCAAATGAGACTATTAGCTTGTAAGATTAGCAATATAGAAGACACATAGCCACAGGAAGGCAAATACTGCAAAAATATTGTATCTTAAAAAACTATCAAATATAGGATTCTATTACGAAAAAAACTTTGATTTAGTTTATTAAATTTAAAATAGTTAATTTGTTATTTAATATTAATTAGCATAATTATTAAATATAATTTAAAGTACGTTTGGCAATAGACAAAGGTTTAATATTACTTTTAGTCAAGGATGGAGTATCAAAATGAAAGCAACAAAAAATATGGCAATAGATAATAAGATGTGATAATAGTCATTCTCTGTATTAAATAAAAATAATTAAACATATAATTGAGTTTATATTTACATCGACATATCATATTTTTTTTTAAATTATATTAAGATGAAAAGGAAAATGTTTTAAGTTTTTGTAATTATATGTAGACAGTTTGTTAAAAACATTACAATGTTAAATTGTTAGTTTAAATTGATAATAATATGATGGTTTATATGGTACTCCTTCAATTTGAAAGGGTTTGAAATCCTTTTGATATGGTCCAATTATATTTAAACATGTGGCAAGTAATTATCTACGTGGATAATAACATTTCAGCACTTCAAGATTTAGATTCAAACCCCTTTAATTTTTATTTTGTTAATTTGCCCAGGGTCTACTCAAAAAATTTAAAAGCTTGCAAATCCCAAACTTCAAACTAATTTTATTATTCTAGTTCTCAAAATCTAAACAATCATTTTTTCCCCAAAAATTTTAAGAACCCTAATCTCAAATCTTAAGAATACCAGCCAAACTATAATAACTTTCACTTCAACGATTTTTTTCATTACAAAAAATTGATATCACTGGTGCACAAAATGAGATGTATGAAGGTTTAAGGGGGTGTTTGGCATGCCGTATTAGGCATGATAGGATAAGGTTATACAATACGTTATGATCTTATCCGTTGTTTGGTGCAATCAACGTATTGTATAATCTTATCCATCAAACTTCTCTTATACGTTATAATGATGGATAACTTAATACAGTCTAGGGAGGCCGTATTAGGCCTGATTAGCTTTTAATGTATAAGGGTTCTTTCACTTTTTTATTTTTTAATATATTTTATTAAAAAATTAATTATTAACTAAATAATAAAAAATAAAAATATATAAATAAAAATAATATTATTTAATAATAAATAAATATTTTTTAAAAAAATTGTAAAATAATTATTCAAACTAAAATAAAAATATAAGAATAAAAATTTATTATTAAAATATATAAATAATAATATTTAATATAAATTTAATTATATATAATAAAAAATACAACCAAATATAGGAATATGATAGTAAGCCTATTTACATTTTGCTATATAAAAACTCCATCTCTATTTCTTTCTCTCTCTCTCTCATATTTTTTATATTTATAAAAAAATATTAAAAATAAATAAATAAATAATTTTTAATATAAAATTATTTTTATATATAATAAAATAGAGCTAAAATAATTATGACAACTATTTAAAAATTATATTTATTATAATCTCTTCTTTTGGTTATATTTTATATAATACAATATCTTATACAATGACATACCAAACACTGCATCGTATTAACTTTTTATCAGCCTTTATCCTATCAGCTCTTATACTATCAGCCCTTATCCTATCAGCCCTTATACTATCATGCATACCAAACGAGCCCTAAATGCATGAAGGTTTCACTTGAGGCTTTTATCAGGAGTCAGGACATAGCAATAAGTGAATCTCTTCTCCAAACTATGTACATAGCCATTCATACGTTGTTAATTAATACTCAAAAAGCAATTGTGAGATATCTTTCACCATGGCATTGAGTACTAAAGGGACCAAGAAGCTTCTCATTGACACAATGCGCAATTGAGTTCTCTTGCTAAAGCATCGTAAGAGGTGGTCGATTTTCGATTCCACTTGCTTCAGTTGCCTCTTGGTAGTTGGTACCGTAGTAAGGCTCCTAACAAAGAAAGGCATGGTGGGTTGCTTTTTAAGATGGTGCTCTTAAGATTTTGGGGTTAGGGCTCTTGAGATTTTTGGGCAAAATAATTGTTTAGATCTTGAGAATGAGAAAAAGATAAAATTAGGATGAAATTTGAAATTTAAAAGTTATTAACTTTTTGAATAGACCCTGGGCAAAATTATAACCCAAAAAAAAAAAAAATTAAAGGGATCTAAATCTAAATCTTGAAGTGCTAAAATGTTTATCCATGTAGACAATCACTTATCTCATGTTTAAATATAATTGGGTCATATAAGAAGAATTCCAAACCCCTTCAAATAGGAGGAGTACCATAGAAACCACCTAAAAAGAAAATGTGTAATAATAACAAAGTGGAGATATATAAATTGAAACTGGAACATCCCTCTAACCATAATACTATGCCTAGGTCATAATATTATAATTAGAGGTTGTTACTTGTTTATGTACATACATGAACATCGGATATTATATGGTTGGGGATTAACATAGTGTAAATACGGACTACACGCCTTAAGTCGAAAGCATTATAACGATACCTTCATATATACAATAAATAGAAGGAGAGTTTATAACATTTACAAACCCAATGCATGCGTCAAACCAAGATACTCGCACATGCTATGTCAACTATATGACTAAAAGCTCTCAACTACATTTGTGGCTTAAAACTATGTCAAAAGAGCCATAGAATATACATGAATAACCAGTGAGCTATGAACATTATCTACAAAATTCTCTAAAAGGAAGAGTGGGTCTACCAGCGAAAGTGTTTTGGGGCCACTAGTCTATCTCCATGTGTAAAAGTCGTTCTCCATAGTGGGAAGTCCCTCTGGTGCGAACTCTGCTACTTTTTGGTCTCCCCCAAAAGATGAGGAAGAAGATCTGTCCTTTGAAGGATCGATCTCAATGGAGGGTGAGGATGGGGGTGATGGAGAAGGATAAAGTGGGTGAGCTGCATGCAGGGGTACATCATTTAAGGAAAACTCCAAATCAAAATGTGGGATAAGTACAGTGACAACAAATAGGTGATTGTAAAATATATACATTCTAATGGCTGCATGGCCAAGCAGGTATGCTGAATTTAAGGTTGGGTCATGGTGCCACGTCTAGTCAGGAATCTTGAGAAAAATTGCTAAGGCCATTAGTGGTGTCTGAGGATGACATGGAAAGAAAAGACATGAAAATTTAAATTCTCAATAGAAAATTCTAAACTATTATTTATGGTATCATCATGATCATCCTCAGCTACTTCATTTTACAATAAAAGCATATTCTTGCTAGAAATAAGATTCACTTCTAACCAATAAAATTATTTCCAAAGCAAATTCATTTTAGTTTGTGCAACCATGATAGGAATTCTTAACGATATTAATATCATAATGGGAGAAGTAAAACACATATCGAGGAGCATTATATGTAAAATTGAACATGCATGGGATATGTAATTCATGTGCTTAAAGTTTTCTAAATATCTTTGGGTTAATTCATGTGCTTGGTTGGTAACCCCTTGACTTTGAGTGACATTCACGCACTCTGGGTAACAGTCCATTATGTAGGATTGAGCTCATTCCTATACGTGATTGTCAAATTCACTCTCTTTGACCCTCACGCAGATTTATCCCTAGTCAGGTTCACTCTATTAACATATCATAGTAGGGTCGGATTCACTCTTTCCGACATAGCCACATCAAGTTCACTCTCCCTAACTTAATTCAAAGGAGTCAAATTCACTTTCTATAGTTAGAGGTGGAAACAGGCTAGGCTTTGCCTTTAACAGGCTAGGCCTGTATTGCAATTTTTAGGCCTGAGCCTGGCCTGTGGCCTGTTATAGGCTTTTTTTCAAGCCTAAGCCTGACCTATTCAATAGCCTGGGTTGGCCTGAAGCCTTTTTATAGAGCCTGTATTTTACCTTCATTCAAATATGCTAAATCATTAGCTAGCCATGACAATCAACAGGACTCACAGGCTTGCAAATAAAACAAAAGCTTTCCAAAATTCCATTATCTTCTTCAACTAAATTAAACATGATCATAGCACTTTACAATCAAAGTTATCACAAAAATGCGGAAAAATGATATCAAAAATAGAGAAATCAAAAAACAAAAAAAATAAAAAATAAAAAAATTAGCTTACTAATTTACATAAACATCATCGAGAATTGGATAAACAACACATCCAACATATACATATTAAAGAAATAAATAATAATAATAGTTCTGAAAAAAAATGTAAAAGGAAACATATACTAAACCAAAAAAAAATTACGATTCCAAATATGTTCAGTTCAATCACCAAAAGAAAAAAAAAATCCCAACAATTTGCTTGTTTTTAATCAAATAAAGAACCATGTGCAATTATATTTTCATGCAAGTAAGTCATCATTATGAGATCATAGTCTATTAATATGCATGTTGAGTTCTCATATTCCAATTTCAAATAGAAAATAAAAGAATATAAATTATATCAAACATAACTCAAAGGGAAGCACAAATTTACACACAACACCTAGAATCTGTCCAGGTATGTCCCGAGTTCCACCCCTAGGTTCCCGAGTTTAACATGTTACTTTCTTTTCCCAAGTTTTCAGCTTTTAAGGTTTAACATCTTACTCTTCCCCAGGTCCCAGGTTCCAACCTTGACACTTCTCTCCTAGTTCTTTGGGTTCTGACCTCAACACTTTCCTCCTAAGTCTTTTGAGTTTTGACTTTAACATTTCCCTTCTAGGTTTCCGAGTTTTGACTTTAACACTTCCCTTCTAAGTCTCCGATTTTCGGGTTACGTCCTTTCCCTAAGTATCCGATCTCTGGGTTACTCCTTTCTCTCAAGTATCCGATCTCTAGGTTACTCCTTTCTCTCAAGTATTCAATCGCTAGGTTTATCTTGTCCTTTAATGGAGGTGTTCACTTCTATCTCCCTAGTTTCTGAGCCCGAGCTCCAAGTTTATAGAGTAATCTCGTTTAAAATCCTAAGCCAAGCCTAGGTTATAGGTTCAATTTTCACTTACTCGGTTTTGGTGTCCACAAGGCAATAGTTACTTTACATAATTCTTGGACCTATATCAAGGGACTCTGACCACAAGATTTTACAAGCATATTCTCTTATGTTTTAAATTTCTAATAACATTAATTTCACTCGAGAATGATTTATATACTTCTAGATATTAAGTTTGAAGTATAGGCTATTTGGTGGTATGCTTAACAAAATTGGGTCAACTTGCAAAATTCATAACTTTCTCTACACAACTTATATGAACTTATATTTTATATGGATGAACTCATCTCTAGGTTAGCTTTCATTTAAAATTTGTTTCAGTTCAACCTGAGTTTCCTAGCTTCAGTTATGGGAATCAAATTATTGACTGCCATATTTCATCTCTTATCAGCTCAGTTCTTTCTTTCTAATCATACATAACAGCAACCACTTATCAACAACTAAAGTTCAACCACTTCAAGCATGTGAACATCAGAGTGAAATATCACTAATCCCTATTCGAATATTCCTATCAAGAAGATATTGAAATCCTGGCAACAAAACACATATACAAACAATTCAAGTCTTAAGATTTCTTCACTTCTTAGCTAAACCGAAACTCTCAGTTGGTCAAGGGATGAGTTTATGGTTTGATTCTTATATTTTATGAGGGGAAAAGTAGCTAGGATGAATGCATTTTTTTCTTGTAGATAAAATGATAAGATTGGGTGAATGGGGAAGAGAAATAGAGGATGAAAGGGAAGTAGAAGTTGCAGCTAGCAAAGGAGATAATAAGAATGTTTGCATGTGATGCTCAATGTAATCTTTATAATAAAGTGGTAATAAGACTTGGTTGGTGTAATATGTGGCTTACATTTAATCTTATTTACCTAGTTAGGTGGTTAACTATGTAACCATTAATTTTACCAACCAATTAGGTGGTAGATTTTATGACCACCCATCCTATTAACTCACTTGATTATATAGAAAATAAAATTTCTTCCTATGTTGCTTAGCATTCTCGGCCTCCATGCTTTCTCTTTTTTTTCCCCCTCCAAAATCAATAGTAATAAATTTTAGTGGTGTTATTTGCTATTTTAGTCAAATTAAGATGTTACAGGAATGTTACAAATAAATTTTGTTAGAGTTTAATTCTTATATAATGATAGTATAAATTAATTTTATATTATCAATAATAGAAATGTAGAAAATTGACATGTTATCACAAACAGTTACTTGAATTTAAATTTAAAAAATATGATATGGCAATTTTTGGTATTTTTATTAATTAATTGATAGTGTTTAAAAATTAAAACTTTTATTATTACAAAATAATATTACAATTTTATTTTATTATGGGAAGAGTTTTATACTACTTTCAAATAATACTTTCATGCCCTACCAATAGCTTTTCTCCTCACAAGAAAAAAGAACGAGGAAGTGTACTATATCAAGCTTGTAATATAAGCTTCAAAAATGGTTAATTCTTCTTTACACACACCCAAAAAAGAATAAAAAATAAAAAATAAAACTATTAACTGGGATAAAAATAGATTATCAGTGTCCAGTTTTTAAACTGAACCAGTATAAAAGCGTCCTCTTTGTATATTGGTCAAATATGACGGCTAGGTTAGGTATTGCGAGTGACATAAAAAGAAAATAAAAAATTTATTTTTTCATGTGGAAAAAAATATAAAAAACATGTAAACCAGGAGTGGCTATGACTGCGGTCAAATGCGACGGCTGAGTTGGTAATAGAAGTGACCAAAACAAAATAAAAGTAATAAAACTTGGAACTTTTCTACGTTAAAGGTGCAAACAGATTAGATTTTTGGGATGAAAACAGTTTATAATAAAAACTTTCCAACATTGAAATATTTTTTCAAAGGTGATTATTTTTCTAAAGAAAAAGCTACCAAAACATGCACTACCTATCACCTTAGGGATAAAAAACATGCATTAACTACACATGAAACTGTCCATAAATTTTTTCACTTTTTTTTTTTTAGTCCAATACTAAACAAACACATCTCAAAAAGGAAAAATAATATGCCCATCCATGACAAATTTGGGCATAAAACATTATATAGAAAATATACAAAATAATTTACATTGATATCACACTTAGTAAGGCTTTTTTATTTGTTAATAACCCTAAACCCTAAATAAATGAAAGTGATACTTTATTATCAATCACTGTAATGCCTTATTAGCTAATTATTAATTTATTAGTTTTTATTTATACTTAATTAACAATTAACTAGCAAGTATTACTAACTGTTATCTTACTTTAGGCCATAGTAATTTTTTTTCCTTTCCTATTAATATGCAAAAACTATTTGGTTTTAGATTTATTTTTCTTTAACACACAACTATGGTTACCAGATCTATTTATTATCATTGCGCTTCTATTATATGTCAAATTACTTGACCAATTCTCCATTAAGTCCTTTTGGCTAATTTAACAGAAAGATAATTATATACAAACTTATTATAGCAAACATTCATAATTTCAACTACCAAGCTAAATAAGATATCTATACAATTTAGTGGTCATGCCCACAACTACATTTGGCAAAGAATCTTTAGGAATAAGCTACATAAACCATATGACCGTGATCCTCACTCTCCTAACATGCATCTAGAAATAATAGGAAAAAGGGAATAAAATATTAATCTCAGTAGAGATGGCGTTTCCAAAAGTTTTTCAAACACCCAAAATCTCTCAAACATATCAAACAAGTAGTAGTAAAAATACAAAAACATAGTCGAGATCATAAAAGATGCATATAATAGTATCACTAGACATTTGCTAGAAAATTTAGCAGCAAAATGTTAAATAATGTATATGATATCTTTAAAAAGACCAATCATGCATCCCAGGTAAATCATAAGATGCCACATGCAACTCAATGATGCAAGTATGCATATGCATGATATTCTTATTCTTGCCGTTAATTTATCTGTAACTTTCTCTTCATTATGCTTGTAGGGATCTCATCATATCGTATCTCACATCTCAGGCCTATAACTCATATCTTTAATATGTGATCTGTGAGAGCTCTCGTCACCACACCAAAATTGACCTTTAGCGGCAATTATTTAGTGGCCATACTATTTTAGTTAGTAATTTCCTCTATGAATTAAAGCTTTTGCAGCCAATGCATATTAGCCACTAGTAACTTGTCATTTGATGGCAATTATTATTAATTGCCCGTAAAAGTAATATTAATTACCCACTAAAACTCTTCCCGCCAACAAAGTCTATACATTTTCATCTCCCTCTTTTTTTTCTCACACACCCACACAACTCAAACAAGAAGCTCTTGCATAGGGCACTTCTCAAGACCAGTGGCCTCCGCCGCACACCGCATTGGCCTCCGCCGCAGATCGCAGTGGCCTCAGCCGCACGCATTTGGCCCTGCCGCATACCTCTGCCCCAGCTGCACACCTTTGTCGTCATCATCGTTCAAGAGATTCCTTATTCCGTCGTCACCATCGCTCACAAAATCTCATCGTAATCTCATCCTTTTGCTTTTGCTTTTGATTGATTCATCTAATCTCATCGTGTTCCTTTTTACAGGTTCCTAAGGATCGCTCCCAGCACAAGAATCATGCTTCTGCCTTGAATCGCCTTCGTGCTCGTAATGCTTTCAAAGGT
The DNA here is from genome assembly GCA_031439585.1 of Pterocarpus macrocarpus. Lineage (NCBI taxonomy): Eukaryota > Viridiplantae > Streptophyta > Magnoliopsida > Fabales > Fabaceae > Pterocarpus > Pterocarpus macrocarpus. The sequence goes on along the minus strand of CM062520.1, from coordinate 59,385,861 downwards.
AGGTTCGCCATCTGTATCTTCTTATGCTTTTGCAGTTCCTAGATCTATGATTTTCCTGGATCTACCACATTCGGTTATATGTTTTGATACTTGTTTGTTTCCTAGAAAAGTGGATTAGCATGGCTCTCTGTCCATAGGTCCTCAAATTCAAAACCCTTTTGTTATTTACTATTTATTGTTTTTGTTTTTGTGGGTAAGATTTCTGGGTCTATTACTTCTGAAAAGTTTTTAGTCTTTCTATTACCGATAATTATTTAGGATTTGAAGTTTTACGTGTTATGTGATATATGTTATTATATGCTTGCATCTCTGATTCAATCATTGTGGTTTGTAGTTCGTGTTTTAAGTTTTCATCATTATGATATAAACTTGAGAATCAAATTAGTGTTTAATATTTTTTAGGTTCTTTATTCTATTCATGCCTCTGTCACTATACTTTGGTTCTATAATTGAAGACCCTGTTTGTGCTAACTGATAATTGTTCAAGCTTTTTTATTTTTTTTTTCTGAATCTTTTTTTCCCCTAACCTTTTTTTCCTCTGAATCTGTAACTTCTAAAAGGTTTTACTCTTTTGAGGTAAACTATGTGAAAAAATGGTGATCAAGACGTGGATAGTGGTGATGACTAGTGGACAGTTGTGACACTGGTAATAATCAGGAATCTGTTTTGAATGTGAAGAATTTCTTATTTTTAGACATTTTCTTAAGTTTGTCTCTTGGGCCAAAAACCACATTTGAAGTTTCCATATTCATGTGTTGTGATATCTTTCTTTGATTAAAGAAAATTCCATATAAAATGTGGGTGTTTTGTAGTACTTGTGTACTTATGATTAGCAGGCAAAAAAAGAAATGAAGTCGTCTCCAAAGCTTGCAAGGTTTGTTGGCTAATTGTACCTATTGCATTAAGTCTTGAGTTCTGAAATTGGAAGTTTGGCCTATATATATATATATATATATTGTCATTGCTTTTGGTGAGTGTGTGTGTGTGTTGAGTCAAATATAAACTTCTTTCCCTATCTAACTCTCAATTCTCATTCCCTTTGACAAATTTCTTCATACTCTTGTGCATAATTCTTTTCTAATATAAACCTCATTGTCTATTTTCATTGGTAGAAATTGTAGGAGTTGGACAGGATTCATGAAGCTTTAGATCTATTTCCTTTAATTACAAGACTCTTTTTAATTGCTGTTTTATTGGACTACTTGCATTTGATATTGAATTCTGTTACTGAGGTGAGGTTCATTCCAGTTTTTGTAAGCTTCATCTTGTTGTCATGTGAAACCACCCTTTTCTTCCTATTTGGAATCTAAATTCTATTATGATTGGCATTATATTTTAATATTTAGTTTTGTTTGATTTGGAGGAGTTAAGCACGCAATTGGGGGTTTGGGATTAGTTTCAAGCATTGTCATTTTGTCTTTGACTTGTTTGACCACATACCTCAAGAAATCAAAGTTTTTTACCATCTCACCTCACGGTTTGCTGGTGAATCTTTTAGAATTTGACTATATGAATAATTAATTAGCCAAAAAGGAGTAGTTATTATTAATTGAATTGAATCTTTTCCCACTTTCCTAAATTAATTATTGCGTTCATGAAGGTGAGCATGTCTGTTTGTATGAGAGACTTTTATATTTAAACCAAGTGAACATATGTACTTTAGAATGAGTTTGTGAGCATCTTTCTTTTGTTTAGGTGTAAAAATTTAGTAGAAATATCATGCTCTAATGTGAAACACTGCATGTGTTCTTGCGCCTATTCTGGATTGTCTTTGCTTGCTGGTTCAATTTGAGGAATTTGTAGTTTTGCTATTTAAGTTGGTTCTTGCTATGCTCAATAGTCTTTCAGTCAAGAATAACCCATGCTGTATTTTTCAATCATTTCTTTTGTTGCAGTTTATTGTTGATAACAGCTCCTCTTTGCTGTAGTTTGCTGCAGTATATTTCAGTTCTTTTCTTTATAGAAAATTCTTGGGAGCAGTTCCATGACAATCATGTTATTTGGCTGCAAAGGAGCTTTCAAATTTATGTTGTTGAGTCCATGCCCTAAAGATAAGGTATCCACACCGTAATCATGTTACTGGACCTTGTAATAGATTACATGTACCATACATGTTTGCATGTTGTTATTTACATGCACTTATATTCTTATTTTATAACTTAATTTGATGATTTATATTTAAATGACACATTTTTATCTTATTATTCCAGGTCAGATATTATGATTTTTCAGAAATCTCGGTGCGAAAGACTTCATTGTGATCATATGTTGAAGAAATGTTTTTGAAGTTTCGATTATTCTATATTGTGACTATTTGACTACATTACTTACTAGACTCAAGGCCACTAGTTATTGGATACAAATGATGTACTTGTTCATCTTTTTTGTTAACATTTTCATCGTTAATGATTATTTATTTATTTATTTTTGGGAATCTAATGGAACATTTTTTGTGTTACTAAAATAAACTTTTAATATGTTTAATTTGAAATATATGTAATTATTTGAATTTTATAAAATCAAATATTGTAACTAAACTTATTAGTGAAAATAGCCATACTATTGATAGCAAATAAGCATAACATTTTTTGGCAACTGTAAATGATTGTATATTTTATTTTTTGATAAAGAAGAGTAATATTTTCTGGCAATAATAATTGTCGAGAAAAGTATTGCTCAAGTTTTTCCAGCTATAGCAAAGGCTGCTAAAAGAAAAAAAGGACAATTTTGAAATCAATTTTAGTGGCAATACAAATTGCCAACAACAATGGCCGTTGAAGATAGGGGCTTTTCTTGGCCATTAATATGGCCTTTACCAGTGCTTGACACAATGGCCGGGAAAACCTTTTACCGACCTTGGCTATGCTGGCAAATGATTAATAGCCGGTAAAAATTTTTGTGGCCATTTCTATAGCCGTTAAAGACAAAAATTATGGCTGCTAAATGTCATATTTGGTGTAGTGCGTGCTAGAATGTCTCCTAGTTCAGATCCATGTGACCGCACAAAGCACCTATCTGCTGCATCTTCTTGACAAGGCACCCCCGCATCACTCATAATATGCAACTATGAGACTTCCCTTAGGACTGTATAGTCCTTATCCGCTGCATCTCCTCGATGGGGCACCATATGTCACAGACTTCTCATGAGACTTCCTCATGCCTGCATAGTGTTTGTCTGCTACATCTCCTCGATAGGCACCATACGTCACTTAGTCTCTCTTTCTTTACTTTTCTTTTTCTTTTATTTTTCAAGAATCATGTAATTTCATGCACGCGAAACATGCCAAAACTGTATTTTCGCATGAGTACACCAAAATCACTTTACTCATGCCTTTTCCAAGAATTATGTTCATGCTCATGGTATGCAAAAACTTGGCATTTTTCATTCTAATCAATTTCACAATTCATAAGTAATCTCAAATCATCACATAAAGCTTGTTTGTTTTTATGGTTTCATACAATTTTTTTTTTCTGTTTACTCGTTACTTTTTTGGACAACCAGCACATTAGTTTTAAAAATAAATTAATTGTTAAAATAAAAAGTAATAATTAATAGACATACATTATTCTTCATTTAAATTATTTAATTTTTTTTATTTTTGCATATAATTAGTCTCTCTCTCTCTCTATATATATATATATATATATATATATATATATATATATATATATATATATATATATATATATATATATATATATATATATATATATATTGAACCTTGATTTGGACGTAATATTAAAATATCTTTTATTTTTAAACCATTTTTTTGTGTAATAAATGAAAATTATAGCTTCTATGGAAAGATATTTTTTGTATTTTTTGTGTAATTTTTTCTTAATACTTTAAACAGTAAATACTTACAGACGGTATAGCCATTGATAAATTTCTTATTTAATTTATAATTTTCTTGAATAAAATTTAGTGATGGCTTCGCTATTGATAAGTTTCGTATTTAATTTAATTTTACCTTGAGTAATTATTACTGCAGGTTATGTCATCGGTAACTTTGAAAATTTTTAAATTCTTAATTAACATCATCGGTAACTTCACACTAATGAGCATCGTTTGGTTTGGCAAAATCTTTCACTTACAGATGGCTTACCAATGGTGCCATCTAAATATCTATCGGTAATTACTTTAAGTGAAACGGTGCATTTCACTTTTAATTTGTCGACAAATTTCCGGTCGATAATGGGTGAATATCACTTCGCGAAGAGGTTTCTTCTTCCCCATTTCTGCATCTCCTTTCTCTCTCTTTCCTTTCTCCCCTTGATATCCACCACAACTTCAGCCACCCTTCCATTCACCACAATCGAAACTCCATTGCTGCTGCCAAACACCACGATTGTGTTCCAGGTACTCTCAAGAACATTTTAATTGGTTTATTTTTTTGATTTGGCATTGTTTTTTGCACTCCTTATCTTTATTCAATGTTGTCATTTGATAACTTTAGGTTAATTAAATGTGTTTCTTATTTTGTTTATGAGGGAGCATGATTACATCTCCTTCGACCAGTTAGCTGCATTGAGTTTACTAGTAAGCAAATTTTAGTTTCGTAATAAAGTTAGAGTGTTGGAGAATTATAATTCATAAGATAGCGTTGTAGGAGAATAAGATTGCGTGATTTGGGGAAGGCGTAGCATTATTTCTTGATTTTCTGTGTCTGGATGTTTGATCAATTTTGGTGGAGGCTCTTAATTTATAGAGAGATTCTACTCAAAATTTTTTAAATAATTTATTATTTAAATTTGTTACTTAATTTATTTGATTGAGTTATTGAATATTAAAATTTGTTGCTTAAAATTTAAAAAGTTTATAATTATTCTTATTGTTAATAATTTGATAATTTGATAATAGTATGACAATTTGTTAATAATTTGATAATTTGAACCTAAATTTTTTTTTGATAATTTGATAATAATTTGTTAATAAACTTTAATAATTATTCTTACTAACTAATTTTAAATTTGTTAATAATTTGATAATATTTTGTAATTTTATAATTGTTCTTATAAATTTTGTTTCTTGTTATATCTTGTAATAGTTAGATATATGGTATGCTTTTTTATTTTTGATTGGTGACTTATATCAATTCTATAAGTTTGTATTCCAGATATGACAAGCAAAGGCAAAAGCAGGCCAAAGAAGGATGGCCCACCTCGTTCCTCTACCTGATAGTCCACCTCCACTACTCTCTTCGCCCAACAGGCAACTGATATGCCGCCGTCGCCGCCCCAGTCACAGTCCTAACAGTTCGGCATGATATCGAGCCATAGGTTTGTTGCACAACAGTTGGCTCAGCAGCGCTAACTGGCTCCTTAGCCATAGCCTTAGCTGGCTTCTCAGCCCCAGCCTTCCAATGACCCCACATCTACCCCTACATAGGCTAGACCCAAGATTGAAGCACGCGGCTCATCGGGATAATCACAAGGTTCTATTAGGAAAAAAGTTGATCTTAAGTGGGATGGGAATGATTGGTGAGTAATTGTGTTTTATTATTGTTATTATTCAATATTAATATAGTTGTTCGTTATTTTATTTCAATGTTGATGTGATCTCATTTGTTTTTTCTTTTATTGACATAGTTGATTCCTTCTTAAGCTCGGCGTAAAGAAGATCACGAAAGTGATACAGGAGAAGTAGATGGGTCCATATTCAACATTCTCAAAGATTCCTTCGAAGATAAGGGATATGTGGTATGAGGAGTGGAAGGTAAAAACACCTAAGTTAATTTGTTTTAAGTTTAATTCACTGTATCACTCCGATGTTAATGAGTTAAATGACTAATATGTTCCTTTTGTTTGTGTAGAAAAACTTTATAATTGACCCTAATGAGGAGCCTGTCATGAGGAGGGCATGGGGTACGCAGGCAAGCAATCGCACGCTTGCAAGAGATGTACCGTGACATTCGGTAGGGGGTGCTGACCGCCTACTAGCGATGGTTGACAAAGGAGCGCCTGTGGGAGTTGCATGGTTGCTGGGTGATAGACGCTTGAAGGCCTAGAAGACGAAGGCGAGCTGGGCCTCCATCAAGGGTGGGTCTCTCCACAGTGGTGGTGTGGAGCCACTAAGGGCACTAGGATAGAGATGGTAAGTAATTTAAATTGTATTTAGTTTTACATTCATTGTATGGATTGAATTATTTATGATTATGTAATATTAATTTGAAATGTAAAGGAAGGACCTGAACAGAGAGCTTATCCTTGGTGAGCTATTCAAAGATACCAACACCTAGAAGAAGGACAAATCGCAATGGGTCACTTCACGCTCCGAGGCCATGTATATAAGAATCCTAAACTTTCTTTAATTTTTTATTATAATTTTATACACTATAATGACTTATTAATTTGTTTATTTTTATTGTAAAACGAATACACCCAACAACTTGAGGAGGCATGAAGCCAACACTCACAGTAGAAGAGTGATGATCACCCACCTATTAGTGAGGATGACATATGGTCATAGGTGATAGGCAGCCCTTATATATGGGATAAGGACTTACTATTTAGGAGGTAGTATGGCCCTTACATTTGTGATTGGATCATTTGCTACTGAGGATCATGAGGTCCATGATCGTGTGCATGGATTGAGTTTTAAACTCCAAGACTATGCACAACAATTCCAGGAGGCCAAAGGCACGTCATAAGAAGAAGGAGATAAAGAATTGAAGAAGAACATGAAGATACCGAAGAGCATGCTAGGTGCAGGTGGGCACTTTGTCTAATGTTCCTTTTCTGCACGTGCCATCAGAGGAGTCTTTCGATAGCTCCTTTGACTCTAACCTGAACGAGCGCGTTGCTAATAATGCTGATATCGATGCCAACCACTTGGACCTCGACTGTCATTCAGGCTTTTTTTATATATATTTTTGAATTGTATATTTGATTATTTTGATAATTTTTATATTAATTTGAACACTTTTTATTCTTGTTATATTATGATTATATTTAGTTTTTTATTTATAATTTTGAATGAACAATTGTAAATAATTAATAAAATTAATTAAAATTTGAAATAAAAAGTTAAATAAATTAAAAAAGGTGAATATTAAATTCAAAATTTCTTTAAAAATTTATATTCATTGATTACCAACAGAAACCTTATCGATAATTTAATAAAATATAATTTTTTATTCTTAAGTTAAAATTTCTAACAGTACGCCGTTGGTAAAGTAAAATACATCGTCGGCATATATTACCAAATTGACAAAATTTTCCAAATATTTACTAACAGACTTAATTAATAGCCTCTTGGTACCTCGTCACTGCTTATCGATGGATAATATTATTGTTGGTATATTTCTTAACGATACGTGTTAATTTTATCATCCTCTAATTTCTGCCGGTATATTTGTCGGCAAGTTTTTCCTGTCAATAATCCCATTGACAACACCATCAATTTTTCATGTATTTCTAATACTGTATATCAAAAAACACAAAAGGTATTTTTTTTAAAAAAATGAAAAAATAATACTAGACAACCAGGATTTTATTATAAGAATGATGGGGTATTGTCATTGATCTTTGGATAAATTAGTGGATCCTACCATCTCATGTAATTCAGTTACCACCATAATTTTTATCAAAATTTGGTTATATTTTTCTAATTGTATAGTAGTTCTTTGTTTTTATTTAGAGGCGCTAAGCAATACGAGCAAGAACGTGATGAAGGGGATTACGAAAGTTTCTCAGTCACAAATTTGTAAACTAACAGAAATCACGGTGGTGGATTGGTCTTAAAAGAGAGAAAGTGATAAAATCCCAAATCACTTTTATTTGTGTAAAGTTATACAAAAGCCGCCCCCCCCCCCCCCCCCCCCCAAAAACAAAAAACGAACAAAAAAATCAAACAAACAACCACCCCCGGCCCCAACCTGAGATCAATATAATATTGTTTTTTTTTTTTTTAATTTGGTCATGGTCACGTTAATATTCTTTTATTTGGTCATGGTCAATTTAATATTCTAATACTCATCGATTTGGGTCCTTTTATCGCTTTGTGCTTCCAATTTCTGAATCTAACGTCTTTTCTAGGTGCTTGAGATCGTGATGAAATGTCTATTGCATTCTCATTGATATAATAAATCATTTAAATCCAAAGACAGTGCTTCGGTTTTACTTAGCCATTCCCAGAGCCGTTGTTTCTTAAAAAAAGTTCAGGACGCGTTTCAAATCCGTGCTTACTGCCATTATTTCCTCCTACTGGGTATCAGAATAGGAAGGATTGTCTCTTCAAGGTTCATCATATTTTGCCATGACCAAGTTCATTTTCACTAGAGTTTTGTTGGCACTGTGTGCTTTGTGATTCCAATTAACGCTATCCCCCCCCCTCCCCTCTTTTTTCTCTTTTTCTCTTCTTTTCTTCGTCTTTCTTCTCTTCTCTTTTTTCTCCTTTTGCTTTTCCAGGTTCGATATATATATAGTAATAGTGTAATACCAAGATGTGTTGTTGAATCTTACTTTCCTCGCATGTTATTTTCTTTCATCCCTTTTCCATGTAGCATACTATTTTGATTCGCTTGATTTAGCATGAAATATGATATAAAACTCATGTCCATTCATTACAATGTTTGGCTTTCTACTTGGTTTAAAACTCCAGAAATAGTTTGGTCATCAGCTTTTTGTGTCTAAAGTCATATGGATTAAATTTGTGTTAAAGCTAATATGTTGCCGAGGGATAAGAACTTCAGACATATGCTTTTTGTTAGAAATAATAAATAATTGAGAAAATTCTTCAATTATGTGTAATTAGCCACCAAGACCACTAAGGCCACTAAGGTATTATGAGTCACTTGAAAAAGTTATGCACTAGTAGCACTAAGCATTTAGAGGCCTATAGTGGATCATTCTAGAGGACAATATAAGGGCCGGGTCACCCTAGCTCTTATATAAATGGGAGATTCTAGTCTTGCATCAAGTGCACCAAGTAATAGAAATCCTTTTCTCTGTAGTTTCGCCTTTTCCTTCAACAGAGTGGTGTTGGAGCTTGGTTCTAGGTAAGCGTGTTGAGTGAAACACTTAGTGATTTGAGAGAAACACTTTGAGAGTTTAGAGATGGAAAATAGTGGCTTGAATCAATTCCAATTCCCAAAAACAATTGTGATAGTTGGTATTGTCATATGAAAGCTTTGTTAGGTTCTCAAGATGCTTAGGTGGTTGTAGAGAAGGGTTATATCCAACCTCAAAATGAGGCTACCTTGTCACCAAATGAGAAGGAGACTTTGTTGAAATCAAAGAAGAAAGATCAACAAGCCCTTGCCTTCATCCATCAATATCTACATGATGCCATGTTTGAGAAGGTGTTTGAGGCAACTACCTCCGAACAAGCTAGGGGAGTCTTGAAAATCTCTCCTAAGGGTGTTGACAAAGTGAAGAAGGTCTATCTTGAAACTCTACATTATGAGTATGAATCTTTGCATATGAACGAAATCAAGTCAGTTTCAGATTTTGGCAATAGGGTGTTGGCAATTTTGAATAAATTGAAGTGTTATGGAGAAAAATTGCAGGATTTTTGTGTGATTGAAAATATCCTTCTTTTATTGACCACAAAATTTGATTATGTCGTGTGTGTAATTGAAAAGTTAATCTAAATGAAATGTCCATAGACCAACTAAAGGGTTCTCTTCAAGCTCATGAGGAAAGACTCATAAGAAAATATGACCCTTGGAGCAAGTCTTCAAAGCCAAAGCTTCTTCAAGAGATGATGGAGGAGAAAGGAGCCAAAGAGAACGTGGACGTGGATGTGGAAGAGGATGTGGTCATGGTCAAGGAAGAGTGGGACAAGAAACTTGCGATAATTTCAACAATGATCAATGAAAGAATCCGCCAACCCAGTAGAGGTCATGGAAGAGGTAGAGGCAACTATGAAAGAATCTACCAACCCAATAAAGGGCTATCACATATGGTTGCTTGATCCATTGTCAAGATACCACGAGTATTTGTCATCTTTTTCTTCATTATTAAGTGCTAGCAACAAAGTTGGCTTTTCATCGTCTTGCTCATCACTCTCACCACCACTCCTCCGGCAACCTTCCCAGCCAATCCCTCTACTCTTCTGGTGACATTCCCTGATTGTCAGTCTCTTCACCAACAATCTCCTAGCCTCTAAGATCTTTGGCCTCATTCAATTCTCCATATGTAAATCTTTTGATAGTGTTTGGAACTTCAATGGTTAGATTTTCATTAGCGAAACCTTATATTAGAATCCTATTGCGCCTTTCAAGTTTAGTGACTTTACATTCGAACAGCCCGTTTTCATCCTATTGGCCTCTCTAAGTAATCAAAGTTACTTGGCCTAGAGATTTCTTCACCATAGGAAGGGATTGCATTTCCAACCTCACACGTGTCACTACCTTGCTCGCATCGGTGTTAGGGATATTGCTCACACTCCATCGTCTGTTGCCTCGACAACCTCCTATTCTCCAACTCCATCAACGACACCATTATGGTCTGGAAGCACAATTCCTACGGCAACAACAAGCCCACCAAGCACTCTATGCACCAGATACAACTTAAGCAAGAATGCGCTATCACAGTGCTCGCTGTCAACTCCACCGACTTCATCATCTATTGCGGCACCTTCGACAACCTCACCAAGCAAGAGACCATGTTCGTCAAGGATGATAACTTCACCTCCATCTCACAAAGGGATGGTGGCTATTGAGGGGCTCAATTTTGGGAGGACGGTGGTGTTAGGACAATGACAAGAGTGGAAGAGTGGAGGTGGTCTAATGGGCAGCAAGGATGTTGGTGGAGGAGATGAGCCAAGGAAGAGAGAGTGAAAGTGTAGAGGGGGTGATGTTTTTGGGTGGTGGCGAGGGTGAGGTGGTGGTCAGGGTGACGAAGGGGTAGAGGGAGTGTGAGAGGAGAAAGGGAGAGCTAGTATAATGCACAAAGATCATTGGATTTATTAATGGTCCATTAATTTGAACTGTTAGACGTTTATGGTGTGTGGTGCAAAATGGAATCTTACTTTATACTAGCATTTGACTATGCTTTTGGGGATCTAGCAAAAGATAATATCTAGGGTTAATTGTATTTTATCTTTCTTTATTATAGATCATGTATATTTTACCTTCTATATTTTTAAACAAAAATATTACATATTTAGGATATCAAATTATACATTTAAGATAATTTAGAGAGTTAATTTGTGTATAACTCAAAATTTAATAAAATATATTATATTTATTTTGAATAAAATATATATTCATGAAAATTCAAGGAGTCAAGATATACATTTATGAAAGTGCAATTAACCCTAATAGCTTGGTGAATATTTAATTAGAATCTTATATAAACAGTAAGATGTGACTCAATGGTCAGTAGTTTAGACATTTATGGAGGCATAACAGGATATATACTAGATGAAAGTAAATGGTGGAAAATTTAAAAATAACACTCAAATGAAGAAAAAAGACCATAATTATTGACGTCACAGAATCAATTTTAACCAACTGTCTTCGCCAGTAGAATTGTGGTTTTAATTGGTTATGAACTCCATTGTGTTGAAAACATTATTAGGCCAACATATAATGGTAAATATAAGCTGTGTCAAAAGGCGGCCAAATAGAAAGTCCAGGTGGCCACCATGAAATCAAAGGCGGATAAGAGCTTCCTGTAGAGTAAATGCACTGAATTTAACCTAGTTTACGGAATTTAAATCATGCATCTTTCTCAACTCTTCCGAGTAAGCCCCTGGCAGCCATTAATTCTATGTTTTATATATTATAGAGAATTTTGGAATCTTGTGAAATTCGTGGCAGTAATGATCATATATTATGAAATCTTTCTTAAGCTCTTGTACTCTTTATCAGTCAATGAGCTTTATCTTTTTTCAAAACGAGGCTGATTGACTTTCCAAGCTGTTACTACTTGCTACATTCTGGACTTATTTTGGCTATATTAATATGTACAGCATGAACAGATTACTTTGTTTTCTTGCACTATGTAGGCACAAACTACAAAGTTGTTACGGTTGATGGAAAACGAACCAATGCAGCAGATTCAGAACAACTCAAACGCTACGGACCCGAACCCAAGTGTGTCCAGTGAGTTTTCACTCAAAGAAACTCGGCCTGATCGACTCGCAGGTGAGTCCTTGAAGAAGGACAAAACCCGTTCAACCTATGATCACGTGGAGCAAATGCGATATCTTTATGTAAGAGTTGTGAAAGTGCGAGACATGGCAATAGCTGATGCGGTTGAGTTGGTTGCTGAAGTGAAGCTTGGGAATTACTGTGGAATCACAAAGACGGCTGCCCTGAGCAATATAGAATGGGATCAGGTCTTTGCATTCTCCAAGGAATGCATACAGTCATCAACAGTGGAAATCAGTGTCAAAGAAAGCAATGGAGAAGACCACATGGGTCGAGTTTGGTTCGATTTGAGCAGTGTTCCTAGCAGAGTACCAGCAGATAGTCAGTTGGCACCACGGTGGTACAAAATGGAGGATGAGATGGGTAACAAGGCTAAAACTGGGGAGCTAATGGTATCGATATGGTTTGGAACTCAGGATGACGAGGCATTTGCAGAGGCATGGCATTCTGAAGCTGGAAATGTTCCTTTTGATGTGTCCATCAAATCAAAGGTTTATCACTCCCCAAAGCTATGGTATCTGAGAGTTTCAATTATTGAAGCAGAACATATCATGCCAGGGCACAAAGGGCCAGAAGTGGTGAGGTTCCCTAAGTTTTCTGCCAAAGTCAAAGTGCAAAACCAATGTGTGTGGACTAAAATTGCTGCTCCCAGTGCCACTCGAAGCTTCTCCAATCCATACTGGAACCAGGACTTGTTGTTTGTGGTTGAAGAGCCGTTCGAAAATTCATTACGGGTTTCGGTTGAAGATCGAATGGGATGGAACCACGGGATCGTCGTGGCCACATTGGAACTTCCAGTAGCTACAATAGAGAAGCGAGTTGATGAAAGATCAGTTACTTCGACGTGGTTCGACCTTATAAGCCACTATGGAAAAGCAGGAGATAATAACATACCAACTACAAGGTTTGTTCCCCGGATTCACCTGCGAGTCTCGTTGGATGGAGGGTACCATGCATTTGATGACGTCACACTGAATAGCAGTGATGTTAGGGCCACTGACAGGAGGCTCTGGAAGCCGCACATTGGTGTGCTTGAGATGCGGATCTTGGGTGCCAGTGGGCTTATGCCAATGCAAATAAGAGATGGTGAAGAACGTGCAACTAACGCCTATTGTATTGCAAAGTACGGGCAAAAATGGTGTCGAACTCGTACTGTGGTTGATAACTTGTCACCAGAGTGGAATGAGCAATGCAATTGGGAAGTTTATGATCTCTGCACTGTTGTGACTGTTGGGGTTTTTGACAACCGTAGGATCGTTAAGAACAACACCAAGAATACTGAAGCGTCTGATTACCGTATTGGGAAACTTAGAATCAGGTTGTCCACACTTGAAATTGATAGAGTTTACGCTAGTTCTTACCCTCTGCTGGTGGTTCACCCATCTGGGGTCAAGAAAACGGGGGAGCTTCATTTGGTTATGAGGCTTTCATGTTCCACTGCGGCTAACATGCTGCTAATGTACACAATGCCATTGCTGCCCAAGATGCATTACACGGATCCCTTGACCGAGAACCAAATGTCGAGCTTGAGGTACGCGGCCCAAAGCTTGTTGGCATCAAGTCTGAGTAGAGAGGAGCCACCATTAGGCAGGGAGATAGTGGAGTTCATGCTCCATGATGATATGTGGAACTTGAGGAGGAGCAAAACTAACTTTTTCAGGCTATTAGACACATTCTCATGCCTTCTTGTCATGGGAAGGTCTCTCAAAGCAATCCGAGATTGGCAGCAGCCAGTCTATTCAGCATTATTCCTGATCATTTTCGTTACGCTAGTGATGCTTCCTGAATTTATCATTCCCGCCATTACTTTCTTCACGGTGTTTAAGGGGCTTCGGTGCTATCATTTTCGACCCAGGCACCCTCCTCAGATGAGTGCCAGCCTCTCGGGTGCTGACGTAACTAACCCTGAAGAGCTTGACGAGGAATTTGATACGTTCCCTACAAGTCGTCGTAATGATATTGTTAGGATGAGGTATGACAGGCTGAGATCTCTGGCAACAAGTATTCAGATTCTGATAGGAAATATGGCAGAGCAACTGGAACGATTCGAAGCACTGCTAAGTTGGAGAGATCCACGAGCTACTTTCTTGTTTTTGGGGTTGTGCTTGGCTGCTGCTGTTGGTTTCTATGTTGTGCCCATTCGGGTTGTGATTGCTCTGTTTGGATTGTACTCGTTGAGGCCACCATGGCTCAGAAGCAAATTGCCCTCTGCAGCTCTTAACTTCTTCAGAAGATTGCCAACTGACGAAGTGGGTCTTGAGGATTTGAAAGGTAGATGGTTTGATTTATTAAAAAGGTTGGGCTATGCTAATTGGTATCCAAATGTACATGAATCAATCGTTGGCCAATGAAATTTGAGCATAACTAATCATAGCGGTGTGAAAGTTATGACCAGGTGGACAAAGTTTGTTAAAATTTTCGCCCTCTACTTGTTAGTAACATCTTGGCCACGTTCTTCAACTCTGTTGCAGAAGATGGCCCATGTGGGTGAGTCTAGCACTTCATATGAACTAAAAGAGATGGAGAGGAGAATAACAGGCGTAGTTGGCAGTTGCATGAGAATTCCTTACGTAAATTAAAAATCAAATATATGATTGGATGAGGCTATTGGCACTCCGCTTTATCTATTGGCCATATATAGTTCTCAAAATCGGATCAATCCGGCCGGATCGACTGGCCAAGTATCCGATTCGGTTATATCTAACAAACCGCTATGTCAAAAATTGGCATTGAAGTGATTAAACCGGCCAATAACTAGTAAACCAGCGAAAAAGGATCGGGTTTATCGGTTGGACGATTTTTATTTTTATTTTTAAATAGAAATACAAAATTATTTTTTGAATATCAATATTGAAGTTAACTATTTTATTATGATGAAAAATAGTCAAAAATACATCTTGGTTGGTCAAATCAAAAGTTGCTACATATCTTACTTCTTAAAAAAGAGTCTAGAGATGATAAATATAAAAAATTATGATGTATGGATACTATTTATAAAAGTCTTAAGATTTAAAAATTTTTACTAAGTAATGTAAAAATTCTTGAATACTTTATAATAGTTTTAAAAATAAAAAATTCAAAATCTAAGTAATATGGGGCTTAATACTTTAATTGTATTAGTTATATTAATATGATTTAATACAGTAATTTTGATTTCTAAAATTATTTTTATCATATCAAAATTTTTTTAATTGTTTTTGTTTATCTCATAGCATGTTATTAATTATATATATATATATTCGAATTGAACCAATCCTAAATCAGTATATTATCCGATTTAATATCCGGTTCGATTTCAGAATCTTGCCATATTGGCACTCTACTTTATTTATCTACACTCTCATAGCGCCTTTTAATTTTTATTTCCTTAATTACCCTTAAGTTTCAAAGTTCAATATATTTTTATTTATGCCTTTTAGATTATTGTATATTCCTAATTCATATGAATTTTAATTTAATTAATATTAAACTTATTATTAATTTAATTAAGATAATTTTTGTTTCAAATGAACAGTTAATAATTTAAAATATTATTTTAAACTCATATTATTTCTCATAAGATTGTGATAGCGTGATGTTTGCGTTAATTTGATCACACCCAAAGCTAATTTATTTCTATGGTACAACAAAAGATAAATATATTCATATCAAGAGTACTAGAAAATATATAAAGATATTCTTTAAAGTCTAATTCAAATAATTAACATAACTCTATTATAATTTGTTTTTTAATAGATAAATTCTTTTGGCCTGAGAATTGCTCATGCAATTTCGGAGTGGGGGTTTAACCCTGCTCAAAGTAGTGACTCCAAGATTCATATGCCTAACATTGTGAGTGCAATTTGTCTGAGTTTATAGTCCAATTCCACTACAACCAATCATTCTTAGGTTTTGAATAGATGTATAATTACAACAAAATATTATACTTTTTTGTCAAAAATTAAAATATAGCCATACTTTTATCAAAAAAGTTTGAATACATCAATCATCATCTATTATATGTTTCAAAAAATATTACTTAGAGCTTCATGCTATTTGTATATTAATATAATTTATTAACATCATATTTTAGTCAATATTTATAAGAATTTTTTATATTTAAATTATGTTAAAATAAAAATCTTCAATTTAATAGCTTAAGAGATTTAAAACTTTCAAAAATTGTAATTTTTTGACCTTATCATAAAGAAAAATCTTAAAGAATACATTTGTTTGAGTTTGAAAGTATAATTCTGTTATGCTATAACTTTTTTGAGATTTTTTTTTGGAAGCTAATATTTTTAACTTATGAATTATATTAAAGTATTTTTTAGAATTTAGTTTTTTTTCTAAGAATTTATCTAGTTATTTTGAATTTTTTATTCATATATTTGATTAAAAAATATTTTTCTTAAAAAACTCAGATAAGTAGATCCTTAATTGTAATTAATATAAAATTGAAATGTATAGTTATTAGAAAATATAAATAAAGATATATTTAACGTTAAAATCACTTAAGGGTAATTAAGAAAATAAAAATTAAAAGCAATTATGAGGGAGTGTAAATAGATAAAAGGAAGTGTCAATAATCTCATCTCATAAGGTACACTCAAAACAAAGATAGTGGACTAAAAAGCAAATAAATGCATCTTAAACAAAGTTGGTGAGCACAATTTTATTTAGTGTGTATAAATATAAAAGGTGTGTTTGGTTTCAAATTTGCAAATTTGTTTTGGATAAAGTTAATTTTGCTAACTTGATAATTGACCAAAAGTGATTAAAGCAAAATAATTTATGTTTAGATACTTTTACTTAAAGTAATTTTGATTGAATTAATATTGCTTGAGGACTGGCATTGAATTTTAACTATAGAGACCACAATGTATGAATTAGTTGACAATATGTAAGTATCATGCATTAGGACTGGACTTATGCCAGCTGTATTTTTTTTTTTTTTTAACGTTCAAATCACCGGTTTCTTGATTTGAACATATTAGTTTATTATAAAGATTTTTTTTTTGCATTAATTTTTTTTCATTCGCAAAACCCATATTGTCGAATCACTATAAAACTAGAGATAATGCCCCATGTATTGCTTGTGTTTGTTAATCTTTTTATAATTACTTTATAAGAATATTTTTATAAAGAAAAGATATAGTAGTAATTAAAATTTAGATATTGAAAGAGTATATTGAATATGTTTTCTTTAATTGTTCTACCTAATAAAATGGATAAAAGATAATTACATTGAGGGCATTCATGGAACATTTTATTGTAGACAATATTTTAGTATAGTCAATATGGGCTTGTTTGGAATTATTTTTATTTTAATGTTTTCCAAAACAATTTTTAGAAACAAATTTAAATTCAATTTTAAAAAATAGGAGAACAAGAAAATCTGTTTGACTAATTGTTTTTAAAAGTAAGTTTTAAAAGTACGAAAACAAAAACTTGTTTGGCAAACCCTTTATGCCCTCTTCCTTCATGTTCTGCGAGCAAACACTTTGAGCTCTCTTCCTTCATATTTCGCCCTTCAATAGTAGAAGAAGCACCTTTCAAAGAAATGTGGACCAAAAAAAAGCACCTTTCAAATTACTGCTAGCTCTAAAATTTCCAGCGCACATCCTGAAACCTGAATCCAAATAGCATCTACAAGCAGCTACATACCTTCAAACATCAAAACCAGTATCAATCTTTACAAAAGGCCGCAACCAAGCCTCCATCCTCAGGAAAGATGAACGCAAAACACCCCAATCTTCCATATTACCCCCATTACAGCAACTGAGGTTCCACATTGATTGGATTCACATTTTCTAAGACTCAACACCAAATGAAGTACCCAACATTTAAACAGAACACCAAAATTCATCATTGAACTATTATAATATAATCACCCCTAAAGACAAGAAAAACGACCAGTAAACCATGTGGGCACCTTTGCTAAGGCAAGTGATTTGAAATTTTAAGGATTTGGGCTGTAAAGGGGAGTATCCCGCGATTCTATTTTGGAAACCAAAAGAGTTAAGAGCTTGTATAAAAGAAAAAAAGCATCGTGCGTCAGTGTGAGTATCGGAGGGAGCACTAAATCAATAAATCATCATATTTATCACTCATGCCACCATGTTTTCAATCGGATCTCAAAACAAAAAAACCAAAACATCTTTTAGCTGTTTTCAATTTTTTATTTTTAAAATACGAAATCTGTTTTTTTATTGTAAAATCAAACCAAAAAAATAGCCATCCAAACAAGTTTTTCTTTTTTTTTTTTAATTTTTAAAAATCAAAAACATTTTTTTAATGCAATTGTCAAACAGGCCCATTTTTCTTATTCATTATCACAGTAATATACAGCATACGATATCTATCCATTAAATGTTCACAAAATATCTTCTTGAAGAACCGCCAAGCACTATCAATTTTACATGATGACATTTATCTCAAGCACAAATAAGTAAATAAATAATAACACAAAGAATAGACTTGTAATTGTAACACACTTGTAATTGTAACGCATGATGAATTTTTCTCTTCCTGTCCCTGCACGGCGAATTGACTTGGGACTAATCTTCAGACTCGGTTGCACAGCAATCGGGTGATAATCATCTTCTAAAGAGTTGAAAAACTCGGCCATTTTTTCTGAGACGGATTTCAGGCTTTGATCCAGAGATTTTTCATCTCCACCATAGTCATCATCCCCTTCAAAGATCAAATGAATCCCCGAATTTTTCAGCTCCAACCTCTTGTCAACCGGAGGGTTTTTCTTGGTCACACATAAGGTGCCACCATCTCTCAAAAAATAGACCAATGGATGAAAATCTGCAAAGCGACACAAGTGTATGTGTTCTTGGTTCGTCTTTGGCACCCCACGTATGTTTAATGCAGTACTATACACTGGTTTGCCCGATTTGAGAACATGTGCCAAAACATCAACCACACCAGGCATATAATAATGCATCATACTATTACTAGGTATATCATGGTTGATAGAAAGGACAACACATATAACAACACCTTTTAGCTCACGGTTCTTCTGCTTGGTAAAGTTCACAGTTTGTCCTGAAAACCATTGTGGAACTGTGCTTCCTGGCATACTCAAGTTCCTTAAATTTCTTAACGCAACCTGTCATAAAAATTCTCATCGTCAGTCATAAAACAATTCACAACATGTCACACAATTTACGCATTCATATTTATGGTTCGAGATAGGTAATTTAAAGAGAACAATGGGAAACAGACCTTTGAAAATCTTCTCTTTACTTGAGGGAAGCATGCAATGCAGCCACTTAGGTACAACCTTCTCAAGGACTTCAAGCATTCAAGGCCTGGAATGTCCACCACTTTTGCGCAGTTTGTGAGGTCCAGCTCCTGTAAGCTCTCTAAGTTTGTAAGTTCAGACACACTTTCCAAAGAGGTGCAGTTTTCAGCATTCAACTCTATCAAGCTCGAAGGAAGTGAAGGGAGAGATGTCAGCTCACTGCAATCCCGCAGGGAGAGCTTTTTGAGAATTGACAGGCCCTTCAAGCTAGAAGGAAGGCTGTGAAAATTATTTTGAGACAAATCCAATGTCTCTAATGATGACAGTTTCTCAAAATCATTGGGAATTTTCCCTGACATTCTCCAAGCACGCGCATCCAATACATTTAGCAAAGTCAGATCATAGAAAGAAGTTGGGAATTGAAAAGAATGAGCAATTTCTGCCTCTGCAGACAAGCTATTATCATTTGCAATCAAATGTGGCCTATTTGCCATTTGCAGTGTCATCAAGCTTGATAGTAAACCAAATGTTTCAGGTAAATCCGTGAGAGCCGTTTCCTCCATCATCAAATGATGCAATTCCTTCAACTTTCCTATAGACGTCGGGAGCTGTCTGAGCATTCTGCATTTGTTCAAATTTAAAGTGACAAGATTTTCCAACAAGCCAATTGACTCTGGCAGTTCCTCTATATTTGCATTGCGTATGTCTAAAGTAGTCAGTGCTGCTAGGCTGCCAATAGATTCTGGTAATGATTTAAGATGACTGCAATTCCTCATTTCAAGTTTTCTTAGTATTGTCATAGCGCCAATCTGATCTGGTAAATTTGCAATCGCTGTACCATCTAACTGAAGCTCAACTACTGAAGCCAAGCCATTAATTGAATCAGGCAATTCACTGAGAAACTTGCATTGTCCAGCTGATAGCTCCTTCAAAAATGATAATGAACCAATAGAAGAAGGGAGTTCTCTGATTGCACTACGATTAACTGAAAGTCTTGTCAATGATAAGAGATTGCCAATAGATTCGGGAATTGCAGTGAGAGATTGACACCACATCAAACTGAGTATCTCAAGTCCTGCCAGGGATCCAACAGAATTAGGTAGTTCTTCTAATGCAGACTGATCAAGGGAGAGTTCTTGCAGAGAAGTCAAGTTTCCAATACAATTGGGAAGCCTTTTCAAATTTTGGCAACCATCTAGAATAAGCTTCTCAAGTTTCTCCAGGCTAAAGATTGACTCAGG
This sequence comes from Pterocarpus macrocarpus, assembly GCA_031439585.1. Lineage (NCBI taxonomy): Eukaryota > Viridiplantae > Streptophyta > Magnoliopsida > Fabales > Fabaceae > Pterocarpus > Pterocarpus macrocarpus. The sequence goes on along the minus strand of CM062520.1, from coordinate 59,365,285 downwards.
TAGCTGTGCAATGGCAGTGTTATCAGCAAGTAGTTTTTTCAATGACTTCATGTGGCCTATGTTTGCTGGCAAAGCTCTCAATTTTGAGCAGCCAGAGAGCATCAGGTTCTCAAGATTTTTCAGCCCGGAGACATCCTTAGGTAGTTCCTCAAGGTTTGAACAATGGCTCAAATTCAAGTCATGTAATGCATTCAGACTCCCAGTTGACTCATGAATACTTGTTAGAGCAGTGCATCTCTCAAGAACAACCTTGTCTAAACTGGCACACCCAGATAAGTCAGGAATAGAAGTTAGATGATTACAATGGGAGAGTTTCAGGACCTTCAAATTCTCTGGGACCTGCTAGAGAATGTTTATTTAAGTGTATGATATCAAAGAGTTAAGTCTTGTAGCTTTCTGCTTTCTATTGTGGCTTTTAATACGTGTACTAGAATAAATATTAAAGAATATAAATTCTTAGAAGTTCTTCCAGCAAAAAAGAAAAAAAAAAATGTAACTGCTCTGTACTATTGGATACCCAACACCTCAGTTTTTACATTAAAAATATAGTTAAAGAAATAATTTACAAACCTGAAGTGTTAGATATTGAATAGTATAAAACACTCACTTTTTCTTAATATGGGAGCATATAAGAATTTTCCATTAAAGAATATGATTCTAACATTCATATCATAAATAACTGATACACACAAAATTTGATACATATATTATATTACCTTGTTCCTTCTCCAGCCCCACAAGCTTTCAATACTGCTCTGCGAGAGATCAAGGACAGTGAATTTCTGAGACCAAAAGTCAGAAGGCAGGATTTTGAAAGGACATCCTTGCCATTGTAGCCACTTCATTTCAGCGGGAAGAAATTTAAACTTCCCTTCTAGTCTCAAATAATTGATCTGAAGTAGTCTCAGGTTCATCATTGAGTCAAATGATTTTGTGTGAAGTGTAACCTCTTTTTCTCTCTCGACTATGCTTGGCTTTATAAAAGCTAATGCGTTTGTCACGATGGGCATCCATTGAAGGTTGTGCCCAGAAATTGCTTTAGCCTCTGCATCATTAATAAAATATTTTCTGTGGAAATCGAGGGTGATCCCTTCGGTAAATCTCGTTCCCTATTGACAATTACATAGATTTCATTAAGATATCGGTCCAGTCTATAAGTAGGATGTCATGTCAATTACCTAAGTTGCTAATATATTTCTACCTAGGCACATCATTGTTTTTTTTTCTTTTTTTTTTTGCTTTTCATGTAGTATGAGTCCAGTACAGATTAATATGAGCATATTATACAAGAAACAATTAACAAAAATAAAATAAAATAAGTACTATACATTATTTCTCGTCAAAAAAATTAATATACATTATTCAAGTTCTTTGCAAAATGTGTTAGCCCTTTTTATTTTATTACTTGGTTTCTCGTAACCTCATGTATAATTTTATCAAGCCCCTTTGTCTACAGACACATTTTTGCATGCTTGAAGCTCACGTTATAGAGATTCTTTCTTTTCGAGTGTTGAGCTCAAACTCAATTGTTACTTAAACTACTTCCAAGAAAATATATATTAGATTTTCCCTAAATCTGAATGTTTATCTATGTACATAAATTAAGATTTTTTTATGCACTATCAGTATAAAAATATTTTATATAAATATCCAATTATGTATTATTACATAAATAAAAAAAATATTTGACTCTTATACCCACTACTTAAAAAATCTAACATAATATATGATTGGATAACCGACAATATATCAAAATTAATTTCATAAATTAAATGAGAACACATTATACTTAATTATTATTTGACACATAAAATTAAGTTTTATATCTGCACCCATAAATAAGTTTTTCGGATAGCTAATTATTGGCATGGCATAAGAATTTTTCTAAACGAGTAGTTAAGATTTTGATGTGAATGTATTTTTTGATCATGAAATTAATTTTAATATATTATCAATATAAAATATTTTATACTATCAATCAAACATATATCATCATATATATGACTTCAGAAGTAGTTAATGTAAGAGTCAAACATTTTTAATAATATGATAATATATGATTGAATGTATGTAAAAATCTTACATTAAAAGTGTATCAAAATCAAATCCTTCTTTTTTTAGATATAAAGTTTTAGATCTTTAATTTCTTTTGAAAAAGAAGGTTAAAACTAATTTTTGGTCCCTATACATGTTGTGGATTTTGGTTTTAGTCCCTACACTAAAATTTTTTTGGTTTAAGTCCCTATACATTTAAAAAATTTTGGTTTAGGTCCCAATAGTAATACTGAGTTAATCCATATTATTAGAAAATTAATATATAGTATTAGTTGCTGCTAAAATGGCTAATGGGAGCTAACATCAGATATAGTAAAATTTGGATGAGGTCGTTTTGGTTTTAAAAAATGTCGTTTTGATACTGTTTTGATTACTTTTCTCTTTTTTAAAAAAGACCGTTCTAGGCTTTAGAAAAATGCCTAAAAGAGGTCGTTTTAAGACTATATTAACAATACACCATATCTATGTCAGATTCCGATAGCCACATTAGCAAAAACTAACACCGTCTAGCAATTTTTTAATGGTAGGGACTAATTCCTTAATAGAGTACCAATGTAGAGATCTCAACCAAAATTTTTTAAATATAAGGACTAAACTAAAATTGGGACACGATAGGGATCAAAAACTAGTTTTAGCCAAAAAAGAATATAAAAGCATGAAAATTTTGCATTTCTTTGTTTTCACGAAGAAAATGTTAAAAAAAGTTTGGGTGTAAAAAATGGATTTAACTTGTATGCAATGTCAGTATAAACAATTTTTACATTGTTATCCAATAATATATTCCTACATCAAGAAATATGGTTAAGTTTCACATCTATTATTTGAATGGTCATGCAAATGGAAGGATATAATTAGTTGACTATGCAAAAATCTTTTACATTATCAATGCATACAAATTAAACTAGTAAAAATTATAAAAGTATGCAAATAGAAATATTACAACAGAACATTTTCAAATGTTATTAAAATACATAAAAATATTGTTAAAACTCTTTAATAATATAGCCTATATACAACATTTATAAAATGTTACTCGAAAGTTTTAACAACATATTTTCTTTTTTTTTTTTCTGTGTGTGCACCCTACAGTATTTATTAATTAGTTTTTTACTTTTCCACTATATATATATATATATATAGACTTGGCTTCTAAATAGAATCATCTCCTCATCTCCTGTTATGTGTAGTTTCCATAATCCTAGAAGAATTCCTTCTTGAAAGATTAACGCTTCCTTATTGTAAATTTAACGCAAAATTGACAATTTAATTGATGTATTGTAAGTGTAAAAATTTTTACAAAATTATTCAATCATATTTGGTTACATTAGTAAAAATGTTTGACTGTTATAACTATCATTTCATAAGTCAAATATTTATTAGTATATAATTAGATGGCAATATAAAATTGTATATAATGATAATGTATTAAAATTAATCTCGAAAGTTAATCAATAAGCTGACATAAATTTGATGACCTAGCTACATTAAGATTTCCCATTCTCAATAACTACTTCCTCTTTGTGAGAAGTCCATTAAGCACTTCAACTTTAAAACTTAGTAGGAACTTCAACTTTGTTTGATTGCCAATTAAGGCCTTAAATTAAATAAAAAATATTTTATTAATACTTATAAATTAAGAAAAGTAGAAATCTAGGACATATGTGTTATATGCTTTGTCATATCATAACTTATTTTTTATTTATTAAGTTAGATAATTTTTTCACCATTTTATTAATAAAAATACATAAGTAGTGAGATCCTTAATTGAAAATAATAAAAGTTTAGTTTCTTAATTAATTTATAAGACAAAAAGTTTACACCCTCAATCTATACTTCACTCCCCTCTTTTTTTAGCCACGAAAAAAGTGTAATTTTTTTGGTGTAATTTTTTTTTTGGTAATAGTATAAAAGACTTTAGAGAAGGATTATAATTCACATATTTTATAAGACATGCACATTAATTTTCATTATTTTCCACATTAATTTTCTGCATAGTTTAATTGTGTAAATTTCAGTTTTTCACAAAAGATAAAGTGATCTTTTCTAAATATAAAAAAATGACAAGAATATTACTCTTTTGTCATTGGAAAAATTATTACCCTAACAGCTCAGTTTTAACACCTCCACCCAATATTTCCCTGAATCCCTGCATAAAAGAAGGCAGAAAATTGCTTTTCCTTCTCTCCTGCCCTTTTTCATAAAAATGTGTAAGAAGAATTTGGTGTAAAAAAAGTAAGTGTAAAATAACGTTTTTTTGCCCCTTCCGGGCGGCCGGGGGCACCGGTGGGGCGGGGGAGTCATAATAGTTACACAAAAATTTAAATAACACAAATTATATACAGAGTATGAAAGTTGTTGGTATGATGATTAAAGTAAAGTAAATGATTAACGTAAGATTGAGTATAATATGTCACGACTTTTCATATATATGTACCATTACCATAACACATATGTCGTCTACCTATAGCTCATACCTTGTTCCCCCGCAGAACAGCCAATATATCAGCACGGTTCCACAATCTGCTACGCATTCCGGGATCAGCAAGGCTTTCATCTATAACAATTTGTCTTCCCATGTCTTTAATTTGATCATGCATCATCACCGTATTGTCCTCAGCGATTTTAATCAAGCTTCTTGCCGTGAGTACAGTGACTGTTACCTCTGCACTGAAACCACAACCCCTCTCCACATCTATTACATCATCTCTCTTCATTTCCATTTGGACCAACAAACAAGCAATGTCTAGGAATATGGTCTTCTCTTCTTGGTCCAACCCATCATAGCTTATCTTGAGCACATCTTGAAGGTGTTGGGGGCGAATGCGTTTAAGCTTTTCAAGTGCATCAACCCATTCCTCTACCCTTCTCTTATCAAACAGGAAAGAACCAAACACTTCCAAAGCCAAAGGTAGTCTTCCTGTTAGCTTCACAATTTGCTCTGATAGGCCATGAAATTCATCTATGGGATTCTTTCTTCTAAAAGCATGGTAACTGAATAGTTGCAAGGCTTCATCTGAACCCAACTCTTTAACCTCATAGAGCAAATCAGCATTATTATTGTCAAGCAAAACTTGTCTATCCCTTGTGGTGATGACTACACGGCTTCCTTCATAAAACCATTCCCTTTTGCCAAGTAGAGAATCAAGCTGTTTCGCATCATCAACATCATCTAAGACTATTAGTACTCGGTTTTCTAAAACTATCCTTTTGATTGAAGCAATACCAGCATTGACATCATTGACGTGAAATGCTTTGGATCCATCAATTAGATCACCAATGATCCTTTTCTGAAGAGAAACCAACCCATCATCTTTTGATGAAGCTTCTCTGACATTTGAAATGAAGGTGCGGTGCTCAAAATGAGCAACAAGTTTGTTGAAGAGAGTCTTTGCAAGGGTTGTTTTACCAACTCCACCCATACCATATAACCCCAAAACTCGGAAACCATTGGATTTGACCTCTAACAATTTGGCCAACTCTTCAACACGGTGATCAAGCCCTACTGTAAACTGAGCCACACCTAGCGGAGTGTTACTCAATTCTCTTAAAACCTTTGCCACCAAGAGTCTAATCAGAGTAGCTTGGTCTTCAGCACTGTTACAAAGGGGAACACGTCAGTGGTGAGTAACACAGAGCAAACAAGATGATGAAATTAGAAAAGAAGGGGAAAAAAAGGGGTAACAAGCTAATTTAAAACTAGCCTTGGTATTCTGTATCTTGAGTTCAAAATGTAAAAAATATGGAACTTAACATCAACAGTCTCATTTCCAAGTGTTTGTGGGTAACTAATACCTAAGTCTTGCCAATGTTCTAATTAACATGGATTAGATACCAGTTGTTGAGGGGTTACGGAGCCAAAAGCTGCAGAGTTCTCCGTGCAAAAATGACTCTGAAGTTCAAATTATTTTTTAATCTAAGCCACCCACATGTATAGTCTCATAACCTGTACTGATCTAGTTTAAACCAATTCACCATTGGAAAGTAAATATCTTTTAATACTAATTTTTTCCATTCATATAATTTGAAATGGATGTATTTTAGCAATTAGTCACTTTAAATAAGATATCTAGGTTGAGTCTTATTTAAAAAAACACACAAAAAGGAAAATTATAGCTGTGAGAGCTTTACTTTCATTCTAGATTAATTTGATTTAAGTTAAATTAGTTATAATCTAATAGACTCTAAATGTTGGTGATTTAGAAGTAAATAAATAAACAAATAAAACTTCATCGGTCACAAATTTTCAGCAAACGAAGATTATCCAAAAAAATAAAAAAAATAAAAAAAGAAAGAAAAACCACCTGCTTTGATCATGAAGAAGTAAACCAGCGCGGTTGCCCACTTTCCGCATAGCTTCCCTCCACCTCAAAACCTTAACTTCGTCAAACTTCTCTTCTTTGATCTTGAAAGCTTCTTCGAAAGGACCCTTCTGTTTTCGAACATGGGAAGGGTCGACACCATAGAAAACAGGGAGAATGAGCCTGTCACAGTCGCAGATCTTGGCCAGTTCGTCAAGGCACCAACGAGAAGATGCATAGTTAGGTGAGAGAACAATAATAGATGCGGCAGAGTCATCAATGGCTTCAAGCAGAGTGGGAGCAATTTCGTCGCCACGGTCCAAACCATCGTCGTCACGAAAGACCCGAACGCCGCGCGAGTGGAGGGCGTTGTAGAGCGGTTCGATGAAGGGTTTGCGTGTGTCTGCTCCCCTGAAACTCAGGAACACGTCCCAACGGAGCCTGAAAGCTCCTGGGGTTGATAAAATCTCTGTGGACATGTTTGCTCCGTACGTTGTGTCAAGAAACCTTAGTCTGACGAATCATATCATGAAACACAAGACAAGGAAGACGGACGTGAGGACAAAGAAATTTGATCAACATATATCGGAAAGCACTTTGAAGAATAGACTTGAGAAGTAAAGTCAATCAAATGAAAAATATTATAGCTGCTTATTTTATGGTTCCTTATAAATACATAATAAAAAATATATATAAAAATTTGATTGTTGGAAAAAAGAATTGGTCAACCTATTTTTTTTTTCTGCTTATGCGTTTAAAGTGAGTTGATAAAATAAATATAAATAATATTATTCATTAAAAATAGAATGATATTATTTGAATAATAAAAATGGACATATTGAAAAGATAAAATAAAAAAAGATAAAATTTTAAGGAAACAAAATCATAGTATAACTCATAGTATACTTATAAATGTATCTAAAGAAAGGATAAATAACATTTTTATTTAGAGTATATGGTAGAAATAAAATTCTTTAACTAATATTTTGTTGATTTAAATGATTTAATATTTATTTTTCTTAAATAAAATTTTCAATTTAAATTTTATATAAAAAAATTAAAAAAGATTTACCGCTTAAAAGATTGATTGGCTCAAATAAAATTAATCAAAATTTAATAAATTTTTAAATATTGATGATTTATATCAACAAATAAAAAAAACTCTTTATGGATACTTTACTTTTGAACCACCTTATCCTTTCTTCCTTTTTGAAGAGTTATCCTTTCTTTTTTAACTGCACGAGATTCCAGGAAAAGAGTAACTAAGACTGGTGGTACAAACTTGTTGAGCACAAGTTCCTCACCAATTGATTATTCCTAGTGGTTTTGTGAGATATTCTTTGAGTATTGCGAGCGGTTGTTTTTTGAGATATTCTTTGAGTATTTCGAGTGATTTTGTGAGATATTTTTTGATTATTTCGAGTGGTTGTGAGATATTATTTCGCTTCTTTCTCTTTCTTTAACAATAGTATCAAAGATAAAATATTATGTCTATGTTAGGCCTCTTAGATAGCCTTTTCCTGTGTACGTTTTTCCCTCAAGAAAATATAAGCCTTGTCGCTTAGGAATTAAATGTACAACTTTGGGTACACTCGGCTAATGTAACTAAAAATATAAGTCTTTCCCTTTTTTCAAGTTGCATCTAAATTGGCAATGCCATCTTTAATTTCTAAGTGAATTATTGAAGTTTTTACTTTTTATCATGTTAATGTACTTCAAACAATTATAAGCATTTGACTACTCTTATCTTATGTATCTTTATTTTTAATAAATATTTATATTTATATTTTACAATTTGTACAGTAACTCATTTATTGAATTATAAATCTAAGTTGTACCAGCATGATTTTTACATGGTTTTATTTTGTTTGTTTGGATTTTTCATTTAATTACTCGAGTCACTGTCAAACTACTGATCTAATGATTTAATTTCTAATCTGAATTATTAAAAAAATGATAGTTGTAAATAACATATGTGGTCTTTTTTTTTTTTGGTAATCCAAAATTAATAGAGTAGAGAAGTTGCCACTTGCTCTTAGAGTTGATTAAAATAAAACATCTTGAAAAAAGTCTTATATCGCCTAGGATTGTAAGGGAAGAGGAAGGCCAAAGTTATATATATAGATCTAAATACTTTGTTTCAATTCATACCAGTAAAATATATTTTAAACTTGTATCTGACTTTCTTCTTTTTTGTACTCGTCTTAGAGTATTGTGAGGTATAAATCAAATATTTACTTTAGAAAGTGTGGATGTATTAGCGCATGGAATATTTGAGAAAAAAGTTTGTGTTATAAAAATTTCCATATAGTATTATTCTTTGGTTGTTTTTAGAAAACGGCCGTGATTTTTCTCTAATTTTAAAGTTTTCTATATTAATTCTTATATTGTGATTATATCCACACTATATTTTATTTCTGTATTTTTATTTTTAGGAAAGTTCTAATAGAAAAATGGCGTTTTTCCACACACTTGCCACATTCAATGCCGAGGACACATAGCAATTGTTGTGGATAGCTACTAATAAAATAGAACTTCAGACTGTTCAAAAAACGTAATTGAAGGGTTTAAGACTTTGCACTTACCGGGTTGAACGGATGATGGGAACCATCCTCAACTACGGTTGTGATCTCCGGTTGTACAATATCTTAGACATTTACAAATACACAACTAGATCCAGACAGGTTTTAGAAGATTCATGTTTTACGTGTATTGAGAACTGATGCCAACATGCGATTGAGAGAGATGGCTGCTACGGGCTTTTGTTGGGCAGCGGAAGCTAGCGCAAGAAATACAACAACTTGCGTTCGAGGCATAGCCTTTAAATTAAACACCGACTTGCGGTTTACATTTATTTTGCAATTGTACGTGGTGGACTGGTGGTCGGAGAAGGGTGAGACAGGAAAAATGTGGGAGCGGAGATGGGGTTGTCAGAAGAGCTATTTTTGTAATTTCGTGAGCTTGATGGAGTTCACGGTGGATGGTGAATTTTTGGCCTTCCCCATCTTAACCAGCACCTAATATTGTCAACTTATTAATACATGGTGTTTTCTAAAATTTGTATCCATAGTCCATCTTTCAATGACATTGATTAGGTCAATACCTGGAGTACGGTAAATAAGAGCTTAAGTCTCAACAATAATTGGTTGGGCTATATTTCTTGAAAATCTTTCAATGACATTTGTCATTATCCAATTTTTGATTGAGTGAATTTAATCAATTGTGTCGAATATTAGAAGATATAAAAAAATAAAATAAAATCAAATAACTCATTCATTTTGTGGTTTTCTATTTTCATTATGAACATCGTGTTTCTGTCATAATTAAAAAAAAAATGGCATCATCATTTTGTATTTGCATTGCATAATTTGAGTAATATTCAAATTTGAGTGTTGATCATTTTTTTGAATTAAGTAACTTCTTTACATGGTTTCGTTATTCTTTTCTTGCTTTCCTTTTAGGATGTATAAAATTTTTTTATCAAAAATATAACAATAAAAAAGGAAATTTTTTTCAAAAAAAAAGAGCAATCCAATCTGTTTTGTCTAGTTTCATATCTTCTGTTAAAAAATAAGAAGAAAGACAAACGTTTTTTTTCTATTATTGAAAAAAAAGAAAGCAAACAACAAAAGTGCAGAACAAGGTAGTGGTTGCACATGCTTCCTTCCAAGGTCAGAGGGAACATTTCAGCAAGAGCAAAACACTGGTAATGGAGGCAAAAGCTGAAATGTCTCCCATGACAGCTATTATACATCAGCTTTTGAAAGCCAAAGGTTACAAAAAATTAAATAAAGCAAAGAGTAACAGAGCCAGAATGTGTATATAAGAAAGGAGAAGAGCACAACAATAAGGGGATATGGAGCCATTTTCACCCCATACCCATATTCCTCATTACTATCTTCATCGTTCTCAAGCTTAAAACAATGCATCCTCACAAACCTCCATAGGCCTCATAGCCAAGTCCTCAACATTCCCATCCCCCTCTACCCATATTTTTCATTTTGAACTTCATCTTTCTAAGATCCATAATCCTCACATTTCCATCCCTTTTTAAGTCAAAACAAGAACACATAGCTCAAAACAAAAAACTTCATCACCCGAACGAAACTCAAAATACCTAGCAAATAAAGCTTCAACCACAAACCCCAACCCCTAGCATCACCATCATCAAATCAAAACCCCAACCAAAAACACCCCATCAATCAATACAATCGGCATTCAACCACCAAATAATTTGTACAATCAATTAACCATGTTAATATGAATATATTAGGGGTGTTGCAAAATTAAGTTTTTATCTTTTCCTATGTATAATAAAATCTTGAATCCAAAATTTCTTTTTATAAAAGACTATTATTCCAAAATAAAAGGATTTTCCAATTTTTCTTAAAAAAAGAACGGTAGCGACTCCATTTGGACCATTGATTTTATTTTTTTCTCTTTTGTCATTGTCTCGTCGCAATCCCAATTACTACAATATTGTTTGGTTCAATATTTGGAATATAACTAAGAGATCAACAATATCTGATTAGCGCTATGGTTCTTGAAAGTGATGTAAAAGAATGCTACCAAGAAATAGGTTACAAATATAACATATTATTAAAATTTTGCTAACTAGTGTCCTTACGGGATGTTTGTTTTAAGGTATGTAAAATTATTTCCAAGAATAATCACTTGAGAATGATATATTCGTATATATTTTAAGTTTTTAAAAAATATCCCTATGTACTAATCATTCTCATGAAAGTATTATTCTCATATTTTAATAGCTTTTGCTCTCGTTATAGGGGTTCAAAATGAAATATTCTCATGATATGGGAATTAAAATTATTAAACAAAAATATTAAAATATCACTCAATTAATAATAATAATAATAATTAATAATACAATTAATTATGTTAAGGATATTTTGAAATTTGTTATATGTATTCATAAGAATATGTATTATAAACCAAACAAGTTTTAAATTTATTTTCAAGAATCATGATATATATACCTAGAAATTTTTAATACTAAATAAATAAATTTTAAAAAATATCCAAGAATGACATTTCTATATGTAACATTTTTATGAGTATGATTCCTAAGAATGTAATTCCAAATCTTAAAACAAATATCCCTTTAGGATTTAGAGTTTAAGGAATCAAGAAACAAAAAATTTGAAAACTTTCAATGCATTAAATATATTGAAAATTTAAAAATGTTATCTTTTTAACGAAAATTTTTCTTTCTTGATTTCTTAACTAATACCTTTAGCACAATAGTTAGATAAGCTCATATTGTTATTATTATAACGTAAATGCATACATCAAATTGGTGGTTACTCTGGTGAAGATGGTTAAAAAATCTTTACATAAAAATTCTAGATGTAACTAGTAGTTATGTGACATGTGGACATGGTAGACCCCTGTTGAAGTTTAACTTGTGAATTATAGGAAAGAAGGAGTTAATTATATTGGTTAGTATTAACACTAAACACCAAATAAATATGAGTAAATAGAAAATGGAAAGTTCATAGATGAAAAATTGGGGTTCTTCTTCGCCGTTAACTTGAAGGGGTCCGTCTGAACTATTGAATGGCGATGCTGTGGTGGTTGGCTGCTATGCTTCACTCGATGAAGTCCCTAGCCTTGGTCCGATGCTGCCTCCTCCTCCTTATGGCGACCTCCGACAGGTTGTGCCCATCGCCGTGTATACCAGTACCACGACAACGGACAAGCTCTCGTGCTTGCACAGTAGGTGATCCTCCTACAAGCCCAACCCACCCCTCTCCGTCTCCTTATCATCTCTATCATCACCATAACACTTTGTCCCACGACCCCACCTCCATCGTCACCGTTGTCGCCATCTATTGCCACTGCCACCATCCCGTATCATTTCTTGCTGTCATTAGCTTGATTTGTAATTGTTCCATAAGATAGTTTTAGTATACACTTGAGCTTGTACGTCTTGCTGGGATTTGTACTTAACTTTTACTTTTCTATTCTAGAGGTTGTTGTGTGGTTGCTTTCATATGCAAGCCTAATCTGATCCACTTTTAGTATATCAGCGAATTGTGTTGAAATTTTACTTTGTTTTTTAGCTCTTCAACTCAGAGAGCTCAAGGATGAACAATGAACATTGGAGTTCAAATAACAATGGAAGTTCTTCTTCCACATAGGAACACCTACATCCACCGTGTGCCCTTTTCTCCTTTTTGAACCCACTCCTTAGGTCCACTCAAATTCAACCCCAACTCTCGCTCCCTCATGTCTCTCTTGTTATTACCTATATTTTATGGCTAATGTCTTTATGTTTCCTATGTTTCCATTCCAATGTTATGTTTGCATATTTTGGAATTGTGAGTTGTTTTATTTTACCAAAATGTAAATATTGAATTTTGTAGAATGAGAGTAAGGGGTGGAAGATGAGATAGAGATAGAGATAGCGGTGCTATTGAAGGGGCGCCGGGATCAGGGGGCTAGGGCGGTTGTGGCACAGCAAGGACATGGTGGTGGTGGGGTTGAGGTTAGAGTGACAGGGGAAGAAATATTTAAGAGTGAAAAAGGAAAGAAATTAAATTCAATGTGTAATTAAGATATGCGAAATGCTGTTTAGTACGAACCATTTTTCGTGCAGTGCCACACGAATGAGATATCATCCGACTTGGCATCCAAAGTGGAGGAAATAAATCGGCTCTCTCAATTTTTTTTAAAAAAAAAAATAAAAAGAAAAAAAAAGAGGGGGAGGGAAAGGAAAAAGCTTTATTACTCTAACTCCATCTAATCTCTCCATCTAACCCTCACCAGAGTAAAACAAGTTGTCGCTGTTGGGAAGGCCATCTGATAAGGTCCTCGTCGCCGTGGGTACCACCACATTTAGGCCCTCCTTCCTGAAACCGCCGCCGTGGCCAAGGAGGACAATAGGTCCATTCATGTGGTGGGATATTCGTATATCCAAGACCTGGAAGATATTCTCAATGTGGTGGGAAACTCATTTGTTAGTGCTCAACTGCCGTGAAATCGATATATATAACAACGAGATTCTTGTATTTGAGAAGCTTGACCATTACTACTGCAGCATAAATGAGAAACTCCAACTCCTCCAATTATATTATTTCTTTCTTTGTTTACCATACCCAAATTCCTTCATTTACATGTTGACCATACATTCTTTTTCTTTTTGCACACCAGGTATTGGACGAAATGACAATGTTTGGCTTTGAGCTTGGGCTGCTGAAGAAAGCTTGCGAATTTAACAAACACCTTTCTCAGTCAATCTTTGCTTGTACTTTGATGGATATTGTTTTTGAATAATTTAACAATAGTTTTTTTGAATCTTGTGTTGAAATAGGCTTAAGAGGATTACAAAAGAAAATTGGAAGTCCCTTTTCTTTGTGATTGTTTGGTTTATTTAGTTGGCGTAATAGAAATAGAGCGATTTTTAAACAAAACTAAAGCGGACTAGAATAGCTCTAGTAAAGTAAAATTGGAGCTTGTGGTTCTTTGGTCACATTGCGAAACATGTTATTTTCTATATATTTCATGATAGAAAATGGTGAGATGGTCCAGAATTGGTATTGAAGGTGTTTAAGGCAATGTTATGAGAAAACAAAGCAGCAACTTGGGTCAAAATAATTCTAGTATCATATATGCAGGAAGAATTAGCACAATTGAGATTGGTGGTGCAACATGTTCTCCCCTGCTGGTGACAATGTTTTTGTGTTAAAGTCCATTTAATTATTTTCTGAATCTGGAGCAACTCCTCTGCCATGCTATTTTTCTTTCTCAGGCAAAAATTAGTCATCTTAATAAATTTCTTTGCTTGAGCTTATAATAATTTATACTTGAGGAATTTACAAGGTTTCTAGCTGTTACAAGTACACTTGCAGAAAATGATGATCACAAGGACCAATTTCTCATTGTGATGAAACCATAATGTGCTATTTGAAAACCAAGTTACCACTACAGTCCAGGAACTACAGAACTCACAAAGGTCTTCAACAAAATACTCAAGCTTTGCCACTAGGAACACAAATGTTTATTATGTAATAAAGCTTAAAGTGCTTTAGGAATAGTTCCAGGGTGTCATTGTACTTACACTAGAATTAAGAGCCTATATCATGCTCAAAATGTTATTGTATTTACATTAACATTATATTTGAAAGCTTAATATATTGATAATACTTTTTGTGCAGTTCAAGTCTCAATCTATTTAATAATGAAAAGTGCAATTTTCTTTTAATAGCAACATGTTAATGAAAAAAATAAAAAAGAAATATAATTCAAATATATCTTTGGCAAACAAGATCGTTCCAAATTAAAAAAAGAAAAAAAAGGGTAAAACAAAATAAAGCCTACTAGATAAAAGCTATTCTACTCTTGCGACAACACCAACATCAGTAGAATTTGCAAGTATACAATGACATTGACTTGCATCTCTTTAAGCTGTGATTGATTCATATCCTTACAACGATGGCTGATCATTCACGTTTTTAAGCTGTGAGATATCATTTAGCTCTTTAATCATTGGTTGATTGTTGATCAGGTGTTGTGCCTACAAAACAAAATAAATAAATTGGTGATCCTTTACTTAAAGTTAAAATCATCAAATTATCACAACATAAAGGACCAATACCTGTAGAAGCTCAGAACATGTGATGTTATAGTTTAAGACTTGAGAATAATAAGGAACCTACAAAATAGATATTCTACTATGGTCAACTATTGTTATAATATAAACAATAGAATAAAAATAAATCAAGTACTTGTATATATATTTGTACCTGATTTACTACAGTAACAAGTTCATGATCTGGATTGAAGGGAGCTAAATAGTTTGTAATACCGTGTCCATTCCTCCAAATGTGACTTTGCTCATTCTACACATACACACACACAAACATAAATGATTAATATGTAGTGTAATTATGATCATTTGAAATAAACCTATTCAAACCTTTGCAATCAAACTTGAATAGAAAATCAAAGTAATATATTTTCCTTACATGAGTGTTCTCTTGTGTCTCAATTAGTCCAATAGTTTGAGATCCAAAAACTTCTTCATTTTCATTTTCCTATAATGCAGTTGTACAAAAGTCCTACCATCAAATATCCATCTATATATATATATATATATGTATGTATGTATGTATGTAAGTTTCAACTAGAAAATTTTAAGATCACCTTTTCTTTGCTCTGATGATTGTCACTTTTTTTGCTGTTTTTTTTAGTTGTTTTTCTTGCAAGCTTCTTCTTTACAATTTGATCAACTTTAGAAGCTTTCCTTTTTTAAGGAGGACGCCCTTTACTTCGAGTCACTATAGGATCAAGAACTTTTGTCACTTGCTTTGAAACCAAAGTACTAGCATCTTCGGATACCATTGGCCCTTTAATCATCCCAGAAGATGTTTCTTCACTAGTTAACTCAATCTGCAAGTTCTTAATCCAATTCATTACTTTCAAGACATCATCATCGGTATTAATCCCTGAAGAAGCAACTTCATAAAAGGCATCATACACTTTATTAAGTTGTTGCAATTCAGCATTTCCTGCTAAATGATTGAAACCACATTTAATAATTGTGTGCCTTCGTTTTATATCCTTCCTCCAATGTGATAGAACATAACTAGGTGGCACTGATTCTGTTTTACCAATGAGCTTAAGCACAGAAAGGATGTGTCTGCATAAGATACCTCTAAACTCAAAAAGACAACAGGTACATCGTAGTTCAAACTCTTTTTCATTGAAGGACACATTGAATGTTATATCCTTAATTTTTTCATATACCTTCTTGCTTTCTACAACAGAAAATATTGAATTCAAACCTTCTAATCTCTCAAAGCAAGTATTACAATACATCATAGAAGCAACTTCTACCTGAAATTCTTTAAATTTTGCATTGGTAAATGCTCTTTGGAATTGAGCCTCAAAGCCAAAGTGACTAACACAAGCAGTTACTGTATTGAATGAACCAAAATCAGCCAAGCTTTCCTTTTCAATTTTGTCTCTTAGTGCATTAGCATATTGTTCAACAAATTGCTTCAATGTGGTCTTTGAGTTTACATACCCATCAAAAAATGAGTTCATACTTTCACTTCGCTGGGTTGTTGACATTCCAGCCCAAAATATGTCTTTTACATACACAGGAACCCAACGATGTCGTTCATTATATAAACCTTTCAACCAATCATTATCATGTAGATTGTAATCCTCAATCATTTTTTCCCACCTCTCTATGAAATCAATTTTACTCAAAGAATCATACACAGCACCATGCAAAATTGTTTTGATAGACTCATACTCAGAATGCCTACCTAACTTTAGGAACTTTTTTCATTAAGTGCCATAAGCACCACCGGTGATGAGCTTTTGGAAAGACAACCTCAATTGCATTTTTCATTGCTCTATCCTGGTCAGTAATTATGGCATTTGGAGCACACCCAGATATACATTCTAACCATGTTGTGAACAACCAAGTAAATGTTTTAGTATCCTCATTTGACAATAGAGCACAACCTAGCAGATTGTCCATGGTGATTTACTCCAACAAAAGGAGCAAAAGGCATGTCATACTTATTTGTCAAGTATGTGGTGTCAAAAGTTATCACTTCTCCAAAATATTCATACGCAACTCTACATCTTGCATCTGCCCAAAATACATTTCGTAACCGACTTTCATCATCCACATCCATTACATAATAAAATTGACTATTTTGTTTTTGCATTCTAACAAAATAGTTCTGGATTGCTTCAGCATCTCCAATCCCAAGTCGTAGCCTCCTTATTTTGTCTATATAGTTTCTACAATCCTTTTCTCCAAATGTAAGATTCTCATACCCATTTGCTTCAACAACTAGAGAACGAAAATTCCTGCTTACATTAATCCCAGCTTGATCATTAAGTTCTAGCCTCCTTTTTATGTGAGGCCCTAAATTTTTGTTGCATCTAAAAAACCGTGATTTAGTCGGGCTTAGCTCATAATTATGTTCAAGCACAACTCTTGAAACTATAACTGTTCCATCTAAATTCACAAATGCATTCAATCTAGCCTTACATTGTGTCTTTGTAACAGGATTTGGCTTCAAGAGATTCTTTGAATTGCTTACATACTTTCTTGCACGACTATAGGCAAGAGTGAAATATTTTTTTCCAAAATCTCCATTTTTTGAACTTATTTTAGCAACGCCGAAACCCTTGGATTTACTATAGTTCATGTAGTACCTGGTAAGCTCATCTTTCGAATTAAATGTCATTCCAACTCTAGGTTCTTCATCTTCATTACCAACATTTGCCTCCAAATTATCATTATATTCTTGATTTTCTTCATTCATATCCTTTTCGTCAGAAGATATACATCTTGCTTCCACTGATATATTAAAATAAAAATAAAAATAAATAAATAGACTATTAATTAGAATAAGTATACAATTTCCAATTTATGATTTAAATAATAAGAATAAATTATTTCTTATAGTTGAAACCTAAAATTGAAATAAGAAAAAAATACTAATAATGTTCTCTTACTTTAAAATCATACCGTCGGCAGTTTGCAATGGTGCGATGTTCTTCTGTCTCTGGAGCAATAATATGCAGGTACAATGAAGGCAACTGATGAGAAAAAAATGTTGAATAGAGTTGTAGCTAATCAATCCGCAAGCAACAGTGAACAAGTTGCAAGCGGTCGACTGCGTCGTTTGAGAAGGAAGAAAGAGGATTGTTTCTAAATTCTAATTTAGGGTATTTTTATTTTTTTGTTATAATTAATCTGAATTATGTGAAAAAATATCAATGAGAAAGAAAATAAATCTCGTGCAGGCTTTTATGACTTTACGCATCACGTGCAAGCTAGAGGCCTTATGCTTTTCCATCCACGTCAGTTCGGGCAGTTCGTGCAACACACCATTCGTACTATATAGCAAAGCTGTTAAGATATTAATTAACTACATAACCGCCAAATGCGACCCATTCAAACTGAGAGCCACATGTCATCTAATTACTGGATAAAGCTAGAATCTTCATTCGAAAATCTTTTAACTATCTTCATCAGAGCAAACACCCATCAAAACTGCTTCCATGAGTACGTGCACAATACCTTAGTGTACATATTAATCAATCAAATGATAAAGTTCTATATATTTTAATACAAAAGGTTGCGTATGATTGACCCGTCGGGGGAATAAATTACAGATAAGCAAGCCCTTGCCTTTTGTTGCATAATTTGTCCTTTTCTTTATTCCTAAAAAAATAAGTGAGCGTGCATGCCTGCATTCATTTATTTGATTTAGTGCCAACGTACACTATACATACACCGAAGCAAAGAGGGGAAGATTTATGAACTTGGACAAGGATCAATATGTGTAAAAATTATTAAAAATTTAGGATATACTATTTGCAAGATTAATTTTGAAGCATTGATAATTAAAGAATTTAATTTATACAAAATAATGATGGGAGAATTTATGTAAAGAATAATTTTTATATATATTCATAATATAAAATAATTTTATACTATCAATTAATAAAAATTTAAAAAAAATAATAAATTATAATAGATAATTATTACAATAAATAATTGTAACATCTCTTTTTTTATAAACTACTTTGTATAGAGTAATTTTGGATCTGTTGGTGATTTAAATATTTTATTAATATTGTTATATTAATTAATTAAAAACTGATCAACTGGTTAAATTTTAAATATTTAATTAAGCAATGGTAACATCAAAATATATTCTACTATAAATAATATTTATTGAGATAGAGTTCTATTAAATTTTATAAAAGAAAAATATTAAGTATATGTATAGGTGCTTGAGCGTGTTATATGAACTGAGAATAACAAGGTGCTAGTGGCCATATAATAATAACATAACTATGATAATAGAATTCACGTCAGTGACTTGAGGACTTAAGTCAAGACTTTGGAAAAAGATGAACTAACCTAACTTTTGTGACTTGGAAGCTTATTGGCTAGGAGACTTAATGGTTATTGGTTAAAAGACTTAATGGTTAAGTCGTTGATGAGAAATACTTGCACGATTTAGAAGTATTACATAATTATATTTTTGAATTAATTATATAAATATATTTTATATAAAATTTATTATTAATATATAATTTCATATAAAATATACTGATATAATTAGTTAGGAGGACAACCACATAATATTTTCGAACCATATAAATATTTCTCGGTCCTTGTCACATTATATAAATAAGAGGGACGACTTTTCATCGTTACACAATCACAGAGAGTAAGTGCAATGTTGGCATGTGAAAATTGAGAGGATCAACGCAAAACAAGAGAGAGAGCGAGGAAAATAAAAGGAAAAGGGTAGAAAAACACAACAATCGGCTACTATTTTTTCTTTACAAGAATTTTAAGGTAGAAAATAAAGTTTTGTAAAATAAAATTATTACTATATTTATTTACTTATTTTTATTAAACTATTATCAATTTTATTTATTACTCTTTTATATTAAAGTTACTCATTATTATTTGTTATTACAGTTTACTTATTATTTCTTTATATTTACGTTGCTCATTATTTATCGAAAATCATTCCGTTTATAGTTACATTTCATTAAAGATATTCACTATTATTTATTAGTGTAATTTATTTTATTTATTGTTCCCTTATATTTATATTACTTATTATTTATTATAAATTACTCTATTTATTATTCCTTTATACTACTTAAAAAATATTATGAATTGATCTTCTCTCATAATTTATTATTCTAATAAGATATCAATTACGTGTAATTTCTTCAAGGAGTTGATATTAAAGAATAAATTTAGTTGGATTATGCATAATAACAAACATGTGAATTAAAGAAAGAATATTTAAAACTGGTAGCTAATCGCAAAGAAAGTAGAGAGATAGATATAAGATCCTTTAGTGACACTTGCCTTGGTTATGTGGCATAATAATCTTGCTTTATCGTCACGATATACGAACAATACTAGAGGAAGGGAATTCCCGAGAAAGCCTTTGACTAAGTTGAAGACAAACAGACCAAAGGAATAATAAAACTAAAGTAAAGATCTTAAAATACTGGCTTATAATTTTGCATGTAAAATTCCAAAAGAATGATCTATTTTTATTACCTGTAGTATTATGTTTGGCTATGTGATTGTATAAGATTCTGAATATAATGTGACAGTTATGCAATTTTCCGTACTAAGATATGACTGAAATCACCATAATTCAAATATTTTACAATTATTCATTTTTTATTGAGAATTTTCATTCTCACTTTATTGCTTATAGTTTTAGATTAATCAAGTAATACCATAAAAGAAGGTAAACTCCTTCAACTGATAGAAATATGTGAAGTTGTATTAAATAAATTACAATTTCTTTAATTGACTTAAAAATATTTAACCTAGGACTCGTAACACTTTGATATTTTAATATATGTTAATATTCAACCTTGAACTTCTGATATAATTTGTGTCATTAATTAGTTTTATAATAAACATGTGTTACATTAATTACTTATTATAATTTGACATGAATTTCTATTAACTTATAATATAAAAATTATTTTATATTACTAATCTATAAAATTTAAATCCATTTACATATATACACTGACAAATTAGATGACTATGATGATACTCCTAATTACCTACACGAGTTTTTCCGTCATTTACACATGAATCTTAATGATAATAAGTGATAATACTTTTACCTCAATTTCTTAATTACGGATGTAAATTTTCCATCATTTGCACATAACTCTTTAATGTTAATGGACACGTACGTCCAAATGGTAGGGCTGTATCTATTGTCTTCGTGGTCTTCTTCTTCACGACTCAGTATGTAGCAACTAGCAAGATGTAGACATGTCACTCCACGTCAAAAAATAAAAAATAAAAATGATGTAGATATGTCACTGGAAATTGATGGTTTTGTCAAGTGTCAAATTATTATTTTTATTTTTTGGTGGGTTGTCAAGTGATTATTATACTAAAAAAGACAATTAATTAATTGTACCCAAAAAGTGAAAACAATAATAACTATATATAAAGAAAATCTGTCAAGCGAAGCATAAAGTAGCAAAGTTTTTCTTTTTTTCTTTTTACCTTGCTGAGAGCAACTAAGAAACTATACCGCAGCCCCACATGCACCTCCTTACGTACTACGCCCCTTCTCCCACGCCAACCAAAACAAGCCACGGGCAAACACACCATCAACCACTTTAAAACCCCAGCCACCTTTCCAACCTCACTTCACCGGTGCATAATTCAAGCACTTCCTCATCTTCGGGCACAGTTAGCACTTAGCACAATTTCCTTTTCTCTTTTTTCTTTTCTCACCGAAAGAGCAAAAAAAAAAAAAAAAAAAATCCATGTCGTCGGAAAGTGACGCCACGCTGTCATATCCGGCGTCGTTCCGGCTCCGCTGGGACGTGTTCCTGAGCTTCAGGGGCACCGACACCCGGGACGCCTTCACCAGAAACCTCTACGGCGAGCTCCAGGCCGCCGGCGTCCGGGCCTTCCTCGACGACGAGGGGCTGCGGCGAGGCGACGAGATTTCGCCGAGCCTTGTGGAAGCCATCGAGGACTCCGCCGCCTCCATCGCGGTGCTGTCTCCTGACTATGCGTCATCGCACTGGTGCCTGGAGGAGCTGACCAAGATATGTGAGTGTGTTGGGAAGCTGGTGCTGCCCGTTTTCTACCGGGTCGACCCGTCGGACGTCCGAAAGCAGCTGGGTCCGTTTAAGGAGGCTTTCACGGCATATTCACAGGGGGAGAGGTTTAAGGAAAAGGTTGCGAGTTGGAGGGGAGCTATGAAGAAAGTTGGTGGAATTGCCGGTTATGTTTTTAATAAAAACAGGTAGTCGGTTATGGTTCTATATAATATGTGTCTCTTAATTCACTTGTTTTCAACGTTTATTCCCTCTTAATCAAATCAAGATTTTGTACTTGAGTTCAGAAAGGACTAGTCCTTGTAGCGTTTTACCGTTATTAAAACAGTTTGACTGCGGTTACAAAAATGTTTATCTCGCACTTTGTTTTGTCACAGCCGTTTTGCACGTGTACTTGGCGGTCATCGCAACATGATTTGATTTTTCTCTCGTAACAGGTTCTATATTTTTCTGAATTCATCATTATTTTTTATTTTTTATTTTTTGGCATGAAGCCCTTACTATGAGAGAAATAGATTTTTTGGTTTAGTAACGACAATCAGATTTAAATTCTTAATCTTATATATACTATTTAAGTTCTTTATCATTAAGTGACTTCATTAGACAAATAGTTATAATTGATGCAAAAGGTGCAAATATATTTTCTTAAAGTTTTTTATATTTATATCTTGTATAAAAATCTGGGCAAATAAGCCGACGATTTTCTACACAAATGCTTAAGTCAATTATTATTAGTTTAAAACGTAATAGCAAGAAACAGTTTATCAATCTACATGGTAGTCGACTCATCAATAATTAATTGCAATTGGTATGCGTAAGGTGTAAGATTAATTTCAAGTATACGAAACAAAATTTTTCTTCTGAATTTTGTTTTTTGTTTTTTGTTTTTTGTTTTTTTTTTTTTTTCTGTGTTGGCTTTTGTTTGTTTGTTCTTTCATTTTTCCTCTTTCCATAGACTTGCTGGTTTTGCTCTGTGTAATTCACTGATTTTCCAAATCCTTTTATGTTTGGACAGTAATAGTAATGAGCTCATTCGACATTTGGTGCAAACGGTTTTGAAGCAGATGAGGAATACTCCACTAACTGTGCCTCAGTATGCAGTTGGGCTTGATGATAGAGTTGACGAGTTGAGCAAGCGATTTGATGTGAAATCCAATGACGTAAGGGTTTTGGGGTTGTATGGGATGGGAGGGGTTGGTAAGACAACCCTGGCCAAGAGCCTCTTCAACAACCTTGTTGGCCATTTTGAGAGACACAGCTTCATTTCAAATGTTAGAGAAGTTGCAAAAAACAATGATGGTCTGATTTCTCTTCAGAATAGAGTTCTTGGTGATCTTTCCCGTGGAACAGTGGATCTCATCAGTGATGTTAATGATGGGATTTCTGCTATCAAAAGAATAGTAGAGGAAATTCGAGTTCTGGTTGTCCTTGATGATGTTAATGATGTGAAACAGCTTGATTTTTTGGTTGGTAACAGAGAATGGTTTTATAAGGGAAGCCGTGTTGTGATTACCACAAGGGATAGACTAGTTTTACCTGAGAGTTATGTTAATGTGCACCACGAGGTGGAGGAATTGAATAACTCACAAGCACTAGAATTGTTCTGTTTCCATGCAATGAGAAGAAAGGAACCCGCTGACGGTTTTTCATATCTGTCAAAACAAATAGTGTCTCTTACAGGAGGGTTGCCTTTGGCTTTGGAAGTTTTTGGCTCTTTTCTGTTTGATAAGAGGACCATTAAGGAATGGAAAGATGCACTAGAGAAGCTGAAACAGATTCGTCCAGCACATCTTCAAGATGTGTTGAAGATCAGCTTTGATGCCTTAGATGAACAAGAGAAGAGTGTATTCCTTGACATCGCTTGCTTGTTGGTGCAAATGGAAATGAAGAGAGATGATGTGATTGATATATTGAGTGGTTGTAATTTTAGAGGGGAGATAGCAATAGCAGTCCTCACTGCAAAGTGTCTAATTAAAATCACCAGGGATAGTGTCCTGTGGATGCACGATCAGGTTAGAGACATGGGAAGGCAAATTGTTCAAAATGAAAGCCTCGTAGATCCAGGTCTACGCAGCAGGCTCTGGGATCGTGATGAAATATTGGCTCTCTTAAAGAGCAGGAAGGTATGTATTACGAGACCTTGTTGATTCTTCCTTGGAATTTCTGTAACTTATGTGTCATATATCTTTTAGAAGGATAAGTATGATTTCGTTTTACGTTGCTAGTAACTGAAAATGGGCATGCATAATTATCCTATTCAAAATAATTATAATAGTGTTACAAGCCATGCGTCAAGGAGTCATATTGTTCAAGTGTGGTAAGTCTAGGGATTCTCTCATTTAATAAACTAATTTTTTTATCTAAGCTCTCACATAGACTTAAATTCATAACATTAGTATTTTCATTAAGATACCGATATATGAAAAGAACAATTTAGGAAAGAAACGACCTAGGAAAAAAATTACTTAGAAGATTAAAGTAAAACTACCACGGTCGTCAACCTTTAAATAGAGATGGCAATGTTAAACTTTTAAGTCAAAGAGTCATACCATCTAAATGTAGTACTTAAGTCTAAAAACTCCATCACTTAATAGGTTATTCTTTTGAGTTAGTTTTATAATGACATTTAGTGTTGAATTTGATAGAATTATTGGACTTAGGCTTAGGATATTTGAATAAAAAGTCAACTCGATGGGATTATTACTTTTCCAAATCCAAATCTTATAAACCCTTTTGTTTTTATCAACTTCTTCAATGTGAGACTTTTATAACCATACACATATGCATTCTCTACCAACTTGCAGGGAACAAGAAAAGTTGAAGGCATTATCCTAGATTATGTAAAAAGAAGCAAGAGTAAACCTAGAGATCGTACTGCTGTAGAAATTACATGGGATAACTTTCGACAAAAGCCCGCTTGTAAATCAGCATCAGCATATATGAAGGCGAAGTATAAGAAGTATATGCAGGATAGAGAAGAGAAAGCAAAACAATTTTCACTTCGGACAGTGCACTATCAACCAATGGTTTCCTTAAGGCTGCTTCAAATTAATTATTCGAGAATGGAAGGGCAATTCAAATGTCTCCCTCCAGGACTAAAGTGGTTACAATGGAAACAATGTCCATTAAGGAACATGCCATCTTCCTATTGTCCATTGGAACTTGCTGTGCTTGATCTCTCAGAAAGCAAGATTGAAACGGTGTGGGGCAAGCACCATAACAAGGTTTGCTTTCTTATTAGCTAATGAACTGATTAATGGATTTTTTGTACCTAAAGTTTTTGATTAATTAGTTCAAGAATTGGGTGTGATTCTATCTAAATTTGATTAAGTTGTTTTATTTTGCTTTTAAAAAAAAAAAAAAGGTAAACACTCATTTTTGCTCTAAACAAATATGCATGACATCAATTTATTTTTCAATAAAATTGGAATCTAGTCCCTCGTTCATCAAAAGTGACATCAAAATTGTCCTGCTTGAGGATAATAAGATTTATGGACCAAATTGATATTATTAATTCCAATGACTAAGAAACCAAATTAATATAAACTTTTTTATTAGTTGGGCTTGATATTAGAGTTGGCATTTTGAATGTCAAACTTAATTATTGAGCTTTAGCATGGATTGGATTACTTGGCCAAAAAACTAAATTAATGATTTTTTTTCAATCCACATCTTATAGATCCTTTTTTTTCCTTTATCTTATCCAATATGTGACATTTATATCTCATATGCATGTGTATTCTTTGGCGGAGTTAAAATGGGTATTTACTCTCTTCATAATCTTTGGATGTATCAATGAGTACAAAACTTCGATGTTTCTTTGGCAGGTGGCTGAGCACCTGACGGTTTTAAACCTCTCCAGTTGCTACCATTTAGTAGCAATTCCTGATTTAACTGGGTATAACTCTCTAAAAAAGATTGTTTTGGAAGAATGCACTGCTTTAACTAGGATTCATGAATCACTTGGAAATCTGAGCACCTTGGTCCACTTGAACTTGCACACCTGCTATAACCTTGTTGAGTTACCTGCTGATGTCTCTGGGCTGAAACATCTCGAGGACCTTGATGTCTCTGGCTGCCGCGAATTGAAAGCATTACCTAAGGACTTAAGCTGCTTGGTCTCTTTAAGACAACTTCTCATTGATGACACTGCTATAACTGAGCTACCCGAGTCCATCTTCCACCTGACAAAACTTGAAAAGTTGAGTGCAAATGGATGCGGTCTTTTGAAGAGGCTTCCTAATTGCATTGGCAAACTCTGCTCTCTGCGAGAATTGTCACTTAACCATACAGCATTGGAGGAATTGCCTGATTCTGTTGGCTCTTTGAAGAACCTTGAGAAGCTTGGTTTGGTGCGGTGTAAGTCCCTCACTGTGATTCCTGATTCTATTGAGAAACTAATTTCATTGACACAATTATTTTTGGACGTCAGTGGAATTAAAGAGTTGCCTGCTTCCATTGGTTGTTTATCATATTTAAGGCAACTGTCTGTTGCAAATTGTAGTTATCTTAGCGAATTGCCTGCGTCAATAAAAACATTAGTTTCTATTGTTGTGCTTCGGTTGGATGGTACATCAATTACCAATTTGCCAGATCATATTGAGGCCATGAGAATGCTAGAAAAGCTTGAGATGACAAATTGTCAGCATCTCAGGTTTCTGCCGGCATCGATTGGTAACTTGTCAGCTCTAACTACTCTGGACATGTATAGGACTAACATTACTGAATTGCCAGAGTCAATAGGAATGTTGGAAGACCTTACTCGGTTAAGATTAGACATGTGCAAACATCTGCAGAGGCTTCCAGCCTCCTTCGGAAACTTAAAATCTTTGCGCTGGTTACAGATGAAGGAAACAGCAGTTACTCAACTACCTGATAGCTTTGGGAAGCTTTCAAGCTTGGTAAAATTAGACATGGAAAGAAGGCCTTACCTTAATATGGTTGGAAACAACATGGCTACTGGGGCCACAATTCCTAACAGACAAGAAGAACCCAATTCAGTTGCAATCTTAACTGGTTTTTGTAATCTAACCTCTCTGGAAGAGCTGAATGCTCATGGATGGAGAATATCTGGAAAAATCCCAGATGATTTTGAAAAGCTATCATCACTAGAAACTTTAAATTTAGGCTACAATAATATTTGCAGTCTCCCAGCCAGCATGAGAGGCCTCTCCTATCTCAAAAAGCTTTCGTTGTCAAATTGCAAGGAGCTCGTATCTCTGCCACCTCTTCCCTCCAGCTTAGTAGATGTTGATGCTGCAAACTGTAATGCATTAGAGCACATATCTGATATTTCAAACTTGGGCAGCTTAGAGGAGTTGAACCTTACAAATTGTGAAAAGGTGGTGGATATACCAGGGATTGAACATTTGAAGTCCTTGAGAAGGTTGTACATGAGTGGATGCATTGGATGCAACCTTGCTGTGATGAGAAGATTTTCCAAGGTTTGTCATTTCTCCATCTAACATATGCGTCCTTCCTCCCCAGCCTTTAACCTCATCTTTCAAGGACAATTGCAGCTTGAATACATTTTTAAGAGCTTACTTTTATACTGTCCAGTTTTTTATTTTTCATTATTTTTTTATTTTTGTTTTCTGTTGTATGAACGCACGGTGTAACTTTTGTCCCAGGTTCTACTTAAAAATTTACAGATTTTGATTATGCCTGGAAGCAAAGTTCCAGATTGGGTTTCAGGAGAATCAATTGTCTTTTCCAAGCGAAGAAACCGTGAGCTTAAAGGTATTATTTGTGTTGGTGTGCTTTCCTTCAACCATATACCTGAAGACCAAAGAGATAGCTTGCAGTTAGTGGATGTTCAAGCAAAAGTCTTCAATTTGACTGATAATGTATATAGCACAACGTTTCGCCTCCTAGGAGTACCTAGGACAAATGAAGACCACATTTTCTTGCGCAGATTTGGAGTTCATACTTCATTAGTCGGTCAGTTAAAAGATAAATATACCTTGCATTTGACAAAGCGGAACCCACCCTATGTTGAGGAGCTGCAGCTGAAGAACTGTGGAATTCATTTAGTCTTCGAAGGTGATGATGATTATGAAGGAGATGAAGAATCACTGGACGAAAGCCAACATTCGGTGTCACAAAAATTAGCCAAGTTCTACAACTCTAATGCACAAGATTGACAATGTATGTGAATATAGGCACCACAGATGAACTGCAAGGTCGAGAGGAGAATAACATGCCAGGCCCATGTCTTCATGCAGTCATTTTTAGTGTGATATTTTTTAATGTTCTCATCCTTTTATATTTCAGTACCGCTTTATTGTGAATGAAGAAATAATATTTGTATTCAAAACTTGGATTCATTTTAGATTTATTATGAGGGAGATAGATTAACGTGGGAAAAAGAAAAAAGTCTAAGAATTGACTATCTTTGTATCTATCTTTCTCTTAATAAAATTAAAATGAGTCCAAATTTTGAATATAATTTTTTTCCTCTTCTAAATAATTGTTATTTCTGACTTTCACTATACCTTAAGTCAGCAAAGAAAATTCAAGAATTCTTTTGATTATATAATGTGTGTTTGGAATGTTAAAAAAAGGAAATGATTTGATTTAAAAATCAAATTTTATGTTTGGATGTTTTAAAAATAAAAAATAAAATAATTTATAATTATTATGGAATTTAACTACTTTTTATTTGAAATTCTATCAAAATTGAAAGAATTTGATAGGAATTGATTTAATTTTAAAATTTAAGTATAAATCAAATCAAATCAATTATATTCTTAATCATTCCAAACACAATCTAAGAATTAATTTCTAAATCAATTCAAATTCTATTTTTATACAGTCATTTTAAACATAAAATTTAATTTATAAATCAAATCAATTCAATTTAAATTAAATAAATTTCAAAATTTAGTTAATCCAAACACACTCATAATTCTCTATATTATGTTACGTTCTTATTATATAATTGGCAACAAAAAGAAGTGTTTTTTGAACATTGAACACTAAATGCATTGACACTATCAGTACAACAGAACGCATATATCCAAATATGTACAAAACACAAAACGAAAAGAGAAATATTGAACTCTTCGAATCAGAATCATCGCCTTCATTTTGAGCAAACTATATAACTTTCACTCTTACTTTTCATTTCTATCAGAATCATTGCTTCCATTTTTCATTCATTCGACGAATCAAGTCTTTTAAATTGTTCCTCCACCCTGTGATAAGGTACCTATACTTTTATATGAGTTTGACTCTTCATTTTTTAGGATGTGTCTTGGTCATGAATGCTTTAAGTGGAATTTCAATTCCTCCCGCTTGCATTATATAAGTCAAGTCTGAATACGTATGGTAGCTTCCAGGGAAAAAAAAAATGGATACATGGTAGCTTAATTACATATTGTCAACTCATTCGTATATGGTGGTCCCTAAAATTGTATCTATAGTAGATGTTTCAATGTCAATGACTAGGTCAATATTTGGAGTATGGTATCTTTAGAGATCGAGTCTCGACAATAATTGGTTAGGCTACGGTTCTTGAAAGTGATGCAAGACAATGCAACCAAGAAAGACGCTACAGATATAATATATTAATTATAACGTAAATGCATTATCAAACCTCCTTCCATGAGTACGTACACAATATCTCAGCGTACATACTAATTAATCAAATGATATAGTTTATATATTTTAATACAAAAAGGTAACTATAACCGACTAATTGAGGGAATAAATTACAGATGAAACACAATTTGTTTTTTTCTTATATATTAATAATCAATTAATATAAGCATCCATTGTGTTTAAATAATTGCTTCTACCCAAAAAATAATAATAATAATTGGTAACTAGATAGATGCACATGTGTTTGTTTTTTTCCTAAAAAAAGAGTAGTGTTATTTATATTTAACTTTAAGATTCATTTTAAGAAACATGTTAAAATATCTTTTAATTATTAATTGGGAGTGAGTTTCATTTTTTTCTCAATTAATAATTAAAAAATACCTTAATATATATCCTTTAAAATAAGTCTCAAAATTGAATACAAATAATATTTTTGCTTAAAAAATAAGCATGCATACATACATTCATTTGAATTCGTGCCAATATACATTCATACATTCATATAATCAAAGAGGGGGAAGATAAATACTTTTTATATTCACTTTATTTGAAACATCATGTCAACATACACATGAGATATGTTGAAAAAGGTAGGAAAAAAAATTTTAAAACAAGAAACTTTTACTTTACTCCCTTGGATTTGATAGGGTGTTGATCAATACTCCCTTTTAGGGTGTCCAAATAAAAGTTCTTAGGGAGAAAATGTATGAAATTGGACTCGGAGTAATATGGGTAAAAATTATTAAACATTTAGTATATATTATTTATAAAATTAATTTTGATATGCTATTAATGTAAAAAGTTTAATTTACATTAACATTAATATTTAATTATATACCACTATAAGTATGATTTTTAAGATAATGCTTAAAAAATTTATACACTTTTGCTCTATTAGAATCTCTTTAGAACAATCCCAAAAAAAAAAAAAAATTACTAATATATTAATATGTGATTGAATATCAATATAAAAAATATTTATGTTGACGATACATCAAAATTAAATTTATTATATATAGTTATTTTTTATGAAATTAATTATAAAATTTATTAATAGAACAATATACAAAAATGACAATGGGAAAAAAAAAATTTACTAAGGTTTTTTATCTGTATTTGAAACATATAAAAAGCAAGTCATTTCTTTTAAAAAAAAAATCCCATAATAGTCTCGTTCTTTTTTCTTTATTTCTTTTTTTTTTATATAGACCACCAATATTCAAAAGTGCAATGGATTCGACTAATCTGATTCGAGTCGGATCGGCCCACTGTAAGGGTAAAACTCTTCCAACGCTAATTTTTTTCATTTACAAAACTTAAACCCGAGACCTTATTTAAAGAGAATAAGTATCGAACCACTTAAACCAACTAAATATTAGTCGTTCCTTTTTCTCTTCAAACAAAGAGATGAAAACAATTTTTTAAAAAAATTACATTAAAAAACAATGGCTTTGTTTATATATTGTAAAGATTATTGCATATATACTTATATGTCAAGCTCGTATAAGATGTTTTTTTTTATTTTTTATTTTTTGTATATTAAGTTTTAGACTAAGGGAAATGTTTGCCTCTAAACATTTATAAAAACACTTATAAATTAATGAGCCAACAAGAAGAGAATACAAAAATAGAATCCAAGCCATAACAGATAAAACTCATTTAAGGATATAGAAATATATGATTTAATATTAATAATATGCTTGAACCTAAGTCCTCTGATTAAGGGGTTAAGGCACCTACCACCTTGACCAATCCCACATTGGTGTTTTTTTTTTTTTAAATCTACAACGTTGAAATTATAATTAATCTTATCTATAATCGATATATGCATTAACTATGTTCAGAATTTTTTGACAATAATTGAATACTTAATATTAAATTACAACTGCTGAAATACAATAGGTTTGACTACCTTCATCGGCATATTGAGAAATTTTTCCATAGCTTACTCCCTTTTTGCAGAATGATTTCAACCACTAAATTTTTAGTAAACTAATACAAGTAGTAGACAAAATTCATAGACATATGGAAGTTGTTTGAATCATCCTGCATACGTTCGAAACAAATTTTATTTAGTACTTTCAAGAAAAAGCATCAACTAAGAGCCACGGCTTAAATGAATATTGATCCAACATATTCAACGCACAATTATGAAATATGTGACACGCACCATCAAATTTATCCGAGGAAGAAAAATCCTGTTCAATAAGCCATATATAATTTGCTAAACATTGCAGATAGGGTAAACAAATTAAAGATATAATACAACTTAAATTTGCAAGTCACACAATGCTGCAAAATAAGAGTAAATCATCAAATATATCCATGACAATATCGATATCATCAATTGAAATATTGGTCCCTGACGAAAAAAAGAATTGATCATGAGATTCCTAACAATTACAAAAGTTGAATACCCGTGATTCCTAAGTCACTTGTAACCGATTACACAAGTGATGACGTTAACATGCTAACTAGGCCACCAATCCCCATCCCATGTAAAGCCACATGGCAAAAACAACTGGATATTTTGGTCCCTACCAAAACTTACCACATCTTCAACTCACTCCCAACCCCATAGCCACTCCCACCCTATGTGCCTTCAACAAATTAGATTAATATTAGATAACACAAAATCCAGGAATTTAAATGAAATTATTTTCTAACACTTGCCTTACATTGATTGCTTTTTCCTCTTATGCACTGTGAATTTTATTTTATTTTCTTTCATTATTATGAGTAATTTCTATTTTTTATTGGTTATCCAGATAGTGAATAACATAGACAAATTGGTGCTTGATTTTAGTCCTTGAGGGAAATGCAATGCCTTTTTCACTACTTATTAATTGCAAACTAGTATACTTACTAGAGTTGATTTTCTAAATGAGTTAGTAGATACCTGTCCTATTTTCATTTTCCCCACTTATATTTTGACAATTGTAGCATCATATAACACTATTTATAATTTTTTTTATTTTGTTTTTCAAAACCAACTTTTTCAAACTACCAATAATATTATATATCGTGAATTTTGTTAGGACTCTAAGAAATGAGATGCAAAAATAGGACAAAAGAATTGTTTTCACAATATTTATAAGGTGTTTATAAATTAGATATTTGCCTAGCTTTTTTTTTCTATTTTTTTAATTTTTCTTAAATCAAACTTTAAAATGAAAAGTTAACCTCACTATGAGGAGAGCATTACCTAACCATCACCTCCAACACAAAATTGCATAAGCAATTACCAAAATAAAAAAAATTGAAAAGTAGCATAAAGTGATTTTATCAAATACATTTTAAGATTTTAAGTAACCTTTTTTACCATTATCAAGCAAAGGTTTGAAGGCATAAACTACAAAACAGACATGCATTTAATGGCCCAAAAATTCTAAGAGTAAACCTATCTAATCATGGAATGCGATAGTTAGTGAGCATGATGGTCATTAGATCATAACCTTATCTCACTATAAGGTGTAGTTTTGTTAATGTTGTTATTGTTGTTGGTAGATGCAGTAGTTGAAAGGTGGAAGTGAATGAAGTAGTCTAACAAAATGAGATAGGAAGGATTTTTATTTCATTATTTGATGCAATGTGACAGGGAAAAAGGATGAAGACCGTTGAATACTGTTATAACAGTTGTAAGTCAGTTGAAGTTAGTTAGGTGCCAGCTATAGGTAGTTATGTTAGTTAGCTAAGTGTGTGAAACGTGCAGCACAAGCTATGTGCAGATGTATATATACATGCGTTGTATTCAGAATTTGACAAGAGTAATAATCAGAATCATCATCTTCTATCTCTCTCACTTTTCATCTCTCTCTCGCTTTCTTTCTCCTAGCCTTTGGCCTGAAACCTTTCATGGTATCAGAGCTTAAGCTAGCGCTACAATGGAATCTCGAAATTCATCTTCTACTTCGCAGAATTCTTCTGCTCCTTCTCAGTTCATAGCTCAAACCTTCTCAAATCCAATATCAATCAAGCTGGATGAAGAGAATTATCTTCCATGGAAGCAGCAAGCTGAAGCAACAATTGAAGGTTTTGATTTGATGAAGTTTATCACTGGTGAAGATATTCCTCGCAAGCATGCTTCTACAACAGATCAAGAAAATGGAGCTGTAACTGCAGAATACAGATTCTGGAAGAAACAAGATGCACTAGTCAAGTCACAGTTACTAGCCTCTATGAGCACCCAATTTACAACAAGAATGGTAGGTTGTGACTTCTCATATCAGATTTAGAAAAGGTTAGAAACCTTCTTTGCCTCTTAGATTCAAGCAAAAGTTAGGCAATTAAAAACTAAGTTTAGTTATATAAAGAAGGAAGGTACTGTTAGCAATTACCTGTTGGAGATCAAGAAGTGTGTTGATGCTTTAATTTTTGTTGGAGCTCCTCTGGATGATGCAGCTCATGATTCAGCAATTCTAGAAGGCTTAACTGTAGAATATGGCCCCTTTATCACAATTGTTACCTCAAGAGAAAAGCCAATTGCAATGGAAGAATTGGAGACACTGCTCATGGCTCAAGAAGAATGGATAGAGAAGTTCAAGAAAGATGAAGAAAAGATTCAATGCAATGTGGCACAATCACAGTCTCAAAGAAGGCAAAACTAGAATAATTCTTCAGAAAACTCCAAATTTGGTGACAATCCAAGATTTCATGGAAGCGGTCAATTTGGTTTCAGAGGCAGAGGACGATCAGGCTTTGGTAGAGGAAGAGGAAGGTCAGAAAGGCCTATGTGTCAAGTATGTGGTAAAACCGGTCACCAAGCTCTTGATTGTTGGCACAAATTTGATAGACAATATACAAGTTCTACTGCTAGCTCAAATAACATGCAGCCTGTTGCACAACAATTCAGACCTCATGCAAATCTCTCTATGGGAAATGTCTTAGCTACACCTGCAACAATATATGATCCCAATTGGTATCCCGATTCAGGAGCAACACATCACATGACACTAGATATTTCACATTTGGCAGATCGAAGTGATTACAATGGAGGTGAATAGGTTCTGGTTGGTCATGGAAAAGGTTTGCACATTAAACATGTTGGAAATTTTGTGTTCAAACCATTTTCTACATCTCATTCTTTGAAATTGCAAAATCTTTTACATGTCCCTCAAATCATCAAAAACTTGTTGAGTGTTTCTCAATTTGCTAGAGATAATGGTGTCTATTTTGAGTTCTTTCCTAACTCTTGTTTTGTAAAATCATAGGCTTTCAAGGAGATTCTTCTCCAAGGAATTATTAGAAATGGTCTTTACTCCTTTGGTCCAGCTCAGTCCCATACCTCAAGTTTAGTTTCATGCCTTTCTTCCACAAAAGGGATCTCAACTTCAATCTCTGGCACTTGAGGCTTGGACATCCCTCTACTGAAGTTGTTTCTCGGATTCTAAAAACCTGTAACATACCATTTAGTATCTCTGATTCTCTGTGTACTGTATGTTGTATGGGGAAATCCCAGAATCTTCCTTTTTCTGCTTCCAAATCTGTATATACTGCTCCTTTAGAATTAGTATATTTTGACATTTGGGGGCCTGCCCCCTTTCCCTCTTTAAATGATGCCAAATACTATGTTCATTTTGTTGATGCATACTCCAAGTTTACTTGGATCTATTTGATGCATAACAAGTCTCAACTTTTGTCCATCTTTTTGCAATTTAAGAAAATGGTTGAACTCCAACTTAGTGCAAAACTTAAAATGCTTCAATCTGATAATGCAAAAGAATACCTAGCTTTGTCTAATCATTTGAAATCTAAAGGTATTATACGTAGATTCTCTTGTCCTTATGTGCATCAGCAAAATGGCATAGCTGAAAGGAAGCATAGACATATTACAACCATGGGGCTCACTTTACTTGCTGCTGCTTCCTTACCTCTACATTACTGGGAGGCCTTTGTCACAAAGAAATTTCATCTGATTAATCTGCTACCTACTCCTTTGCTGCAATTTTTGACTCCTTTTGAGAAGTTGTTTAACAATTCCCCAGACTACAAGTTGCTAAGGGTGTTTGGTTGTCTATGCTTCCCTCACACTCGACCTTACAACAAGCACAAACTGGCATTCAGGTCAGAACCATGTGTCAACTTGGGGTTTTCTCCTCATCATAAAGGCTACAAATGTCTCTCACGATCTGGTAAAATCTTTATCACACAACATGTGATGTTTGATGAGATAGTTTTCCCTTTTAAAGAATACTGTGAAGGGTGTTTGTTGGCTGCTTCCTCAGTTCCTGCACAAATATTTCCATCTGATGTTCCTTCCATCCCATTGATGCAAAATTTGCCTTCAGTTCCTACTGCAGTACCATCAGATTCTGTTTCTGCACCTGTTCCAAGATCTATTTCTACAATCCCTGTGGTCTCCGTAACACCTGCAGTCCCTCATGCAGCTCCCACCAATAAGCCACTGGTGAAAAACAACCACAACATGAGAACTCAGGCCAAGGCTGGGATAAGAAAGCCAAAGGTGTATACTGCCACTCTTGACCCAAAGTCTGCTAAGGAAGCCTTATCAATACCTCATTGGAAGTAAGCTATGGATGAAGAGTTTGCTGCTTTTATGAGAAACAAGACGTAGGAGCTAGTTCCTTTACCCCCAAATAGGAATGCCATAGGCAGCAAGTGAGTATTCAGAGTGAAATATCACCCTGATGGTTCCATCAGCAAATACAAAGCGAGGTTGGTTGCTCAGGGATTTAATCAACAACAAGGATTTGATTACACAGAGACATTCAGTCCTGTGGTGAAGCCAACTACAATTTGGTTGATTTTGACTTTGGCCTTATCTAAGGGATGGACCATTGGGCAATTGGATGTCAACAATGCCTTTCCTAAATGGAGAATTACAAGAAGATGTCTATATGGCTCAGCCAAAAGGCTATGAGGTAGAGGGTTCCAACTTAGTGTGCAAGCTCACTAAGGCCTTATATGGCCTTAAATAAGCTCCAAGGGCCTGGTTCTCAAAATTATCTACAGCTCTCTATCAGCTTAGTTTCACGGTTACCAAATCTGATGTGTCTCTCTCCACTCAGGTGCTTCCCACCTCTATCATTTATATCTTGGTCTATGTGGATGATATTATCATCACAAGCAATTCTGTGAGAGATTTTACTGCCCTTGTTTAGAGTTTAAATTCATCATTTGCCTTGAAGGATATGGGACCACTTCATTACTTTCTTGGGATTGAGGTACATCCAACTGTGGCTGGGGGTTTACTGCTGTCTCAAACTAAATACATTAAGGATCTTTTGCACAAGGCTCAAATGTCTCAATGCAAACCATATGCCACTCCAATGACTTCAAATCTAAAACTGCCATCTTCCAATGGTATGTTTTTCGCTGATCCTAGTCTCTACAATTCAATTATGGGCAGTTTGTAGTATGTTACAATTACCAGACCTGAGTTGGCATTTTGTGTAAATAAAGTGTGTCAATTCATGCAAAACCCCTTAGACACTCATTGGAAAGCAGTCAAACGTATTCTCAGGTATCTTAGTGGCACTTCTACCTTTGGTTTACATTTGCATAAGTGTTCATGCCTTCCTCTCACTGGCTACTCTGATTCTGACTGGGGGTCTAACCCCGATGATCGCAAGTCCACTGCTGGATATGGTGTCTATCTAGGCAAGAACCTCATATCTTGGTCCTCAAAGAAGCAACACTCTATCTCTCGTAGTAGTACTGAAGCAGAGTATAGAGGTATAGCTTCCCTGGTTGCTGAAATCCTTTGAATTCGTTCCCTCCTAGCTGAGCTTCAGGTTCCTCATTCGGTTCCTATGCTATATTGTGACAATGTGGGGGCTGCTCTGTTAGCCGCCAATCCTGTCCTGCATTCTCGTTCTAAACATTTTGAACTCGATCTTGATTTTGTTCGAGATCATGTAACAAAAGGGCATGTTCGGATTAGTCATATTCCCTCAGATGTGCAACTTACAGATATCTTCACAAAGACAGTTTCCTCCTCTAAGTTTCATTTATTTCATGCCAAACTCAGCATTCAGGACATTTCCCAGCTGAGTTTGAGGGGGGATGAAAGGGAAAAAGGATGAAGACCGTTGAATACTGTTATAATAGTTGTAAGTCAGTTGAAGTTAGTTAGGTGCCAGCTATAAGTAGTTATGTTAGTTAGTTAAGTGTGTGAAACGTGCAGCACAAGCTATGTGTAGATGTATATATACATGTGTTGTATTCAGAATTTGACAAGAGTAATAATCAGAATCATCATCTTCTATCTCTCTCACTTTTCATCTCTCTCTCGATTTCTTTCTCCTAGCCTTTGGCCTAATACCTTTCACACTGCGACCTAGATTGAATCGCAAAACACCACGTCAACTGCTGCTCTGCGTCGCGTTGAGTTTGCCACCCAAGTCACTGCCTCCGCTTAACCTCAACCCTGCTTCACGGTTGTGCAACATAACCTCTAACCCTTATCTTCTTCTGCCTTCAGCAAAGTCTTGAAATCCCTCACACCATGTCAGTATCCTTGATGATGTAGATGTGGGCATGGATGACTGAGGGAGGAAGGAAGGTTGGGGAGAGAAGAAGGCAAGGATGAAAAAATAATTTCACTAATTTTTTTTAATTTTATATTATCAAGCCCTGTATTGGTCCTTGAGTTAAAAAGAGCACTTAAGACACCTACTCTAAACTAGTATCTAATTTTTTTTTTTTTGAAAAAAAAAAAAGAAAGTAAGCTTTTTTTAACCAATGCCTATAGTGTGGTTGTTAAGGCACAAAATAGGAAAAGTTTTTTTTTTATCAAAAGTAAAACTTTTAATAAAGACTTTTTACTCTTAATTCTTTAAAGAAAAACTCAAAAAATAATTGTTTCTCAAATTTAACTGATCACCAAACATGTATTTGGATGCTTTTAGTAGTTTAATACTTATTTATTTAAACATGTTTTGAGTCATGAATAAAAATAACTCATCGAACTTCGAATAGCATAGTTTAGATCAAATAGAATGCATTCTCATATCTTAATTCAAAATCATCAATGTTCTTCTTCACAACACATATTATATATAGCAACACGTATCAGATATTTTTAATTAAAGTTCTATTATTTAGACATAGGTTTTTGCATTGTAATTAATTACTTCTATGTAAATAAGTGAAGAATTTATGTATATAATTGAAAATCGAGTGAAGAATATGATTTGGTTTCATCTGGTTCTATATGTTTCTGAATTCATTACTATTTTTCTTTTTGGGAAGTTGGAACCAAGTGCTTTTCATTAAGCCAATATTTATAGCTAGTTAATTATAGCTTGTGATAAGGATGTAGCTGAGAATTTTTTTTAAGTTTTTCAGAATATCATCTATCATAAAAAGTTGCACCCAACGCATTAAGAATCTGGATGTTAAGCTCATTAAAAATTCTAAGCACAATATTGGTTAAATTGGCCAAAACTTTTTTACACAAATGCTATAAAGTCAATTATTAGTTGAAAACAAAATAACCTGTTAGAAGGAACAATTTATCAATGTACATGCTAATTGATTCATCAATCATTAATTGGTGTAGGTAAGGTGTGAGATTAATATCAAGTACGAGAAACAATATTTTTCTTCCGAGTTTCGCTTTTTTTTTTCCCCTTTTTGAGTTGGCTTGCTTTGTTTGCTGGTTTGTATTTTTTTGTTTTCATAGCCACGCTGGTTTTGTTTGTGTAATTCACTAATTCTCCAACTTTTTCTTGGTTTGGATAGTGAGAGTGATAAGCTCATTCGAGTGTTGGTGCAAACGGTTTTGAAGCAGATGAGAAATACTCCACTGACCGTGGCTCAGTATGCAATTGGCCTTGATGATAAAGTTGAAGGAGCTAAGCAAGTTCTTTGATGTGAAATCCAGTGATGTGGTTTTGGGGTTGTACGAGATGGGAAGGGTTGGTAAAACAACCTTGGCCAAGAGTCTCTTCAATAGCCTTGTTTGTCGTTTTGAGAGACGCTGCTTCATTTCAAATGTTAGGGAAGTTGCAAAAAATAATGACGCTTTGGTTTCTCTTCAGAGCAGAATCCTAGGTGATCTTTCCTGAGGAATAGTGGATCTCATCACTGACGCTAATGTTGGTATTTCTGCTATCAAAAGAATAGTGGAGGAAAATCGAGTTCTAGTTGTCCTTGCTGATGTAAAACAGCTTGATTTTTTGATTGGTAACACACAAGGGTTTTATAAGGGAGGCCGTGTTGTGATTACCACAAGGGATAAACAAGTTTTACCTGAGATTTATGTTAATGTGCACTACGAGGTGAAGGAATTGAAAACCTCGATCTCAAGCACTAGGATTGTTTTGTCACCATGCAATGAGAAGAAAGGAACCTATTGATGGTTTTTCAAATCTGTCAAAGCAAATAGTGTCTCTTACAGGAGGATTGCCTTTGGCTTTGGAAGTTTTTGGCTCTTCTCTGTTCGATAAGAGGACCATTAAGGTATGGAAAGATGCACTAGAGAAGCTGAAACAGATTCGTCCAGCATGTCTTCAAGATGTGTTGAAGATCAGCTTTGATGCCTTAGATGAACAAAAGAAGTGTGAATTCCTTGACATCGCTTGCCTGTTTGTGCAAATGGAAATGAAGAGAGATGATGTGATTGATACTTTGAATGGTTGCAATTTAGAGGGGAGATATCAATAACAGTCCTTAGTGCAAAGTGTCTAATAAAAATCACTAAGAATAATGCCCTTTGGATGCATGATCAGGTTAGAGACATGGGAAGGCAAATTGATCAAAATGAAAGCCTTGTAGATTGTGACTTACGTAGCTGGCTTTGGGATTGTGATGAAATCTTGACTGTCCTGAAGAATAAGAAGGTAAGTATTGTAGGAGACCTTGCTCGTTCTTCCCTTGCAATTTATGTAACTTTGGTGTCAGATACCTTCCATAAGTCTAAGAATTTCCTTGCTTGCCTAGTGGCAAATGGGCACACATTACTCCTAAACCTTTTTCAAAATAATTGCAATAGTAATAAACTCTTCGTTTACTTAGATTTAAATAGCTTATCTTCCTCTTAGTGGGTTGACCGGACTCGAGATTATATTAATTTAATTAACTCTAAATAGTAGTGATTTATACAAAAACAAATTTTTAAAAAAAAAAAAACCTTATCTAACGTCATGCTTTATTATAGAAGACAGTAATGTCAAATGATTCATACGACGTACCTCACTTAGGGAGACAAAACTCAGTTATTGTTGGCATTGATATTGTTAGTGTCACTATAAGTTCTTTGTTTAATTTCTTGAAAATGAGAATTTAATAATGAATAGTACATTCAGGGAACAAAAAAAGTTGAAGACATTGTCCTAGATTGTGTAAAGAGAAGCCAGATGAAACCTAGAGATCGTACTATTGAAGAAATTACTTGGGATAACTTTCGACAAAATCCCATTTGTAAATCAGCATCAACATATACGAATTCGAAGTATGAGAAGTATGGGAAGCATTTACAGTGTTCAATGGAACACTGTAAATAATAGTGTACCAAACTTTTGCAACCATCCAGATATTAAGTAAAATAACACAATGGTTTAGATCTATTCAAATAAATCTTAGACACCAATTACAAGGATCCACCATAATTATCCCCTTTATTCTTCTTCCTCCTCCTGCACCGGTCATTGTTGCCACTCCCTCGCCCCCTTCCACCCCCTCGGACACCCCACAGCCCTCGGCACCACCGCCACTGCTCATGCTATGAGCGGTGCAACTAGTGGTCGCAACAGAGCACAAGAAATGATCTCCGCAGTGATTGAGTTAAGCTACAATGGTTTTGGTGGTAGGGCATAGTGATTGCAAGTGTTGGTGGTGACGGCGTGTACAGTGGCTCGCGGTTGAGATGGAGACCGACGCAATGGGTGGTGGCATAGGCAAGTGGTGCTTCTTCTAACATGGGGAGTGGCACTTGTTCTAGTATGGTGGAAGGAGGAGGGGGTGACCAGGCAAGAAATTTTGAATAAAAAAGGGTTGGGGTGCATCGATGGACTTTTAGAGAAAAGTAATATGGTGCGTCACTAACATAAGAAAAAATTTGCAATATTATTGTTCCATGGAACAGGGTAAATGCTTCCAAAAGTATGTGC
This sequence comes from Pterocarpus macrocarpus, assembly GCA_031439585.1. NCBI lineage: Eukaryota > Viridiplantae > Streptophyta > Magnoliopsida > Fabales > Fabaceae > Pterocarpus > Pterocarpus macrocarpus. Next base: position 59,323,617 of record CM062520.1, on the reverse strand, counting down.
AAGATAGAGAAGAGACAGCAAAACAATTTACACTTCGAACAAAGTTCTTTCAACCAATGGTTTCCTTAAGGCTGCTTCAAATCAATTATTCGAGATTGGAAGGACAGTTTAGATGTCTCCTTCCGAGACTAAAGTGGTTACAATGGAAACAATGCCTATTAAGGACCATGCCTTGTTCATATTGTCCATTGGAACTTGTTGTACTTGTTCTCTCAGAAAGCAAGATTGAAACAGTGTGGGGCAGTCACCATCACAATGTTTGTCCTTTTGTTAGCTAATGAACTGACCGGTTTATTTATTATTATTATTATTATTTAACTATCTAATTTATACGTTTAATAATTGGGTGTAACTTTATCTAAATTTGATTGTGCTGCTTTTTCTTTTTATGTAGAGCAAACATTCATTTTTGTTCTTAAAGCTGGTATGGATGTTATTATTTTTATTAAAAAAAAAACTCTTTCTTCTAAAAACAGGTTACTTTTTACGTTTTTTTTTTTCCCATACGTTTGGCTAAATTTTTTTAGAAAAAAATAGAATCATTAAAATAGCACAAAAAGATCCTTTTTTTTTTAAGTTATAGCATTTGTTTGAATGTCGTTATTTTGATAAAAAAAAAAATGATCTTTTTCAACAAAGCAAGTACTTTTTATTTTTTTTGGATATATTTGGGTAAAATTTTTTTAATAAAAGTACAATCACTAAAAAAAATATAAAAAGATCGTTTTCAAGAAGCTATAATTTTTATCTTTAAGGAAAATATATATTTTATAACACAAAAGAATTTAAGGATAAAAGACAATCCTTTAATATAATATCTAAACATAAATTAATTTTATATCCAAATTCAAAATACTTTCTCATTCCAATGTAAATAACCCTCACGGTGGTCATATGAGCTTAAACAATGCGAGCCCAATTAGGAAATGGGTCAAACAGAAGAAGATGAGAAAAGAAACGTCCTTATCACCCTAACAAGGAACAACCGAAATGTAGCTCATGCAAGATAAGAGAGAAGTTAATTTGGGCTAGGGTACCAGTAAGCATATGAAGCAAGAGATACCTATATACATGAATTTTGGGGACCTATCTAGCAAATTGTTCACCTCGCATCTGGAGTTGGATATATGGGCTATGATCCACGGGTTGATCAGTTTAACCTGCAATCCGCACATGTTAGGATGAGATATTTTTCTAACTCATTAATTTGTGGACTTTTTTACTTACTTCGCTAAACTCGTAGTTAGCAAATTAACCTATCAACTAGCTTATCTTAGCAAAACAGGATATATTTAAGTTGAATAAGGCTTTATGTCACAACATGTGCTTGTAGCTTAGTGGAAGAACTACTTATAGTGGTTGTGGGGACCTAGATTTGAATCCTTGATGGAAGAGGCTGAGGATGGGAATGATGATGTCTCTCAAGGGTGGTGGCAAAAATACAAAACCAGACAGCCATGGATGCTGCCAACCTCCAAGCAATTCAGGTTAGGTGCTATAAGGACTCCTAGCCAATTCTTTCATATGGCTAAGTTTAAAGATTTGTTAATCCTCTCTTGGAATATCAGGGGAGGCTATAACGGAAGGGCTAAAAGTCAAGTGAAGGATATAGCAAGGAGATTTAAACCCACTTTTTTTCACATTTATGAGACACATGTTCAGTTTGCAAGAGTGGAGAGGTTCTGGAAAAGGTTGGATATATTTTAAACCTTTAGCATTTAAGGAGGCTCGGGGGCAGTCTAGAGGTATTTGGGTGCTAGCACCTTAGACGACATTTAGCATCACCGTTGTGGATCATTGGCAGCAAGCAGTTATTATTCAAGTTGCGTGTGTGAATAATAAGTTGGCTTTCATGGCGATTTATGCTAGTCTAGTGCCGAGTGCTATGCTAGAGCTCTGAAGCTACTTGGATGAATCTCGATTGAGTTTCCATGTACCTTGGGTCCTTATTAGAGGCTTCAATGAAATTCTTGCTCCTTCTAGGGGCTTAGTTTTGCACTTCGCATGCAATGGCCTTTGCTCGAGTTATGGATGTTTGTGGCCTAGTTGATTTGGGGGAAATTGGCAAGAAGTTCACTTGGTGCACAAATATGCAGGCTAGAATTAGAATGTGTAAGCGCTTGGATAAATGGTCGGGGTACTGTGATTGGTGGCTTTTATTTCCAGAAGCTACGGTGGAGGTTTTGTGCTGAGTTCACTTCGATCACAATTCGTTGCTGCTTCAATGTGGTGCTTCTATCCTTATTAGGCATCGTGCGTTCCATTATCAGGCTGCTTGGGATAGTCAACCTGACTATCCAGAAGTGGTCCGTAAAGCACGATACGAAGAAAGGCGTAGTGATGGTCATAAGTTGGAGAGGGTGAAAATTGAGTCACTTCGGTTCAACAAACAAGTCTTCGTTAATATGTTAGGCAGAAACACCAAAGCTTGGCTTATAGGAGTCCAGCAGCAACTCTCATTCTTTCCTTATTCTGATCTTTTCACTCTAGAAAAAGAGTTGCAAAAGGAATACCTTGAGGTGCTCTATCAAGAATAGATGCTATGATTTTAGAAATCCAGAGAGTGTTGGGTAAAGTTTGGAGAGGAGACAAAAGAACAAGATCTCCGATCTTTTTGTTGAGGATGTCTAGTGCATTGATGAAGGGGTGTAAAGAAGGGAGGCTTTTTCCTTTTTTTGAAATTTGTTCAATGGATAAGAGGTTTGCCATCTATAGATTTTGAGGCTTTCTTATGATCCCCGGTTGAGTGATTAGGCTTGCAAGGCATTCGCAACACTCATCTCTAAATAAGAAGTGTGTAAAGCACTCATCTCAATAGGCTTGTTTAAAGCTACAGGGCATGATGGCTTTCAGGCTGCATTTTTCAAAATCATTAGGATACTAAGATGATAAGTGATACTTGGTGAAGACACTTTTATTCTTATTCCTAAGATTGAGCCTCCCAAGAGGTTTAAAGATCTCTATCGAATTAGCTTATGCAATGTGATCTTAAAACTAATTTCAAAAGTTTTGGTTATTCGGGCAAGGTCTTTTCTAGATGATCTAATTGGCCCTCTTTAGAGTAGTTTTACTCTAGGAGGGCACTTCGGACAGTGCCATCGTTGCTCAGGTAGTAATACACTATATGCACAAGGGCCAAGGGGAAGAGGGGCTCTCTTATGTTCAAAGTGGATTTGGAGAAAGCATATGATAGAGTTAATTGGGAATTTCTTCGAATAACTTTGACAGAGTTTGGCTTTCCTCATTTAGTGATATCTTTGATTTTGGGTTGTGTTACTGCTTCATCACTCTCTCTACTTTCAAATGGGTGCCGCTTATAAAGTTTTAAACCAACAAGAGGCCCAAGGCAAAGGGATGCGCTCACTCCTGACCTTTTTGTGCTTTGTGTGGAAAAGTTGGTATTGCCTATTTTCGAGAAAGTTCTTAGTGGGTTGTGGTTACCAATCAAAGGCTTTAGGAATAGTTCAGCCATCTCTCATTTATTTTTTGGAAATGATTGTTTGTTTTTTGTTCGAACTAAAACTTCTTAGGTGCATTTAGTTAAAGAGGTGCTTTATAGTTTTTGTATGGCTTTCAGGCTTATGGTGAATTTGGAAAGAAAAAAACTTAGATCGAGTTTCTTATATCCATTTTATTCATTTCTCAAATCAAAGGATGACATGTGGATATTTTTATTGAGATAAGTGTATATTTTAAACTTTTAAATTACTCATTTCAAAATAATTGTATATATGTCATTATTTGATTTGAGAATTGGTTGAAATAAATATAACAAACTTGATACAAGCTTTATCCACTTGAAAAAGTCTAAATTTATGGCATTCAATAATGTTCCATGCAATGAATATGCTAGGTTTGTCGGCATTGCCCCTATTCCACAACCCATAATATTGGTAAATATTTGGGCTTCTTGTTGATTAGACGAAGAGTTTCAAAGAAGGATTTTGATTTTATTCTGGATAAGACGAATTATCGTTTAGCTAATTAGAAAGGATGCCTATTGAACAAGCCAAGGAGATTTGCCTTAGCTAACTCGGTTCTATCAACCATCCCTGATTATTCCATGCAGGATCTATGGCTGTTGAGAGGAATATGTGATGTTATTAATTCGACTAATCATAGATTTCTTTAGATGAAAGGCAAGACAAAAATCGGGGGTAGCATTTGGTGGTGTGGTGTCTTCAACCCAAGAATGTTAGGAGATAGGAGTTAGACATGCTAGATTATTAAGTTGTTTGGAAAGCAATGGAATTAAATTTATTCAAGAAATTGAATTCAAATCTCTAATTTGGAATTAACTAATAGCATGTAATACAGCTCTTCTAGGAAAGCTTGTTTGGATGTGGATGTCGTGCTTAGGGGTGTCAAAAAACCCAAGACCATGATACTCATGTAATACCCGCAATCGGTATGTGATGTGAAGATTTTGCCTCTATGGGTAATGGGGACAGGGATTTTAAATACCCGCATGTTAAATGGGGTGGAGGTGGGGATCACTATCTCCATACCCGCGGGTACTCGCCATGAAATTACTATTTTATCCTTAAATTATTAACTTAGTTAAACTAATATTATTGTTATTTAAATTGATTAGACTAAGGTTTAAATTTATAAGTTAGATTTATTTGTACTTATTATATATTAGACTAATGATTGGATTACTATTATGTGTTTATTTTTATTTTAAGTATTTTAAGTTGTTAGAATTTAGATTGTAAAATTGGATTATTGTACTTATTTTTTGTTTATTTTATGTGTTTATTTTTATTTTAGTATATTAAATTGTTAGAATTTTAATTGTTAGATTAGATTATTATTATGGTTATTTTAAATATTTTATGATATTAGAATTTTTATATTTAATTCAAATTTTTAAAATTTTTAATATTCTAACGGGTATCCATGGATATCCACGAAGACTGTGAAACCCGCGAAAGTAAGAAAAAACGACTCCACACCTTAAATGGAACGAGGGACAAGGGCGGATATTTACTTACGGGGCGGGGATAGGACCGCCCCGTTGACATCCCTAGTCGTGCTTGGATGAGTTATGGGTTAAGATACTTGAAGGGAAATATTTAAACTGTTGTTCCTTACTCCCTATAAAAAAAAAGGGGCAAGATTCTTACATTTGGAAATCTATCCTGCAGGCTTTAAATGAGCTTCGAAATGGCTTTCATTTCAAGGTAGGCAATGGGGTGGCTTCCTTGTGGTACGAACTGTGGCTGCCAGGGGTCCTTTGTGCAATGTTGTTCCTTTTGTTCATATGCATGACATGGAGTTAAAAAGGATGTTTACTTTAATCAATAGTGGAACCTGAATCTACTTGAACTCCTCTTCCAGATCCTAGTGTTCAATCAATCAACTTGGTTAATTTTGCTAATTTTGGTCACATCGATGACTGTTGGATGTGGTCTTTCGATATTTATGGTGTTTATTCATCCAAATTTGCATACGGTGGCTTATGAAAGATGAAATTGGTCCTCTTCCTGCTATGCCGTAGCTCACAAGAAAAGTATTTTTTTTGTGGCTCATTTATCATGGTGAACTGCCTACCAGTGACCTTCGTCATCGTCGACATCTCTCGTCGGATCCCTTATGCATATGGCGTGGTTATCCAGTTGAGACTACTTAGCACTATTTTCGGGAATTCAGTTAGCAAGGTCAGTATGGCACATATGTGGGTTGGCTAATGTTGAGCTCTTTAAGCTGGACTTTCAGAGTTGGCTACTTAGGTTCAGTAAAGGCGAAGGATATGCTCTTTTCTTGTCTACATTATGGTGGATTTGGTGGGCCCGTTTAGTCTTTTTAATCGGAGAGGAGAAGTGGCCTGTATGGGTGGTGTTGGCTAAGGTCTGTAGTTTTATGATGGACAACTCGAAATCCTTCGGCGTTTTTGGTTCCATCTTAGTGCATTCTCGGGAGGTCCAGTGGCAACTTCCCCCTTCTAGTTTCTTCAAGCTTAACATCGATGGTAGTGTAAAAGAGGCAGATAGTCCATTAGGTTTTGGTGATGTCCTGAGGAACGATGCCAGTCACTAGGTTCAGGGTTTTTGTAAAAAGCTTGGCAATGTTTCTATCTTGTAGGCTAAGTTGGTTGCGATCAAGAAGGGGCTGTTGTTAGCTTGGGACCTTGGCATTTCTAAGCTAATTTGCCATTCAAATTCCAAGACAGCTGTTGAGTTAGTTACTGCAAGAGTGAGTTTTCATCACCACTATGCCAACCTCATTTGTGATATACAGGTTCTGTTGGAAAGAGATTGGGAGGTGATCCTTGAGCATGCTTATAGGGAGTCGAATTTTGTTGCTGATTGTTTGGCGAAGTTTGGAGCTGATGGTAGGGAGGTTTTCCAGATTCAAACCTCTCCTCCTGTAGGGATTCATTCGTTACTATTTCGTGATCTAGTTGCAATTCACCATGGTAGGCGGTTAGCTTTTGTTAGTTTGTTTTACTTTTCAGAATCCCATCCAAATGAGCTCTTAAAAATATATGTGACATCAAATTTATTTATTTTTTTCAAATAAAGCTACATCAATTCAGTCCATCGTTCCTGATTATGAACAATAAGATTTACGGACTAAAGTTTTTTGGTGGAGATTTGTAGACTAAATTGATATTATTTTCTATGACTGCGAAATTAAATTACTATAAACTTATTATGATTATGGAAATATACTAATGTGAACTTTTGGGAAAGCCAAATTGATGTTATTTTATCGGCTTTTACAAGGTTAAAATAGGTATGTACTCTCTTTATCATCTTTATATATGTATCAATGAGAACAAAACTTTGATGTTTCTTTTGCCAGGTGGCTGAGCGCCTGATGGTTTTAAAACTCTCAAGTTGCCACCATTTGGTAGCAGTTCCTGATTTAACTGGGTATATATCTCTTAAAAAGATTATTTTGGAAAAATGCACTCTTTTAACTGGGATTCATGAATCACTTGGAAATATGAGTACCTTGGTTCACTTGTACTTGCACTGCTGCTGTAACCTTGTCGAGTTACCTGGTGATGTCTCTGGGCTGAAACATCTCGAGGACCTTATTCTTTCTAGCTGCTGGAAATTGAAAGCATTACCTAAGGACCTAAGCTGTTTGGTCTCTTTAAGACAACTTCTCATTGATGATACTGCTATAAGTGAGCTACCTGATTCCATCTTCCACCTGACAAAACTTGAAAAGTTGAGTGCAAGGGGATGCCATCTTTTGAAGAGGCTACCTTCCTGCATTGGGAAACTGTCCTCTCTGCAAGAATTGTCACAACCATACAGCATTGGAGGAGTTGCCCTATTCTGTTGGTTCTTTGGAGAACCTTGAGAAGCTTGGTTTGGTCGGGTGTAAGTCCCTCTCTGTGATTCCTGATTCTGTTGGGAAACTAATTTCATTGACACAATTAAAGAGTTGCCTGCTTCCATTGGTTCTTTATCATATTTAAGGCAACCTTCTGTTCAAGACTGCACTTCTCTTAGCGAATTGCCTGCGTCAATAGAAGCATTAGTCTCTATTGTTGAGCTTCAGTTAGATGGGGCATCAATTGCCAATTTGCCTGGTCATATCGGGGCCATGAAAATGCTAGAAAAGCTCGACATGACAAATTGTCAGCATCTTAGGTTTCTACCTACATCAATCGGTGACTTGACAGCTCTTACTACCTTGGACATGTATAAGACTGACATTACTGAATTGACAGAGTCAATAGGAATGTTGAAAAACCTTATTCACTTACGATTAGACATGTGCAAAAATCTCCAGTCTTCCAACCTCCATGGGAAATTTAAAATGAGCTGGTTACTGATGAAAGCAGTTACACAACTACCTGATAGTTCTGGAATGCCTTCAAATTTGGTAAAATTACACATGGAAAGAAAGTCTAACCTTAATATGGTTGGAAACCACATGGCTACTGGGGTCACAGTTCCTAACAAAAGAGAAAAACCCAATTCAGCTGCAATCTTAACTGGTTTTTGCAATCTAACCTTGCTGGAAGAGCTAAATGCTCATGGATGGAAGATATCTGGAAAAATCCCGGATGATTTTGAAAAGCTATCATCACTAGAAATTTTAAATTAAGTCCACAATAATATTTGCAGTCTTCCGGCTAGCTTGAGAGGCCTCACATGTCTCAAAAAGCTTTTGTTGTCAAATTGCAAGGAGCTCATGTTTCTGCCGCCTCTTCCCTCTAGTTTAGTAGATGTTATTGTTGCAAACTGTACTGCATTACAATACATATCTGATATTTCAAACTTGGACTGCTTAGAGGAGTTGAACCTTACAAATTGTGAAAAGCTGGCAGATATACCAGGTATTGAACATTTAAAGTCCTTGAAAAGGTTGTACATGAGTGATTGCATTGGATGCTACCTTGCCGTTAACGGAACATTTTCCAAGGTTTGTCATTTCTGTGTTTAACATTTCCTTCCTTCCCACCTTATACCATCATCTTTCAAGGGCAGATGCAACTTGAGTACATTCTTTAAGAGCTTCCTTCTATACTATTATTATTATTATTATTTTTCAAAAAATGTAATATGAACACTCTGTGTAACATTTCTCCCAGGTTCTACTTAAGTTACAGATTTTGATTATGCCTGGAAGCAAAGTTCCACATTGGTTTTCAGGAGAATCAGTTGTCTTTTCGAAGCGAAGAAACCGTGAGCTTACAGGTATTATTTGTGTCGGCGTGCTCTCTTTCAACCATATACCTGAAAACCAAGAGATGGGCTGCAGTTAGTGGATGTTCAAGCAAAAGTCTTCAATTTAACTGATAATGTATATAGCACAACGTTTCATCTCCTAGGAGCACCTAGGACAAACGAAGACCAAATTTTCTTACGCATATTTGGAGTTCATACGTCGTTAGTCCGTGAGTTAAAAGACAAATGTATCTTGCTTTTGACAAAGCGGAACCCACCTTTTATTGAGGAGCTGGAGCTGAAGAACTGTGGAATTCATTTAGTCTTCGAAGGTGATGATAATTATGAGATGAAGAATCACTAGACGAAGGCCAACTTTCGGTGTCACAAAAACTAACCCAAGTTCTTCTACCCTGTTGCCCAAGATCGCCCAAGTGTGTGAATATAGGCACTTCAGATGAACTGCAAGAGATCGAGAGGAGAATAACATGCACAACTCCAGACCCATGTCTTCGTGCAGTCATTTAGTGTGATATTTTTGAATGCTCTCATTTATACTTCAATACCTCAAATATTGTGGATAATTGTTGCTCCCGACTTCACTGGTCTCAAGTTAGTAAAGAATGTTGAAGAATTCTCTTGATGATCCGGCAATGGCACATCCTGGGGTGATACAACAGAAAGAAGTGTTTTTTGAACATTGAACACTAAATGCATTGAGTCATTGACACTAACAGTACAACACAACGCATATATCCAAACATGTACAAAACAGAAAAAGAAAAGAGAAGTATTGAACTCTTCGAATCATGTGAAAATTAATTTCCAACCTCTAATTTTTTTTTTTTTAAAATACTTTTATGAATAACTAAATAGTGGAATATACATCTGTGACAATCCTCAAAATCCTGCTCTACTTCCCCCCCTGGCGAGGGGGAGAAAAAAAGACAAAATATACCTAAAAGAAACTGACCAATATTCAATATGGTACATGCTGATTTTACAAATCTCCTAGGGCTGGCTCTCAAAATGAAAAACCAAAACTACGGTAAATGTACAACCATCCTACTCCAAGTTACTTTCTTTTTTGTTTGAACCAGATTACTTCTTCTGTCCAATCTTTGGCCGAGATTTCATGCTAGCACGTCTTGCAACATCCCATGCCTTTTGTGGGGCATATACACCAAGCTGTGCAGCAAAAAATGACTCATAACCAGGTGAGTCAAAAGCAAACCCAGTGTGCTTCGATATCTCACGTGGGAGTTGAGATATGGCATGGCTTCTTGCCTCAGCTGGCGTAAGCTGGTTCCCTATCTCTAGCAGTTGTGCCCTGCTAGTGTCATCATTATCATGTCTATGCATTTCTTGAATAATCTGATAATCATATGGGAAGAACCATCTTTGAACCCTGTAACCAGATGGGGAAAAAATAAAATGGATAAAGGCAAAAGCCCCAAAAATGGGTGACAGAATAGAAAGAGATACCACTGAAACATAGTTATCAATAATTTCAATGTTTTTAACACCCTCCCGAGCAGTCTGTTGCTCCATACATGCAATTAACACAAGATCTCACTTAAATTGTCATACGTGGTTCACATGTGAAAGATCATCCAGCAAGGATTATCATGAATTAAACATCTACAGTACAAAAATGAATAATTCTTGAAAGTTGAAACTGGGACCCTTTTTAACAAGTTGACTTCCAAAACTTGACTCAACACAGATATTTTAATAAAAGGTCTCTTTTGTAAACGGAATGTATAATTTCCCATGCAAAAGTGATTCATCCATGCAGATCTCGACAATTCATGCAGCCCCAATGCCACAATGATATCTCCAATAATAGCATGCATAGACAAGATATAAGCTGAGAGTTATTCAAATCAGAACCTTACCCTTGGTAAACAAAGTCACAGAAAAGTGCAGCTACAGGAACAAGTAGTAGTGTGAGGTAGAAATATAATGTACTCATCAAGACATATATGACAAAATACATATTCTCCTGCAGTAGTTGAAAAAAAGCCCAAGTTAATCGTGTTTCTAAGGGGTAATATCAAAAGTAACAAAGTTTGTTTTTCAATAGAGAGAAAGAATTCACCTGTCGATCATAACGAGTGCTGATCCCTGAATATATGAAAATAAAGATAAACCATGCTAATATACTTCCACCAACACTAATATAGTGCCATCTTGTAATTGAATTACAAATCATGAGAAGTCGCAAGTTGACGGTTATTACAACACATGTGAATGCCATTGTACTGACATCCCAGAGTCCAAATATCTTGCCTGCTGAATTTTTAGCACTTAAACTTGATGTACTCACGAAATAATAGAATATTAGAGACTGGTAGACAGAAAAAAAGGCCCATATAGCCACAACTCTCCATTTGAAAAACACATTTCTTATCCCCTCCCTGTATAGTTCAGGATACTTCTTGGATAGAGAAGCGTTGACATCCTGGCAAAGGCACAAGTAAATAATCAAAGCATGAAATTAAAAGTCTACCGTAAATCTGAATATAGTGAAGCACTCAAGAAAATGGGTACAAGCAAATGGCATGTGTTTCTGCAGAAAACAATACTCCCTCCCAATTTTTTTTTTTCTTGGGTTAAAAAAAAATTGCTATCCCAAATGATAGGAGAGAATGTAGCACCTTGTCAAATAGTCCAACAATGATCACAGGCAGTGCTGTGAAGATAACATTAAACAGTGACTGAAACCAATCATCATAAAATCGCTGGCCAGAAAACCCAGCTTGAAAGGTAAACCAAAACTGGGTAAGAGTGAACGTCAGATTCTTGTAAAAGAAGTATGTCACCACCTGAAATAACCAAATTTCAAGGGTGTTAGAAAGAGAAGAAACAGTTACACAAACAACTGTATAATTCACAAAAACATGACACCTTGCATATTCGAAGATATGACCACCGGCCATGAACAAGAAGCAAATCAACAAGATAACGGAACTGTGCAATAGCAAAATCACTAGCCATCACTGCTTGCATCCCCTCCAACCCACTTATGCCAACGCCAACATGGGCAGCTTGAATCATGCTAACATCATTGGCTCCATCACCAATACTAAGTGTTATTTTCCGTGCACCTTTCTTGACCAAACTAGTGACCTGTAAAGCACAGGTAATTGTAATCCAAACAACACCAAATCCTATTTAGGCAAGTTACTCCAAGCACTCCCTAATAACTAGACCCCCAAAAAAAAAAAAAATGATTCAAAATTGACTATCTTGCTTAACATAAATGCTCTACATATCAACATGAAGAATACGGACAGCAAAAATAACAAGTTATTTGCCTTGGTGCATCAGTTTTACCTGTGCTTTCTGTAAAGGAGAGACTCGGCAGCAAACAACAGCATGACAATTCAAACTCAAATTCAGCAGCATCCCTCTCAAACTTGGATCCAATGCATACATTAGACATTTTCCATCAATTACAAGTGCTAAATTGGGACCAGATAGAGAGCTAAAGTAGCTCTGTGCTTCCTCAAGGCACTTCTTCAGCTCTTTTTTCACTTCTTCACTGATAAATCGTGCAGTTTCTATTTGGTCCCCCTAAAAAACATTACAAAACAATGTAATTATAAGTCAGAATTTCTTAGTCAGAAATATTAAGAGTTGTGTCAGCAAAACACAGAAGCTAAAAAGTGAAGCTTACCCTATCTTCAACTTCTCTAATTGCATCAGTTTCAGAACTGATAATGAATTGCTTCATCTCATTGTTTATTAAATTGCATGCTGTAGCCAAGTGGTGGAAACAAAATATAAAGTGAATTATTACTATATTTTATTGGGCACAAAAATATCAAGATACAGAAAAACCAGTTCTCGTCCAAATCAGACTCACCATAGGCAATATTAATTGCTGTTTCAATCTTGTCGCCTGTAAGCACCCATATTTTAATGCCAGCTCTTTGAAGAGTCTCTATGCAGGCTGGTACTCCCTCTTGAAGCTTGTCTTCTATGGCAGTGCTACCAATCAAAATGAGATCATTTTCTATAAGTTCTGCCACCTGTATTATTTTTTCAGCTATCAGTAAGAATACAATAATTCATATTTACAGAACTACACATGAATCTGAAAATTCTGCACTAACAGTCTGTGATTTAGTGCATAGATGTTGACTAGATCAGTGACAAGAACTACAAGATCATGTCTTGTTTAACAAGATATGGAGTTTACGAAAGGACATTGTTTGAATAAAAAATATAGTTGCAAAGATAAGCATGCAGCTAAAAGTTAAAAAGAATAAGAGCTGTTTATTTCCGATATTTATATCATTTTTCCACCCCTTGGCTGCAGCTTAGTGAACGATGAGAACAACAAGTTATTATCCATAATGAAACTGGTGCAATTAGTTAAAGCACAGTAAGCTTCATTTTAGCTTTCCGTGCTTTTCTGATGTAATTTTTAAACCTACCAAGTGAGACAAAATTTGGCTGTTGTTGATGTTTTGATAATGTAATTTTTAACGTTTTGAATTTTTAGACTAGCATTGTTTTCTCATTTTTTTAGGGTGACCAAGTAGAAATTGCATGATTCATTAAAAAAAAAAAATGAATAAATGTTCAGAAGAAGTTGCTTGAGGAAGCAAATGACCATTTTCATTATCTAAATAGACCAAAATGAGAACTTGTAATTGACAGAGAATGTCTAATTCATGCACTGGACCAAGTTTAGGAGTGATGCTGATGAACTTGAGTTTGAATTGTTATGCTGTTTCAATCTACTGAAATAGCTCAACTGTCTCTTCATAATCTTTAGACTCCAGTGAGGTTTGGTTGCAAAGATAAACATGTAATTTATGAATTAGCACAGCTATTTCTTTCAAATCTTTAGACTCCATCCAAAATTGGTTTACCTTTTATTTGCAGTTTATTTAACAGGAAAAGTTCCGCCATCCGTCACACAAAACTTAAAAACACTTACCCCAGCTGCTGTTGTGAAGAATCCCACTATTTGTAATCATAAAAAACACTCACCCCAGCTGCTGTTGTGAAGAATCCCACTATTTGTAATCATATCCCCTATTCACTAGTCACCAGTTTGTAACACTCACTAGTCACTAGGAATTGTAAAGGAAATTTCTTCTCCTATTCAAAATTTATTAACCCACCAAGTCCAGTTGAAAAAAATCTATAAAATGCAATGCCAAAATATTCCTTCATCAATAACGCAGGTTATATTATAATTGGTGCCAGACTTCATTGTTAATACAAATTCAGTACCAAGAAAGTATAACAAAATCCAGTACAAATTATACTAGCAAATATAACCAGCGGCTAACATTAGTAACTGACACACCAACAATTTTAAAAGTGATACTTGGCAAAAAGATTGGGCTGTGAATGCAAACTCGCCACTTAAATTTTACAAATTGTTACCAAGAAATAAGCATCAAAACAATAGATTACTTAGCTTTTTAAACTGACATTCATTATTCCACAAAACATAATAGCTACCATGGTAAGATCGAATTTACCTCATCTAACTTCTTTTCACGATCACGTAGAGAAGATTTCGCCTGGATGAACTTCTCATTCCACCTTTCATAAACATCAGGATGTAATTCTTTGTAGGCCAGGCATAATGTACGTAGCCCAGCTGATCCAAACTGTTCTAAATGCTCCCTAGTCACTTTTTTAATATCATTATTACCACCAGCTAATCTCTCATAGATTACAGTATCAGCACCCTGTGAAAAACAAGTTCCTTGAAAGATGTTATCTTCTTAGCAAAAGTCAAGCAATTATCAATCTTGTGTGGAAGCCTCAAGAAATTATTACCTTACAGTATAATACAAGCCTTCCATCTGGATAACGACATACGACAGACTGACGCTTCCTTGTACTATTAATAGAACAAAGATTAATAGTTTTGTCCAAAACCCCTAAAACTATGTACCATTAAGAGGGACAAATAGTTACCTGTTAAACTCAAGCACATTCAAAATCTCATACGGCACATCTTGAATTTTACCCATCTTCTCAACATGTGATTCACGAACATATATCATTGTAGGTGTGCGCCTGAGAAAGAACAAGATTACGATCAACTCAAGCTAAAATTGCCTCAAAAACCTAGCAGCTCTGTTAACAAACTAGTAGCAGATCCAAGAATAAAAGGCCATATTAGGATTAAAAAGGAGTCAGTTGCCACTGAGCTTTCAAATAAAGGCTCAAATCAGACTCAGCCTTTAGAGGATAAGACATATTTAACCCTCATTCTTTTTGAATAATAGCACAAATTTTGTTATAAAAATATGAAAAACTATAGAGGAGGAGGAAGGTAAGATATTCTCCATAACCAGAACAAAAACAAATATGATAAAAGCTCATAATGTATCCTGAGAAACTGATCTCACAATTTCCACCCAACATCAAGAAACCATAAGATTGCCAGCCAGCATGAGTCCAAAGGCCCCTTAATTCTGTCTCTCCCAATCACAACAACAACTAAGCCTTGTCCCACTAAGCAGGATTGGCAGCCACTGAGCTTTTCATTTAATTCAAAAAAAGTAAACAATTTCATTTCTAATGTCAAAATCAATCACTTAGCTGAGTTTTAGATCTCATTACACCCAATGAATTATATGAATTACAAGGATCTGCTTGCATAAATATCTAACTTTGCTGACATTTCTGCATGGTTGAACCTCAGGAAGTTGGACTCTAGGTCTACAACAAAGGTGCTTTTGCATTGAATCAAATTTAGATGACTCGTGATAGGATAACTGAGTACACATGGCAAACAGTTACTGATGGGATGGGTGAGACAGAAAATTGGGCAGAGCAACTCCATTCTATCGAAAGGTGGAAAACAGAAAAGAAAAATCACTATTGTGTAAACAAAATTTGATATGAGTTGTGTGCAACATACAGAGGTAAGGCAAAATGACATAATTAGGCAGAAAACTAGAAAATAGTGAAGAAGTGTGAACCTGTAAAAGAAGAAACCGAAGTTCTTCGCAGCAATAACCAGAGCAGCCTCGTCAGGTGAAGCAGCTTGATATCTAATCTTCTCAGGGGACTCATCACCCTCAGGAAGCACAGTATGGCAGATAGCAAGGCACCTGAAGAATTCCTACACAACCAAAAAATGGGAAAAAATTATTAATTTGCATCATACAACAAACTAGACTGTAGCACAAGATTGGAACTACTACTGTATTCATGGTATGAGCATACGGAAAAAAATCAGCTTAAGTGCTTCACCAAAAAGGGCAAACTTCAGCAAAAGAAAAGTGTAAACAGCATGAATCAAATTCTCTTTCAGAAACTAAGAATACATTATGCAGATATCAAAATCTTAAATGCCTAGAGTATAGACACAAGACACGCAGACAATTCTAAGAAATTACAGATTTCTTAAGTATTCAGCCCAGTCATACAAGTCTTGCGTGCAACTCACAACACTTGGTGACAGTCAAGAAGTTTTGCTATTTTATAAAATGCATATGTAGGGCAGCCCAGTGCACGAGACTCCCACTTGGTAAGATTTGAGGAGGACAGATCATAGATGTACACAGCCTTAACCCCACAAAAAAAGAGGCTTTCTAGAAGTTGAACCCATGACCTCCAAGTTACAAGACAACAACCTTATTGTAGCGCTTAGGCTAACCCTCTTATCAAGTTCATATATAAACCAAGATTTTTAATTAGTTATAACTAATACGAGGCAACCAAGGATATATAATCCACAACTAATTTACCATAACAAACAAGGTATGTTACGAGAAGTACATAGATGTATATATGATAAAGATCCTTGTCACTCAACAAAAATATCAAAATTATGAACCATACAGACTCAAGGCAGATCGAAAGCATACAAACCCAATTCAAGTCAAGCAAAATAATCTACCTTGCAGCAATCAGGATTAGGCTCATTCCTCCAAGCTCCTCTCATAAGCCTAGCATCATCAAAATTAAAACCCCTCTCTCGCACTGCATTGGGTGAGATATTTTCCTGTAGACAAGGAATAATTCTTCTATAATGATGATCTCTGACTACTTCCATTTAGTAAAACATGTGTATTACCTCAAGTTTTATGCCACTACGCTCTGCTAGTCCCCTCTCAATTTCAGTCACGCCATTTCCGTAGACCTCTCCTCCAATTGAACACTTGAAGAACTCCATTAAGTTTCTTGTCAGAGTCCCAGTTTTGTCAGAGAAGATGTATTCTACCTAATCAAATCAGCAAGTAAAACTGCATAACGCAACAAAGACATGTGACAAAAAAATAATATAGACAAGAACCTGTGAACTATAGATATTTCAATTTCAATAGCATGTACCAGAAATATATGCAACATCTTTGATAAGACACTATTTAATATTTAGCTTTATTTATATTTGGAACAATATAAAATTTGGTGAGATGAGCACAGGAAGAGGAGAGACGACAAAACAAAAAAATCAAGCACAAAAATTCCTGAATAGCAGAGTTAAAAATGTGGGAGTAACTATAAGGACAGGAAATAATACTGGAGAGGACAGGATGAATCTATCAAAATCTACTTGCAACAATGTTAATCTTATGAAAGGGATTCTCCATGTACATATGCTGAAAGGAAAATACATTTGGATAAGAGCAAGAAGATCCCTGAGGAAGAAGTCATATCTATTGTTCCATGAGACAATGAAATTAATATGCAAACTCACAACTTGATCGTTAGGATTAAAGTTGGTTAGTACCTCAGGAATGTTTAAATGAAATTTGCTCCAAACTATAGTAGTATAAAAAATTGGAAAAGGAACTTCAAAAAAAAAAAAAAATACTACAGTGAATTGTTAATTATTAGGGCATAAAGGCAGTACAGCTAGAAAATTATTTATTTTCTCACCTATGAAACACGGACACACCAATTTGATAGTGTGTCCACGCGTCCGATACAAGTGGGACACCGACGCGTGTTGGATACCAGTACGACATGCGTCCAACATGCGGTCTTACGGGTCCCATTTAGAAAAAATGATTTTTTGGCTCGGACATGCGTCGGACATAGCTGGACACGGCTCAAACATGGTCAAAACACAGCCTAGTGCTTTTTTTCCAATTATTTGATGGACCATAAAGAATTCAAAGGCCTAAAACTCACATTTATTTAGGAATTTCTTTAAGAAGTCAATAGAAATAGTGCCTCAATTTTTTGGAAGGGGTATAAGAAATATACATCATATATATTAAGAATGCTTCATGTTTTTTTTGGAGGAATTTAGAAATTCATAAAAATTGATGGTTTGACATCTATAAATATCTAAAAAATATGGCAATATGATATTATGAATTATGTATTTTTCTTAAATTTTTAATATATGTCGTGTCCATGTACTGTAATTTTATGAATTTGATGTGTCTCCGTGTTCATGTCCGTGTCCATTTCGTGTCAAGTGTCTGTGTCGATGTCGGTGTTTGTGATTCCTAGTTTCTCGCTATTTAGTTTTTGCAATGGCTTTTGTTAAGTAGGTTTTCAACATGCATATTTGGGGGTATTTCTTCATTGTTTTGGGAACGTGAATCTTTGAGCAAGTTTGCTGGTTGTGAGGGACTTGTTCTTGGCAGAGAAGTGACTATTCACTACACAAAACAACTTTTGCTCTTCCTTTCTTACTCATGTGACTTTACTTTATGCACTTATATTTTGTTTTCTCTCACACTTTCTTTCTTCCTCATCAATAAGAATTTTCTTTCTGTAAGACAAAATGTGTTAACACCTTACCTGCCCAAGTTCTTCATTCAGATTTGAAGTTCTGGCCAATGCTGGGGTATTGGTTTCATAGTGGTACATGTGCAAGTCCTTGTTGATAAATTGAGTGGACTGAATAAATTTGATCATCTGATACAAAAACCAAAAATAAATTTCCCCCTTTGTCATGAAAAATGCCATTTCTAGTGTACATAAATGACTGAAACACACCTCTATTGACACATAAAGTGAAATTGGGATGATAGTTGAGTATAATGTGATGAGGGTAAACATAGTCAGAAGGAAAACCTGAAAACATGGGAAGCAGAACAGAGACTAAGTCAAGAAGAAACGAAATAGACAAGATGGCTATTCATCTTAATGAAGAAATATAAAGTACCAAAAATCTGTTTCTTGGGTCAAACTGTGGTGAGCCCTCCTCTGATGATTCAAGATGCAAGTAGAAATACTTCTTGTTTACAAAGATAGCACTACAATTTACACAAATCCAAGAAAATTGTTCACTAATAACAAAAACAATAAATCCATTGCCAAGTGTAAACGAAGCTAAACCCGTCCCCTCCCAACAGTTTGCTAGCACAAGCAATCATAAAGCTCTCAAAACACAAGCAGCAATCAGAAGTGGTCCAGTGCAAGACAACTAATAGTTTTACTCACACACCTGCCTATGGCTCCAATAAAACACATCATAAAGAGAGTTGCGAATAAAGTCAGTATGAGCTTGTCAAGCTTCCTCTCCAGTGTACTTCTTTTGGAAGGAACATTCATGGCGTTCATCATCACCTGCAATGTATTCCAAATGTTCATAAAACAGTGTCCGTGAATAAATGCCAAAGGAAAACAAGCAGCAATAAGAGGGGGGGAAATATCTTGAAAAGCAAATACAACACAAGTAATTTCATGCAACTCAGTCCAGGAGCTTAAGCTAATCCACACTTTCAAAAGGAGAACTCAGACAAACATGACAGAAATCAACACAACTAAAGTTAAATAAACCCTGCGAGTGGTGGAGACTACCATTCCCATAAACAAAGAAATCAATATACATGCATCCAAACATCAATGAAGGAAGTGATTTTTAAGTTATTTTCTTCTTCTCCCTATCTCCAACCCCCCCTTCCAAAAAAAATACAAAAAAAAAAAAACCACACCACAGACAGGATATCGACAAACGTTTAAAAACATGAAATGCTAATGATAATTATGATGAAATCAACCATGTGAACAACAAAAGTACTATGTGTGCCAGTAACACATTTCAGCAATCAATGCATTGCTTCAATTACATGTTTATAACTATCTTTTGACTACATGCAAGACCAGGGACCAGAAAATTAAAAGAGGTATCAATGGATCAAGCATAGGCATCATTTCATAGTAGCAAACCTTTGTTTCATGTCCTGTAAAAATGACAACCCCAACAATATACTCTGTATTCCTGAGACTGCAACCCTGAAAAGGCAGGAAATTTCCATCTGTCAACACCAGTTCAGTTTCTTAAATAAGGAATGAACCAAAGATCAGTATCTGTCAATTATAAAATGAGCAATATATGATTAAAACAAATCCAACAAAGAATGAATTTCACGCACCCCCATCAACTGCAACAATTATGACTATTTTAAGAATAAACATAGAGCTCACAACAAACAAGCATGAGCCAGAAAATCATAACATACTCGCAACAAAAGTTGGTTTGGACTGACGGGCAGTGTTTGGTTTTGAATTATAAGATTTCCAGTGAAGGTATACAATGAATTGTTTGGCTGTTCACACTGAATTTCACCTGCAAGTAATAAAAAACTATGTGTCATAACTAAGAGATAAAAGCAGCAAATCAAATTTTGCAAATATCATAAGAATTGACACTAATCAATCTGATATTGATTGTTCCCCACACAGACTCAACAATAATCTCACTAAGGAAATTAAAAGGAATGCAATCATATTTGAAAAGCCATATGCAGTTCTATGGATTGGAGAATTACAATTTAGGAGTTTCTAACAAAAAAATGAACAACTAAACAGAAAAATAAACAAGGCAATGCATAAATGGTATGAGAAAAACTAGGGTTTCAGAATCCAGAGTCAGTGCTCAGACAACTGGAAGGAAAGAATCACAAGAGACAGACACCATGGAGAAAAGTTCTAGATTTCTGGGACTTGGCAGCAAAATACTGACAGGCTAGGGTGACTTATGATAGGGATACTCTGGTACCATGTTGAAATAGAGTGGTAGAGATATTGTGTTTCTAGGCTGCACACTGATCTCCAATTAAGAGCTAATTAGGAGCATAGTAGTCAACTGCAGATAGCAACGTGAAGCCGCCGTCACCAAAAACGCTATAGCGGGTAGCCAGATGACCACTATTTTAATTTTAATAAATATAAATGACTATTATATAATTTACATAACATATATATATATATATATATGTTCAAAAATAAGAAATTATATATAGCATATTAAATTTTAATTGAACTTCAGTTTAATAAGACTATTAAAACATTCAAGTCCACAGGTCATAGAGAAAGGGATGGGGCAGAGGGGGGGGGAAGCAAAGAAAAACCGAGACAATAGATACAAGAAAACAGAGAATAGTAGAAGTAGAGAAAGAGTAGGGTGGAGCATAGGGGCAAGTAGAGAGCTAGAGGAAGAGAGGAGATCTGATGGGTCTCAAGTCTCAAGCCAACATCAAACCTGCTGGCCGCCATCACTGACACCGGATGTTGGGTTGCCATTGCCGGAGGCTGGGTTGTCATCGCCAGAAAAGAAGGGCAATGGCAAACGACGAAAGCAGGGTAGGGAGAGGAGAGCGTGTACGAGGTAGAAGATTACACTTAAGCCCCCGATGTTTACTTGCCAACAGTGAAATAACAGTGGTAGAAAGGGGTTTTTACATCGGGGACAAAATAGTGGCTGCGATGGCTGCGATTGCGGCCGCGAACAGCCGCTACCAAAAAATGCTCTGCTCCAGAAGTTCCATCACGCTGACCGTGTTCCACAATGCGAAGCCGCTATAGTGCATGATTGTGCCGCAATTGACTACTATGATTAGGAGTTCATCAGTCGCTAACTTACATCATAAACAGTAGCTAACAATCAGCAATCATCATAATTACAGTTGACAGTATATGCGAATATTTAAAGCATAAATGCTAATATTCCAAAAATACTAATAAACCATTATACCAACTTGATCACACAAAAAGAAGAGGTGCCACTTGAAAAGATGCTTCACATTTCCATAGTCATATATATCAATTTGGGAAGCAGAATTAATCAAATCTTTAGGCATCACTGCTCATATAGATGCGCCAAACTATGTTGACGCAACAAAAATTATACCTAGTAACCACACCACAGATTCCTAATAGAAAATACTTCGAGATAAAAACTGGGCCAATAGATTGTCATCAAGTATACTAGAACTTCAATAACAAATCAATTTCACAATGTAGGATCACAGCATATTTAAAGAAGAAAGATAGCACTAAAGAAACCAAAGGTCAATCAATAAAAAAAATCGCAACCTTTAAACTCAGACGCCTTCTCTGGAGCCAAGTAATCCCAAGTTTTTTCCAATGCTTTCCTAATCTTCAAATTGGTTTCCCCATCCAAATTAGCAGTCTGTCATCCAAAACCCAAGAATAATGAATGGCAGTGACAGCTAAAGAATGTCAACACCTCTTATTTTCAGATTGAAATGGGACTAAATAAATAAACCTCAATGTAGCAGACACCATCTGCATTTGTACTAGCCAGAAAAAGCAGATCTGCAGGAAAGAATCCATCATGCTTAACCTGCAACAGAAAAAGGTTGCAATTACAGTAAGTATCTGCATTGTAAATAGAAACCAACAATGACACCATCACTAACAGCTCCATCAACAAAAAAAAAATTAAAATCACAATGGTCTCCAGATTTCAAGTATCCACAAACCAAACTAACAACTACAATTAAAATCTCAGATTCACAAAGGAAATCAGACGGGAAAATGTTGTGTATAAAGAAACAATATTCATTCAGAATCAGTCACTTTCAAAATACATTACCAAGACTTACAACCATATTGCTATGGACCATACTGACACTACTGCAGCTACACATGGGCAAGCACAGAAAGGGGGGACAAAAGAGAGGGGGGGGAGGAGGAGGAGAGAGGGAACAGGGAAGGAGGAAAAAGATAGTTGTTTGCTGAAGCTAGATTCAACCTGAGAAAAGTGGAGTGTCACCAATCACTAATCTTTCTAAAATAAAGGCATCAGCTCATTCAAAATCAACAAGCTAATTTTATAGAGAAAGAAGCACGCCCATTTCAACAAGATATGTATACAAAACTAAAAGTAAATCATGTTTCTTAAATTAACATCCTGTAAGATAACTACTGGAATAAGTGAGCAAACTCAAAACACATTAAATGAAAAATAAATTGGTCAGCAACACTGAGAAGTTAGACAGAAATAAACCAAGAGCACAGGTGAAAATTATTCAGCGTCAAAATATCCCAGGTGATCATATAGAAAGAGAAAAGATCATTTTTATGAATATAAAGCAGGAACAACCATAGTTACCTAGCAAAGGGTCAGTGACAATGAAAAGGGGGTTTTTCCTAAAGGGTAATGAGAACTTTATCACATATTGTTACACTGGTACCAGCACAGGTAAGAATGAAGATGAGTGTATGAATGATCCGAGACTGGATTCCAAGGTGGAACCAGTCCAAACTGTATATGACTGTGAAAATTGTATGAAAAAGTATATGTATGAAACAGAACAATATAAAAGAAATAAGCCTGGGCAATTAGGGGCCCTTATCCCTCCTACTCCTCAGTCTCATGTTCTGAATGACTGAATGAAAATCACTCCCCACCCCCTCACACAGTATAACTAACTTCCACTAGCTAAATCCACACACCCCACACTTATTCTCTCTCCTAATCATCATAACCGTGCACTATTTTGTTGTTTCTTCATGACTTGGGCCTGACTGGGGCCCACCTCCCCTTCTCTTCTTACGTGAATAGTATTTCCCAAACCTGGGGTCTCTTACACATATGAAAGGAATGCACCCGAAAACATGATAACCAACATAGGATTTAAAAGCATAAAATTATTACCATTACAGATACCCTTGTAAGTAAGAGTTTAAAATATAAATGTGTCAAATTAAACCTAGACATATACCACACTCACCTTGACAACATCACCAACTTGCAACTTTTTCCAGGGGATAGACACCCACTTTTGATCTTGCAAAACATCTATCATATTATTGTTTATGGCCATGTCATTTTGAAAACGCTTCTGTAGTACAAAATTTAAGAAAATTAAGAACATAAATCAATGTAAATAATACACATAAGTCATACTACCATAATCAACTCTGGAAAGAGGTGGACAATTTCCAATTAAAGATAACATTGGAAAAAATTAAATAAGGTCATAACCACATTTTTTTTTCCTTATAAAATAAGAACATGAGCAAAGTTGCCCAAATCCTCCAAATATCTGTTAAGGAAACCCCCTCAATCTTGAAAAAACTTGCAAGTAAACTGCATAATAATCTGCTTATTTCTAAATAATTATCTAGCCAACATTTTCTAATAGGATTCTTAATTGGGATATCAGTACTACATGAAAACATATATAAAAAAGAAATTAAGAAAGCAATGTACAAGTAGAGTAAACAACAATCTCACCCAGTCTTCAAAAGCTTCCTTAATTAGTGAGAGGAGCAGCACCAAAGATAGAGGAAGCACATTAGTTATTGGAGACACAGGGCTACAGTATCAGAAAATATGAAATTACTGATTAGACTTATTCTGACTTCAATAAAATTATAAACTAGACAGAAAAACGTATATGAACAGAAACCTGCAGCTTATGTACATATCACTGATAATCATCTTCACAAATTAAATCATGACAGAAAAGCATAATGCAAAGTCGAAGAAAAACAGAACAAAGTAACAAATCATACTAAAAAGGAACAGAATACAATAAATTCAATAAGCAAACTATAATCAAATAAATAAAATTCTAAAAGTTGTTAGAAATTCAACATGACACCAAACAAAGCTTCATATTGATCATTTCAATGTTTTCAACCTAGCTGAATTAATAATTGTCAAGCTAATGAAAACTGGAAAATCAAAAGCATGGAGCAAAGAAAGAGCAAATCAAACATGAAGTACATAAATGATAAAAATCATTGATGCAGGCTGCACCAACATCAAGAAAGCCAAGTTTAAAGATAAAATGCCTTAATACAATGGTTCTTTCTAATAAGAACTACCTAAATGCAAATGCTACCACCCATATCAGGCAGATAGTAGGTAAACTGAAGAAATAAAATGTTCATATTCCCCTCCAGTCAGTACACTCTTTCTCACAACTAAGCTTGCAAACTGGGAGTTTAACTAACATTAACATACCTGATTGGTGTGGTAGACAAAATTGAGATTGTAAGAAAGTAGAGATTAGCAACCCGCCTGAACTGCAGCATAGACAGGAAATTTTATCTTCAGCTAAATAAAAACATTGATTAGGAGGCAAGTAACAGATTAACCTCATCATGTACAAACATAATTTACCTTCAATCAGCAATAAACTAGTTTTAAGAAAAATGTAAAAATAAATCATTTTGAGCATATACTGCATTAATTTCACATATCTTAAAGCAAGAATTAAGAGCAATTTTCATTTTGAGCACAAATAAATTAAAAATCACATATAATGGTAGGCAAAGCTCACAATCTTTGAAAAACTGGAAATCAAATGCATTGCATGCACTTTCAAGAACCGAAAAGCTTAGAGTAACTTACCTGTTCAAACAATCCTTTTGGCAAAAAAGTGAAAAAGTTGTACTTTGTAGTCGATATTGAATTCCCCTGAAATAATGTATATTAACTAATCAAAACCCTTAAATCAACGTATGTGAAATATACAATATAATATCTGACATGACACAGAAATCCCCAATTTCCAAAAGTTTGCAAACAGAATATTAATAGATTGGTTTCAAGATGTGTGCATAACACAGAAAAAAGACTAAATTTGAGTTCGCACAACACAATTAATTATCAGTAAATAAAACTACATGATGACTCACTTGACTGCAGCTGAACTGAGACACCCATGGTTAAAGCTAATGTATAAAAAGGGGGAAAACATTTATACAGTTATAGCTAAACCTCTTTTTTTTTGTTTTTTTTTTGGGGGGGGGGTGGTGGGTGTACAATAGCTATAACTTTTTAATTTAACAAATTTCTGGCCCGTGAAAAAAATGGCATTATCAGAATCAAACATCACAATCTTCTTATGAAGCTTTTTGATCCTAGATGATACAATAGATTCAAACAGGTAGAAACCTGATTACCTCATACTGGAAAATGAAAATTCACTCACAAATAACCTACATATTTTATGCTTTTCAAGATTCCAACAACTCACATACCAATTCACCACTTTATTAATCATAGTTTAAGAATTCCCAATTGAAACATTGAAAGCGCACTCCATAATATATATCTTGTTATGCCATGTGACATCTGTATACTAGTTCTAACCACCTTTTTAATAAATTTCATAATTTTTATATTTTTATTTCATTTATAAAATTTAAGTCGAAAAAATGGCGCCAGCCCCAACCTTACATCATCTTATTGCCAAAATTGTATACATCCCTTTCAAGAGGAAAAAGCAAGTCAAAATCAAGTGTAATCCCCACTCTTTCTTTTTCTTCTTATTCTATTTTGCTATCTCTGTCTCTTTTTATTCAACTGAAATGAAACTGCATTCCTCAGGCAACTCCTATACACCAAAAGGAAAATTAAAAAAAGAAAAAAAGAAAAAAAAAAAAGGAAAAGCTAAAAGTTTACTCAATGGTGTAAAACATTTCCACATAGAAGTTCTTCAACCATGTTTGAGACGACAAAAAAGCACAGACAGTTCAAAATAGTCACAATACTATGTCGGCTGCTTCATGGATATTTCCAAATACTTCGAACCAAATTCTACAGCTTTTTTACTTTTATTATTTTTTATTTTTTATACTTACATAGTAGATGGAAATACCACAACAATTAAATCAACAATAACATTTTATTATGTTTACAACACTCTGTGATGACATTTGAAACAGTGTTTGTCTCTTTAAATTTAAGATTTGTGTTTTTCTGTTATTTTGTACTAAATTTATTCATTATATTATAGTCTTCTTTTATTCTATAATTTTTAAAATTATACAGTTTATGTATCCAAGTCCTATCCATGTCAATGTGTAGAATCTATGCTTGACAACTTTGAGATCACACGAATGACCGAACTTGTTCAATTCACAGACAACTACTCATCCAATGCAAATGGCCTTTCATTTTCTACTATAATTACACATCAATTAACATGGATCAGCTAACTAGTAACAGCACAGCTCCAGCGATAAAATCCTCAACTCAACTCGCCCCGCTCTTAACAGTCAACAAGATCGCTCAAAGTCAAACAAACAGCAAATTCATCCTTGAACTTCTATTTCATCAATAAGCGTCAAATTTCTACTAAACATTTCTTCTATTACTCGATTATTCCCACCGAAGAAAAAAAATTTGCACAAAGCGAACAAAATCAAGCGCGAACTAACAGAAACTTAGTCACTCAAGGTTCCCGAAACTAAAATCTAATATATAGAGTTGCGGAACATTCATCGAGCAACAAAAATGGAACAGATAGCATAATCGCAAAAAAGGAGCAAGATGCATGCAAGCAAGGTAAGAAGAAGAAGAAGAAGAAGAAGAACCTTGAATCGAACGGGAAGATTGGCCTCGCGATCGTTGCAGTATATGGTGCGGTGACCCGGAGCCTGGGGCTGGACTCGGCCGAGTCGAACCGTCCGAGACGACGGAACTCGCTCGCGCTGGCTCATTCTGGAACTCGACCTCTGGAAGACAACGAAGACGTTGGTGACGATGACAGTGACGGTGGTTGAGAACTATCTCAACCGTTCCGTTCCTCTCTCCGATTTCATGCGCCTTTTTATTTTTGCGGAATATCAAAGCGCAGAAATGGAGAACTGGAGATTTTGATTCGGTTCAATTCAATTCATCCAACAGCCAGATTTTCTGGGTCCCGGTTTTGCCCCTCTTCGTTTTCCTCTCTCTCTCTCTCTCTCTCTCTCTGGATGCGCGTTCGTGCTAAATTATTTACTATATTTCCTTTTTCGGGCGCCCGCAGTCGGAGCGTGCATTGCACCTTCCCAATTTGTACTTTTTTGAAAGAATTATTTATTTTTTGTTATATAGTACTGTTTAGTCTTCAAAATTTATTAATTATTCTGATAAAGCAACATCAGCCATCGTAGAAATAGCACTGTTCCAACACTAATATATTTTTATTGACAAATTCAAAGTTAAAAATTTATTTAATTTGAAGTAAATAAATACAAATCAGTTAAAATAACTAAATATTAATATTAATAAAAATTTTCAGTTAATTTTGTTATCTAAAAAAAATTCAATCGATTTATATGCTAATTCTCTTGGCTTAATGAATATCTCCTATACATGTGACCAGCAATTATTTAAAAAAATCGTAAATCACAACCACTCTAAATAGTAAATAGTTATTATCAATCAATGAAATAAACCACGTCAAGAATTAAATCATTGACAATAAAATAAACTAGTAATAATTTGTTGAAGTATAGCATTTAGCGTTTTGGATTTTATCTATGATAATATAATATGATATGATAATGAGCTGGCGTGGTGTGAAGAAAAGGACGCGAGAGGAAAGAGCGTGGAAGGTGTTGCGAAGCGAAGTTCCACGTAGGATTTCCATTACGGAAGAGGCAAGCGCAAACGAGGTTTTGGTGCGACTGCGACGTCGTTTTAGTGCACCGGCTGCGGAGAATATAGGAATTGCTTGGGAAGAATGGGGTAGAGTGGGGTCAGTGAGGAAGTTGTAGAAGTTGAAGCGACAAAGGTGGGACTCGGTTGCGGTTTTATTAAGGCAGTTGCCATTCTTAACGGCCTCTATCAACCCAAATAAAATTTTGCCGTTCACACTTATTTTTCACTTTAATTTAATAGATAAAAAAAAATTATAGTTCTACACCCTTTGACCACGTACAAATTGAACTGCGCTTGTTATCAGCCTCCAATGTTTTGACTAATATATAAAGTCAGTAGTGCACATTCATATTCGCCTGATTATTATTTAGATAGGGTTATTCTAGTAACTATGATCGTCCGTCCAATTCTTGTGGTTGACGAGATGATTAAATAAATTTAAAAAAAATATAATAATTATAGGATTTCAATTTATGATATTATAAGTAAAATTTGCTTAATATTATTGCAATTACAACTACTTTTCTTTTTTCTACATAATTACATTTCACTTTAACAATTCACTTTAAATACAGCTAATAACATATACAAATTTACACATATCTCTTTTTTTTTTATTTGACACATATCTTGGATTTTATTTTAAAGATTTTCATTTACTTTTATTTGATCCATATTTCTTTATTACTTCACATACTTTCACTCACATATATTGGATTGAATAAATTTATTAGGCCCAAAGGACCTCGGCAAGGGATATACTAGAAAGAACTTCCTCCAAATAAGCTTAAAGTAAATCAGCGCATAAAAATAGTTAACCAATTAAGTATAGTTACTATGCATCGGGGAGTCCCTTGAGAATAGGAGGTTGAGAAACCACCGTGGAACAAGGGAGCATGAAATCAAATTTGGTATATAAGGAGAGGCTCGTGAAGAGCCAAAGATAAGTCACTAATCCCTTTTACTCATACTTGAATGGAACGGAGTTTTAAATTGAGCATCGGAGTCCCTTCTAGGTGCCCCACCGGAGGAGCATACGAAGAGCTCGAACTTGCAGAGGACAACGTTGGATAACCTCAAAAAATATATCAGAGCATTAGTGCCCACCATGGGGCTGGAGACAACCCCCAAGCAAGTTGAATGGTCACCACAAGAAGTCAAAGTGTGAACATGGCTAATAATGTTGGTAACAACCAACATAATCCACATAACCAACACAATCAACATAATCACCAACGCGAGCAACATAATTGGAATGAGGTAAATAACATCCCTTAGCCTCCCACTATGGAGGGGCTGCATCGAATGATCCGACAACTTTAAGATCAGAACAAAAAGCCATATGCTCAAATAGCAGTAATGAATCGAGAGAGTAATAGGAGAAAATACGAGGCTAGAAGCCACTGGAATAATGATGACTCCACTAGAGATGAGGAGGAAAACAACACCCACAATACTCGTGGGAGAGAGGAAACCATTTGGATAATCCTTACTCAAGGCCCGCTGATATACTCTGAGCCATTCTCAGAATTTATCATGTCGGTAGCCCTCCTAGAGAATATCTAGCTACTAACGATGTTGAAACCGTATGATGGAACTGGAGATCCTTAGGTCTATGTAACCATGTTCAAGTTGATGATGTTAGTTAATGGAGCGAGTGATCCCTTCCTCTGCAAAACTTTCCCAACATTCTTGGAAAAATCAGCCTTGTTATGGTTTTCATCTCTACCCGCTAGGACGATCCACAACTTTGCCAAACTATTACAAGCCTTTCTAAATAGGTTCTCCTCGAGCCAAGTTTACAAGAAGACCTCAAACTCTTTGAACGCCATACGACAAGGACCATAAGAACCATTGAGGGAGTACCTGAATCAGTTTAATATAGTGGCGATATAGATACAAGATCTCAACCTTGTCGTGGAGTTACATTCCATAAAAAAAGGACAACAGGTGGGTCGTAATTGAGTTCAGAGAACAAGTTGTAGGGTACATTAACATGGAGGAGGTCTGAGAAACAAGAAAGGCAAAAGCTCGAACAGAGAATGGAAGGGCCAAAGAGTTATAGCAAAATCGAAAATAGGAGAAAAGGAATCAGAGAAGATAAAAACCTGCCCCAAAGGAAAGGGCCTGAGATAAAGGAAGACGTTATTTTTACCCCCTTTAATCTTGTTATGATGAATACATTCCTCTCACTGCCAAAAGAGAGACCATACTAAAGGAAATGTACAATACTTGATTAATTCAATTGCCATGCAATGCAAGGAAGCAACAAGTCCCCCCGGAGTTAATAGGAACAAATGGTGTGAATTCGAATTATGGTTACATCATGGAAGATTGCACCATTCTAAGAGATCAAATTGAGCACCTAGTCAAGCAATAATTGTTGGATAAGTACATAGCTCAGCAAATAAGAAGTCGTAGTAGAGATAAGGATGCGAGAAAGAAACGGTGAAGGAGCTAAAGCCAATAAAGACAAACACCTAAGACGAGCGATAAAGAGGAGCCTAGAAATCGGCAACCATAAGAGGTTCGACGCGTGATTGATTAAATCGCGGGAGGATTTGCCGAAGGAGGAAAAACAAGCTCGGCAAGGAAAAGATACCTCCGAGCTATTATGGTTGTGGAATCAAATCTTCCTTGACCCCGCAAAGCACCAGACCTGGTAATCTCATTCTCTGATCTCGATTTTAAAGGAACTAATCAGAATTTATACAATCTTGTGGTTATTTTTGTGATGGCAAGAAATTATATAATCTGGAATATGCTAGTCAACTAAGGAAGCTCACCGACATCTTATATGCTTCCACCCTACAAAAATATAAATAACTGAATTCAATCTTAGCCCATACCATAGAGTATGGGATTTTCTAGAGCACGAGTCAATGTCCTGGGAGTTATCGAATTGAGGACCACTTTTGGAACTGAGCCGAATATTAAAACTATAGATGTTTAGTATTTGGTAATTGATTCTTAAGTTCCCTACCATATGATATTATTTAGGTCATCCTTAAATACCTTGGAAGCTATAGTGTCAACTCCGCACTTGGCACTAAAGTACTCGATTTCACCTATTGAAGTTGGAGGCATACATGCTGACCAAAAAGAAGCTCAACAATGCTACAACAAGTCACTGAAGAGAAAGGGAAAGGAGGTAGGAAAAGGAGGAACATAAAGAACCCACATGGTTGAAATTGATCAACCTAAGAAAATGAACATGAGGGATATAGATCTTAGAGAAGAAAGAAAGGTGAAACTTGAGCCAAATGATGAACTTCAAAAGATTCAAATCAAAGCGAAACCCGAGAAATTCGCATTCATCAGGCAGGAATTGTCGGAAGTTATAAGGGCCAAACTTAAGGATCTAATAAGGAGAAATACAGACCTTTTTGCATCGGCGCCTGAGGATAGGCCCGAAATTAACCCAAGAGTCATTTGCCATAAACTAGCAATAGATCCAAAGGTCTGACCTGTGTCGTAGAAGAAGAGGAAACCAGGAATGGAAAAACAAAAGGCCGTAATAGAAGAAAGGGCAAAGTTGTTGAAAGCCAAATTCATAAAGGAAATACACTTTACGACCTGGTTGGCTAATGTAGTCATGGTCCCTAAGTCTTTGAGGAGATGGAAGATGTATGTGGATTTCACAGATTTGAACAAGGCGTGACAAAAGACACTTACCCACTGCCGAGTATTGACAAGCTACTTGATGGATCCTCGTAGGCGAAGTTTCTCAACTTCATGGATGCTTATTCTAGCTATAACCAGATTAAGATGTATCCTATGGATGAGGGAAAATAGTCTTCATAACTGAAAACACAACTTATTGTTATAAAGTAATGTCATTTAGATTGACGAATATTAGAGCCACCTATCAAAGACTTATAAACAAAGTCTTTGCCAATCAAATTGGAAGAATTATGGAGGTCTATGTAGATGATATGGTCGCTAAGACTATAGGAGATAGAAACCATTGCAAGGACCTGCGAAAGATCTTTGCCTAGATAAGGAAGTTCAACATACGCCTAAACCCAGAGAAATATGCATTTGGAGTCCGAGAAGGAAAATTCCTCGGATTCTTGCTCACTAATCGAGGAATTGAGGCAAATTTGGAGAAATGTTGAGCAATATTAGAGATGAGAAGTCCAAGTACCCTTAAAG
This sequence comes from Pterocarpus macrocarpus, assembly GCA_031439585.1. Taxonomy (NCBI): domain Eukaryota; kingdom Viridiplantae; phylum Streptophyta; class Magnoliopsida; order Fabales; family Fabaceae; genus Pterocarpus; species Pterocarpus macrocarpus. The sequence goes on along the minus strand of CM062520.1, from coordinate 59,291,241 downwards.
AGGTGCAGCAATTGACAAGACGCTGCCCTATCCAAGTCCTTGGCAAGGTCGACCAAAAGAGCACACCCATTTTTCCTTCTTTTGAAGAAGCAAGTAGATTTTAAATGGATAGAGGAATATGAAAGAGCTTTCTAGAATTTGAAGAAGCTCCTAGTAGAACCATAGTGCTGAGCAAGCCCAAGGATAAAGAACCCTTTTACATATACTTATTAATAACCGAGAAAACTATAAGCTTGGCACTAATAAAGGAAAAGGAAAAACAACAAAGTCAGTGTATTACGTCAACAAGGCACTATAAGGAGCCAAGGTTAGATATCAAAAGATCAGGAAGCTAGCATTTGCTCTGATCATTAGTGTTAGGAGGCTGCGACCCATTTTTTAGGGCCACCATATCATCATCATGACCGAGCATCCTATCTAACAAGTACTAAGGAAGCCTGATTTCATCGGAAGAATGATATTCTAATCAATGGAACTTTCCGAGTTCAACTTGTAGCATAAACCTCGAAGGCCAATAAAAGCCCAAGCACTTGCTGATTTCATTGTGGAACTATCATCACCTATCACTAGTGAAGAGGAGATGCAGCCATGGAGATTATATATGGACGAATTGTCCAACAATAAGGGAAGCAGAGCTGGAATAATTCTAGAAGACTAGAATGGAGTGGCCATTGAACAATATCTAAAATTCATGTTCAAAATCAATAAAAATCAAGCTGCATATGAAGCCCTATTAGCTAGTTTAAAACTAGCCAAGAATCAGGGGTTTGAAGGCTAGTTATTAAAGGTGACTCCCAAATCATAATTGGCCAAGTTAAAGGAGAATTTAAGGCCAAGGAGCCCCAACTACAACAATATTTAGCTAGGGTAAAGGAATTTATTGGAGAATCTGAAGGATGTATCATGGAATATATTCTGAGGCAACAAAATGCCTGAGTCAATCTATGGTCAAAACTGGCAAGTACAAGAATAGTGGTGAATGATATATTGGTTATCCAGGAGGTAATAGATGAGCCAAGCATATATATGGTATCCACCCTCAATGTATGCTATAGCAAGCAGGAATAAGATTACCAATAACCCATCATGGAGAATTTGACTACTGGAAAGCTATCTGAAGGAGGCAAAAAAAAAGCCAAGGTGATAAAGCAAATGGCAAGTTTTTACATTATAGTAGCAGGTGAGCTCTATTGGCGAGGATATTCTTAGTTGTTGTTAAAGTGCTTAAATGGAGGATACGCCCAAGTAGTAATAGAGGAAATGCACGAGGGTATTTGTGGAAACCACACTGGCTGCCATTTCACATTAAACAAATTCACTAGGCCTTAGAGCTCGACCCAGAGGAACTTAGCAAATGACATACTAGAAAGAACTTCCTCCAGATAAGCTCAAATTGAATCAATGCATGAAAGTAGCTAACCCGTTAAAGGTAAGTACCGAGCATAGAGGAGTCCCTTGAGAATGGGAGGGTGAGAAACCATCGCGGAACAGAAGGAGCACGAATTCAGATTTGGTATATAAGGAGGGGGCTTGTGGAGAGCTAAAGATAAGCAACTAATCCCTTTTACTCACACTTGAGTGGAACGGAGTTCTAATTTGAACATCGAAATCCTTTGCAAGTCCTCTACCAAAGGAGCATACGAAGAACTCGGGCTTGTAGAGGATAACATTGGACGACATCAAAAAACAGGTCAGAACACATATATTTTGAATATTTCCATACAATCATTCATTTTTTATTAAAAAAGATCAAATAAATTGGGGGCAATTGCTTCCACTAACAAGCCTACAACATTATGATGAGTAAATCTAAAAGCTATAAAGAAAGCAACACTCTATAGTTTGCAGTAGTCCAGTTTTAAAACTTTTTTTGGGACCACATTCATAATTTAACATCAGTTTTTTTCAACCATTGATTTATTTTTTTATGGCCACAATTCAACAACCATGACCCCTAGAGCCCATGTAAGAAGCCTCTAAATGTGTACTATAAACTTAAATCCAGCAGTTGATAAAGTAGTTTTTATCAGACATTTCAACTTATCAATGAGTTATTTGCAATTGAAGTGTTGGCTTGGTGGTGGATTTATTCGTCACTCACTAACTGCAACCGGGTTCGATACCAGGCAGAGTATGATTTCTGGTATATAAACTCTTTTTCCTCCTTGTGAAGGTGAGCATGTGTTGACCAAAAAAAAAAAAGTTGTTCATGCTTTACATTTTTGGTCAATTCAACATAGTGCATTTTGTATTTTTGGTCGGGACCAACCTAGTGAAAAAATGACAAACCCTCCAACTTTGGACCAGGTTAATACTAGAGCCCATTTTGAGATGAAAAAGCCCAACAATCTCCACAAAGAATCCACCAAAAACCAAAATTTAAGGTATGGTTCTTGTTCATGTCCTTCCCCTGCAGACGATAATGAAATAATAATAACAAAAACCAAAAACCTTAAAAGCTTAACGTTCTGTCCTAAATGGCAGGAGCTACTGCAACTGCAGCACCATTGATGAACGTCACACACCCTCTTCCACCCTCCAAGCTTCTCCACTTCTCTGCAAACAATGTTCCATCACTTCACCAACACTTTCCTTCTGGATTCTTCTACAAGCATCGTTCATACCTCATAACCAGCAATTGCCACAGCAAGGTACATATAAACATGACATATGATATATGATTCGCCTTTTTCCTTCATATACCATCAAATAGTAAGAAAATTGCTTTTCAATTTGGTTCACTTTTTGTTCCCTTTGTGTTAAGCTGAATAGCTCAAGTGGGGGAGAACCATATGAGATGGATGAGGGTCTTTTTGATGGGTATGATGGGGTTGATGACGAGACTGATGAGGATGACGCAGAGAGCAGTGTTGATTTGTTGATCAGATTCCTTCAGAGCATGTTTAAGAAGGTTTCTAAGCGTGCCAAGAAGGCCTCTCGCTCAGTTTTGCCAGCAGTAATATCGCCCCAGCTTGTAAGTTTCCCCTTCTTCTTCACTATTTTGGAACCCTTTTCAAATTGAGTATCATCGATCAATATTTGTTATTCATGCGTTTCCATTTTGCTTTACTGCTGAAGTACTTTCATAGCTACCAAATTATGGTTCAGGTTAGGCCATTAGTGAATTAATCGCCAATAATTGGTTGATTGTTGAAAATCGCTTGAAATTGTAGCTTTAAGTTTCCCATTTTTTTTTTTCGAAAAAAATCTTTTAGTATTTTAATAATCCTTCGCGGTTGATTTAAGTAGTCCAGAACGTGTTTTTTTTTTAAAGTAATCTATTGGATTTGGGTCTTATGAATTGAGGGGGAAAAAAAACAGAACTAACCTGAAGAACTTTATTCCTGTAGTAGACTAACCTAATTTGAACTAAATTAGTTGAAGTTTAGTAAACTTCATATACTAGCCGTCTAGACCCCAAATAATAATAATAATAATAATAATCATTTGTGATGGTTCTACATTTAGACTTGTCTTGTGCCTTTCAAGTTTCAGATCTCAATACTGAGTCTTGTGGCCTGGTTTCCTTTTGGTCATAGACATTAGGCGAGATAATCTTTGAGTGTGCTGCCTGCTGCTTTCCTGGAGGTTCATGTAGTTGTAGTTAACTATTTATCTTTGAATTTATCTTTGGCTGTTTTCTAGATTATCTTACTTGTTTTCATGTGGTTGGGGAAATTCAGGTTTCTTTTGCAGTGGACGGGACTCTGCTACTTGCTTCACTTTCTATTGCCAAAGCACTTCTTGAGGTATTGCTTTCAATGCTGTATGGCTTAATCGACAATCCATGGCTAGTTCCTCCTATAGACTTCTTGATTTGAATCAAGCCATTTCCTATGGTGTAGAGAAGAGATGTAAGGGAGGGTTTGCAATAAAGCGTGTGCAAATGATCTTTCTCTTTATGTTGCATTTCTAGTTTGTTATGCAATTCAGAACTCGTTTTAGCAGAATTCGTGTATGGAAATGTTATTTGCACAATGCACACCTTCCTCACTCCTCTTGTCCCATTGATTTACTACAAACAAATGATGGGTGTAAGTTTCACCAAAAAATGATGGATCTAAGTGTCCTATAGGTAGAAATAGACCTAATGTTAGATTATTATTATGAGGTCTTGGAACATATATCTTCAATTATGAAAGCACCAATTCTGAAGAATTGATTAAAACATCCAAATGCTAACTCAAATGAATTTGTGATCATAGTCATGGAATCAACAACCAAAACATGAACTATGTTCTGGCATATTTCAGTACTGCCTTCACAATTTCTTTGCTTTATAATTGGAAAATGCATTATCAATTTGGATCTAACAACCACTGGTGAATATTGATTATGAATCGTAGGTCTTCTGCACACTTGGAGGCACTGTGTTTGCAGCAATTCTGCTTCTGCGAGTGATTTGGGCAGCAGTTTCTTACTTCCAGTCGAGCGGGAATAGCTTTAATCAAGGTGGAAATTCCTTTGGTGCTGCAGCAGTTTAACAGAAGATTCACTCTGTTAGTTTAGTTTTTTTTGGTAGTTTGGATATGAAGTGGAATTTTCTTCAGCTAAATGCTGTATGTGATTCCGTTGGTTATAAATGGTTTATGTATTTATTCAGGTGGATTTAGGCAACCTTCAGAAAAAAAATATCCAGGTTGCTACATGTAATTCATTAGATATTAGATGTAAGTATTATTTTCTCTGTTTATAGATCCGTCAGACCATTTTCTGGAGTTACAATAACTGAATTACATATTCCATGCTACTCAATGCAATATTCCATATTGTTCTCTCTTTCCGGTTTGAATACCAAGTGGGGGAAACTAAAAACTAAAATTTGACATAATTCAGATGATATTTGATGGTACGAAGTTGAGAGTTGGTTTAACTTACAAGATTTAATACAATTGACCATAAGTATGTCCTGATTCGATTTCATCTAATAGATTTTTATTGGTAGGTTACAGATAAATGACTACAAGTTCTCGTTAAGGCTTTTAGCATACCTTAAAAATGAGTTTTAGCATGCCTTAAATTGAGTTAACCTCTACATTTTTTTACCCGGAAAAAGTCCAATAAAAGCCTTATTGCTCCTGCGAATTTGTGTTTGCCAATAGTAGAGTTGCTACGTGCATGTGATGTGCACCTCTTGCTCGTTTATTTTCAAAAGGCACCAAGCAACAAGCCTTGCAGCATAGCCAGTATTTATGTAGATACCCTTGTTGTGATCCGTGTCTTATAATGGCTTCCCACGTAAATCCTTCATACTGGTACTGTGAGAGGGGTATGCCTATTTGCCAAAATCAAGCTTACGTATAGGCTTATACAAGGACATCCTTTGTTTCATGCTTCATGTGCGTATGACATGTTATAGCTAAACGGCTTCAGAGTGTCACTTTTGATTTAGTTTGATCACTTTGTCCATCATTTCTAGCATTTAGAGCACATGTAATTTATGTATAATATTATTTAAAAAAATGCAAGCTACGCATTTCTAATGTGTCTTTTAACATATGTTAAAATGGTGTTTTTCACAAATGCACACACATGCACCCATACATACACAAACTCGCACATATACTCAAAAGTGGTTGATTGTACTGAAAGTAGATTGTTACCCCATACAAATTTTACTTGTAATGTCAAATGTTCAAAAATATATGTACTCACATATATACTCAAAAATGGTCGGTCACAATGATAGTGGGCTATGACTCCAAACAAACTTTATTTGTAATGTCTAAGGTTTGAAAATATACATATATATATATATATAGACAAGGATTAAATTATACTGATGTAAAATTTGACACACACTAATAAATAACTTTCTTAAAAAATATATAATATTTAATGATCTAACCATTAAATTACAATGATCTCTCACATAGATAATTTTTGACGATTTTTGGGGAAAAAAATAAAAACTAAGAAAATGTAATTAAGTAATTCTTACTTTTATATATTATAAAAGTATATATTGAGTTAATTTTAATGTATATAAAACTATATTACACAATTTTAGATTAAAATTTTATAAGTACAAGTTATAGAATATAAGCTTTCAATCTATCTGTGCATTTTATACATATTAAAAAAAATCCAGTAATAAAAAGTTATTTATTATTCTTATAATTGCTTTTTTTTGGTAAAGTTGGACTATTTTTATTAAACGTTTTACAGATGTTCTAATCTTATCTTTTTGCTTTTGTCTAATTGACATAGAAAATCTATTTGGCGCTCAAAGTAATGTCTTCTACATCACATGGACGAAATCCATTTTATGTGTACATTACCTTCTCAAACTAAAATAACAGTGTTCAATTGAATCAATTCTTTTCCGATAAAAAAAAAATGGAAAAAAGAGAACAATACTTCAAATCTGAGGGGAACTTAAGGTTGTGCAATTCATTAGTACAATATGGGTTACAATAACCTTCACTTTGTTAAGCCATCCTATAACAACTTATGTACAGTGTGTAATACGTACGGCACCACTTAGTGGCCAGCAGAAAGTTCCATTAAATAACCAACAGCGTATCTAATGAATCCCCATTTGTACTCAGCAGACAATAAATAATTGCCATCGATCGTAAACTCTGATATTAAGATCTTTTTACGCGGTCAAAGGGACAAAACTAAACAAGCTATCAAAATCACGTGGCTATGATTTATTCAACGTAGCTTGACAAACAAACAACAATGTTGAGACTGTTACACAACATGTAAGCACTATGTATTCACGACAACAAGCAGCATTCTATTACAAGGAACAATAATCACCTTCAAGGGTTATGAAGAGTATCAATCATAGAAAGCCTATAATCCGCTCAACTACATATTGGGTAAATGAATTCATTTTTCCAACACACTAACAAATGGGTTGCTTAAATACTAACTGAAGCAGGCCTTTTGAAACAAATAACAGCTCCATGCCTCGTGTAGAAAACGGGAATGAGGTGTATGTAAATTGAACTTAACAACACCTTGAGTATATGATTTATGGAAGGTCTGAAGAAGAGACTACAGCTCCTATATGCATTTATTACCAGGTGAAGGGGCTTCATAGGCTATGTTGTTCTTTCAAAACCACCTCCTACCTGCATATGTAACCACTCTGGTGGTGATCCCCGGCTATGCTCTCTCGTAGCTTGTGAAGCGAATGGCATGCCGGATGTATCAAATGTTTGCTGATCAAATTGGAACAAAAGTTGATGTATCATAAGACTGAAGATTTTGCTACAAGGATGAAAAACTGAAGTCCACTCTGAATCACTTTGGCCCCAAATTTAAAATTTCAGCGTGGGTTTCTACACACATCCTAATTTAGTTACCTCTCTTAACAGAGAAGAATGTTTCCTACCGCGGATGGTATAATCTACTATCAGATATATTTACTTTCATGTATTAGTTTTCTCTAAATTATCCAGTCCTGAAAAGCACCGAGAAGCAATCTCGTTTAGAAGAGGAAGGAATCCGCTGAAGATTCCACCAAGAATTGGTAAAGCGCCCAGTCCACAAACACGTGCAAAGAAAACAACAAATTGGTTGTATGCTCCTAGGGTCAACTACTGTGTGCTTGTTTTGCTAAAAAGAGACAACACGAAGATAGAACAGCTTCACAATATTAAAACCAAACGACCTTCAATATCATCTTTCCCTTTTGTATGATGAATTTTAGGATCATAAAATCCATTTATGCTTAAAAAGGCTGAGTTTGTGAAACATCTACAAAAGAACTTTAATCCAAACAAGACAGACATCCTCACAATAATAGCAACAGGTGCTATTATACTCATGACTCATCAAAAGACAGTTTAAAATAAAGTGGATAATACCAGCTTTCAAGTTATTTGGAAATTTGGATTAAATAGAGGTTCTATATAAAAATCTGAGGATGTTGTTCAATACTTACATCTTTAGGAGGAAACACCTCAATGCCAGGAGTCAGTCTTGAATTTACCGCTTCAAGCTTCATGGACAAAAACTGTGACATGAAGCAGAATAACAAGGTCCAAAATCAACTGCAAAACATATATAAATTTTACAAAGAATATGATCTGCACAGATACCAACATCAGAAAAAGAATCACTACCTCTACTTGGCGCTGAAGTGATTGGATATAATTAATTATCTCATCCAGGACCAATGCTTTCCCAATAACCTGAACCAAACAAAGCAACTCGATTTATTATAACTATAATTTATTATAAAGCGCAGCACATAGTGCTCGCCAACAAGGAAGAACATTTTGCAGCTGTGTGACCAATATTGTTATCTTAACAGAGATGTAAGCATACAAATAACCAAAGATGACTTTCTTCTTTTCTTTTCATGTGACAAGTAACACTTTCTTTCCCTTCCTTTATGTTAATTTATTCTCTTTTAGTTGCACATATATGTATATTCTGAGAGCAGAAACTAAACACAACAGGCAGTAAAACCATACCTTATTACAACCAGGGACTAAATCCTGAAGAATTTTCATCCTGTCGCTAATCTTTTCCCTTCTAGCCTGTCCAGCAGTGTACACCAATATTCCATCAGAAAAAAAAAAAAAAAAAAAAACTAAGCCAACGGCTCTAATTTCAAAAGATCCAATAATTCAAACATTCCCTTAGAGTGTGTTTGGATTAACTAAATTTTGGAATTAATTTGATTTAAATTGAATTGATTTGATTTATAAATTAAATTTTATGTTTGGAATAATTATGTAAAAATAGGATTTGAATTGATTTAGAAATCAATTCTTCTGTTTATAATATATTAGATTGTGTTTGAAATGATTAAGAATAGAATTGATTTGATTTGATTTGTACTTAAATTTTAAAATCAAATCAATTTCCATCAAATCCTTTCAATTTTGATAAGATTTCAAATAGAAAGTAGTTAAATCCCATAATAATTAGAAATCACTACATTTCTTATTTTCAAAACACCCAAACACAAGATTTGATTTCTAAATCAAATAATTTCCATTTTTTTAACATCCCAAACACACTCAATAAATTCCCACAAAGACACTAGCAGTACAAAAGTTTCATATTTCTTAAACCAACTTTTTGAGGGAATTTCCACATGTCATATCTTACAAATATAAGAAAAATGAGTGATCTTTACAAATAGATAAATAAAAAAAGCTTATCCAAAACAACACCATAACCACATAACGCAATCACAAGGGGTAATAGGAACTAGGAAGGAGTTAAAAAATTCAATTACTCTTTCGGCAAGACTGTGGCTATCAGTAGCTTGACCCCTTCTTGCTCTCACATGGATGTAGTCTTGCTTAGGAGACCCAGGAGGTGGCCGAGTAGTTTGTTGCTCCGCAGGCTTTCCTGAACTGGCTTCTGCTTCGCCTTTACCACTCTCATTCCTGTTCTCTGATCCCTTCATCCGTTTCCCATCACCACCATCACTCTGCACAACCCAAAAAATTCACAACAATTCACCAACCCACACAACCCAAAAAAATAGAAAAAAGGGAAACTTTTAACAAGAAAATTTAAATTTCAACTTAAAAAATGGCAATTCAAAGGAAAAATTGTAAGAAGCAGATGTCTATATTCTAATAGCATTTTGCACTAAATTCACCAACCCCACCAAAAATTGACACTCCAAAAACAAAATTCCAATAACAAAACTACAATTTCAAAGAATCTTAAGAAGTAGATCCATTATCTATATTATAATACCAAATTGCACTAAATTAGTACAAAAAATTCCATTTTTTTAATAATATTATTATATTCGGATTTATTTTCATGATGCGAATTGTTGGGATCATGGCAAGTACCACGCCATTGGCGTTGGCGTTGGCATTGGCACCACCATTGTTGCTGGTGGAGACGCCCTTAGCTGATTCCTCCTCCTCGGAATCGCGCCTCTTCCTGTTGTTGTTGTTTCGGTGGTTCGGAGCCGACCCGTGCTCCGAACCGAGCGGATCGTTGTTCCGGGTCGGACCCGAAGCGAAATCCCCGAACTGCCCCCCTAAGGCGGCGTGGCCGAACTGCTGCTGCTGCCGCCTGAGTCCAAGTCCGGCGGCGGAGGAGTCAGCGAGAGGCGGCGGCGGAAACTGCCAGATCTCCGCCAAGTGAAACGGCGCCGTATTGGGCGTAAAGGAAGCGTCGTTCATCACGGCAGCTGGATCCATATGGAATTTGAAATGTTGAGCTCAATAAAGAGGGAAAAGTGCCATTGAATTCAAGAATAGAGAAAGTGTGTGCATAGAGAGAGAGAGAGAGAGTGTATGTGTTTGTGTGTTGTGTTGTGGTTTGGTATGGAAATGGCGAGAGTGGAGGGTGTTGTGTGCACAGTAACAGTGTTTATATTTTGCCTGTCGACCATTACATGACATGACTCCCTCTTATTGTTTTGGAGACACCTTCCTCGGGACTATCAAACCCCTCTCATGGCACTTCCACTTATTTTTTTTTAGAACTGGTAGAGCATAATATAAACAGTAGATGTAAATGTGATGCATACTAAAAATAAAAGAATAACAAAAATATTTATATGATAGATTTTATATAATTATTATTATTTTATTAAATTTTTTTTTTTAAAATTTTATCAATATGAACGATACATATATTTATAAGTGTTATGTAATATATATAAAATTTATCAGCATAAATAGTGTATATACTGATTAATTTAGTATATATTACATAAAATTTATCAACATGTATACTGTTCATACTAATAAGTTTTGTAAAAAAAAAAAATTTACTAGTATGAATAATACACACGCTGGTAATTTTGTGTACGCAAGTAAGTTTTGTAAAAAAAAAAAGGTTTTACTAGTGTGTGCATTGTTCATACTGGTAAGTTTTGTTAAAAAAAAAAATTTATCAACGTATTGTTCAAGACTGTTGATAAGTTTTACGTTTTATATATACATGTGCAAAATTTACCAGCGTATTATTGAAAAACGTTGATAAGTTTTTGGATAAATAAAAAAATTGAATAAAAGTAACAATAATTATATGGAACCCATTATCCAAGTATTTTTATCGTTTTACTTACTTTTTTCTTATACGTCTTGTATTGCGTCCCAAAAGATGCGTCTCCAAATATTTTTCTTTTTTTTTATCTTTTTTTCTTTTTTTTTCTCTCATACTTTTTTTTTTATATAGATTTAAATCTAAATTTTTATACTAATCACCCAAACTTCTTATTACTAGTAGTTGCTATTTGTAAATACTGAATTACAACCTCTTTTTTCAAAACTTCTAATATCATGCTACATAAAAAAAAAAAAAAATTCTATTACCATGAATTGAGATAACTTCAATTAATCCAATATGGACGATGAGTTCATTATAAAAAAAAAAAAAAAGAATTTCTATCTTATTCAAATAAATAAATAAATTTCAATCACTTGAACTAATTCAATGATATTTTTAAAGATGTTCCTTGCATACATTATGTGATAAAATTAAAATATAGATATATAAAATGAGATGGTTTAGATATACTATAATAATAATCAAATAGTAAATATATGAATGTAATATAATGTAAGTGGAGTTAAGTTGTACTAAAGTATTGATACTAAAAGATATTACGGTGGTCTAATAGTAAAGAGTTTGGATAATTTGCATGATATCTTAAGTTAAAACTTCATTATTGTTAATATATAAAAAAAAAGTATTGATATCAATTTTTATTAATTAATTAAATATTATTACATATATTACTTTAATGTAATTATGATAAAAAAAAATAGACACTTTTCATGTCATAATTGAATAAAAAATTTATACTAGTATTATATCAAAATTAAACTTATATGAGTGTATATAACATTATTAAAAATAAAAATCATACAAAATGAAATAAAACGAGCTTCACTTTTTTGAAAAATAACAAATTAAAAATCCTAATTAAGTTTATTGTTTGATAAAGTCGCTTAATATCACTATTAAAGAAGAGAAAACGCAAAACTTCATCTTTCGTGGAGTTTCAAGTTTCATCTCTCGTTTTTTTTTTTTCTGTTACTAACATACGATTTACGAAAAGGTATTGGAATAAAATAATTAATCATTGTTTGGATTTGGATGTGTGCAGAGATGGCGAGCGTGAAAGTGAAAGTCAATTTGTAGTATGCGTAACTTTTTTTTCCTTTCAAAGCATGCGCACCTATATGGAGAGAGGGATGGACATATCCTATAAATTAGACTTTGTCTGATATTAAATTCGGGTATAATTAGTAAAAAGTAAAGGGATTCAACACTAAACCAATACCTCATCTGCGTCCATAGGACTTGATTAGCTATGATGATAGGTGTAGCTTTTTTTAATTACTTGGGTATGGTTTTGAGGCCCACTGGCTAACTGGACCTTGTTTGATATTGACACTAAACTTGTCCACTTACACTGATCCGTTGTGTCTTTGGGGGTCATGTTATTAAATATTTTAAGCGCGTTGTCCCCCGGATGCCCCCCTTTTCGACAATAATTGAAGGCCCCATTTCATAATTGACAATTGTCAAGCAAAGAATAAGTGAAAACAAAAAAGTGTATGAAAACAAAAAGTGACGCCTTGTAATAGCGTTAGTTTTGGATATAGAAAGCAAGGGGTATTGTAAATGATAAAATCGCTGTTTGGTAGTTGAAACAAATAATTAATCAGATATAATCATATAACGATTTTTAAATTTATTTATTAATAACCACAATTATAAAGTGAACAATAACTGATTATCGTAAAGGATTTCCCCTTTAGGCCCCTTTATATTTTTATTCCTGAAGTTTGCATTTGCTTCTGGGAAAGAAGTAAAAACCAGTGTCATTAGGTGAGCGTGTTGGTTTAGGACATTATGGGTGATATATGCTGTACAGTTGGAAGTGGTGTGACCCAATTAGACATGAGCACGTGATGAAAAGCATCTTATAAGATTTATGCAAATATTATTATTTACTTCTTAAAACTATAGCTCTACTCCAAAATCCGAACATTATGTTGGCGTGATTGCACTTGAAGCCGGTAGAGGATACGAACCTTAAAACGGGGTTGTGTTGGCAGAGTACAAAAAGTGTCGTTTCAGACACTTTAAAGTTACGATGAATTGATGACCCATGTACCTGGGTTTTAAGATTAGGCCTGAGCCAATGGCACTAATATATATATATATATATATATAGACCACAATCGATTTTAGAAGGCAAGTAATGGATAGTAATTTTTAATAAAAAAATGTTTGAAATTAATGACTTTTTATAAATAATTATTTAAAATTCATCATACATGCACTTTATTTAGAAGAAAGTACCCTAAACAACTATTAATTTTGTTTTCTCGGAAAATTATTTATTTCTTTCTTGGCTTATTTATTTTTCAGTGAATATATAATTTAATCCCTAAAATATTTGCATAGCATCAATTTAATTTTTTTAAAAAAATTTATATCAATTTAATTATTAAAAAATTAAATATGATATTATATTAATCTTTAAAAATATTTTTTTATATTAAATAAATCATTGAAAGTTAAAATATAATGTTGCTTTAATTCTTTTGAATGAATTATTTAAGGGTCTATTTGATATCATATATCTTTTAGGAATCAAAATGATGTTATATTTTAACTTTCAATGACTTATTTAATATCAAATAACTTTCAATAACTTATTTAATGTCAAACAACTTTCAATAATTAATGTAATATTATATATTAACTTTCAAAAATTTATTTGATATCAAAAATCATTCTAAAATTAAATTTATATCACACAAATTTTTTAAGAACTAAATTATATATTCACTTTACACTTTTTTATAAAATCATTTTATATCCTTTAGAAAATGGAGTTACGACCTACCCTATGTCCTTGCTGTAACAAAATCGTATAACCGTCTCTTGTTCAATTTTTTATTTTTCCTTTTTCTTTTGACAGCATAATACGATAAAAATAATGCCAATTATTTATTTTTTTTTGTTTTATTCACAAAACTCCAAAGGAAAATATATATCAAGGTAGAAAACTTAGGCAACGTCTTATAATGCTGTAATTTTTCTAAAAGTTGATGGTAAACGGTGTGAAAAAGAAGTTAAACGTCTGTTTCAAAGGTTGTTGAATTAAAATATAATAATATTATGGCTACAGTTTACCTACAAGTACTTATATATTTTTTATGAATATAAATTGTTTATCATTCAAGTATAATCATTAACAATTCTTTTTTTATTTTTTTACATGACACTATTCTATTTTTATGATGCACTTGGAAAAGCTTACTTTTTATGACAAAAATTGAAATAAAAGTAAAGAACAAAAGTAGAAGTAACTCTTTACTTGCTTTTAAAAAAAAAAGGTAAAAAACTGATTACTTTCTTATTTTATTTTCTTTTAAATAAACTTATCTAAATAAATTATACAAACTTTAGAAAAAGTAATTTTCTTATAAAAAAACACAAGCAAACACCCTCCACATATATACTTTTATGTATAAAGTGATGTATTATTATTATATATATGCATACAAGAAACGTTTTTCTAATACTTACGAATGACACACACATCAATTAAATTTAGTCAAAGTTATTGTGAGTAATGTACTTAAAAAAATATAGAGCAGCAACTTGCGTTTTTACATGTTAAATTTGCATAATGTAATATTGTTTAAGTAGAATTATTGTATACATTTTTCATGCACAATTTTCGCGTGTTTAAAAGTGCATCCTTGAAAGGAGAAAATTTTTTTGCAGCTGGCACTGTCTGTAAAATAAATTGAACAAAAAGAAATTTCACCGTACTAGAGATTCCTTTGCATGAAAAATACTTGTGTACTCCCGAAGGAAATGCTTTTTCTTCCTCCAGGTGAATTTCAACCATTAGATGCCAAAAAGTATAAAGAGGAAATATATTAGTGTTAAGAAAAAAATATCTTGCTCCCTAGAGTAAGGCAGAATAACTCTCTTTGCATATTCACTACTGAAATAAGTTAAAAATGAAAATGGCTTTGTCAAAAGAAAGAGAAGTACTTAGCATCATACCAACAATGAAAGAGACTTGGCATGGACCTAAGTCAACATCTGGCTCACCCTCACCTCATACTACACCTATGCTCAACCTGGAGACACGTTTCTAATCCATCTTCCTTTCGAACTCACCTTTGATTTATGTGTTACCCTTTCATATATATGATCCAATCGTAGAATGCAGTTTAATTTGGAAGCTACATTGCTACCCGTTTCTATCCTTTTGCTTTACGTTTTGGTGTTTGTGTGTTAGTTTACGCTATTGGGGCTAGACCTAATTTGGTGCCTCTAGTTAATGCAAAAAGTACCATTTTATCAAAGTGACATTGATTCATGCACAGGTCTTGCCAAACACATTTGCCATATATGATATCAAATTCGGCTAGGCATGGATAATAGCCAGAAAGGTGCCTTCTTTCCTGCTATAGATAACACCCCAGAAATCATACTCGTGCACTTAAACCAGTTTCAGCACATGTTAGTGATGGTGATTGCAATCTGTTTGCACGATTTTTTTCCAATCCAATGCAGGCATTTTGAGCACGTTTTCACTGTTATTCCTTTTGCTTTTCTAGAACAGCATGTGCAAACTTGTATGCGGGGTAATTCACGTTTAACAGTGGTACTGAAATTATCACGTATCCTATGTGCTAATTTCCATCAAATGGCAATAGGCTCAGTGGCTCACTGACTATATAGGTGATATCATAGTTCGGATATAATAATCTGTGTCATTTTGCGTCACGAAGTTTTTCCCACCCTCGAGCTTTGTACAGCCTTGGCTATTGCAATAAAGATTATAAGCATGTTTGGAAAATGATTTTTTAGATATAATTATTTTTTTAAAGGTTATTTAAATTAAAATTTCTAATTATGAGCTATATTAAACATAAATAAGCTAATTTAAACAAGTACTAATGTACTATAACAAGTATTGAAACGTGTCACAGTTTTGAAGTACCTCGAACACTTTATAGCTATAGGTACTATACATATTGAGATCTCAGTGGAAGTTTCTCCAAATTGATCAAGCAAATGGACAAACCAATGCACAAATACAGTACTGTGGAAACCGTAAGTTATGGAACCACCTTTTTTCTTTATATTAAGGAAATTTATAAATGGTAGGCTAAAGCAGAACTTGTTGACATAAAAATTTAATGGGTTTGATCGCTCATCTAATCTACTGGCAAGCATTATTGGCTATGTCCTAATTAAGCTTAGGTCATTCCATATAAAAGGGTAATTACAATAATCCCTATATATATATCCGTATATTTGACATAATTGCACTCGATGCTTTTTCAAGAGATTACAACTACCTATCATTTCATTATCATATTTAAGGGAATTATGTAAAAATAATATATAACATGAGAGAAATATAGGTATAGTTTCTTAAACAATGATAACCTTAATGAGTTTTAAGATTGTGAGTCTAACTTAATACCAAAATCTAGCTTATGAAGGACTTTAGCTCATGGGTGCCTAAATAAAGGCTATTTAAGTCATACTTCTAGCCGATATAGAACTTTAACACATCCCCTCAGATGTCCTGACATAAAGATAGGATAAGTTTTGATATTATATTAAAATTATGAACCAAACTCTATCTCAAAAACTCGCTCACCAAACTACTATAAAAGTTATCATGACTATATCCCCAAATAAACTCTATCCATTATGCACCTTATTAAAAATGGTGCACAATGCACCTTGAATATAATGGATAAGGTTGGATGGTGTATTGATATAACCAATATTTATGATATATGATAAAATCTCTCACTCTTTCACACTCTCTCTCCCCCTTCCTTCCTCCCAAACTAGCCACCCCCAAGCCTTCCCTTATCCGCCCTCGGACCCTCCTCTCTGCCATCCATTGTGGAGTCGTCGACCACCACTGCCACCCCGCTTTTGTGCCCAGTCCACACTATCTCTAGTAGTGGTCCACCTTCATGCCCCCGTGGTGGTCATCAAATCCGGCGAAGAAGAAGGAAGGCGGTTGAGGGAAGGCGACGACAACGACGGTGACTCTATGAGTGGCCCACAGTTGTGAATGTCGCGCCACTGCAAAGGAAGGCCATAGCATCGGTGCTCTGACCATCACCGTTCGCAGGAGGATGAGTGGCCTGCTCAAACTGCCGACCACTGTTGTTGGAGGTTGCACTAGCGTCATCGTGAATGTTGCATGCATAGGAAGGAAGAAAGGGGCGTCACCCTAGTGTATCATAACCAATCAGAACACTGATACACTATCGATTTATATCATTGGATCACTCAGGTGCATGGTGCACCATTCTTAAAGTGATGCACATTAAAATGCGCCCCCTAAATAATAATAGACTTAACAAGGAGTACATAAAAAACAATAGAGCCACTCATAGGTTGGGTTAGATTGAGTTTAATTTGACCCAAACTCAATATGATATTTTGATCAAATTGTTTTTTCGGATTGACTTGTCTCAATTATGGCTCGATTAGTAACCAGTTGAAATATGATAGGCTCAAAATTATACTATGAATTTAAACATTATATGACGGAATAAAAAATAAAGAATGTTATAAATATATATATATATATATATAGAGAGAGAGAGAGAGAGAGAGAGAGAGAGAGAGAGAGAGAGTATTATAATAAAAATGTTATTATTTTATACATAAGACATTAATTTAAGAAAATTTATAATTTTTAATATTTAAACAATCATAAATTTTTAAATATTATAAAATAGCATATCAAACTGAGTCAACCCAAAACACAACTCAACGGACTCAAAAATATATCTAACACAAAGCGTAGAAAATGAGCAGACCAATCTTTATTTTGTGTTGAAATTTAATATTTATTTAAAAGAATGATGGCAAATAAGAATCAAATTATAAATCACTTAGTTATAGAAATTTTGATATCATATTATAAATTATTTCTTTTAAAAGTTTAAATTATTAAATAGAAAAATATAAATAATTTTATGTTAAACGTTACCCTTTTTATAAATCAAGAAAGAAAAAAGTGTCCTACTATGCTAGCCAATTTATTTTTTTTATTTTTTCATTTAGATAATACTACACACTCATTATATATCTCATATTGCTGCAGTTTACTATTTGATTACAATTAATTTCATCTTATTTTTCTTATACATACTCCGCTATTATTTAGTTTTACCACCGCATTCTTGTGTGTGACAATTAGTATCCAAGTGTTGTGCACAAGGACAGTAAACCATAGAGCTTTAGATTCTTGCTCGATCCGAAGAGAAAGCGATACAACAAGGATGAAAAGTTTGTGTACTTTCTAAGTACAGTTAGGCAGAAGTGATGTTATCAATGACATTTAGGCACTTTGAAAGAAAGCTGTTGAGCTGCCAACCTGCCAGCCACTTCTCGTCTTCAATGATAATGAACAAAAATTTCTCAGCGTTGAGTTAGCTGGCAACTGTCCTGCAAACCAATCTTGAGGAGCACCTAGCTAGTATGGGTCAATAGGGTTTCTTGTGACTTGATTGCGAAGGTTCTCGGATCGTGGGTGATCGATTTAGCTTGGGAATAAAAGGTGTGCGAATTTTGACTTTTGGAAGCAAAATAAAGAAGTTTGAAAAATAAAATAAATTCACTCTAACTTATTAAAAAGTGTGTTTATTTAGAATTATTTTGATAAAGAATTATTTTTTTATTTAAAAATTTTAATTTTTATATTTTTAGATAATTTTTTAAAAATAATTAGAATATTAAAAAATTTTATTTTTAATTTTTTTAGAAATTAAAAAAAATAATTTATAAAAAAATTAATTTTTTATTTTTTTAATTATATATAAAATTTAGCCTCCAAAATTATTTTTTTAAAAAGTTTAAACAAATGCACCATAAATCTCCTATTTTTTTCATTTTTTTTAAAATAAAACTTGTAAACACATCTTTAGTTTTTGTTGTTCAGTACAATCTTTTAGTAGTTTCTTTTTGGTATTTGCAGCCAATATGGTCCTCACAAGTCGATTTATACAATTTAGTCTCATTGATCATAATCTTCAAGAATTTACTCTCTTTGAGCTAAATTTAAGATAAATTTCAATTGCCAAAGGACGTAAAGCGATGTATATTTTGATTAATGAGCGATTAGGTTGAACAAATTGATTTTTGTGAATGATTAAATCTAAAATGAACATATTAGTGAGAAACTGAAATAAGGTATTTGTCAAATTTTATAGATTATGAAAAGATATATAATGCACAATTATTAGGTTACTCCATATCTAAATTCAAAAGGTGATAAGGCTTAATTTCTTTTGCATTCAAACTCAGATGAAGTTACCGACTTAATTGTGTATAATGATTGATTGCGAGACTATAGTAATAGATTTATGAAATGAACCAATGAAAATGGCAATCTAATAGAAGATAGTCGGATTAAAACTATACAGGACGAATATTTCATTTGAGAAAACTTTAGGAGAGAAGGCATTTAAATGATTTTACTGAAAATTTGATTTTTAATAAAATTAAATGATATCGATTAATAAACTAAGCAAATCAGACCTGATGAAAAATATGTTTGTTTGTTATTGTATATTTTCAAAATAAAAAAAATCAAAATTCTTAATTGCTGGGAGGAAAGTGTCTTGGTGAAAACTTGAATCCCCACATTAACGCCCATCAAAGTCTTAAGAACTTAGAGCAATACTCATGAACTATGAAGTCGTTGAATATAAATTCCGATTCTAAATAGCTTAACGTAAGAAATCTAAGCATGACTTTTGTTAGCATTTAATTTTAATCAAGTTTACGTGCTACCGTTATGTGCTGCACATAAGTTGACAGATTTAAATTACAACAAAAAAATCTCATTTAAGTAGGCACCATCAATTTATATTAAACAAATCATAGTTGAAATTTTAGTAATGATGTAAAGACCATTGACATAGAACTAATAATTCTGTTATTTGATTCCATTAAAAAAAAACTCTGTTATTTGAGTTAGGTTGTGTTTGTTTAAATTTTTAAAAATATAATTTTAAAATTTAAATTTTATATAAATTTAAAAAAATTAAAAATAATTTTTTTAATTTTAATTATTTTTAAAAATTATCTAAAAATATAAAAATAATTTTTTATTAAAATAATCTCAAATAATCACACCACGCACCAGTGCAAACAGTGACACGGTAACAGCTGCAATCATGTAATTAAGGGCCAGGGTGGACCTATCTGTTAGGAGTGGGTGTTGCGCTGGCGTGAACGCTAGGAGCAATTCTTGAAGAGTCATGTGGATTATATTTACATACAATAATAAAATAATATTTTAAATAAAAATATAAATTAATAATAAATTCTATCTTAAACTATTTTTATAAGTGACTGTAAGTATATATACAGAAGGGTATTTCACGAACGGCGGGTGTTGTGCTGATTCTATGAACGTTTTGTTAATTCAATTTGTTGATACTTGTTATTTTTAAATAATAACTAAGATTTAAATATTGTAAATAAAAAATTTATAAAATTATAAATTAATTATAGATTTCAAAGCTTATTAAATGTATCCCTTGTTATTAAAGATTATATAATTCTCTCTTTTTTTTTTGTTTAATTTGTTTATTAGCAATTATATTTATTGAAATTTCACATTTTAAAAAAAATGTAATATAAAAATTCTTAGACTCTAATTTACTATTCTATATATAAAATAATAGATTTAATTTGTATATACTAACAATTTTTTTTACACTATTATCTACTCATATATTGCCACATAAATAAATATGTATAATTTTCACTCCCTTTATCCTAAAAGTTATGTAAATTGGATAATGTGATTGAATGATAGTATATAATAGTTTTATATTATCAGTGTATATAAATTAAATCTTAAAATAATTTTCACAAAATTATAATAAAAATATTATTATCATTCAAAAATAGATATTGCATTAATATTTTTATTAATTTAAAATTACAATTTATGTTCTAATTTTTAACAAATTTAAACATAAAAAATAAAATTGTTAGTTTCAATTTAAAATATTTAAGATTAAAATTTGATGTTACAATTTCAACTCGCCGTAAGATTTCTCATTCTATTCATTCTCTATGCTTAACTTCCCATTTTAAAGTTGTGTGCTGCTCCTCCGTTTCGCCTATCTCCCTTTGTGCATGCACGTGGGCTCCTTGGGCACATCGGTCCTAACTATTCTCGTTCTCAGTCGCTTCATGGTCTTCGTGACTTCATGCAGAGGAGTGACTTCGAGGACTACGCTGACATGAATATGTAACCTACAATTGATATTTAACATATAAAGGGTTCAGTTCTTAGAGTCATTCTAAAGTAATAAATCCATACCACCCAAAAAAAAACAAAGGAAAAAGTAAAAGATAAAAGGGTCTTTTTTTTATATGTATATAGTATTTGAGAAAATTATATACGTGAATATGAGATTTGAGGGTTATTTATGGGGATATAGGGTAATACAAAAAATCACCATTGACAGTTTTTATTTTCAAAATTACTAACACTGAAAATTTGCCAATGGTAGGTTTTGAGCATTGAATATTTTTAATAAAAACCGCCAGTGGCGGGTTTTTAGCATTGAAAATATATTTTATAAAAACTGCCATTGGCGGGTAGGTCAAAAAATGTTATTGGTGGTTTTCGACTATCATAAACCTGGCATTGACGATTTTTAATTCCTTCGCTATATAAACTCAATTTCTCCTCATTACTCATTGGTAGATGATTGTGTTGTGAATCTAAGAAAAAAAGTGGAGAATAGAGAGTAGTAGAGAGTAGAGAAGGGAAAAAAAAAATGAGTGCAAATATAGTGGTATATTTTGATGGTGATATTCTTACAAACACGAGTGAAGGTGTGCAATTTATATGCAAGAAGCCATCATATTTCTCTATTCTGTATACTCTGTCGTTTGTGGATTTAGAGAGTGGGCTTTGTCGATGCATAGAAGTTGAGACCCTTAAAATAGTGGAGAAGATAACATATAGATGTCCAATCTTGATTTTTGGTGGTTTCATGCAATACCAAGCAATTCCAATAAGTGATGATGGTGACCTTCAACAAATGTTTCGGATACATCAACCACAAATTTCTATTGTTGTGTTGTACGTCAATTTTAAAGAAATTGTTGTTGCCTTTTACCACCAAGCTGATGATGAAGACGAAGAATATGAGTCAGGCACAATTCCAGAAAGAGAGATAGAATGGGAACAAAATATCAGTGAAAGTGATGATAAAGACTTTGAAGGCCAATATGAAAGCGGTGATGATACTGCAGATGATGAAGCGAATGATGATGCAAATGACGAGAAGTTGCACATATTAAACACAATGGTGAGTAGTCAGCATCCATTCGGGGAACCATCATTCATGCGTGCTTAAGATCTTGAAGCTATGCATACACCTGAATTTGCAGAATATGCGAATCTAGGTATGTATTCATTGACATTTTATCTTAATCATTATTTTTAGTTAAAATGTTTATTACCTAAGATTTAAAAATTATTAGTTATGATGTTAGATTATGGATGTAGTTTTATTATATTACCGTATTAATTATTATACATTTAATTTGTTATTATTTTAATTTTATTATATTTATTATTTTATCTTTATGTTTTATAGGTGATCCTGCTGCAGATGGAGAATTGGCTGTTGGAGCGTAGTCCAGTGACAAAGAAGTTGTTATACGGACAATTAAGCGTTACAGTATATCAAAAGGAGTGGATTACAAAGTGTATGAGTCAGAAGCAACAACATTTTATTGTAAATGTGTACACTTTGACATAGATTATGGATGGCTTGTTAGGGCCAATTTCAAGAAGAATAAGTATTTTTGGAAAATCAGGAAGTATAATGGCTCACACACTTGCACTAGGGCAAAGATTTCGCAAGATCACATAAAGTTAGATTCAGACACAATTGCAGAAATGTATCAAATCCATGGTAGAATCTGATTATTCTTTTAAGATAAAATCTATAATTGCAGAGATTCAATCTTGATACGGATACACGGTGACATACCGAAAAGCATGGATGGCAAAGCGAAAAGCCATCGAGAAAGTATTCGGTCAATGGGAAACTTCCTCACTTCTTCTTTTCTCTCTTCCTTATTCACGTCTCAAATTCACTCTCTTCCCCACTTCCACATTCACAAACTTATACATACACGATATGCGACCGTGATTTGATATGTTGCAAAGATTCCTACATCAAAAACCGCCAATAGCGATTTTTCAAACTGCCTAACGCAGAGATTCCCAAGCTTTTCAGAGAGGCGCAGAGATTCAGTCAAAAACCACCAATGGCAGTTTCTAGGGGTCTTCCACGCTTCCTTGGTGCATTGCATGCATTCAGGCTTTTGTCTTCTAACAAAAACCACCAACAGCGATTTTTTAAAAATCCATATTAGTGTAATTTTCATCCTAATCCCATATTCTTGCATTAATCTAATCATTTACCATATTAATAATAAAAAACCAAGATAAAAGGCCATTCCTATGCATGATTGATTTCGCATAACTATGTGCAAAAGCTATTGTGATAAGGCATACATGGCATCCATCAATGGGTCAGATTGAGCCCAAGTTGTAATGAGTGTTGGTGAGCGCTCGTTAGCTAGTTTGTTTTTAAAGTACTATTTAATATGAGTAAAATTAAAGTTCAGGTCAGGTCGATGGTTTCCAAGAAATTGGTCCAAGTATTGTTGTTAGCTCATTCAGATTTAGTGTTTTTAATGTCGTTTTAGGGACCTATTTAAGGGCTCAATAGATTTTTTTTTTTGGTCAACTAAACTCACGCACCGGGGGGAGGGGTCTCTGACCCTCGAGGAAGTCGAACTTACGACTCCGCTGACGTGCGCACATAATCACTAAGGGGGTGTTTGGTTTGCCCATTTCTTATTTTCATTTTCAGTAAAAATGGAAAATAGTCATGAAAATATGTTTGGGTACATTTTGTTAAAAATATTTCATGGAAATATTTTCAGAAATCTTCATGAATTTGGAAATGCCATTTTCACGTTTTCAAAATTTTATATATATTCGTTGGAAATATTTTCATCCGGAAACGCGGTGGCACAATGGTAAATCGGAGCAAATGCCTTCTTTTCCACTCTAGTGTATCGGGTTCGAATCCACGGATGGAAACTCCGCTTAATTTTTTTTTCTCTTCCAATGCTTCACGTGGCTTATTAAAAAATGAGATCCCTCCATTCCGGGATTCGACCACACGACCGGCCATATACTATAAGAGAGCATTGCCACTGAGCCACATCTACTCATATGATCGGATTGTTGCGTTACATTTTAAATGAAGAAATTGCGATGGATTAAAAACTTGGCTTGATTATATAAAAACTTGATCTAATGAGTAATTAAAAACTTATTATTGAGTCATTCTTTTTTACTATTCATAATCATATGAAGAAATTTTTCATGTTATCATCTTGGATTTAAGATTTAATGAAAAACATCATTAAATTAAAATTATATAATATTGAAATTATTTGTAACTCATGTTCAACCTTATTAAAAATACCTTATTTTATAGAATTATTTATTATATTAATAACTATTTTTTAATTTAATAATAAATATAATTTTATTATTTTAAATTTGATTTTAAAAATTACATTTTGAAAATAGACAACCAAACGCAATTACCAATCAAATATGGAATAATTATCATCGATGATTGATGATAATGACTTTTTGTATTTTATTATAGGATGATATATTTCTCTTTTTCTTTTTCTTTTGTATTTTTTAGCTAGTTGATAAGTTGAAGTATAACAAAGATAATTATAAATAATACTAGTTATTTTGTTCAATTTTGTCTCTTTTTAATATGACTATAATTTACTCACAAACCAAATATATTTTGAACATATTTTGTAATTATAAGTAATTTTTGCAATTAAAGTTCCCTTTATAGTATTTAATTATATAATATTTAATAATAATACTAAAATTACTTAAAAGTAAGCAATTTATTTTATTCTTAATTTTAAAATTTTATAGTTAATTTATTTTAATAAATACTTTTAGTAGATGAACAAAATATGCAAATCAAATATATATAATTTTTATTATGTAATAATAAATATAAATTTATTATCTCAAATTTGATTTTGAAAATATATTTTGAAAACAGATAAACCAAACATATTTTCATTATTTTCACTTTTTGGAAACAGAATATATTTTTATAAACCAAACGTATTTCCTAAATTCAGCAAATCTGAAAATGAAAATCCTTTTCAAAAAATAAAAACAGAAAATGAAAATAGGAAATATTTTCACAAACCAAACGCACCCTAAGCTACTGCCTTGCGTGCGGTTCAACAGTTTTTAATGTTGGTTGTTGTCAACATGATTGGGCCATAAAATTTTGAATCCTGTGAGTTTGGCCTCTTCATATGTTCCTCGTGAACCGATGTTGCTCCTCTCGGGCTGAGAGTTTGAGCTGTGTATTTTGCTAATACATTGAAAAAAGAACAAACATGATGCAGTCATCTAGTGAATCAGTATAAAAAAATTTAGGGTTTGTTTGAAGGTATTTTTATTTTTAACTTTTCTAAAATTGTTTTAAAAAATAAGTTTAAGTTTAAGTTTAATTTAAAAAAAAAAATCTGTTTGATAACCTTACTCTTAAAATAATTTTTAATGGTAAAAAATTAAAAAAAATATTTAGATAATTATTTTTAAAAACAAGTTTTAAAAGTAATAAAACAAAAAATTTGTTTGGCAAATATTTTCTTAAAAGTAGCAAATATATAATGGCATAATTTAGTATAATAATAAATTTGATACCTAATATTATCATAAAGTCTCAACAAATAAAATCTTAATACAACTTGATGCATTTTTATATACTATGCATTATGTTCTTATTGCCATATCTAATTTGCATTTATCCTTTTATATACTATTCATCTTCTTAACATGCATTAAATATATATCCTTTCAAGCAAAAAATCAAGGGGTTTGATTCATGACCGTGATGCTCTTTGGGTCAAGGTTATTAGAAGCAAATATAAGTGTGGTTCTAACCTAATTCCTCAGGTTAGCGCCAAGTAAGGCTCCTCTAATTTGTGGAAGGGTATCTACAAAGCTTGGCCTTTTGTGGGGAAGAACCTAGTTTGGCGTCTTGGTGATGGTCAAACTATTCATTTTTGGAATCATAGATGGCTCCCTCAGATGGATAGGCTTACCAATTACTCTCTTATTCCTTTATCTAAGACTAATATGGGATGTCCTGTTGCTAATTTTGTTTCAAATGATGGTATTTGGGATTGGCGGCAATTAATTGCAGCTTTTCCAAGAAATGTTTGTGAACTTATTGCAGGTCTTGCTCCTGCTTCGCAAGTGGGAATTCCTGATTGTATAGCTTGGAATGGTAGCCATGATGGTAACTTCTCTATCCGTTCTTCTTATGGCATGCTGGCCGATGCTTCTTCATTTAATTTTGATTCTGTTTTTAAGCTTATTTGGAATTGGAAGGGGCTGGAAAGAGTGAAGGTTTTTCTTTGGCAAGTTTTGGTTGACGCTCTTCCTACAAATTTTTTTCGATTTTCGAGACATATTGCAATTGACCCAAACTGCTCCCGTTGTTCTTTGTATGATAATGAAACTACTTTACATGTGTTGAGAGATTGTCCTATTGCTATGGACTTTTGGCATAGGTTGGTGGATCCTATGTTATATCCTCATCTCTCTTAGAACTTGGATTAGTTGGAACCTCTAGAATTCAATTTTTTTTCCTGGTCATTCTTGGGACATGATTTTTGCTATAACTATTCACTATCTTTGGAGAGTGAAAAATCAGGAAATTTGTTATTTGCTTTCCCCTTCTAATGATAAGCTTTTTCACAGATTTTTGGGCGAATTTTCATAGTTATCAACTTTACTTTGGTCTTACGAATTCTGCTAGTCAGCAACCTTCTCATGAGATTTGTCATATTTCTTGAGGCGCTCCTTTGGTAGGTTGGATCAAACTGCATAGTGATGGCTCTATTAACAACCAGCAGAAGGCATCTTGTGGTGGTATGGCTAGAGATGAAATGGCTCAATTTCGTGGTGGTTTTACTGTCAATCTTGCTGTTTGCCCCATCATTGTCGCTAAGATATGGGGTGCCTTTTATGCTCTTGATTTTGCTTGGTCTACTGGTTTTAGGAAGGTTATCTTAGAGCTTGATTCTGCTGCTGCTTTAGCTTTGATCCATAAGGTTGTTAATATCAAACATCCTTATGCTTTGGTCATCCACAAGGTTCAACAATTGATAAATAGGAATTGGGATGTTCGCTTGGTCAAGATTTATCAGGAAGCAAATCGTGCTGTAGATTGTTGGGCTAGTCTAGGTCACTCGGTCTAGGCAAGTGTTTGTTTTCATTTTGATCCTCCTAGTTGTTTAATGTTTATTTTCCTGGATGATTTGGCCGGCATTGCTCTACCGAGAATAGTTATGTAGTTCTTTTGTTTTGGGGGCCTTGCCCGTTTTATCACAAAAAAAAAAAAAAGCAAAAAGGGAGTTGTGAATCGCCATTTTTTTCTCAGCTATTTCCATAGCCCCATATCCTCCATTGACAGCTTCATCCTCCTCAAGTCTAAAAATGCAACCTTACATGAAAAATAGTTCCTTAAAACCTCCATAGACCCATATCCTTTGCATCTCTCCCAAAGGCAAATTAGACACTAACTCAAAGTCATTCCATATACTACTTTATCAAGCATCTACAACTCAGATGTCATAATCTAAAACTTCTCCCATATTCATAGCCATGAATCTGCCTATAAACCCAAGCCATTCAAAAATAGAATCTTAAAATGAAGCCTACATCATCAAAATCACCAAACACTCCCTTTAAACCCAACACATAGAGATAAATCCACCTTCATCAAATCTCACCAAAGCCTGAAAATTTTTTAAAACATAACAACCCCTCCTCACAACTACCCAAACACACCTTCATCGTCCCTCTCCTGAACCAACCATCGACGCCGCCTTCAGCTAGCCCTTGCCTCGCCGGAACGCCACCGTGCCAACTTCCTGGCAGTCTCACAGCTCCACCACACCAGCCATCGTGTCGCGGATAGTTGCGCTGCACCGCAAACCCCGCGCTGCCATCACCTCAGTTCGATTCCACCGCCACGCCATATCGCCATTGAGGAGCCATGTTGTCTAATATTGGGGGTTATATTCACTATGTTCTCTGACCTTTGAGAACGAGAAGATGCGAGAGATGGTGAGGGCAGGACCACAAAAATGAGAGAGAGGTTCTAAACAATAGGGAGTGTGTTTATATTGTCAATGAGGCTCGAACAGTGGGCAAAAATAATAGATCAACTTATTTAGAATTACTGCCATCGCTTTTCAAATCGTCCCAAAACAAAAAATCAGAAAACATCATAATCTATTTCCTAGTTTTTGTTTTTAAAATACAATTTTTTTTTTTTAAACCAACGTAGAAAAATAGCCAGGCAAACGGTTTTTTTTTCTTTTGCTTTTTTATTTTTAAAAACAAGAAACAGTTTATAAAAACTCTTGTGAAACAGCCCCCATTGTTTTGCAGACACTTTTTTTTTTTTTTTGATAGTTCGATGAAAAAGCTCAACTCAATAAACAAGTGAGGAGCAGAATGTACATCGGGAAGACTCCAAATACGACACATTATTTACTATTCACGATTCAATTATTCCCTCTGACCTTCAACTACCAAATCTGATGGGGGTTTACTCATAATCACGAGAAGACCACAAAGCATTAGTAAAGAATGCATAGCACTATATCTTCGCCACGATTAAATTAGTGTCACCATCACAGGATTTATTATGCAGCACTGTATCTTCATAACACATTTGTATGTATAATGCAGCATTTATTATTAGTTTTATTTTTGCAAATTTTAAGTATACATTAGTTTAGTTGAAAACTGCATGAGCAAAGTATATTAGTTTGGTTGAAACAGATTATTGAAATGGTGAAAACCGCATGATCAAAGTTATACCCAGATAGGATTACTATTGGTGAGTCAAACACCTTTTAACATACTTACATTCTTATTAGGGGTGGAAAAAAAAAAGAAAAAAACTAAAATCAAATTTTCTTGCATAACTGTTTTGATGGTCAAAAGATTTCATAATGCTTTAGACAGTGAGATTGGAACAGCTCCAAAGATTCTCTTATTTGTCTATTATTTTGGCACACAGAATTATAGAAGCTTTATTTTCTTAGTAAAATGTAAAAATTCCAGCACAACATGCGAAACCCATTTGCAGATGCCTAGATCTTTTGACCGCTAACAAATGCTTTTGGTCTGCTCTTTCCCTTGTTATTGGCTACAAAACCGGTTGACAAGGTAAATTAATACCAAACAGAAGACACTCACACGGTTTATAAGTACAGAGATGGAGAAGGGCAGATATCAGACAATTTCTATGGAGAAGTTAGATTAGGAAATGCCTACTCATGAAGCTTCTAAAAATGTAATTTTAAGTGGCACTTGAAATTTTCAACAAAGAGAGGTGACTCTGCGTGCTATAGGGCTGAAGAAAAGCACTCTTTGACATGAGACTATCCTCAACTATACATTCAAAATTGTATATTAGCACAAAGAATATAAAACTAGACATTCTGCTATTCATTTCTTCAATGCCAAATTCATTACAAATTCCTTGATTACATGGTCCACTACAAAAGTTCAAAAGTACATACTTCAAAAGAGGCAAAATACCAAATTTAATAGACAATACTTTTGCACATCGTTCATTCTATAATGGACACACATCTTCATATTCTACTTCAATCAAAGCTCACTTCAAAACACAAACTAAAAGAAAAACAAACAGCATAACAAATCCTATCAAACCAACACCTAATTTCAAACATCTAATTTCCTTATTAACCCCTGCAAAATCCTTGTCGACCTTGATCTTCAATGCACTAAGTCTTCCTTGTTCCATTTCAGTAGACAAGTCATAGTTGGCATCAGCAACATCCAACCACTTCAAAAAGCGACAGTAACATTTTTTCTCCTGCAATGAGAGGAAGTAAATTACCACCACAATGAGGTGCAAATGAAGGTTCTTTGTTGATAGGAGACAAGATTTGGGGTTAATGGCTTTGGAAAGAAGGAGATCAACTCATGGGGTTAGGGTTTCAATTTCTGATTCAATATGCTACAGTGGAATGAAATGATGGAACAGCAAGACACTCACTCATGGGTTTGGTTTGGGGTGGGGGATAATAGATGACAATGCAATCTAGGTTTTGGGCGTTAAGAGCGTGTCTAAAAACAACGTAGTTTTAAAAATTGGGGTGATTAGGATGACAAAGTGTGGACAATGGTGCTATGTCAGCTACTTAACAGGCACGTCATCATGTTTAATGAAGAAACTTAACGGAGCGACTAAATTATCTGACATTTTAAATGGCCAAGGACAATTTGTTAGTCTATTTTTGTTAGAGACTAATTTGTTAATGAGAAAATCGACAGAGACCATTTTGGGGGGTTTACTCCAATAAATAATTGACATCAACCGGAAACTCTTTGCTATTAAGATCTGTTTATGTGATCAAATGGACTAAACTAAACAAGTTAACAAAATCACATGGCTATCATCTACTATCAGATATATTTACTTTTATATATTAGATTTCTCTCAATTATCCACTCCTGTAAAGCATCCAGAGGAATTTCATTTACCTGAGGAAGGAAGCCACTAAAGGTTCCACCAAGAATTTGTAAAGTACCCAGTATACAAACATGTGCAAAGAAAACAACAAATGGGTTGTATATCTCCTAGGGTCTACTATTGTGTCCTTGTTTTATTCAGAAGAAAGGACACGGAGATACAACACTTTCTCAGTATCATCTCTCTCATTATATGAATTTTACGATGTGCATGTTTGGTAACTTCATAAAACAGCTTTTTTCTTGAATAAAAACTGTTTTTAAATAATCTAACATGTTTGGGTTAAAATGCTAAAATTGATTATAAGCAAAAATTATAATTTTAATATAAAAACAGCTTATAATTATAAGCAACATTTTGAAATTTTTGATCATAAGCAGAATACACTACCTTAAAATTATTTTTAACCTAAAACATCCAAACATAAATTACTTTTAAGTTAATATATCCAAACATAAATTGATTTTTACATAATCGATTATAAAAAAAGCGATTATACTTATAATCAATTATTGAAATAATTTTAATTTCACAGTTGTCCCAAACACACTCAACTCATTAATGCTTAAAAAGGCTGAGCTTGTGAGATGTCTACAAGAGAAGATTTAACCCAAACAGGACAGGCATCCTTGCAACAGTAACAGGTGCTATTATACTCATGACTCATCAAAAGACAGAACTTAAAATAAAGTGGATAACACCAGCTTTCAAGTTATTTGGAAATTCAGATTACATAGAGGTTAGATATAAAAATCTCAAGATGCTGTTCAATACTTACATCTTTAGGAGGAAACACTTCAATACCAGGGGTCAGTCTTGAATTTTCTGCTACAAGCTTCATTTGGAGAAGCTGTTCACATGAAGTAGAATAACAAGGGTCAAAATCAACTATTTCACATATATAAATTTTACAAAGAATATGATCAGCATAGATACCAACATCACAAAAAGAATCACTACCTCCACTTGGCGCTGAAGCGATAGAACATAATTAATTATCTCATCAAGCATCAATGCTTTCCCGGTAACCTAAACCAAAGAAAGTAACTTGATTTATAATTTATTAGAAAACACAGCACATAACGCCAACCATGAAGAACATTTTGCAGCTGTGTGACCAATAGGATCATCTTGTACAAATATCCAAACATGACTTCCTTCTTTTCTTTTCATGCAACAAGTTTCTTTCCCTTCCTTTATGTTTTTATTCTCTGTCAGTTACAGATGTACGTATGTGCTGAGAGCAGAAACAAAACTCAACAGACAGTAAAACCATACCTTATTACAACCAGGGACTAAATCCTGAAGAATTTTCATCCTTTCACTAATCTTTTCCCTTATCGCCTGTCCAACAGCGTCCACCAATATTCCGTTAGGCAAAAAACTAAGCCAACAACTCTAACTTCAAAATATCCAATAATTCAAACATTCCCTTATAAATTCCCACAAAGACACTAGCAGTACAACAATTTCACATTTCTTAAATCAACTTTTTAAGGGAATTCCTGCATGTCATATTTTACAACTATAAGAAAAATGAATGATCTTTACAAATAGATACATGAAAAAAGTTATCCAAACACCATAACCACATGACACAATCAACATGGGTAGCAAGAACTAGGAAGGAGTTAAAAAAATGAATTACTCTTTCGGCAAGAATGTGGCTATTGGTAGCTTGACCCCTTCTTGCTCGGACATGGATGTACTCAGGAGGTGGCTGAGTAGTTTGTTGCTCCGCAGGTTTTCCTGAACCGGCTTCTGTTTCACCTTTACCACTCTCATTCCTGTTCACCGATCCCTTCATCCGTTTCCCGTTACCACCATCACTCTTCACAGCCCAAAAAATTCACAAAAATTCACCACCCCACCACCCAAAAAAAAAAAAAAACAAAACAAAACAAAACAACAAAACTTGAATTTCAACTTAAAAAATAGCAATTCAAACTAAAAATTGTAAGAAGCAGATCCAAAGTCTATATTTTAGTAGCGAATTCACCAAACCCAACAAAAATTGCCACTTCACAAACAAAATTCCAATAACAAAACTATAATTTCAAAGGATTTTACGAAGTAGATCCATTAACTATATTATAGCACTAAACAAGTACAAAAATTCAATTTTATAATATTATTATTATATTCGGATTTATTTTTCATGATGCGAATTGTTGGGATCATTGCAAGTACCACGCCATTGGCGTTGGCATTGGCACCGCCATTATTGTTGCTGGTGGAGACGCCCTTAGCGGATTCCTCCCCCTCGGAGTCAGCGAGAGGCGGCGAGGGAAGCTGCCAGATCTCCGGCAAGTGAAACGGCGCCGTATTGGGCGGAAAGGAAGGGTCGTTCATGATGGCAGCTGGATCCATATGGAATTTGAAATGTTGAGCTCAATGGAGAGGGAAGAGTGCCATTGAGAGAGAGAATGTAGAGGAAGAGAGAGTGTGCGTGTGTGTTAGCGTTCGTGTGTTGTGTTGTGGTCTGGCATATAAAATGGGAGGAGTGGAGTATGTTGTGTTGTGCGCACCGCGACAGCGTTTATATCTGGTTCGTCCGCCATTCCATTACACGACTCTCTTAAGTCTTTGCTCGGCAAAGGAAAGAAAATGTTTGGCAAATGAATGTGGATCAGAGGAAAGAAGTTGAATGGATTTTATTTCCTATAAATATATTTAGATAAAAGAAAAATGAGATAAAAAAATATAGGATGAATTATTATTTTTATTTATTTATATGAAAAAGTGAAAAAATAATAATAATATTAAATAATAATTATTTTTAAAAGATTATTTCAATTATAATATAGAATTATATAAAAGATTAATGAAAATATAAAAATTAATATAATTTTCCCATAAATTTATTTATTAATATAATATAAATAAGTATAATAAAAATTAAATTTTTTATTCTCATTATTTCTTAAATAAATAGTTCTATTTTTTATATATATTAATGTAATATATATAGCATATTATATTAATATAATATGTGTATATATATTAATATAATATCTACATATTATAATAATATAATATAATATATAAAATTTAATTTGTATATATTGATAATATAAAATAATTTTAAATTATCAATTAATAAAAATAAGAAAAAATAAAAAATTATAATAGATCCCTCATTATAATGAATAATTATTTATATAAATTAATATTTTTAATTATTTTTATTAATTAATAATATAAAATTATTTTATATTATTAATATATTTAAATTAAATTTTAATATATATTATATATATAACACAAAACAGGTCATGCTATGTGAGTATTATTGAAACTTCAAAATCTGCACCTTCTTCCCTTCCCCCCCCCTTTTCCGTCCCATTGTTCGAGGAAAACATCTTGAATGGATTCCCCTGCCTTTTTTATACCATATTACTGTTTATCATTGTTCTTCCATTTTCCTTTGCAGCCAAACAAAGAAAAAGTAGCTCTTTTCCTTCATTTTTTTCTCATTCCTTCCAAATTCTTCCCAACCAAATACACCAATATTATTTTGAAGACGCTTTCCTCGGCACTCTGGAACC
Source organism: Pterocarpus macrocarpus (assembly GCA_031439585.1). Taxonomy (NCBI): domain Eukaryota; kingdom Viridiplantae; phylum Streptophyta; class Magnoliopsida; order Fabales; family Fabaceae; genus Pterocarpus; species Pterocarpus macrocarpus. Next base: position 59,257,019 of record CM062520.1, on the reverse strand, counting down.
ACTAAAGTCACGGCTTTTTTACACATATAAAACAAAAAAATATATTATATACGAAAATATCTTATTTTATTTTTATTTTCTAAAATATCCTATTTTTAGTTTTTAGTGTTTATAGGAGAATCATATGAGGGTGACACAAAATTAAATTATGGGACCTTCAAAATTAAATTAAACTAAAAGTAAAATAAACTATACTAAATTATACTAATTGAATTAAACTTGATCAAACTTTATAATATATCAAATAAATCTCAAAATTTAACTTTATAATAGAATAAAATTAAGAGTAGAATACATTTAATCCCTTTGAGGTATTAAGAAATAAAACTCCACCCTATTTGTTTATAAAATATACACTCCACTCCAATTTATTAGGGAGATGTTTGGATTTTTTATAGGGGGAAAAACACTTTTTAAGTTTTTTTTTTAAATTGCTTTTATAAATTTTAAAAATTATGTTTGGATACAACTTAAAAAAATTACTTGTAGAAAAAAGCCAATTTACTATTTTTTTTTTATAAAAGTTAATAATATCCTCCTTTTAAAAAAAAAGTAGAAGTAGAAGTGGTTTTTGGAAAATAATTTTAAATGCATTTATTTATACTTCTAGCACAAAAATTATTTTTTTATTCCAAAATTTTTCAAAAAATTACTTATGAAATTTTTAATATTATTTATTTGTGTTTTTTGAAAAAAATTTGAAGCAGAAAATAATTAATTTTTTATTTTTTCAATAAATAGATAATGAGCTATTTATCTAAGAAGAAGAAGCAATAAAAGAGAGAAAATATCGTTCTTCGGATTTAGGAAGTAATCTCTTTTCACTCGCTCACTCACACACATACACTCTCTCTCTCTCTCTCTCTCTCCATGTTTTTTAATTATATTTTCAATAGAAAAATATACTTCTATATTTATCATATTCAAATAGTTTAACAACTTCTAATTTTGATAAAAAGTATTTGCACAATTATATATTGAAATATAGAACATTTTTTTACTTTTGCTTCTAGTGTTGTTTCTACTTTTGATTCTAAAAAAATATTTTTCTTAAAATCTTAACCAAATATACCCTGTATTAAAAGCTACTTTCGTTTATGTTTTTTTTAGAAGCTATATATTGCTAATTTTTAAAAAAAGTGGCAAGTTAACTTTTTTTTTCTACAATCACTTTTTTTTTAAGTTGTATCCAAACACACTTAAAACTTATAAAAGCACTTTTTTAGAAAAAGTGTTTTTACTAAATAAAAACTAACCAAACGCACTCTTAATAATTGGGGTGAAGTGTATATTTTGTAAACAAATAGGGTGGAGTGTAATTTCTTAATATCTCAAGGGTATTAAGTGTTTTTTTTTAGCTAAAATTAAACTACATAAAATTAATCTAAATAAATGAAACTAAAACCCTAAACCAATAATCTTATTTACACTAACAAAAAGTAAATTAAAATATAACTAATTACTCTAAATTTAAACTATATCATGCTTTATAATGTAAATAAGCCTTAACATTCAGCATTATATTACAATAAAACTGAACTATATTAATCTAAATAATTTAAATATAAATCTAAACATCAAAATTTTGCTGTTCAATAAAATAAAACTACCCTTAAAAAAAATTAACCTAAGCAAAACTTATTTATCTACAAAGACTAAACTATAATTTTGCTTTATACTGAATAAGTATAAACTTAAATATATGAAAATAAACTAAATTAGATCTCTAAATTTGTTTTGCTTTAATACTAAACAAAGCCCCCATTCAATGTTTATATATATGCTAAATAAATCAAAGTATTCGAAACTAAACTAAACAAATACCTTATATTAAAAGTATGAGAGAAAATTACCTTTAGATTTAGATTTGCGGCAATATGTCCAAATATATCTATTTAGCATAAGTTATTGTGCTTTATTGGTATTCAACTCTCCTTCTCTTTGCCGCTCTCTTAATTTTGAGGTTTATTTATATTATAATGCATAGTATAGTTTAAATTTAGAGCAGTTTATTATATTTTACTTTGCTCTTTGTTACTCTAAAACAAGATTATTAGTTTTAGTGTTTTAATTTCATTTATTTAGATTAATTTCATGTAGTTTAGTTTTATTTTATTATAAAGTTGAATTTTGAGATTTATTTGGTTTATTATAGAATATGATTAAGTTTAATTTAATTAGTATAGTTTAGTATATTTTATTTTACTTTTAATTTAATTTGATTTTTAGGGTCCAATGATTTCTGCACTGTACATAAATCGTGTGATCATGCCAACATTTTTGTATAGTGCAGAGATCATGCTGATATATTACCATCTATCATTGGATGAAGTATAGTCTAAAAAATAATATTTATATATAATATTTATGAGGCGTCATGCCAACATGCTCTCATATACACCTTATCTAACGATAAATGAGAATATATCGACACAGTATCCCACAAGTATTATATACAAATAATATTACTTTTATTTTCTTCTATTTCTTCTTCTTTTCTTCGCTTTAACGTTTTCTACAAGCTAATTGCTACTAATTTGTAAATATCGAATAACTTGCTTTTTTCAATATCATAATTTGATTCAATCAATTCGCTAAAAAAAATTAATTTCATTTCGATACATTATCAATATGAAAAAAAATTACACGAACATTTAACCACATATTGCTATATCAATAAAAATATTTGATTCAATTACTTACTATCTTAAAAATCTTATAAATAAAAATATGTAAATGGATAATGGTATAAAACTCTTTTACACTATATCAAAATTAATCTTATAAAAAAATTAATTTCTCACCTTATTGAAAAGAATAAATTGTACATTACTTAAAAAAATATTAAATTACTTGAATTAATCAAATATTTAATACTCAATAATAAATTTTGAAGGTGTTCCATGCATATATCATCTGATAAAATTAAGATAAAAAATATAAAAATAAGATAGGGTAAATACTTTAATTATATTCAAATAGTAAATATATGAAAGTAATATAATATACCTGGAGTTTGGTTTTACTAAAATATTAGTATAAATTTTTCATTAATTAATTATATATTACTACATATATTACTTTAATGTAATTATGATTAAAAAAACACTTTTGATGTCATATTTGAATAAAAAGTATTATATCAAAAATAAATTTATATGTGAATACAACAAGATCAAAAATGAAAGTAATCCAAAATCAAATAAACGATATCTGAGTAATTAATCTTCAGTTAGTATTTGTTAAAATATAATATCACAATTAAATAAGAGAAAAGAAAAACTTTATCTTTCTTGGAGTTTCGAGAGCGAGAGGTCAATTTGTAGTATGCGTAAGTTTTTTAATAACGATGCACAGAGCATGGGATTGTGAGTTTGTCACCACGACGATGGTGACAAAATCCGAGCCGTTGTAAAAAGCATCCTCTCTACTTTTGAATGGGCATAAAATTATGAATGTGACCGAAACAGAGTTAATTATTAAAACCGTGTAATTGGATAATTGGATTTTCACCCCACTATTGAAATTAAAATTGATTTGTGTGTTATTAATAGAAGATTAAAACAAGATAATTTTCCAAGGGATAACATTGATTTGTGGCCCATTCACCCCATTGCTCTTAGAAGTAACGAGTCCTCCACCGACGGCCGTATTGCCATGTTTCTGACACCGTTATCCTCCGTACCGCTCCGGTAACTAGCAAAGTAAAAAAGTAAAGCCATATTTGAGGTTCAAGGCGCGGCGAAACTTGTTGGTGAGGAGCAGATATATCCTCTGCTTCGAAGAGGAGGGATCGAGGGACCGAGGATGGAGAAAACGGATCGGAGATATAAACGACGCGCCGGGGAGCTCTACGCTGCGAAAATTCCGATCGGTGGCTCAGCCTTAAGAAAGAACAGATGCAAAGCTTGTCAAACAATACCTTTCGCACCGATTTTTTTTTATTTTTAATTTTTAATTTTGTTGATAGAGGGACGCGTTTATGCTGTTCTTTTGCTCTGAAACAGGAAATTTTGAGGCCCATTTGTTGCAATTCAGTGAGTGGGGGTTTATTACCCCATTGGTCTGTTACGTTAATCATATTTTAACTAAAATGTCGAACCTGTAGTTCATGTGTGCTGATTTGGGCTCTATTGCCCCTCTGTTTCTATATTATCCATATTCAGATTCATAGTTTTGCATTTGGGTGCATTAGCCACATTCAGGTCTACGAACAAGAAACTTCACAAAGTGTTGTTTTTCTAATTTTTTTGATTTGAGATGAGAACTTTGTAAAATATTTTTTTATTATCCTCCTCCAAGTCCACACTAATTTGGTTATTTGTTTTGTGTTTAAGAATATTTTTATAATTGTAATTTCAACCCCCATTTTTTTTATTATTGATAGTTAGTACCTGGTTCTAAACATAACAGTGACCACATAAAAACTTGCCTAGGATTTGATTAGGTATGACGATATGTGCAGTTTTTTTAATTTTTATTATAGGGATGTGTCTTTGAGGCCCACCGGTTAATTAGTCCAGTATGGACCTTATTTGACGTTGACACAAAACTTGTCCACTTACACTTATCTGTTTTGCTTTTGGGGTTCATCTTATTAAGTTTTTGAAGTGTGTTGTACCTTAGATGCCCCCTTTATCATAATAATTGAAGGCCCCATTTCATAATTGACAATTGCCGATGTGTTGTACCCTATATGCCCCTTTTTTTACAGCAATTGAAGGCCCCATTTCATAATTGACAATTGTCGGTCTGTTGTACCCTAGATGCCCCTTTTTATATAATAATTGAAGGCCCCATTTTACAATTGACAATTGTCAAGCACCGTAAGTGAAAACAAAAAAGTAAGTGAAAAAGTGGGTTGCGTTTAACATGGTCCGCTTGAAAATTTGCACACTGAGCACGTGAGGCAATAATTCTCTAAATTATAAGTAATATTTAATTAAATTATTTGAATTTATAATATTATTTTATTTAATTAGGTAATATTATTGATAATTTAAATTTTTAAAATAATAAAAATTACCATCCATATGATAATATAAATTAAGTCCTTAAAAGATGGTAATATAAATTATTACAAATATGATAATTCTATTATTATTATTATTATTATTAAAAATAATATTAATTATTATTAATTAATAATAATATTATTATAATAAATAATAAATAATAAATAATAATTATTAATTATTGTAATTATTATTATTGTTATTAATATTATCATGATTAATAAATAATAATAATAATAATTATTATGATATTAATTATATTAATAATAAATTAATATTATTAAATAATAAATAATAATATTTTTAATTATTATTAATATCAATTAATTTTAATAATAATTATTAATAAAATTAATTATTATAATCATAATTAATAATTAAATTTTCTCATTCTTAATAATAATAATAATTAACTATTTACTGTTATTATTATTATTAGAGATATGTGAATTCATTTCATGAACAATAACCCAAAAGCAGAGCGAGGTGGGGCGAATCGAATTAGTAAGGCGGACTCAATATTCTAACCCATCTCGTTTAAGGATGATTTGGAGGGTTGGCCCGCCAAAAAAATAAAAAATATAAATAAATTTATTTTAATATTTTTTGTGAGTTAAATTACTTTAAAAATTATAAAAATATATTAAATAAAAAATCTACTTAAATAAAATAGAATAAAATAATTAAATTACATAATTTGTATCCAAATTTAACTTAAATATAAATATAATAAACTAATTAGAAAATATAAATAAATTTATAAATAATAATTAACTATAAATTTATAATATAAAGTCTATAATATAAAATTTATAAATTAATAAAAATATAATAACAATATAAAGCTTCTACGATTTAATCAACCTCTACTCACAAAGCTTGTAGGTTAGGTGAGTCAAAAATTTTTGATGAGCCAAATATGTTAATTCAATCCGTTATTTTTGGTGGATTTAGCGAGTCAATTCAGCGACTTGAGCTCGTTTTATCATATCTAATTATTATTAACTATTTATTATTATTATTATTATATTAATTTAATACATATATTATTTAATAATTTTTTTAATATATTAAATAAAATAATATAAATCATCACTTAAATTATTTATATATATTAAATATTATATTTAATATTATCGATAATTTAAAAGATAATAATATTTATAATTGATTACTGAAAATTTTAGAAGGTAATACGTTAGTGGTGGATGCATGCCTTTGTAGAAGCACATATCAGTGGAGTCACGAGTTCGAGATTCCAATAGTTGTGTGCATGAGTTGGTGCGTGAGTTGACAAAAAAAAAAAAAAACTAGATATTGATGTTCCAGATTTTTTCTAGTCGCCCCCCGATAATCTATTGTGGAAAGACCAATATGGATGCCATATTATAGAAAGACAATTTTGCTCAAATGAGAATGATAAATGACAAAGCAACATAATATTCTTTAAAGAATTCGAATTTCCTCTTAAATAATCACAAGTATATCTTTTAAAACTACCGAAATTCCCAGGGGTAATAATTTGTAAGTATGTATTTGGATTAGAGTTTGTAAAATTGATTTTGAATTAATGTAATTTTATAAACTTGATTTTAATCAAAAGTGAGTTTAATTCAACATAATTTATATTTCAAAATTTTTATCTTAAAAGAGAGTTTAATAAAATAAATATTATTTGGATAATATTGATTAAAATCATTTTTGATAATAAAATTATTAAAGAGGGTATATGATATAATGTTAGTATTGTCTTTCTTTTTTCATGTCATTATTTTTCAAAAATAAATTAATAAATTATATAAATATTATTATATAGGAAATTATAAATTAATTAAAAAATTATTTAATCTAGTTATATTATTTTAATATAAGAAATTGTAATATATATAAACCGACATAATTACTTTATTTTTTATTTATTGAAGATATGGGTAAAAAAGATTATAAAATAAAATAATATAAATAATTAGTAGAAACAGCAGGAGCAGGTAGTAACGTACACCTATACCTCAAAAAGAATTCTTGAATAAAAAGTTGTATCTAGTTACTGACAGTATACCTATATTTCAAGGATAGAGATGGAAATTTACAACTCAAAAGTGTTGAATGTGAAAATCAGTAGCGCAGAAGCAACAATGTCTAGCTTTGGGCTTAACTGGGGGTTTAGAGATGAAAATTCGTTCACGTCGATTGGCTGGGAAAATATCCAAATGACACTGCACTGCGTTCCATGAAGTTGAACGTGAGTTTGGATGCTCAAAACGCCAATCCAAACATGCACTACAATAATTATAATTATAATTATAATTACAATCATTAACAATCATAAAATTATAGTTGTGCTTATAACTATTTCTAAAAATTATAGTTATTATTACTTATCTATACAACTGTTATATTCCAATATCACTACAATTATAAATGTAAAAGTAAAATATATTTAATATCTTTGAGATATTAAGAAATAATACTCTATCCTATTTATTTATGAAATATACATGCAATCCACTAAGAATGCGTTTTGATCTGTTTTTTGAACAAACATTTTTTTTTTATAAAAAGGGTGTTTTTATAAGTTTTTAGGTATGTTTAGATACAACTTTAGAAAAAAATATTTATAAAAAAGTTAATATATTATTTTTTTAAAATTAGTAACACCCAACTTTGAAAGAAAAATAAAAGAAGAAGTAATTTTTAATAAAGGATCTGCTTAATTAAGATTTTAGAAAAAGTACTTTTTCAGAGTCAAAGATAGAAGCAAAATCAAAAAAATATTTTGTTATCAAAATTAAAAATTGTTAAACTATTTGAATGTGATAAAGATAGAAGTACTTTTTTCCGGTAAAATTAATCAAGGACACACGCGCGCGTGCGCGCGCACACACACATATATATATATATAGAGAGAGAGAGAGAGAGAGAGAGAGATTTTTAAAAAAAATTTAAGGATAAAATCATTAATAAAGTGAGAAGATAATGATTTCTAAATTTGAAAAATAAACTTTTTTCTCTTCTACTATTTCTTTTTCTAGAAAATGCTCTCTATTTACTTATAATAAAAGTATAACATTGATCATTTTTTGCTTTTATTCTTTTTTAAGAAATACAAACAAATAATATTAAATATTTTATAAATATTATTTTTTGAAAAATTTTTGAAAAAAAATGCTTTTTTGTGCTAGAAGCACAAATAATTGCATCAAAAATTATCTTTTAAAAACTATTTTTATATCTGTTTTCTTTAAAAACTAGGTATTGCAAACTTTTTAATAAAATGGTAAATTAACTTTTTTTTTTCCTAAAGTTATACCTAAACATACTTTTTAAAGCTTATAAAAGCGTTATTTTTTAAATAAAAGTGTTTTGTCTCTAAAAAAAAAAAATCAATATAACACATTTTTAGTAGATTAGGATGAAGTGTATATTTTATAAATAAATGGGATGAAGTATTATTTCTTAATATTTGAAAGAGATTGAGTATATTTTATTGTAAATATAAATATAAATTTTATAATTATAAGTACAATTCCAATATATATATATATAACTCTAATAATTCAAATTATGATTACAATATATACAATTGTAGTTATAATTATAATTCCACTACTTATTGTTATAATAATAATTATTATAATTGTTATAATTAGAAATAGCATTCTAATTGTACTTGGTAAAATAATAATTATAACAATAAGCAGTGAAATTATAGGAGCTAAATATGGAGGCCCAGCATCGCATAATTATAATATTCGTCCCCTTATGTGCTTTCAAAATATTCGCCCTTTTCGATTATCCATTTTTCAATACTTTCAACGACTGCGACGCTGGGCCTCCATATTTCGCTCCTTCAACATATTTCAATCTAAATTGTAAATTCTATCCATAACATCATTTTAAAGCTTTCAATCTGAATTAATTAATAAAAAATATTTATGGGTCCTTTAAATAATTCCTTTTCCCATATAGTATTAATTAAAGTCACTTTGGCATAACTGATCACAGTTTATCACCTATAATCCTAACTGATAAGAGCCTGATGGTATAAGCTTTGAGTTCATAAGGCTTAATACAATTTTAACAATCACATATTCTATTATATAACACGCTGTCACAGATTAAATCACAATATTACACTTGAAATAGTTTCTTTATATCGTGATAATAATAGTTTTTTTTATATTGTAACAATAGTAGTTTTTTTAATTATAAATTCACAAATCAAATTCTGTATTTACATTTTTTTTCACTTCCTTATTTTATTTTATGTGGCGTAGGTTCATTTAAATCATTTTTACTATTTTTTTATATATCTTTTAAATACTTTACAAATCAATAACCACTTAATACTCTGTTTTCTATTACTATTTAATTTATATGACACCAGAAATTATAAAAAAATATTTATTTTATGAGCTATTTCATTAAACATAAATAATTTTTTAATTGTACATATGTTTAGTAAATATTACTTGACTTTTTTTAAAAAGGTTTAACTATTTTCTATTATTATTTATATCGTGTGTGTTTATATTGTTTTATGTTGTTACTTTTACATTAATTGTTATGTTCGAACTTCTTATTTACTATTCAATTTTAAGCGGATTGTCCAGTTTCGACATTTCAATAGGGCTTTATTTTAATTGTTTAAATAAAAAATCACATTACTGGTTCTCCAGCCATGCTCTAAAAATGTGTGTAACCACTTAACATTTGTTCTGGACAATCTAAACCATTTCCATTTTTTTATTAATACCTGTGTGCCAACAATTTAGAACATCAGTGTCCGGATTTTCAATTGGACAATTAAACGCTGCCCAAAAAGTGACTCCTTATAAGTTATAATAGCATAAGTTTTGGATTTAGAAAGCAAGAAGTAGTGTAAATGATAAAATCACAATTTGGAAATTGAAACAAATAATTAATCAGATAATCATAATAACGGTTTTTAAATTTATTTATTAATAACCACAATTAATCAGATCAATTTTTAAATTTATCTTTTCCCTTCGGGTCCCTTTGTATTTTTATTCCTAAAGTTTGCATTTGCTTTTGGGCTTTTTTTTTTCTCGATTCGCTGACAAAACGCAGTGAGGAGAGAAATCAACATGAAACAAAAACAGAAGGACATAAACAAACACAAAGGTAGCTATCCCTCCTAGTGGTCACAGCAGCTCCTATCAAAACAAATCTATAACCAGACACCAATCAAAATCAACTCACCATATTTAACCATATGGGTGATTGTCACTCCAAATATGTAGACCGTCGAGGCCATTGCAGCGAAAACTGAGATAATCTCCTTAGCATGATAACAATAGTACCCCAACATGATAGACGCCTTCAAACGGATGAGATGAAAGTAGCAGCTCCAGCACCACAATTCCAATACCTTGATCTTCTCGAAGTAGATACGACGACCTCTAGAAATGGATCTTCATTATCTGCTGCATAATAGGCGTGAAGAAAAACAACAGCAGCACCTTCAATTAATTGAGGAAATAGCTCCAATCCAGTGATCAAAATCTCAAAATCAGTGAACGACCCCCATCTTATAAATCAAATTCTGCATCTGGTTCAGATACCAAATCTGACCTGACAGTTGATAGCCCAATCCAGAATTGGTATAGTTAGCACCTGCTAGGAAGTTAGTGATCTGACTGTTGCCTCCATATTGGGTGCCATAAAACTGTTCTGCCTATGCTTTGTTTGCTAGTACTCCTCCAAAACTCCGGCCATGCAAAATCTGTTGCTGCACCATACTCCAAAAGGTTCTGGCGTAATCCTTTCTTCGTATTTTGTTGTCTGTTGAAAGCAAATCTGCATTCCCATGAAGCATACTTAATCTGATACCACCACGATACTATAATCATTCACAATTCATTTTTAATTTTTTACTTGACCCTATTCTATTTTTATGATGCACTTGGAAAAACTTTTTGAAAAAATACTTTTTAAGACAAAAACAGAAGTAAAAGTAAATAGCAAAAGTAGAAGTAACTCTTTACTTGCTTTAAAAAAAAAAAAAACTGATTACCTTCTTATTTTATTTTCTTTTAAATAAACTTATCTAAATAAATTATACAAACTTTAGAAAAAGTAGTTTTCTTATAAAAAATATGGATTATCAAGATTAAAAGCTATTTAAAGATCACATGATTACTTAAAAGTTTTATGCAATGCATGCCAAGTGTTTGGCCAAATCCTGAGTGATTGCCTAGTAAGAGAGTCAAGGATTAATTTGAGATTCCGATTAATCCTCTTAACCATTGAATTGTGTTGAATTTATTGATCTATGATAGATCTTGCTCAATAATTGGATAGACTTTGGATTTATGCTATTAGAATTTGTTAATTTTCTTTAAATTGCGTCTTTAATTGCATGTTAATCTCTTTGTGACTGCTCAACCCATCATTATTAACTCATTAATTGTTGATTGAAAATCATTCAAGGATCCATGGGAAATTATGTGGGTTAATTCCTATGCTATAAGAAATTGAGAACCTAATTTAATTTGATAGTGTTTGGTGCATCTATCACTATTAATTCGAAAGAGCAAAATTTGCCACAAATTAGAGGGGGTAGAAGCAGCCACAAATTAAAGGAGGACAATGCTGCTACAAATTTAGAGGGGGACTGGCTACTGCTATTGATTAGTAGCCTATGAATGTGTAGCCGCCATCCGCCAATAGTCAGTTTGTGGCCAATTTTAGCACATTTGTGGCGGATTCGTCTGACGCAGATGGCCAAATTTCTTGTTGTGTTGACCATATTTGGCCTATGCTTTTCCTCCATTTAAATTGTATAAATACCAAATAGGTAAAGCTCTTATACCACTTTGTTAGGGGAAAAACCTTAGGTTGTCATCTATCTAATAGTAGAAGCAAAAAATATTTTCCCCAAACCCATGCAAATAAATGGACAATGTCAAAAATACTACAAGTAGTAAATTATCAACTATAAATAAAATGACAAAAAAAATAAAGATTAGAGACACTATCATTTTAATGTGCAAATACTCCCAATGAGAGGGATAAAAAAAACCGTACGCCAACTAATCCAGCAAAATATTTCCACTATTGATAAATGGTATATGATTAATCTTCCTAGTAGCACTAGGAAATTACAACAATCAAAACCCTCATCAAATAGGTGGAAATTAACATTAAATCTCAGTAATGTGGGTATCACAACCCTACTAAAAGAGAAAGTAAAAAAATAATCAAGCTACACCAAAATATAGAGCTTAATACTAGGAATAATATACTAAAATTTCATAAAAAAAAAAGAACAAGTTTCCCATCTAATGAAAAGCACAAGACACTACCTATTTTCTTTTCTTTGCTCTTCTATGCCGTTGTTGCAACTCACTCGTAACTATTTTTTACTTTTCTTATAGTGTGTTTGGAAACATGTTGAGAAGGGGTGGATACCAAAATCGATTCTGGCCAATTTTTGTGATGTTTGGTTGTGTACTTCTAGAATCAATTTTTGCCTCTAGAAATGATTCTAAAAGAAGTGAAAATTTTTTACTTTCAATCAAAATCACTTTTAGAGTTATTATCAAACATAAATCACTTTACCTTAAAATCAATTCCACCAAAATCAATTCTATCTAAAATCAATTCTACAAAAGCACAACAAAACATGTTATTAACCTATTCACGTGCTTCTAAAAGAAGCCTTTCTTTCAACTTTGTGGGCCCCACGATGGAAAGAACCTACATGATAATTGTCAAGAACAGTAGATGTCTTTTCAAAATTTTTAGCCACTTCTATCAGTAAGTAAGTGGAATTTCACCTAATTAACAAATCAAGAACTAGCATATGATTACTAGTTATATTGGCCTCTTAAGCACACTTCTTAAAATAAGTTAGTATAGATGGAAAACACAAGCACCATTTATTCTAGCAATTGAGCAATCTAATTAATTTCTTTAACCCATCACTAATAATTAAGTTCAAAATGTGAACAAAGCACCTCATATGCATATACTTTCTTTTCAACAAACTCCTACCATTCCAATTTTTAATCACTCATACCTTTTATCAAATGAGTTGTAGTTAAGTTATTGGCACTAGCATTATCTACAGTTATGGTGCAAATCTTTATAATACTCTAATCTTTCATGCTTCTCTCTAATGCTTTCCCTATGGTTTCACCCTTATAGTTGGCAAAGGAAACATTCAAAAATCCTTAAGCATTAAACTAAAACCAAACCACCAGCAAGCTCGTGGTTAAGCATTGACCAAATGCCACCAAATTACTCTAGGAAGCAAATTCAATTAGGAAAATAAAGATTACAAGTCCCATTTCCACGAACAACAGTAATGCAAAGATAAATGCCACAAACCCCCATCTTAGACATAACTTGGTAATAAAACAAAGGAACATAATCCCATTTTTCAACACTATTTTCATTAGATTATAAACAAAAAGACATAATGGAATGAAAAATTAAAAGGTAACATATCATCAGCATTAAAAATAAGGTTTAATTACTCTGCAAGTCCTTGTAGTTTGACCCAATTTTCAATTAAGTCCCTATAGTTTAAAAATTTTCAATCAGATCCCTATATTAACTAAATTTTTGTAATCAAGTCCCTAGAACAATCTATTATTACAAAATTGATGGTTAAATTGAATAAATTTTTATGTTTGAACTTACAAAATTGGGTTAGGACCTATTAAATTATATAAAATTTTAAACAATTTTGTAATTTGAGGTTGCTCTAAAGACCTGATTATAACAATTTATCTAATGTAGGGATCTAATTAAAAAATTTTAAACTATAGAGACCAAATTAAAAATTAAGTGAAACTATAGGAACCTTCAGAATAATTAAACCTAAAAATAAAGGTAATAAATTCTTTAAAAAATAGATAAAAGAAAAAGGTCTATATTGGAATCAAAAGCATAGGTATGGAGGATTTGTTTATAGCTTGATTGAGAATGGAGGAGTCTATGATATAGGTCCCTACAAGTAACTATCAATTCAAATTTTCTCTATAATAAAAGAAACCACAGCATTAGTGTTGGTTTTTTGCTCTACTTGTTTGGAAAATATACCCCTATCCTAAACATAAAATTTGATTGAAAAACCCTTTCTCCACCCAGGATCATCGAACTAGGATGAACCAAGACTTGACTCTCTTGGATTACCACGGATGTGGAGGAAAGTTACAAACTAGAATTGACGAGTCAATAACTTTCTCATGGTAGTGGCCGCAATTAGGGTAAAAGGAGAAAAGAAAGAAGAAGGAGGAAGGAGAGAAGAAGTTTTTGTTTAGTTTATATACTATGAAATGATATTTTGCACAATCAATAGGCTACTTCAACTAAATTTAAATGATTGTGCTTAATTCTTTTGCATTCAAACTCAAGTGAAGTGACTGAGTTAATCATGTATAATGATTGATTTCGAGAGGCTAAAAGCTAGTAATAGTTTTATGAAATGGACCAATGAAAATGATAAATCTAATTGAACATAGTTGAATTAAAGTTATACAATAAGATTTACGAAGACTTTAGGAGAAGTCATGGAAAAGATTTTACTAAAAAAATGATCTTTAATAAAATTAATTGATATCGATTGATCAATTTAGCAAGTCATACCTAATAAAAAATATGTTTGGTATCGTATATTGAAAAAAAAATTCATAATTCTTAATAATACAATGCAAGAAAAGTGACCTGGTGAAAAATTAAACCTCCCGTATTAATTCACAATCAAGTCTTAAAAACTTACATCAATATTAATTGAACTATAAGCTAGTTGAATATTAATCCCAATTCTACACAACTACTTAAGAGTTTTTTTGAATTTGACATAAGAAATCCAAGCATGGCCCCTTAAGTTGTATACCTAGTTGAGGAGGCATTGATGTGTAAGTAGTGCATTTCCCCTAGGATTTATTTTTGATTAAATGTTCTTATATCTATGATCATATATTGAATGAATTTGACCTCTAAAATGGTTAGAGTTCGTTCTTACCTAGATAACGATAGTCAGACATGCCTTTGTTGATGATGGAATAACTTTATTAAAGACTTGCAAAGACACCCTAATGCTTAACTCAAAAGAGGAAAAATAGGAGATAGTACTTTGAAATTGGGTTGGTTATATCTAGTAGTTTTAACTAAGTCTCCATTTAAAGAGTAAGATCCCACTGCTACTTTTCCTATTTCGTCCACCACCATGCTATCGGTTCTTTCCATAGGGAATGTGAGTTCCACAGTAAGGTCTTTCTATGCTCTAACCTCCATTCCTCCTTCATTGTTTTCCCTTTGGGGTTCTTCTCCAACTATCACAGTCGCAAGCTTTTCCTCTTTATGCACTATTGGATTGAAAGTTTCCTAAGCTTTTGAACTTGCAAATGCACTTTGATGTCACTTTTTCGATGGCAAAAGGTCTTGAGTATCTTCATCATGAGTGTGATTTGCTTGTGATGCATGGGGATATTAAGCCAAGTAATGTATTAACAGATTGTCATTTTAAGTGAATATTGGGGATTTGGGGCTTGATAAGGTGAAGATAGAGGATGCTAGAGTGGTGGTGATGGTGGAGAAGAGGAGCATGATGTGATGATTGTGTTTATTGGGACTACTGTTGAGTTTGATGAGGTGAGTGCAAAGAGTGGAATTAGAGAAAGAAAGGTTGTAGTGGTAGCGGCATCAATGGTTGTGGTGACTCTGGCAGAGATTGGTGGTGGAAGCAAGACAACAAGGGATAGGGTAAGTCAAGGAAGGTAAAGGACTATACGATGCAGTGGATCGGGATTGAGATAAAGAATGAGAGATCGAAGAGTGAGTAGGTTGCTGCTCCTACTAGCTTATGTTGTATAGGGAATGTTGGAGGAAGGATGATGGTGTAGGAATTGGAAAGGAAAAGGAAAATCAAGATGCACAGGAAAATGCTGGATTTGTGGCCTTCTACTAATTTAAATGCTAGAACATGACATGCCATGCAAACCCCTAGTTATGCCACGCCACATGCCATGGGGGCACTTAACATGCCAACTTAGCACTCTATCATTTTAAATTGACGATCCCTAATGTTAGGGACTAATTTGATCGGTGTTTGCATAGCTCAAAGACATAAGGAGAGTTTTCAATAGTTTATGGACAAATTTCAAGTCAGTAGCCAGATTTGTATGCTAATTTAATTATTTACTCCCTATTACAATTTACATTTTTAATGAGGCAGTACATTTGAAGCCTACTTCTAATTTCTAATTCCTTCTTTTTTTATTGTCTTTTTTTTAATTATTTTTGAGTCCAACTGCCGCAACTTTACGACGTGTATCTTTGTCACCAAGGCATTGTCTCATTTGCGGCCATCTTAATTTGTTTATTTATTTGTTTGGTCTGCAATTTATTTTTCTTGTTTTTGGTTTTTTGGTCATCTAATAATTTATAGTTTCTACACCCAAAAACTGTGGTGAACCTGGGCTTAAGCCTCCCAATTTTATACCCGACCAGTCGACTACAGCCCAAAATATTCATACTCAACCCGTAAAATAAACACCATTTACATTTTTCCCTCCCAAAAATGAGACCCGGGTTACCTGTCCCGCACCAAACGGCGTCGCTTCGCTCGCTATAAAACGTTGGCGAATTTGAAATGCAAAGAAGGCCAAAAAAAAAAAAAAACGTGGATGGAACTGCTGAAGCTTTCGAAGTTCAAGCTCCAACTTCAATCCCTAATCACCGAAGTTCGAGATCTCAGGGTAGCAATCTCCGTCTCCGAACCCAATCGCCATTACCCTTCCCTCCGTTTTCTTCTACTAACTTGAACTCTTTCAGGACAGGGAACGCTCCGCCACCGAGCAGCACCACCAACAAATCCAGGTTTTCCATTTCTTTTCTTTTCGATCGATTTTCATTCAATTAGTTTTTGTTTTTCGTTGTAGCGATTTATTTTGTGGTGCTGATTTGGTTTGTGGTGTTTGAGAGGGAGATCAGAGACAGAAGCGGAATGAGGAAGAGTGTAGCAGGAAGATACAGGAATTGCAGGAAGAGTTGGCTTCAATCAAAGAAGAGCGCCAGAAACTGGAGAGAAAGGTTAGGGGAATTTGATATTTGTAAGATCGTTGAAACTTTTTTTTTTTTTTTTTTGGGAACAT
Source organism: Pterocarpus macrocarpus (assembly GCA_031439585.1). NCBI lineage: Eukaryota > Viridiplantae > Streptophyta > Magnoliopsida > Fabales > Fabaceae > Pterocarpus > Pterocarpus macrocarpus. The sequence goes on along the minus strand of CM062520.1, from coordinate 59,239,876 downwards.
GAAATTTATTTTTGTTTATAATGCAGGTGAATTACCTACAGAACGATAATGCGATACTTGAAAGCAAGCACAAAGAGTTGAAGGGAACCCTAAATAAAGTGCTACAGTCTAGGGAGAATTTTGTGCATGCTTACGAGGTTATTTTGTTTGATTGGCTTTGGTCTTCTTATTATTTGTTATAAATATTGCTGTGTAAACTATCGAACATCATCAGTTAAGGGAAAAGTGATAGTGCTAATTCGGCTATAAGAAAAGAGAATTTGTGTTTTCTACTCTTGTTTCAAGAATTTCGATTATGTTTCATCACTTTCATGGTTCTTGAGATTGAGTAGAATCTGATGAATATGTGTACACTCATTTCAAGAGAATTGTCCATGTGTTATTACTAGATTTGAGAATTGGTTGAAATGGATATAAGGAACTTGATATAAGCCTGGTCTAGGCCGAAAAGTTATTTGTTATGTTGATTCTATGGTTCTCCTGCTAATCATGTCTAATGCACATGTTTGAGCCTGTTTTGGTGGGGGAGGAAGGAAGGGTGGGGTTTGTAGGTTTGAAGTTTGAACCATATGAATTGTGAATTAGGATTTTGGTTGTTTTGTGTATATTATCAACACAACAAAGGCTCATACTTTATATAGGAATTAATAACTGTTGGAATCCTCCTAATTATGGACTGCCATTGATTGTGTATTTGGGTTTTAAAAAAATGGGTTATGCAGGAATCTACTTCTCAGATGAAACGTTCAATTGAAACCAAAGATAGGATGCTCGGTGTCCTTTCGGAGAAAATAAACTCCCATCTCTTATTATTTGATTCGATAGAGAAGGAGCTGTTTTATATCAAGCAAATTGTGGATAAAGTGCAGAACCTTGTCAATGATAAAGAGAAAGTTGGTAAGAAGTTTTTCAGCTAGTACTGATTCCAATCCAAAGTGTGTTCATCTGGGGATAACTGGATATATTCATGCAATTATATACCATAGATGGTTCATTGGTCATTTGATTATTTTTTTTTAAAATTTCCTGTAATCAGTAACCAGCTTGAAAAACAAAATGGACCATGTCTCTGCATTTGAAAAAGAATTTGCAGGTAACTCAAAACCCCATTAACCCATCTTCCATTTCTTAAATATGTGATGTTTTTCCATCCTATCTAAGTTTCATCATCTGGAAAACCTTCCTTTGTGCTCCAGAAAATATCTTTGACCTAAGAAATAAACTGGAAAACAATGAGGCTGAATTACGAAGAAAGGATATAGTCATCTCAGAGCTAGAAGCAAAGCTGGATGCAGCAAAACTTAGCAACGGAAATCAAGCTCAAATAGAAGATATATCCATACCAAAATGGAATATTTGTGCTAATCAAATACCAAAAAAATTGTTCAAAATTTATTTGTACTTTCACTTACAGATTCTTTTTGAGTATTCTCTTAACCCAGCCTAACCTTAAGCAAACTTTATCAGCAAAGGATGTGGAGATACAAAATCTAATTTCAGACAAAGAGGTTTGACATTCAATTTTCCTCAACATGTTTATGACTTCTGATTGGAAGTCCTTGTGATTTTCTAACTTCTCTGAACATAATCCTAAGGCATTACATTATCAAGTTGGAAGTTTAAAACTCGTCTTACAGAGGATTCAGGACACTGTCACAAATATGAATGAAGAGGTAAATGGAGTTCATAATTTTTTTAGGTTGAAGGATTAGATTTGTCAACATACAATTTCTGACTTTACTCTAATTTGTCTGTTGTGTACTTAGTCGTTGTCTTTTTGAAACTCCATATATTTACTGTAAGTTTTGAAACTATGTGAAGACAATTAGGAATACTATTTTTCTGTCACTTTGCTCTAGTTGTTCTGTCATTTTGTTTGAATAGGCCTGTCAGCATAGTTGGATGTTTGATGTTTTGTTTTCACAATATAATTTTTACTCCACTGTTTTAAAATGCCATTCCTTCTTATTAGTTCTCAAGTTCAAGGAGCATTTCTATTATTATATATGGATATATCAGTGCAATGCTTATTTTTATTCCAGGACAAAACGATATTCTCCTCAATCTTGCTACATAAAGAAGCAAGTGCAACAGATATGAAGATTGCAGATAATAGGTAAAAATAAAATATCTATTGGTACATATGTTAACTTCATTTAGAAATTACTGCTTGAATTTATAGGCTTATTCAGTACAGAAAGAAAAATGCTCTGTTGGAGACAGACATGTTTAGAAGGCAGCTGGTTGCTTATTGGTCATTCCTTTATTCTTGTAGTTGTATGGATGCAAATGGTACCTAATAACGAATGAACCGAAGATGTTGGCCCTTCCTTCATTTCTAGGCTTATAGATGAATACTTCAATCATTTCATTCTTATTAAACAATGGTGTACCTTTCCTAGGATGGAAGATTCTATTCAAAACAGTGAAGAGAAGGCTCACGAACCTACTTGATTGCTCACTTAAAAGGCACAGGTTTGTTCAATATTTCTAAACACTTTAATCACAGTCATTGGAGCTGACTATGCCAACAAAAGCCCATATTGTTTTTGATTGTTAGATATATGAGAAACAGTAACTTTGAACTATGGCAATCGAAGAGGACAATGCATTTTCCTTGAAGAAGAAATTTTTTTATCATTTCTTCAAGGACTTAATTGTTTGCAATTGGTTGGTTTACCTGACGTACATTTAACCCAGAAGAAACAACTTAATGTTTCCACAATTGATCTTTGTTAGCATAAATTCTTAGTTTATCTGTTTCTGTAATCTTTGCCATGCATTCCCTAGAATTGTCATAAAAAAAATTGAAACTAGCCAGTTTTTTGTTACAAAGAAACTTCAGTTACCTAGCGTCGCTCAAAAACTGAAGGGAAAAAAAAATGTTTGAAGAGCATCCATGTGCTGAAGGTATGTTGTCAGTGCAAATTTATCAAAATCTCTAAGAGATGCCATTATAAATGAATAAAGGGCGAGGCTTCTGCTAAACTAATGCAAAAGGTTCAGTCTTCAGTTAGGAGTTTGGGATTGAGTAATTAATACTGTGACTACTATCGGCATATCTTGTGATGGAGGAAAGGTAAAGGAAAAGAGTAGTCCAGTGGCGATGCTGTAATTAGAAGGCCATTGAGATTGAACCTTCACCTGAAATAAATTTAAAACTTGAAAGGTGAGAGAATTAATTCTTGACTGACTTCATTATGTAAGGAACTCAGTGCAACTGGAACAGCTATCATTAGACATTAAAATGGACTGACACAGCAATTAAACTATATAAAGATTTGCAGACATGATGTGTTCTTCCATGTTCTGCATTCTGTCTCCCTCTTCTTTCTTTAAATTTAGCTGTGGGTGTTTGATGTTTTAAAATGAAGCTTTAGCGTATTTCGAGCCTGTTATTCACCTGTAATTTACTCTATTATAGAGGCAAGGTGGTTTGCATTTGTTTTAGACTTTTAGTTGCATTCAGAGAATGCTTTGGGTAACATAATGATTTACTGGCAGTGTGCGTTTTTATTCTGTAGGCTTGATCACATCTTTCTTTAGCGGCTTACAGCTGATAACCGATGGAAAGGTATGTATTTTACTCTTATCTTTATAGTAACATGGGCTGTTTGAATTAATGGAAAATTGAATGATTTGATTTAATATAGTTTGAATTTTTGCGCGCTTCAAAGTTATTCAGCCCTTTCCTCTAGTGTGTGACCGTGTACTTTAGTGTATAGGATAATTGTGCAATAAATTTAGGTGTTCAATAGTGCAAATAGCTAATTTACCTGGTTCATATTTGGTTACTCACGATACCCTATTTTGAGTACGTTGGCATGTTCAGCTCAAAGAGGCAGAATTATGAAAATGTACGGATAATGCCCCTTGGAAGCATGGTTATGTTGCCATAAATTTTTTTCTTTCCTCTCATGATCATTGGCATTGCTCACAAATTCCTTCTATATGCTGTCTTGGATAGCCATTTGATAATGTCTGACCTTATTCTTATTTTGTTTTGGTTTCATATGTATTTATACAGACTCCAGGAAGAGGAAGAGAAGGGATAAGACCCCTAGTGGTTTTAAAATATGCGGTGAAATAACTGAAGGATACAAAATGAGTGGAAATGAATGAAAGTATTTCCTGAAACAAATGTCGTTATATATAATTTTATCGCGCAATTAAAATATATTCCAATTATGTACCCAAAAAAAATATATTCCAATTGACATCTGTTAGTGCCGACACAGTAATTAGCTTTTGCTCCGAAAGCAAAAGAAAACTCCATATTTCTATCATTATCCCATTGTATGAGCTCTTTCTAAGAAAACTCTCAAAAAGGGAAATTTGTTCTTTGTAGTGGTTTCTTCAAGTAACTATAGAAAGCCCTTAGCTTAGAAATCAATGTCGATATAATAGCACAAACAAACATTATGAAATTGGATATTTCATGGATGAACAGGCTCGAAGCTGAAGTATACTGAATGGAAGTTGAATTACAACGAATGAAGCAAACGACTAGAAGTAAACGGCTGATTTCAAGGCTGAAATAAATTGAAAGCTGCGAAGAAATGTTATAGACATGCGTGAAAGGTAAAGAATAGTTGTAAATGACTTGAAAAAGTAAAGGAAAACTATTAAAAGGTTAAAAATAAAGGTAAACTGAGTAAATAAAAGGGATTTTTGGGTGAGTGGTAGAAGTTATTTATAGAAATTTAAAGACATTTCTTCTAGAGCTTTCTTCTTTTTCGTTTTTGGTTGGGGGGGTCTTTGGAGCTTTCTTCCTTTGTTTTTTTATTTCAATCACACTTAAAGCTCCTTTGAATTCTTTATTCCAAGACAGGCTGGCAAAGTCGACTAAGTCCATAAATCACCCAAATCAATCTCAAACTCAGATCTATTAATAGCATGATTGGTTCTCTGATTTGGGATGTTAGAATTGGTTTTGATCCCTAAAATTGATTTTGTTAATTTTTTATAATATTTAATTTTAAAAAATTAAAATTAATTTCTGTCTTTAATATTGATTTAAAAAAAGTAAAAAAATTTTATTTTATATCAAATTATTGTTAAAGAAATTATTAAATATAAATTAATTTTAACTAAATCAATTCTAAAAAAAATATCAAACATACTATAAGTAGTAAGATGCACTGAATCATTGTCTACCGAAAAAATGGACCGCCTCATTTATTTGCCCAATAAACAATGGATTCAAACATGTCAACCCAGATGCTCGTTCAACAATCTCATGATGAAAAATTATCTGTGGCGCGTTCACTTACCACTGGTTGTACTTTTGATATCAGGTAAAGCTTAGATTATAGTATATGAATCATTAATATTTTTAATATGGGGAGTTTTTAATAAGGACTAAGTTAGTCTTTAAAATCTAATAGTTGATCAAAAGAGTATATTTGTATACCTTTTCTTAAATTGTGTATTATAATTTTTTTGGTTTAGTCAAATTAAAAAGAAAAAGGTTAAATATATTTTGAAAATTATCAAAAATTTTTATGTGAGATCCTGAAATTAACTATAAATTTTTAGGTATTATACAGATAAAATTTAATATTTTTTAGTATTATAGAAATAAAAATTTGGTCATTTCTAAAATATAAAAAATATTATATAGATAAAATCTGATCATTTTCTACAAAATTTTAAAATTAATTGAAAATTTTTAGATATCATACAAATAAAATTTGATATTTTTAAGTATTATAGAAATAAAAATTTAATCACTTTTAAATTTAATTAATTTTTATTTATATAATTTAAAAAAATATTATAATATATCATATAAAAAGGAGTGTATCAATAAATCCTTTTTATCTATCATTAAAACACAAGGACAAACCTGGTCCAAAATTCATCGCGGGCCAAGTTAGAATCAACCTATGAACCATTCTCTCTCCCCATAAAGATATCCTTGCATTGATCCAAAAAAAACAAAATTATCTGTGGCGCTTACAGCTCCGCATCTTTGCATAGGGTTAGTACAATACAAAAAACTTGGTTCACTGTCACAAAGAGAATTGCTTAGCTAAGAATCGAGGAAGCGCTCAGGTATAGTTTGAGGGGCCAACGAAAATTGTAAATATGCTGCTGATGACGGAACAAAAGATGCATGCCAAAACCACCCGAAGACAAATGGTCAAAAGAAAAGTTTATGAAATTTGTGGCAAGTCGAAGATCCATGGTTTACCAAATATGGCGTCGATATTTTTTGCCTTTCGGAGGGTTCTTTTCTTTTAGGTCAAATTGTACATACATAAGAGAGCAGGAACAGTGGAATGCCTATCTCTACGTTGCGTAGTTGTATAAGTATCCTTAGCCGTGGACTCAAATATGATAGTTCCTGAGAAAATATCTCTGGTCATTATGCTGTTTCTTCTCTCGTAATAATAATGAAAATAATAACAGCTGTTTTAGCACAGAGGGGAGGAAAAAAAAAGCCATTTTCATTATTTGATACCAGTGGCTTAGAGATCTGAGCCGTGGTTGTTTTCAACCAAATCTTATATTTTGATAATCTAGCTTTTCGCCACATGACACTGACACTACCTCGAAGACAATCATGATTTTGGCACCTTGCAAGGGGTAAGTCGACGAGGAAAGCAGAGCACTACCGAAGGGAAGGAACAAATGTAAGTTAGCCGGTAAAGATATATTAAATGTTTGGTAAAATTATAAGATTAAAATTATTTTAATAATTATTTTTTAATATAATTATTTTTTGTATAATTGATTATATGAAAAAAATTTATGTTTGGGTATTTTAGCTGAGAAATGGTTTTAAAATAATTTGTCTTGTTTGGATTATATAAAAAAATTATTTTTGTGAGGTAAAATTATTAAAAAAGGTATGAAATATTTATTTATATTATATAATATTTGATATTTATGATCAATTTGGTAAAAATATAATATTATGTATATTGTATAAAAAGTTTTTTTCAAAATAATGCCCAAATTTTTTTTTTTGCTTTTTTTCCTCAAAACAACTTTAATTTTTTAAATTTAATTATAATCCAATTCAATAAAACTTATCCAAATATAATTTTTTTTCTTCAACAGCTTTTTTTTTTTAGAAAACAGCTTTTTTTGCTGTTTCCCAAACATGCACATAGTTAGGTTTTTCAGCTTATCAACGTCATTATTTAGATATGGGTTATATTATTTGTACATATCCAAAATCTTAACATTCTAACACCCACTTTCAACCTTTTTTTTCTAGTTGAATCATTTCAGTCTTTTAACTTTTTTCATAATTTTTTTTTCTATCTCTGATGGTTTGTTTGGATAAGAAGAGAAAATGAAAAGAAAGAAAATGGAAAGAAAGAAAATAGAAAGAAAGAAAATGAAGAAAAAAGTATGTTTTATTTTTATGTGTTTGGAGAAAGAGAAAATGAAGAAAATCAGAATTGTATTAAAATGACATATATATCCTTATTATAATAAAAAACAAACCTTTTATTTTAATTTAATTTTTAAATACTTCTTATAAATTAAATAAACAAGTCACCTTATAATAATATTAAAAAATAATTTAATTTATTAACATTTACATTATAAAAATTATTTTAAAATTAATTATTTAAGTAAAAGCAGATTTAATATAGCTACCGAAAGCTTATTGTTATTTAAATATTTTAATCTTTTAGTTGGGGTTATAAACATAATTTGATGCATAGAGCACCTTCTCTTTCAGTTTTCTGTGCATGTGGGACGAAAAAATTTTTGGAGTGGGTCCCACGTGCATTTTCTCTTCTCTCTCTATTTTCTTTGCTATCCGAACGAAGTGAAAATCATCTTTTCAACTTGTTTTCTTTCCTTCCTACTTCTATCCTCTTATTTTCTCCCAAACCAAACAAACTGTGAATGTTCAAGACATCTAGTATAAAAAATATTTCTTTTTAGATATAAAGTTAAAACCTTGCTAATCGTATTCTCTCTCTCTCTGTCTCTCTCTCTCTCTCTCTCTCTCTCTCTCTCTCTATATATATATATATATATATATATATATATATATAGTCAGTTTCAGTTTAAGGTACGTGTAGTTCTTAAGACATTTACCATTTTAGTGCATGTGTACCTATTTCCCTCTTGCCAAGGCTTGAATCAAGTGCTATTGATTATACATTTTTTTCGATAAATTTCAGGATCTGGTTCTCTCAGTGAGAAGCCACCCTACCATGCAACTTTTATTACTAAAAAGGAATTGATCACTTATGGGTCCGTTTGGTTTAACTTTTGGGAGAAGATTTTTTGAAAGAAGGTCTTTTAAAAAAATACCTTTTAGAAAAAGTACTTTTAAAAGAATAATTTTTGTTTGGTTTGAATATATCAAAAGGCCTTTTAGAAGAATAAGTTTTGTTTGGATAGGATAAAGTAAAATTACTTTTGATTGTTGATGTGAGAGTAATAGTAAGATTCCTTTTCAAAAGATCTTTTTCTAGAATGAAAAGTAACCTCAAAGATACTTCTTCTAAAAGGCCTTCCGGAATAAGGCCTTTTAGAAAAAGTTAAACCAAACACCTCATTTTACTGTACAAAGTCATTTTCTTTCTCCTAGAAGGCCTTCTGGCCACTGCAAACTGGAATCCAAACGGGCACTATATCAATAATAACTGAAAATCCAAAACGTTCGACAAATCGAAAGGTGGATGGTATAGGAGGATGTTATGGTGCATATTGTTAAATAAGATGCAACACACATTTTCATTTATCCCCACTTTTAAAGTGTGGCTAAATATATCTAAGATGTGGTTAAGTACATTTGGGCCTCAAAAGAAGTTAGAAATATTGAACCGGAAAAAGAGTGCAAAAGCATCAAATAAAATCGACCCGTTAAATGTAAAAAAACAAAAACAACAACGGCGGCAAAAATTTCAAAGAAGTAAAAAAGGATAGGTAGTTTTTGGCCAATCATGTTCACCAATAAAGAAAACTAAAGTGGACAAGATAAATTGTATACATGTATATTCTGGCTTTGTCTTAAATGCACCGTATAAAGTAGGGTGCATGATGCACTAGCTGGTGCAACATACACCTACTTTTAGTTGCATTCATGAAATGTAGCTAGATGAACATCAAAATGTGGCTAAATGAACTTGAGAATGTGGCTGAACAAAAGTAAAAATATGGCTAATTAACCCCCTTATCTCCTTCCTCTCCATCCATGGTTCCACCTAGTCGGTAGCCCCTTGTGCCACCCTCCAACTCCTCCTTTCTCTTACACCCGCCGCTTCGGATCAGGTCGCCGACTTGCTTTGCAACGGCCATGTGTCATGACCACTTTGAAGACGACGAGGTTTTTGAGAGGATCAGGATTGGCGCTGAAGCATTGGCCCTTGCAATTGCGGAGCTGCGATGGGGGAAGGAAGCCAGACAACGCCATTTTGGAGGATGTGACGGTTGCGCCTTCGACGAGCATAGAGCCGAACACAGTTGCCTGAGGTTCCCTTCGTCAGCCACCAATAAGGGAGTTTGCAGAGTCAGAGATGGAGAGGGAGGGAGAGAGAGAGAGAAGAAAGTGAGAGATGAGAGGAATCATAGTGGACTCAATCACAATTTTTAATCTGCACTGTCCAATATTATTAAATCTTAATAAATATTGTAGATAAGATTAAGACCATGGTAGACCATTTTTTTTTAAATGGTATATCAAACACATCGTATTTTATGAGTTATATGTTACAGGAAATGATTATATTCGTATTTCTCAATTCGAAAGAAGTCTCTACGACTTATACCAAGAGTTGTGATGGAATAGTAGAAAAAAAGTATTTAACTCAACAATTTGCAAAAAATGTTAGCCTGTTGTTACTTATGAATAGATAAATTTTAATATATTATTAGTGCAAAAGAATTTTGTATTGTCATTTAAGTAAATATTTTTATTTGTAAATTTTTAAGTTAATAGGTGACTGAATCAAATATTTATACTAATATGATAATGCATAATTAAATATTTATGTAATTTTTTTTATATTGATATTTATCAAAATAATGAAATTATGTCACAGCTGGAAAAAAAAAAAAAAACACACACACACACACACAACAGTATCACTTTACACAGATTTTGTTTTCTCTCATAAGCTTCATAAAAAATCCAACGAACGCCGTTTATTTCTCTCTTTTCTGTCGGTAAACAATATCAGTAGTTTACCTTTTCTTATGTAAGGTTTGTACACAAAAATGCCCATGTAGGAAACACTTTATTCAAAAATAACATAACTCTTATATTAAACTATAAGTATAAATAGGGCAACTTTTCCTTATGACAATTGCGTGACTTTTAATTTAAATTTAATAATTATTTATTGAAATATAATTTATAATTGTATTGTAAATTGTTATTAAAGTACGTACCCAAAAAATATGTTATTAAAGTTAGTGATTTGTCTTAATTTTAAAATGTCAAAAATATCCTTCACTTTATTTTTTTTAAATAATTCACTTATTTGCAACGGCTTTAGTTTAGATATTTTATTTATTTACCAATACTTTGTCCAAATAATTTGTTATTTATTTTCTCTTACACTTTGTTTGGATTATAAGGGAAAATGGAAGGAAAGAAAATAGAGAGAAAAGAAAATAAAAAGAAAAGTTAGTTTTTCTCTCCTGCTTTTTGGATGAAGAGAAAATAAAGAGAAAAGAAAATGATAGATATTCTTTCTTTTATTTGGATTGAAAGAAAAGTGAGAGAAAAGAAAATGAAATTATATTGAATGACATTTATACCCTTATAATAACTTCACATCTAATTTAATTATTTATTTGACTTTATTTTATATCTCTAAAATATTTCTTAGTAAATAAGTAAAATAGAAATCTTATAACAAATATTAAGAATTATTATAATTTTTTATTTATTTGTTGTCACTCTTCTAAACTAATTTCTTTATCTTATGTATAAAATGACTTTAATCAAATGATTAAGTTAAACTAGTATTTAATTATGGCTTCTACTACTATCAAAATTTAATTAATAATTATAACAATTAATTTCTAAAAATGTCTACTGTCATGCATTATTGTCATGCATTCCTACATATCTCTTGCTTTTCTTATTTAACTAATATTTATTAATTAGTTAAATGATAATAATATAACATTGGTTTTTACTATTGATCATATTATCATTTAAATTCATCAACTTTAATTACAATAAAATTTGATTTTGTTTTTTTTTTAATTACTTAGTATTACCACATCTTTATTTTTTATATATAATTGAACAATTTAGTAGAATGATTTAATTTTTTTTTTTACAAAAAAACGGCTTGCTTGCAGTGCAATATTGCATATTCGACAATATCTATAATTCGTTGTATACCCCAATAAAACTAGACAAGTTAATATTAACAATAAAACTAAAAACTTGATAAGTTATAACTTATTATAAAGCATTTACTTTTATGACAATAGTAATAACATAAATATAGTAATATTTGAATTTTGTCATATAACATGTACATCATTGTCCAATAAATTTCTACTATTAACACCCTCTAACTTAACTTAAAATAAACACTGGCATTCCTAAAAATAAAATTTGATATAAGATATTAGTTGATTACTTGATTTAGGAAAGATGATAGTTGCACATTATCTAACTAATAACAAAGATATATATGTTACATTAACAAATATGTTTCTACATTATATCATATGGCTTTAGTTCCCAACACAGTATATTTCAAAGGAACATGTTCTAGCGAAGTCCAAGTACTTGTTAGGAACTAACAAAAAAATATATTATTGACTGCATCCTAGTTTGTAAAGTATATCCTATTGACTATATATTACTCAAAAGCCATGAGTAGTTCCTCTTTTTTTCTTTTTTACCCCCTAATAAAGTATCAATAGTTGTTCAAACAAAATAAAAGGAGTCAAAAAATAATTGGGATGCTGGCAAGATATAAACAACCTATAAATAGAGACATTCATATGCATTCTGCTGCTGTTTGTAGCATCTACTATAATCCTTGCTTCAAAAACTTTAGCCAATACTTCAACTTTTGCACAGATATAAGAAACAAAAATATAAATAATTTTTAAAATATAAACCAGAAACTAAAATGTATTAACACTAAACTATAAATCAAACTTTTGCAAATAGCAACACACAAATAGTAGTTACATAATTTAGCAGGGAAGCAACAAGAAAGAAATCAAAATACAACCAAATCAGCAAAAGCACTAAAAACTAGTAGACTGCAAAACAACTTGACAACCACATACCAAACATGAAAACAAGAAACCAGCCTGCAATTGAATACGCCTATACATCAAATATAGGCAACAACACAAACAAAACAGAAACAGTAGGATAAAAATCAGAACAAGGAAAACATATTTCAGCAGCTGAAACCAAGAACTACAGCATAGGAAACGAATAGAAACAGTTGCAATCTCACAACATCCTTTTCTGAGCCACCACCACTTAATAACTAAAGAAGGAAGGATTGATAAGCTATTATTCATCCTTATTCTATAGTAGAGAATAAGTATCTTCTCAAATCCTTTATTAATCCATCTCCACTTTCTCAAAGCTGAAGGATAGGATTGAAGCTCCTCCACTAAGCTATTTTTAATAAGCTTATACTTAACAGATAATATAAACCGCAAATTTCTATCAACTACTAAACCATATCATTATTTAAAGTTGTCATGTTAAATAAAAAATAAACAAAATTAAAATTGCTATAAAATTATCTATATACCTACATTAGTCAAAGACATATGAGAGTACCATGCTCTTCATTGTTGCCTGGCTTCAACCATCATTCGAAGAAGAACCTCAAGTCGCAGTTCAGGAGGAATTCCAAAAAGTTGTCGTTTCTTCTGATCATTGATACATAAAAATTGATAACACTGCATGCAATAAGGATCTAACACACCCAATTTAGTCAACATGCTCCACACATCTGATTCACTATAATGGCGAGGCCTGCTTTGTTGCAAGACTATTAATTCTTTTTCAACAATATCTAGCTGTTTCTCGGCAACTCCAATTTGCCTTTCAGCCATTGCAACTTACCTTTCAGCCACTGCAACTTACCTTTCAGCCACGTCATGTAGCTTATTTGAAACATAGTTGCCATCTTTTATAGCATCAACTAATACATCAATTCCTTGTGCAACCCTCTCATATGGAGCCTCCACTATATCAATTATTTGGGCCTTATGCTTTGTACCTCTTGAGGCTGAGGTCCCACCTGTTTGATTTGATTGACCATAATGAGGACTAAATGATTCCAAATTAGTAGCAGAGGATGGGGTGTCATTTCCCATGTTAACATCTATATCAGGCATCCCTGCCATTTCAAACGAGTCATTCAAGTAAATGGGTTACCTTTCCCATTGTTGCAATCTTTCTTTTGCAGTTGTGGCCCTTTTACCAGTAGCTCTATCAGCTCTAAACAGCTCTTTCAATGTGTCATAATGCTTAATTTGCATTTTTTTTTCCATTTCTCTGCATGTGGTTTCTCCTGTAAAAATTGCTCAGATAAGTAAGTATAATAAACTTGCCTTTTGAAAAAATTAATAAAGATGAATAAGTAATAAAAATAATGTGTAAATTATCCTAATGAAATCCTCCCAAACTTCTTCTTCAGCTTCAAACTTTCTAGTTATAGGATTCCACGAAAATCCACTCAAACTGTTAAATAGGTCATATGCCTCAGCAAAATGATCTTTCAAAGTTTTCATTCTATTTTTTATGTGCTGCTTGGTAATGTGTGAGCCAATTGTTACACTCAAAACCTTTACAATATTTGCATATGCTTCAGTTGTCCATGAGCCGTCATGTCTATTACCTTTCATTGCCTCTTCTGTCAATGCATTCAATAACATAAGATCCATATCATCATTCCATCGTAAATTATCTTTAGAAGGTTGGTTAGGGTCCGTAATTTTCTTTCCCTTTAGCATATTTCTACCTGCAACATTATCTAAAAAAAAACACATAAAAGTGATGTATAATAATCATACTTTCAACTACAAAGTATATCAACATCATGTAGAAAATAAATATTTAATTAACACATTTTGTAATCCCAACCAAACTACTAAAAATATTTACATTACCATAAATACATAAGTAAAAACATTGCATAACACTTCAACATTAAGATATAACACAAATATAATGACACTTAATTTTGGTAAGCATTCCACATTTCAATTGCAATGCTATCTCTTAAAATTGTTGCTTGTCTATAGTCCTCATCATGTTGTTGTTGTGACTGTGATCTATCTATGTCATATTGTATCAGCTCTCAATCCACTTCAACAATTAAGGATTCATCAATGTCAACACCCATTAGAAAGTTATGCAATATACAACAAGCCAAGACTATGTCTATCATGATTTCAAATGAATAATATGGCTCAGTGCCCCCAGCTATAATCGAAAATCTTTTCTTTAGAACTACAAAACTCCTTTCAATGACGTTTCTTAATGAAGTATGTCGATGGTTGAATAGTTCTTTAGAATTTTGTGGCCCACGCATTGAATACTCTTTCAAATGATATCGAACCCCTCTATACGAAGTGAGTATCCCACGTTTTAACATAAATCCAGCATCTCCTAAATAAAACTTTCCTACAACAATTACATATGGATAATATGAATTAATATATCACATAATTTGATCCTAAATTAAAGTTCTATTTTATAGAGTGAATAAATTATTTTATTATTGACCTTCAAGAATTTGAAGTGAATCTTCCTTACTTAAAGCATCTTTTAAATCTCGAGTCGGATGCTGTTCCTTCCCAACCAGATAACACATATGTGAATTTCATATCAAAATCACAAGCAGCAAAACTATTTTGTGTGGGATAGTCTTTTCTTCCATGAAAACGAGGGGCTTCTCCCCTTGGTACCTTTGCATGAATATGTGTTCCATCTAAAGCTCCAATGCAGTCCTTTTTTAATCAACATATTGAGATGTTAGTAGTATACTTCTGTTAAAATTTTATTTATAACTACATACTTATAACTAACTAAAATAAGAAATAGGTACCTTAAAAAAAGAATAGAATATGCTATTGTTAAATATTTGTGAAGGGACATCCCTACCAGAGGGTTGCACAATAAACTCTTCCTCTAATGAAATGACAGCATGAAGGACATTGTGAAAGTGGTGACTAATTGTCTCCCCTATGCGATGGAAGAAGAAAGACACAGTTCTGTTTTTAACATTATGACCTATAATGTGGAGGAATTTAGCTACTTGTTCTTCAACTGTAGAGCGTCTTGAATGCTTTACTCTATCGGTTCCTCTTAACTTCTCACACAATTGCATAAATGCTTGAGGACCCATGCGTATGACATCCCAACATTTTTCTGTCTCTAATAATTGTCTCATTAATTGAGAACACCTATGTTCTTGTTCAAGGTTTTCATCAATAATTTGGCTTGGTCTAAGCCATGATAGTAATTGCAATAAATGTAATGCATGCACAATTTAGCATAAAAGGGCTAAGGTACAAATATGCTTCCTCTTATCTAAGTTTTCTCTCACATGATTTAAGATTTGCATTTGAGAAAGCATTCCAAAAGTTGTCATTTGTTTCACTTGCAACTCATGGTGATTTATGTCTTCTATTCCATCTTCAAATTCCACTTCATCAATATTTTTAGAATTCATCTATATATATACACACGGACATTAAACCTTTAATATGTATTATGACATTAGGAATCAAAACCCACAAATAAATGAACATTTGCAATTACTAATATCGCAATTCAAGAAATAGCGATACCAACTAAACATTTAAAAATGAAAGCATTATGTGTTAGATTATACTAATTGCAAAACTAATATTTTTAAAAATTGGCTATAGGAATCATATTAGATAATGTACTATATATGTAATAGTCAATGTGCATATTATCTTGTACTTGGATGGATTCCAAAAATTTTCTAGTAATAGTAAATTGTACACATGTACCTTTTATTTTTGAGTAGTTAAGCTTCAATTCCTCAATGAAAGACTTTAATGCCAAAGGCCACACTATTATAAAATGAAAACATGAATGATAAATTAGTTGCTATATTTATAAATCATACCATAAAAGAAAAGGCATGAGAAAGGGGAAAAGAGCATCCACGAATAACAATAACTCCCGAAAAATATGCATATATTTGCAGGTATCCCAAACAAGAGATAAGAATAAGTAAATATTTATGATTGTGTAGTAAACAATATGTACTAAAAAAATGAAGACCCAAGATTGACACAAGCACAACTGGGTCAATGGCAAAAAGCAACTAAAGAAAAAAAAAAAAAAATGAAAGGGGGAGTACCATAAAGGGAGCTCTAATTTGGATATATTAATCTCTGTTGTGTGTTGTTCACGCCACAAACACTTTAATTTCCTTATTGCTTTAATTTTTGTCATGGTGCCAAAAAGTTAGATGCCCCAATAGTTGAAAGCAACAAAAAGAAACTAAAGGGGATACATAGCCAAAAAAAAAAAAAAAAACCAGAAGCCAAATTACTATAGGGGAAGAGAAAAAAAAAAGAGTTTTAGTTTCCAATTTAATGTTTCTTATCACTTGATTGTTTGTCTTGTTGCGCCAGAATTGGAAGATAAGATAAATAAGTAATCAAGAATACTTGTACAAATTTAGTAGATAATTCATAAAACACTCTTATTAATGTTACTTATGACATCCAAGAATTGTGAAATTGACACAAATTTCATATAATCAACATATCACTAATTGATAAAGGCAAAAATTGATTAATCTTTCAAAGACAACATCAAAAAATAGTGTTATGCCAATCTGATCCATGAGTTGGCAAATAGAGATAGGTACTAGTAGCATAGTCGTTCATTGAATGAGACCCCACAACAACACGCCAACAAGTGATAAAATATGGACAAATAAGAACTTCTAACACTAGAAAACTATAGCACCAAAGCCAGATTTAGGCCTCTGATTTTCAAAATTAAGAGGGGAACAGCCTACCTCCATAATCATAAATACCTAAAACCAATCAATCTAGACCACCCAACAAGAAGACAAACACAAAATGATTCATATTGAATGCTACTTCATGGGGTTCCTATGAGAATGACCCATCTTTTGTTTGCCATGAGTATGAGTATGGCCTATCAATCATTTATCTCAAAGACTAAAAAGCCAACAAGAAAGGCATGTAGTGTAATTAATTATTCTGATCAAATACGTAACATTGTAAATTACATCAAAAACCAAAGACATGAATTTAAATTAAACCCAATCAAAAAAAAGAAAAGAAAAGAAAAGAAAACATGGTTAACGAAAAAAAGACAACGAACCTAAAATGAGAAGGAAAAGATGGGCAAGCTAAAAAGTGAGCCTTTACATGCATATATTGTCTCAGACTTCATAAAGAACGTAATCAAGTGCTCATATGGCCTTTCCTTGCTTTCATTATGGCTATTCCTGCAAAGCAAACAAATGGGTCCCATCAAAAAAAAAAAAAAAAGAAACCAAATGGGTCTTTGAAAAAGAAGAAAAAGGTGGCAGCTTTGAATGCATTAGTTGCATATGAGAATTAGAAGGTTGAAAAGAAGAATCAGATCCAATTTTGCGTAGTTATCGGATAGAACAAACAAGTGAGAGCCAAGTCCATAGATAACATCATCATCATCATCTTCTTGGTGGTGATTCTGCTACAGGCACACTGTCATGAGATGAAGGAACTAGAAGACGAGACCATATGCATTAACACGCTTTGCTTGTAATGGAAAAAGAACAAGCTTTCACAGAGAATCAAAAGCCCTCTTTTGTCTGAATGTGACCATCAGTTTGCAAGTACAAGGTTGAAGAAAAAGGGTAATTTTGGAAAGCAATAACTAATGGTAATATTCCCCCCGTTTTCTCTTCATCTATGCGGAGAAAAATTTTTTGTGGGACCTGCATGCTATATTTTTTTTTCTCGTTCTTTTCTTTTGCAAACTAAACGAGTGAAAAGTTCATTTTCCACTCATTTTCTCTTTACCTATTTTCTTTCTGCTCATGTTCTCTCAATCCAAATGGTGTGTTAATAAATTTTAGATTTGAGCTTTGTACTTGACAAGCTGAACATGTAACAATCATTTTCCTTTATTAAACCACACTAATTTCCACGTGAAAAAAAGGCACTAATTTCAACCTATCCTGAACGTCTAATTCTATCAAGACAAAAGCTTGATCCTTCCGTCAATATTTTCCACCTTGGTTCAAAGCACGAGAAAGAAATACGTGCTTGCATTGAGTCAAATCAATCAATGCACTGACTTAAAGAGTACATTCATTTAAGAGCTGCTTGGGAAATAGTGAGCAAAACAATGCATATCAATAACATCAATATTATATCTCCAGTACATTATTTTCTAGATGCGTGCTGGGGTGTACCTTGACAAATGTGGCACACCACACACCATGCAAATCAAACCATGAAAATTGATGATGTATATATATAATCGATCACCCCAATGCACCGTAAATTTCTCATGCACACTCTCTCCCCCTAAATTTGGCCACCTCTTTCTACCTTTGCACCTTCACATCCTCCATAGCCACTGTCCCACCGCTGCACCACCACACTCCTGACAATTGTCGCACCGCCCCGTTTACGAACACTGTTGCACTGCCCTTAACTCCCTCCACCGGGTGGAGCCTGCAGCGCCATGTCCTGATTTTGAGGTGGTCGAGGAGTTCTTTTATGCCATTTGGCTTCTATTTTGGAATACTTTTGTGGGCTGGTTTTGTTTTAATTCTAAAACTATAAACTATGTCATGTCCTCTTAATTCCCTTTAAATTCATATATGTGCATTTTGTGCTATTGAAAAAAAAAAAGGACCATGCTTAATAATTTAATAAATTAGAGTATTTATAAGTTAACACTGTATTTTTGTAAAACTGATATGGGCTACCTCTATATCATGACTGCTAGCAGACTATTTTAAAAGATAAATTTCACCTTTTTTTAATATACTTGGTTAGCAAATGAAGGAGGTATA
Source organism: Pterocarpus macrocarpus (assembly GCA_031439585.1). Classification (NCBI taxonomy): domain Eukaryota; kingdom Viridiplantae; phylum Streptophyta; class Magnoliopsida; order Fabales; family Fabaceae; genus Pterocarpus; species Pterocarpus macrocarpus. The sequence goes on along the minus strand of CM062520.1, from coordinate 59,220,863 downwards.
TGACCCTCCAAGGGACCACAAGTTCCCAAAACTTATTGAGAGATGTGTAGAAAATGGCCATATATTGGGCAACAAGCGAATGCATAGGGGACAACCTTGCCGGTACATGAGCTCACAATAGAACTTGTATGAGATACAAGAGATAAATGAAAATGAGAAGTACACTAGAGATAGTGAAAAAAGAAAGAACTACCAAGCAAAAAACTTTTGAATTCTTAATTAATTAACTATGAATTTATATGTAAGAAAAAGGATGTTTTTCTATAATATAATTACGGCTAAAAATAACATAGTTTTCTTGAAGAAATGAGTTGTATCTTTGATTTTCTACTAAGAAATTTTATCTCACCATTTGCTTGTTATTTTTAAATTCTTAGGGATGTCTCGCTACCGGGTAATTATGGAAGTCTCTTATGAGTGGATTTTTGTGGTTGAACATGGGACTTACATTCGTATGGTCACTAATGTGGATATGTCTACCATCCATGAACTAATCTAGCAATAGTACACTTAATAGGATGTAGCACCTTGGTGACTTTTTGTGATATATGCATCCTTAATGTTAGGACCTAATATGATCCATTCTTTTTTATCACCATGATGGCGGACTAGGTGCTACATACCTTATTTTGTTAACTCTTAGACTGAAAATGGTTGTATGTATATATGCTGACTTGTGACTACTATGATGTAAATTCTAGCTAAACAATGAAGGATACATTATGCCATGTTCTGGTCAAACTTCTCTTTATTAGGTCCTGTTATGTTAACGCGTATAATTATGGGTATTATATAAAACATGATGGTACTAGTAATGAATGAGGTAGTTCTAACATAAAGATGCGTTAAGATTCTGGTGTGCTGTTGGAACTACAAGCATGGCTCTATTTTACTACCCATAATGGATGTATACTTGCACTTGCAACTTGGACTTTTATTTGGTTGCAATTTTCGTTTTATGAGCTCTTTGAATTCTATTTTTCCTAGTTTTCTAGTTTGGACACAAGATGCCATCATTCTGTTTTGGTTTCATGCTACAAAACTAATATCGATGCAAATTAAGCTAAGAGATTCCTATGAAAAACTCTACATTTGGATTAGTTTTAGTGATCAGATTTCAACATCATTTGTTTCACTTGAATGCTAGGAAACAAAACTAAGTATGGGAAACATTTTAGAATTTACATCCTGTTGAGTATATGAATTTTTATGATGATTAATGGCAGATAACTTGCTAATTCTATCCCTAAAATAAAATAAATTATTATGCTTCAAAGTTTCCTTATTTATCTTATTAAAAGGATTGCTCTGTTAATGTCTAAATTTATTTTAATATAAACCTGATTTCTAGACATTCTTTTAAGTGGTTTTTACTCAAAAAATAAAAATTAGGAAATGGAATTAAGGAACCAAAAGTCAAAAGGCAAGAACTATGCTTGGTTATAAAAACAAAGAGAAACAACAAGTAAACCAGTAGTTATAGATTTGGAACCAGTAACTACCCATCAGAACCAGCAGGTACACAAAATAGCATGTGGAAAAATCCGTTGGTCCAAACTCAAGCCAAAATTCTCTCCTACTGCTAGTAACCTTCATTGATATAATATCTATATAAAGCCTTGGTGAATGGATAAGAGGGCAAGACCTTCCATCAAGTTAATAGTGCATTCATAGGTGCTCCTTATCCTCTTGTCTTATACTTGCTATTTTACTCTTAGAAAGAGTCTGAAATTTCTTATAGCTCATATAGAAGAGCATTCCTTGTTTCATAGTGAGTTGCTTTTATTTTAGAGAGAAGGGAAGATTTTGGGTAGTATTTTAGGACTCCTTTTAAGGTAGCAGTACTCTATTGGACGAAATAGAGGGAGGTTTGGTGGTATTCTTGTAGAAAATAAACCACAAATTACTCTACTTAGAAGTTAAGTGGAGGAATATTTTGTTGGAAGCCTTATAAGACAAAATTCAACACATAGTAAAGAAAATCCCAAGAATTGGGAATTGGATGTAGGTTGTGATTTGTAACTGAACCAATATAAATTATTGAGTGTTCTTTTCCCTATGTCTTTTATTTTCTGCTATATTGTGTTTGATTTATTCGAAGCTTCATTTGTAAATTTTATTGTTTAATTTTATTTTAAGTTTTAAATTTTTCTGTTGTTGAACCAATTCACCCCTTTTTGGTTCTTATCACATCCTTCTCATCTAAACTAGTTTTTGTGATAAAGTAGTTTTAAAATTTGCATATGCATAGCTATGGTAGCCTTTGCATCAAATTGCTTAACTTTTCTATGATCATTTGCTTTAGTTGAGACTAGTGGCATGTCAAAGTTAAGACACCAAGCTATTTGCATGAAAATTTTTAGAACTTTTGGACTTTGTATCGTTAGTTCCTGCGCAAAATTAGTAAAAGTTTGCTAAAAATACTATTTTTGCAGCACTTAATTTCAAGTACATAGCTTGGACTATAGAGGTTCAAATCATCAAATTCTTGTGACATTTTAAAGCTAAGATCTAATGCTATCTACAGTAAAAGTTTTAAAAATTTAAGACATCATAATTATTTTCAATAAACTTTTCACGACAAAGATAAATACACCAAATAATTAGGGCAATGGTTCGTTGTTGAAAGCTAACTTGGTTTCTAGGGTTTGGATGTGTATAGAACAATTTATGCATGAACCTAGTATGTAAAACAACGAAAATGCTAAATGTTACGAATAAAAATTTGCAAACAATGCATGAATTTCAAAAGAGTAATGCTGCTCAGTATGAATTGATTTTTGTACAATTATTACGAAGGCTTTTTAAGACCATCATCATAGGATTGAACATATCATCTCAGGAGAGAGAAAACTCATTTCACTCAAAAAGCAAAATACACAATTACAACATTGGTTTTCATGTGCCATTTTATGAATTTGTCTTCGTACTAATTAGCATTTCTCTTTCAAAATTAAAACAAGTGTTTTGCATTTTACTTGGTAACTAATTTCTCTCTCCTGCCACATAATATTTTCACCACTTTTGCTTAGTTATGAATTGTTTCGTGACACAGTGATGAAGACCAATTCGTGCCTAATAGCAATGCTTGTAAAGCAAAGAGAAATGATTTTTGAACCTCTGGGGAAATGGACACCTTAGACACCTAGAGAAAGAAGGAAGAAAATAATTGTAAAATAAAATAAAAAGAGAAATGATTGATGAAAAGAGAAAAAGTAGAAAGAGGGTGTTGGAGTGTCCACCCTTCTTGGGTATACAAATAACATAGCTCTAAAACAAATGTTGAACAACCTTTTTTGCTTATTGTTCCGAACCTATTTTTTCTTAGCAAGAGTTTGAGCTCCAGACTAAGATTATGATATCTAGGTCTGTAAACTTTAGAGGAAATATGAGCAAAATGAGGTCAAGAAGGACTACCTATCCTATGGTTCTAAATGAAAACGAGCACAGCCACCACCCAAGTTCGGTAAGGGATGATGAGGACAAAATGCCTTCTTGTGCAGGAATCATTTTCAAGGCACTGATATAGTGCTAGGTCAACTGTTTCTAGTGGGAAGGTAAGTGGATCTTAGATTTTCTTAGGTGCTAGGAGCTTGGGGTACTTCGGAATGCTAGTGGGTTCTTCTATTAGGACATGTATATGCGTTGGGTTTATTGGGGAGCTAGAGAAATTGTGTCACTTGGGAAAAAGAACATCTCTTGGCTTACTCTTTAGTACAATTATGTTTTCTAAAAAGTTGGGCTCCAAGTTTTTGCAGGGGATCAAGGTAATGGTAAGAGACAAAGCCTCTTGACTAACATGAAAATGACATATCCTCAATATGAAACCTTGTGCATCACATTTGCACTGGCTCATTTCAAATACAAATAGGTTGGGTTGTAACAATAGGCATATAAGAGAAATAGGCTATCAGGGAATCTTTCCTTTTGGGTGTAATTCTCGTTCAAGACATTTTGGGTTTGTAGGTTATGAAAAGGACAAGTTATCAAGGGTGTCTTGCAGTGTATGGGTATCTTTGACCTCACTATTGGACTTAAGTGGAGTCCTTTTTATAGAGATTATGTCTTCTAGGGAAGAACCATGCCCCATATCCTTCCAAACCACATCATTTGGATAGTTCCCACAGAGAACCAGCTCAGTTTCCAAGAATTAACCCTAATTGATCATCATCCCGGTACCCAGTGGCCTGAAAATGACCAAGCTCTCGCTTTTGACCATTACTTTTGATGGTACCAGAGGACTTGAGAAAGAGGGTTGAATGAAGTCCTTGGTTAACTAAAATTTTTCTGCACACTTAACACATAATTCAGAAAATTCACCAACTAGATTTTTTAGTACATAGTTAGTAGAAATCTATTAAGTGCCTATCAGAATTTGCTATAAAATAACTCAAAATAAAAGTAGAATATATATCTCAAAATATTATAGCAAACCAAATTTAGATTTAAGAGATATAACTTAAAAATAGGAACATAAAAGAGAAAGGATAGAAGAGTTTGCACCAAGGATTTATACTGGTTCGATCTCCACAACTTGGAGTCTACGTTTAGTCCCCACAACCTTGTGGGATTTTTCACTATAAGTATTCTTTGTTACAACAAGTTTCTCCAAGCTCTATTATACTTTCACTTTACCTTGAGCTACTCTTTTCTCACCAACTAAGAGACCTTTCTTAATGGTACTTTTCTTACTTGTGCATGTCACAAGATTTTTCACTTTTCTTTCAAGCTTCACTCACTTAAGTTACAACAATTTTAGAATATGAAATGAGAAAAAGAAAGATTGAGTGCAAGAAGCACAAAGCTCTCAAGGAAGTCACACAGATTAAGTCACTAGGACAATGTCACAAAGACTATAAATTAGGTTTAGAAAACCAGTATTTATAGAAGCTTTTAGCCCATGCAAAAGCTTGGACTCCACCTAATTGATTTGAACATTGGGCAGTCTTTCAAGAGTCCATGGAGTTGTCTATTCAAACTGTTGCATGTTGTTTCTTGTGTCATGACTCTTTCTCTCTTATGGTACAAACCTCTCTTGTCTTTTTCTTCATATAGTATATCATCTTTTTGCTTATTCCTTTTGCATTTCCATTCTTGTACCATTACCTAGGAAGATACAAAAGATGCTTTTCATCTTAGCCACTTTTGCAGATTTAGCCATTAAAGCACTGCATCAATAAGTCAACTTTTCGATTTATGTGCTTTTGAATTTCAAACTCAACATTGTCAATATCTGCTTCTTCTTCAGTAGATTTTTCTATAGGATTTTCACTTTATGCTATCGGAGAATTTAATTCCTGCACATATGAAAAATCACCTTTCCAAAATCAAGTAGATAGAACTTTCAATACACAGTTTGCATCATCATTTATAATAAAACTTACTATGGATCCAACAATCTTCCGCTTGATGATGACAAACACGTGTTGCATAAAAGGAGTTAAAATAAAAATTAAGAGTTTACTCCCCCTAAATACATGCTCCCCCTTAATATATTCAATAAAATCAATTAGGAAGGTTCAGAATTTTAAATGTTTTCCTTTGCTGCTTCTCAATTTATCTTAATGAAATTGAGGCTCACTAAAGGAATGTCAATTGTCCTTATTACTTGCTATCCTTATATAACATAAGAAATCACAAGCCAGGTCAAGAATGTATTTGAAATGTCGCCTTCATCCTATTCTCCTTCTTTCTCAGAAAAACGATACAAGGAAAGGCTTTTTCAAGCACATACATTCATGCAAATCATTTAAAAAATTTCATATCTCAATCATGCATTTAATTTTCGACATATTCATTCATTCAACCAAACCACATAGCAATCAAAATATGTCAAAAATTACAATCAAATCAGAGCAAATACAGAGCATAAATTAAGATAGCACATGACTATCGTAATCACAGAATCTATAAGTTAGTCATCAGATATCTAGTGTATACTAAGCAAATAAAAGATTAAAACTTAACCAAAAAATTGAATTTTACCCCACATCAAATAGCACACTTAGCACAGCATATCAGCACACTTAGCACAGTACATTTTTTCAGTTTCTCCCCCTTTTGTCATCAATCAAGGGCTCTAAGATAAGACAAGCAACACATGATGTTAGATAATATAAGCATTATAGGGCATAATCAAAATATCAAGAGTGCATAGTCAATAACCAGATTCTTATTGAATTTGGAATACAGCCTAACACAACAAAGTTTACAAGTTTTTCAAAATAAATAAAATGATCAAAAAATGGATAAATTGATTAGGATGAGTCAGAGAAGGAATTGGCATCCGAAAGTTCTTCAGAGGAGGAGGATATGCCAATTTGTGTATGCATGAGACTCAAGCGCTCTTGGCAAATACGAAGCTCTCTATCAGTCTTGATCAACTCTTTTGCCAACAACTTGACAATTCTCCTTTGAGTCTCAATGAAGGTTTGCAACTCTTTGGTGAGTTGCCTCAGCATGTGGCGGGCGTGCTTCAGTTTCTTTTTGGTTGAGGAGTGCCATCTTGATCGATGCCTAAAGAACTGCTTAGCTATGTATTCTAGATCATTGTCAGAAACATATATCAATAAAGGGAGCTTTTCCTTTTTCTTTGGCCGCCATTTTCCTTGTAGTCCTTTGGGACTTCACTTGTCTGCCTTCTATTACAGTCTTCACCTCAAGTTCTTCCTCTCCTTCTAATTCCACATTAAAGTATTTGAAAATACTTGTCAGGAACATAGAATATGGTAGACTTGCACCTCTAGTGGAGGAGGCACAATCTGCCATATATTTGATCATTATGTTTGGAAATGAGAGAGGTGTCATGTGTATCAAACAACACAGCATCAATGTATCCATGTAGGTCACCAATTGATGCCTTCCATTCTTAGGTAGCAAAAATAAAGAGATGATTGTGTGAAGTTGTGCCCATTTGGGACCGAAAGCAGCATGTGGAGGTCGAGCATCATCTAGAGCATTAAGGTCAACGCATATTCCTGAAACTGCTTCTTGAGTATGCACGTGAATGTGTGTGAGAATGAAAGCATGTGATTGGACAAGTCTGTGTATGCACTTCTTGAGAATTGGGTGAGAGAAAAAAAAACATACATTGGCCAACACAAACACTATAATTGTCTGTTATAAAAACTCATCAAAACTCACGGCCCAAGATAAGATATAATAGATTTCCAAAAACAATGCTTCAATAAAAAGATTCTGCCAAGAAATTAGCCCAAATTAGCAAATTGGTTTAGATCCAAATGGATCAATTTTTTTATTCTTAATGATAGGAGATCCAGGAACCAAATAAGAGGATTATAGCTTATGGGCTCAATGTGCAGGCTACATGACAAATGCACATTACAAAAATTCTCTTTTTTGCATTAAAGAGATAAATGGACTTAGAATTCCAAAAAGATATATTCAACGAGCATGCAAAAGGAAAGTCACATATGATCCAAAAACTTTCAAAATAGTTCCCTTTTAACATATCATTGAATTATGTGACAAACAATTTAAATGAAATATTCTTCACATCAAACGAAATCATGTTAACACATATTTTTTTGAATTCAAATTTATACATCTCACACATTTAAACAAATATTTTATGATAAGACAATGATGCACAGAACGTCACAAGATCATGAACATATTTTGAGTTTAGCAAATTTTACCTCAGAGTCTGGTACTCAGTTACTAGAAATCGGGTAGATACCTTGTAGACATAATTCTTCTTTTTGCTTAGTAGATGCAAATTATCTCTAGAATATCACACAGATCATAAAATTTCAATCAAATGTGCTAATTATTATTCCACACTTGTAGAGCTAAGCATACCAATTTCTTTTCTCAAGAGGCAAAATCTTTCCTTCAAAAGGGGTTTAGTCAAAATATTAGCAAGCTAATTTTCAGAGTTAACAAAGCAAACTTCAACATTTCCCTTTTGAACATGTTCTCGTATGAAATGATGTCTTATTTCAATATGCTTAGTTCTAGAGTGTTGAATAGGATTTTTAGTTAAATTTATGGCACTCATATTATGACAAAGCAATGGTATATGATCATATTGCAAATTATAATCTATCATTTGATATTTCATCCAAAGTAGTTGTGAACAACAACTTGATGCAGCCATATATTCTGTCTCGGCAGTTGAAAGAGCCACAGTGCTTTGCTTCTTGCTAGTCCATAACACTAAAGAGTGTCCAAGAAAAGTGCAATAGCCACTCATGCTTTTTCTATCAATTTTATCACCCACATAGTCTGCATCACAAAACCCAACAAGATTAAACATATCTCTTCTTGGATACCAAAGACCAAGAGTATGTGTTCCTATTAGATATCTAAAGATTCTCTTAACCGCGGCTAAATGAGATTCTTTAGGATAAGATTGAAATCTTGAACACAAACCAACACTAAAGGATATATCTGGCCTAGAGGATGTTAAATACATAAGTGAGTTAATCATTCCTCTGTACTTGGTCTCATCTACACCCTTACCTTGTTCATCTTTATCCAACTTACATGAAAGATGAATAGGTGTAGCCATGGGTTTTGCCATGTTCATTCCAACCTTCTTAAGCAATTCTTTAGTATATTTTTCTTGGCTAATAAAGATACCTTTTTTGGTTTACTTCACTTGTAAGCCCAAGAAAAATGACAATTCACCCATCATACTCATATCAAATTTGTTAGTCATAAGCATAGCAAAATCTTCACAAAGAGATTCATTAGATGAGCCAAAAATTATATCATCAACATATATTGGAACTAACAAGAAATGAGAGTCATAATGCTTAATGAAGAGAGTAGTGTCAACTTTACCCCTTTCAAATTTATTTTCAATTTAAAATATACTAAGTCTCTCATACCAAGTTCTTGGAACTTGTTTCAAATCATAGAGTGCTTTTGAGAGTTTTAGTACATGATCATGATGTTCCTTATCTTCAATATCGGGGAGTTGTTTGACAAATACTACTTCATTAATAAAACCATTAAGAAAAGAACTTTTGACATCCATTTGATATAATTTAAATCCTTTGTGAGCCGCATATGCAAGGAGCATTCGAATTGCTTCCATTTTTGCTACCAGTGCATATGTCTTATCAATGTCAATACCTTCTTATTGATTGAATCCTTGAGCGACAAATGTTGGCGCTTACAAGTGAATAAATTTTGATTGAATATGTCGGTAAAATCCATTGGTAATGATTATATTCACTCGTGATTGAGCTTTATGTTTTGGATCTAGTATATCTCACTAGTTAATTATTACTCACAAGTTGTGGTCCCCCGTATCCATCTGTTATCAATGCGGTTCAACATAAATTTTCCGTTTAAGTTGTAGCAGGTTGTTAATTCCATTACGGTTTACAATTAAGTAAATTTGTAAAGAGGAGGGGACATTACATGAGCATTGTGAATTGGAAAAAAATAAGTGTCAGAAGAGTTTACTCCTGAAGTGGATTAACCTGCCTTAAGTTAGATTAGTTAGAATCCAAAAAATATTGGACATTGGTAGTATAGATTATTATTATTATTAAAAAAAGCCTCCTAAATTGATCTCTCTTAAATTTGATGCCGGATAAATTGGCCATTCTAGAAAAAAAAAAACCCTATAATCCTTCACAATTAAAAATGCCAGATAAATTAGTCCCTCGTCAAGTCTTTCCTTTAAATTAAAATGCTGAGGTGGCTCATTAAAATAATGACTTGATCTATTTAAATAATCGGGTAAATTAATTTCTCAAAAATTATGAAGAGTTTAAATTAATCTCTATTATTATATTCCTCTTTCTTAATCTCTAAAACCCAAGTTTGACCTTTTTACTCTTTTGCATTTTTTGTCTGTAATATCATTGAATACCGATCAACGTAGAAGTTATTCTGAAGGTACTCTTACTGTTGAAATGAGCGACACTATTGAATAAAAAAAGAGGCATTAAGATTATTACGAACCAACCTGATTGATACTCTTAATTACACGTCAATTTTGTTTTGTTGATGAGAGTTAATGACTGAGATAGACATAGAAAAATGTTTGTTTCATTACCTTTTTCACTCTGGACCCATTATCGAAATTATCTCACATTCTCAACTGTTCCAATCATGAAATTCAAAGCCCTATCAATTTATCACATACCCATTCCGGACCGTTTTCTCGTGAAAGCAGCTTCTGCCAATACATGTACATAAAGCTTCAGCTCTTAAAGTTGTTTTTATTATGCTTGGGTCCCTCCCATATTTGTTAGGCATCACATGCAAAGCCACTGTTGTGTCAACGTGCGCATGGATACACTTTGGCATGTCAGAAGATTTTTTATCGGAAATAGAATGAAAATATATATAATAATTAATATATTTAGATATGTAAAAATTTTTTTTATAAATTTTTTTAAAATTTTAAAATTTTTTTTGAGAAAAATAGTATCTTTGAAGTTATTTTTTATTTTAAAAAAAGATCTTTTAAAAAAGAATATTACTATTACACTCATATCAATAATCAAAATTAATTTTACTTTATCCTATTCAAATAAAACTTATTTTCCTAAACTTATTTTTGATATATTTAAACTAAATAAAAATTATTTTTTTAAAAATAATTCTTCTAAAAATTTTTTTTTTAAAAGATCTTTTTTTAAAAGACTTTCTTCCAAAAATCAAACCTAATTATAGCCTTAATTTGATTATACATCAAACATGGCATGCAAAATATAAACAACAATTAGTATACTATGTAGCTGTTTTGTCTACTTCAAAATTATAGACTTAGCCACCCAAAGATATGGCAATATCGGACAAATCTTTCTACCTTCCTTCTATTTTCTACTAAAACATTTTAAGTTCAAAATTTTGATCTGTAATCATTACAATATTTAAATTTCTCAACTCAGATCGTAGTGAAAGATATAAATAGTTTTTGTTTAGTATATATTATCTACAAAACAACAAACATTTTTTACACATGACTTTGCTCAAAATTTTTTGCATCCGTTAATTTTCGTGAAGTTATTGATAATAATATTAATTTTTTTGTATGTATGACCCCCCTCAAATCACGATTTTGATGACTAACTCCGCTAGGGAAGGATATACAGCATTTTCTTTTTCAAATGTACTGCCAATGTTCAATGAAATGCAAAGGTAGCATTCACGAAAGAGCATACTGTTTTCAAGTAAAACTTCATATAGCAAAGCCTCATACAACATTTCCAAGTGGAGAAAATTTCAGATGGTCTTAGAACTAGAAAAAATGGTTACTTTATATTATTTAATATTTAATATTTTAACTTTGTGAACTATCATTTTTTTACTATCATTTTTTTATGTAACTTATGAGATATAAAATATTAAGAATACTTCCATGTAGACCTCCACAAGAAGTTGAAGAGGCAGTTTCCCAACAAAACAGGAGGCTTCAACACATTCGGCTTTATCCAATTCTATTCTGGACTGTCACCCTATCAAAAACAACTATTTTATTTAAGGTCGCAGGTTTTGAGGAAGTTTGAGTTAGGATGATCCTTGCATAACACAGTTGAAGGCCTCTACAGGGAAGAAAATATCAAATATCAAATATAAAACTGAAGTATTATATTTCCCTTAATTTAAAAATAATCAAGCTACTTTAATAAAAGAAAACCAAGCTACTCATCCAATTATGTTTCAGATCTTATTTACTTTAATTTAGTTTACTTTTTACATATAAACAAAAAAATATTTTTATTTATTTGTTTATATGTATCTATCACTCTCCCTTTTTCAAAACATAAATGTCATTCAAACGCAAAAAAGAAAAATCAGACATTGTATGTTAAGAGGCGTCGTCGGTCCTTTATACCTCAACAATTAACAAATATTTAAAACTATTATATAAAAAATAAAATATTTAATAAAAATATAAATAGTCCGTAAATAATATTTTTTAGGCACTCATCATAAGTAATTTTTTTTAGAAAAATGTTAATATAACTTATACATGTAGGTTTAAATTTATAAAACTTGTGCATTTGCAAGTTAAGTGCATTAGATTAGGCTTGGTTTGGTATTATTGTGATTTTTTAAGAGCTGTTAAACTCTCTGGGCTCTTTAAAAACTTTTCTCGAAAAGTCATAGTAGTATCATTTGGTAAAATAATGTAAAAGTGTTTTTAATAAGCAAAAGTCACAAAAATAGTGTTTGATAAAATTATTTTTAAAATCTAAAATGACTATAATAGATATAAATATTAAAGAGAATAATTTCTATTTTTAATGTCATTAATGAGTGTAAAGTTATATTAGCATTTTAAATTTTAGAGAATATAAGCTAATTCTAAAAAAGTATTTCATAAAGACTCCCGAGAGCACCATCTAACTTTTAAAAGTCAGGAGCAAAAGTACTTCTTCAAATAACACTATCAAACTAAGTCATAATCTTATCATAAAATTATGATAAATTATAATAACTAATTATTAATTTTCAACGGTAATTATCTGTTCAATAATAATGTGATTGACCTAGTTCAGTAAATTTGGGTACACTACTCCCTCTCTTTGTCATATATTATAGTGAAAGTTAGCAACCTTCATTATATTATGATTAAATAAAAATATTATTTTTTTATTTATTAAATAACTTATTTTTAGATATATAATTGTAATTTATCACTTCTCTTTTCTTTTTTTTTCATCTACAGTTAAGTCACCTAAGATTAATTTTACAAAAAAATAAAAGAGGTGAAAAGAGAAGCGAGAATTTTTTTTTTAGATTTATTTTTATCAAAATAAATAAAAAGTTATAATAATATACAAAAATAAATTATTTAATAAATAAAAAAATATTTTTATTTAATTGTAATACGGTAGAAATTACTAACTTCTACCGATACAAAAAGAGGAGGGAGGAAGCTAGCAAAACCGTGTATATATTGGTAGTTTCACCTTGCTTGCCGCAAGCTAGTGGAAAATCAGCAACCAAAACTTCCACCTTCCAAGCAGTAGACATTCAATATTCCTTTAAACATTTGAAGAATACGACGGTCAAACCTGCATGAATTCAGTGTTGCACCAACTTTCACTGTTTATTACTGTGGATTTAAAATCTTCTATTCTCCTTCCTATCGTCTCCGATCTCTCTCCACTTAAATATTCTTATCCAACAAACTTTTATTTCAAAGAAGTGTTGACAGGGTAAAATAATATGCTTGCCGTGTGACCTGGCGCATTGTCTCACCGACGATGCCTCTGCAAAAAATTGTTGTAAAAAGAGTTTTAGAGTGTGTTGGTTTACGTTTCTTTTAGTAAAAAACTATTATATTTTTATTAAAAAATTAATTTTTATATATTTAAAAAATTTTAAAATATACTTAAATATTAGAAAAATTATTTTTAATTATATATATAAAATATAAGTCTAAAAATTATTTTTTAAAAAATTAAAATAAATGCACCCTTAATTTTGATCTATAATTAGTGAATCAACTTTAATTTGTGGTTGTAATCTTAAATTACCTCACAAAGAATATTTCGTATGAGCATAATCAGGAAGTATTCCGTTGGCATAATTCTCTGTGTCCGCGTCTCACCGACTTCCACGCATCGTATCATATCTTAATTTCCAAAAGCTTGAATTCAAGAATCCCATTTAATTGATTTATTAATTAGCATGGTTTTCTTTAGTGATTTCTCTCGAAATTTTTCTTTAATGCTTTAAAAAAATAAAAAAGAGCAAAACAGAACAGCTATAGCAGCCTAAATCCATGTGAATGTATTATTTTTTTCCTTTTTATTTAATGTGAATGTACATTATACTTATGAGGGCGGACCCGTTTCTACATTCATACTTTAAACCCTTATAAATATATATAACATACATCATGTGGGATGTGTAAAATATTCATCTTTATATTACGAGTTTGACCCACTACAATAAAACAAAAGTGAAATATTTTTTATTTCAAAAATACAAGTTAGATGTACATATAACAATCTTACAACATTAAAACAAAAAATATTACAATATTGTGAAGAATGATTCCTGTGTACAATAGTTTCTTCTATATACAAATATACAAACCTATTTTTAACATAAATAATTCTAGTACAATCTTGTGAGAAAATTGTATAGAATAAGAATAATGTTGTTTGTTGTCCAAATAAGCTGAGATTGTTATTAGTCTTTAATGGATGAATAGTTTTGCTACTTTGGCTTATCAAATAATTATTCTTCAATGTTTGATTAAATTCATTTACAATTTTTTATTTTAGAATATTATAAAATTAATTGTGATACATTATTAGTGTAAATTTTTTTTACATTATTAATTAATCAGATGCTACTACGTATGAGATTCTTAAAGTAATAAGTGTATGAATTAAATACTTTTACTAGTATGATAATATATTAAATATTTGTATAAAATATTTTTACATTAATAATCTATCAAAATTAAATTTTAATAGTATTTGTATAATAATTTATACTTATTAATAATAAAGGAAATCGTATCCTTTGTTCACAATTTATTATTCTTAGTCATTACAGTTGTTTCTATTATTATCATTGTTAACATTACTAATTAGTCATTTAAATATTTAAAAATTTAAAGATATTAAATGTTAAATATGTCTTATTAATTAATTCAAAATTTAAATATAAATGCATTAATTAAAGTATTTTTATTCTTTACTTATAATTATCTTTAAAAACTTAGTAATTTTTATTCTTTGTACAGCTTAATTTTATAATCTTAACCAAATTAAAAACTATCAAAAGCTAGTTGACACGTACCTAATAACCATAAATCCAGTAGTATATAAAAAAAAAACACGAATTTGTAATTACTATTTTAAATTTATTTCAAAAATATAATTCTCCACAAAAGGAGAGAGCTTTTATCTATTCAGATTTGACTCATTTAACGAGCATAATATCAATTATTAATGAGAAAATCAACAATATAGATTATCATACGCATATTATATCATGTTGATGCTTATATTGTATAAAATTTTAAACCGTTATTTTTTTTTTTCAAGTTGAGATTGTGTATTTTTCTCTCTACAATATAACTCTTACGTTAGAGGAGCGAAGTCTTTAAATATACTATATATGATCTGATAAAAGAAACCTATATATATGATTAAAATTTGTATATTAAATGCTTTTCATTCACAGAAAATTACCTTATTTACAAATATTTTTATTGGACTTAAAAAATTAGTGATAAGATTTTCAAAACTCCATCATAATATTTTGAAAGCGGTTATCTCACTTTGAGCTTGTGACGTACCTAAAGTTCTATTCTACCAACCAAATCACACCAATATATTTTAATTTAATTTATGGTCATATGTTACTTAATTATGCCAACTTGTATGTATCTATTTGAAAAATGCAAATTGGCATGAGAAATACGTAATAAAAAACTGCACAAATTAGGTGATGAGATTTTTTGTTAAATGGTCTATTTTTTAAATTTTTATTTAACATTTAATAACTGAAATAGTGTAAAATTTTTATCAAATCATCTGCTACAATGTTTCGTGGAATTAAATTCGTACTATTTAATAATGTTCTATGTATTCTGACTTATTCACTCAAAAGAGCGTTTCTATTATTAAAATTTATTAAGTGTTGTTTTAGGAACAAATTTATTAAGTAATTTACACAATATTTCAACCATATGATGCACATATGTATGTTAATAATTTTAATTGGTAATGATAAGTACAGAAATCAAAATTTAAATCTGGGCAAATGTAAGACGTGCTGAAAGTAATGTATCCCGTACCTTAATTGTTTGACCTCTTTGTATAATGGTCAATTTGTCAGGTATCTATCCTGACCTTTTGTTATTGGCTTATAGCCTCTTCGGGTATCCAGAATCTGATGATAATTGATTAAATATTTGATAAATATATTCATTGGACCTTGTCAAAGGATTGATAGGAAAGCCCAAAAATGACAAATATATTTATTTGTTTACTTATCTTAACTAGTACACATAAGAATCTATCAATATACTTGATTAAACATATAAAAAGTATAATCAAATTGAGACAAACACGAAATGATAAAATAGAGCAGAACTTGAATTGTACTTTTCTTTAATAATTTTCCCGTTCCTACCAGCGTAGCTGGAATGATGAAGTTTCTATCTTTCTCTTTTTGACTATTAAACTGTTCTCATCTTTTAAATTGCCATTTTCTTCCGGGGAAGTTGCGTTATCAAGTTGAGTGAGGACCACTCAAGATTAAGATAAACTTTACCAAGTTAGTCACACACCACTCAGCACCGTCTCAGATACTATTACTACTTCGTTAGGTGAAAGTTCATGGACATTTTAAGGAGAGGTTTCACCTGGCCCCATTCCCATATAATGCATGAGAATGACATTTGGCACTGCCTTTGTCAAAATTTAGGTTTGAATCATTTTTCTCGCGTGTGCACCAGCTGTCTCCTCTCTCTTGCAGGTGTACCAGCATCCTCTCAACTCATCCAACAAGGATCTGCCATACCTAAAATTTTTATTTTCCTTAGTAATTCTTATTTTAAGACCAATGAAATTTTAATTTCTTCATAATTTAAAGATTTTACATTAGGATAAGTCACACACTTTTATGCAAATACCCACGTTCTTATGTAGAATGTGTTAGTTAACTCAATCAATAAATTAAAATAAAAAATGTACTTGAACACTACTTAGTTCTGGTATCAAATTTCAGTTTATTGACTTCCCCTTTGGGGGGGACCTTAGTTTGCCATGGCTTTTCCACTATTAGGTCGTAGACCTCTTCTGCAACGTTTCCTTTTAGCAGTTTTTTTTTTAATTTTTATTTTTTGTCTTACAGTATTTTTTTTTTCCATATCTTGTGACATGCTGCTAATTTTAGTCGAAATATTATAATTATAACCTTTTCATTTAATAATATGTTTAGAAAATTATAACTATGAACTGATTTAATTTAACCTTTTTCTTTTCAATATATACCTGTAAAAATTCACTTAAATAAAATATGACTCAATATTTGAATGAATTTGATTTTAAGTCAAATTAAATAAGTTTTATTTTTAATGATAATAAAATACATTTTCAATCGCAATCCGGATTCATTTCCACATATCATTACATAATATAGTACATTAGTACCCGAAAATCAAATAACTCTTATAAAAAAAATTGAAAATTGTAAAAGAGATAAACTCAAGTCAGTAAAAAAATAAAAATAAAAAAAATTTCGATACCCTTATTTTTATAAAGCTATCGGTATCTTTTTATTTGATAATTATGATTTAATTATAAATTTTAAATATAATTAAAAAATAATTTAAATAATTTAATAATTTAAATCAATAAAATACGTGACAATTTTTTAATCACAAATAAATAATAGATACCTATACCCTTCAATTTTCCTAGCCTCATTTGATTGATGCAGATCTAAATCTGCTGCATATCTAACATGCATCATGCATCATTAAAAACTCAGTTTTTGGGGGGACCCCATATAGTAATTAACGCAAAGGGTATTCATATGAATGAATGAATCAATCTACCAACGCAGAGCGCTTGGGGTCCAATAACGCAGACATATTTGGAATGGCCAAACGCTATCCACGGACCTTGATAACCCTTTATGTGAGTGTGTGAAACGACGTCAGATAAACGCCAAAAGTACAGTACCCAGCAACAACAACGTAGAACTTGGTCCACAATCTCTGCCACCACTCTTCCACACGTACGCCCAATCAGTTCTCGCCACGTGGCACGTGCCCCTATTCCCTTGTGGGACCCGTTTGGTGCCTTAAGCTTCTGCCAGCTACAACAACCGCCGTCGCCGTTCAATGTTTTTGTGTTTCTGGTTTTTTTCCTTAAAATCTAAACACACCCCAGATGAAAAATTTCAATTTGACCACCTTTTTTTATTTTATTTTGCTTTATTTTTTTTATTTTTTGTTTTTCTGGGTAGCTTATTTATTGGTTTCATTTCACTATTATGATGATTGAGGGGAAAAAAAGTTGAAGACTTTCTTGTAACTTCAACCAACAAACGGTAGCTTCAAGTCTTCAACATTTGCTTTATTTATTTGTTTATATATTTGTTTTCCCTTTTTTTTTCTTTGTTTTCTATTTGAGCTTAAGTCTGTTTCTTTCTTCTCTTTATCATTGTGTCTATGTGACAGTGCTTTGTGGGATGGTGATGGTTGTGTTGCGGAGGTGGTGAGGGATCTGAGGCTCTATGGGGGCGTGTGTGTCAGCTCCACAAGGGTGTGTGGGAGGGAGGTTGAGCTCATCCAAGAGGAAGAACCGGAAGAGGAGGAGGGGTGGACTCAGGAGAAGAGTGTCTTCTCGGTTGTCTAATAATAAGGGATCATTGGACAAGCTTGTTGAGGTTCCCGGGTTGCCTGATCGTTCCTTTGCCAACCCCACTTTCCAAGGTTGGTTTCTTTGTTTCTGTCTTCTGAACATGCATTTCTGTGAAATGATTCTGGGGTGGAAGGTTATTACAACTGAAGTAGTAGAATTGCAGAAAAGATGTTTGGCTCTATTGTTTGTTGTTTGTGTTTTGTTTTTGGTATCCTTTTAAAGGGTCTTTTTGTTTTTTTGGTTGCAGTGAGTTTGCTGATTGTTTTGGTGCTTTTTGGGGTAGTTGGAGTTTAGACTCTGTGGAGATGTTGTAGGTGGAGTTTATTTTCATTTAGCATGTAATGTATTGGTTATTCTCTGTGGAAGTCCCTGAAGTAACAGCAAAAGTAACGCTAAGCAATGACTTTAGGAGGATGAAGTAGATGTTAATAATTGGTTACTTTCATCCACAACCGAAAGTAATGTCAATATTTGTGTGTTTTTTGTGTTAGCACGCTTACTCAAAATCGTACTTTTCTATGAGAAAAAAGGGAGGTGGGTGTTGAAATTGAACTTTTGGACTAAGAATGCACATAACAAGATTTCTTGTGGAAAAGTGGAATTGAAACTTGGGGTGATGTTTCTGTGTGCGTGGTTGAGCACTGCTACGGTAGGTGACTTCTACCCGTTTCAGATTTTGCGTTGAGGTTTGAGCAATGACCACTCAAAACCGGCACTTGCTGATATTTATCACTTTGGATTGCGCTTCAGTTCTTAACTTATTTTTATTGGTAACTAATTCATCGTAACATTTCAACTATCTGGCCCGGTGAATCTCTTCTTTTTGTGGATGATTTCTTATTTCCTTTCATAGACATTTTGATCAGCTTGTTATATATCTTTTGTTTAACTGCTGCTGGTGCTTAGAACTTTTCTTCTGAAATCCTAGTTGCTTTTGTAATGACCTTCATTGTTGCTCATGTATTATTTGGAACTATAATTTGTGGCAGCTGGAAGTATTGAGGAGGCATGGTTTGATTCAGTTGCTGTATTTGACTCTGACTGTGATGATGATTACCAGAGTGTTCCTGATGGTATGATTTTGGATATTTTTAAATTAATTTAGATATTTACTTACTACTCTTTTTGATGGATCAGATATGATACATTTGAAAATATATTATTAAATACAATTGATATATGCAGATGTGTTATCTCTGAATGGGATTGAAGGTGGATCCGCACCAGGTTTTCCATCTTCAAGAGATGCCAACCATGGAATTTCAACTGATCAGGTGCAGAAACCAAGGGATTTATCAGCAGGATATTCTGCAAATATCTCTGAGACTGCGAGAAGTTCAGATGTTCAATATTCTGGCGCAGATGCAGTTGATCCTCAAAGTAAATGCGATGGAAGTATAGTTGAAGTAAATGAACCTGTGTACCTTGATGAAATTTCCTCAGTGGATGCAAGCTCCAACAAGGATGAAGGGCTTTTGGACAATTGTGGGATTCTTCCAAACAATTGTTTGCCATGTCTTGCATCTACCGTTCCTTCTATTGAAAAGAGACGATCGTCAAGCTCTAGTCCTCCTAGTGCAAGGAAGAAGGCTCCTATGAAACTTTCCTTTAAATGGAGGGAAGGACATGGAAATGCTACTCTATGTGAGTTGAAATTCTTGAAACAGCATTCTTGTCATTGTTGGTCATTGCAAGTTTCATTGACCTTCCATGCACCTATATTCATGTGAATCTAGTTTGATTTATCTTAAATTATGATAATTCATCTTTCACAATTTTATCTAGTAGCTGGAAGAAAAAGCACTAATATTTTCATATGGGATGTAGATTAGATTTGTCAATTGCAATGCTAGAAGATGATTTAGTAAATTGCAGTTTTTCCTGCAGAATGCATCTTGTGGCATAGTTGAGTAAATATAATTGTTGTAACTTTTGTTTGTGTTCCTTGTTCTGCTTTTCAGTATCCTCAAAGACACTTCTACAAAGACCGATTGCAGGATCTCAAGTACCCTTTTGTCCAATCGATAAGAAAATGCTTGATTCTTGGTCACACATTGACCCAAGCACTTTTAAAGTTCGTGGAGTAAACTATTTTAAGTAAGATTGCTATGCTGCCCATAATTTGTTTGAATGGATATCAGATAAATGCATAAATAATTTGAACTACACATTTAACTGTGATATTTTACTTAGATATCGATATAGACAAAATAATGCTTGACTTGGCTGTTGTTCTTTATGGAAGGGACAAGAAGAAGGACTTTGCTCCGAACTACCCTGCATATTACCCATTTGGTGTAGATGTATTCTTATCTTCGCGAAAAGTGGACCATATAGCTCGGTTTGTGGAACTTCCTTTTATTAGTTCCTCTGGGAAATTGCCACCCATTCTTGTTGTAAATGTTCAGGTACTCCTACTTTGCTAAGATTCATTTATTATTGTTTAATCTTCGTCCTATTAGTTATTCTAATTCCAACATTGGACTCCTAGTTTCATCATTCTAATCCTTAGTTATCATTTTGCCTTTAACTGATTGTGGCAATTGTCAACAGAAAATTTTGTAAACATCCTTACACTCTTTGTTTTGAGGATTTCAGATTCCACTCTACCCTGCCACACTTTTTCAAGGTGAAACTGATGGGGAAGGAATGAGTTTTGTGTTGTACTTTAAACTTTCTGAAAGTTACTCCAAGGAACTTCCTCTGCATTTTCAAGAAAGCATCAGAGTAAGATGGAGCCTTTATGTGTCACTTTATTGCTTATTAGCACCTATACATCCTGCTAAAATTTCTTCGAGATCAATTCTTTGATTATACATGAAAAAACTGTCAAGTGTTGGATATATATCATAACCAAATATCCCCTTTTAGTATTTCTAGTGTTTTGGTCTCATCTTGAATTCCATTATTGTTGTCCTTTTGTTTTTGTCCTTTAATTTGAGGAAATCTCTATCACTTCATGTTACTGACCTTTGTTGCTGATGAAAATACCATCTATGTCCTTTCTACAGAAGCTGATGGATGATGAAGTTGAAAAGGTGAAGGGTTTTCCTGTAGATACAATTGCACCCTTCAGGGAAAGGTTGAAAATATTAGGCCGTGTTGTCAACCTGGAAGACCTTCATTTGAGTGCAGCAGAAAGGAAGCTTATGCAGGCTTACAATGAGAAACCTGTTCTTTCACGTCCCCAGCATGAGTTTTACTCAGTAAGTGTCATTCACTGATTGTAATGTTTTCTTTCAGTAAATGTTTTAGGCTGTAAGTAACTACTCAGCCTGATGAAGAGAAGTACTTGAATGATGTTGGAGAATGCAAAAACCAAACTGTTTTCAAATGCATTACTATTACTATTAGTACATAGTGCTTATATTTCCTTTTACTCACCACTCCGTAATCTCATTTGATGCCATCTTAAAGTTGATTATGACAATAAATCCACTTAGTGCTTTCTATCTATGGATATGCATAAGGTATTGGATGCCCCATTGAAGAGTGAATGCCGCCATGATATTTGTTCATTGATGATGAAACCGAGAAAAACAAAATGTATATCATGAAATGAAGACTTGGAAAAAAAAGTGAACGGTAAAATTCAAGTTTTTCTGTGGACTCCTTGCCCTTGTTGATTTGCAGTACACTTTAGCTGTATCTTTATGGATTCTTTATGGTACTTTTTATTGTCTTTGGCCCCGCAATTTAATAGTGGTGTCATTTCGTTATAAATGAGTCGTGTGGTGTCCATATTCAATACTTTTACTTTATGGTCTTCTTTTGAATCAGCTAACCAATGTTATGATTTGTTTTTGTAGGAAGAAAATTACTTTGAGATTGATTTGGATATGCATAGATTTAGTTATATCTCTAGGAAAGGGTTTGAAGCTTTCTTGGACAGATTAAAGATCTGCACTCTAGATGTTGGCCTCACAATTCAGGCAAGTAGTTTCTCTTATGCCAAAAATATAATGTAATGTAGTTTTTCTATGATGCTTCAATAGATAGTTGTCTAATATTTGCATCATGTAACAGGGGAACAAAGCAGAGGAGTTGCCAGAGCAAGTGTTATGTTGTATTAGATTAAACGGCGTTGACTATATGAATTACCATCAACTGGGGCTAACTCAAGATGCACTCTAACTATAATATAGCAAAATTGCAATTTGCAATCTTAGAATTTAATATGATTAATAATGGTCATTTCAAAAATGTGTTGCCATGGCGTGTTGTTTAGAGGTTGGGACATCTTGTCACATATGCAATAATGGAGGTAACAAGCGTGTGATGATGGGATGGCTACTATGTCTTGTGATAGTGGCCAAAGCCAGCCTCAAAGAGGGGTCACTGGCACAAAAAACATGCACCTACCCCCATGCACACTTAATTTACGGACATGGAGGGTCCATACTCACAATTAATTACTCATTCTTTAAACAAAAATTAATGTTATGGCAAAGAAATAAAGATAAACAAACATAAATTTGGCAGTGTTGGTTCTGATAAAAAAATTTGTCCATTTTTCTTTACGGGGAGACAAGGTGTGATCCGTAAGTGTACGACCATTAGAAAATGAATGGATTGTACCGCGCTACCAGTTCGAAACGTGTGCATCGTGATTGAAAGCACACTGGTGGGACCCCAACTTCAAGACAGGCAAATCAACACCAATGAATTTGGAATAGAAGATTTGTTTTTTTTTAAAAAGAAATTCTTCTCAATATGATAAGAGCATTTTTGGGTCATGTCTTTATGTAAGTCAAGATTAGGTCTTTTTTGGAGTAATCTCAAGTGTACATTGCATGGTAACTTACTGTGTCTGAGCGAACTAATGGCACTGATTGACGCCGTTTAACACAAAAAGACGTGGGGCGTGTTTGGTGTTACTTTTATTTTTATAGAATTGATTTTAAATAAAATTAATTTTATTAGAATTGATTTTGAGATAAAGTAATTTATATTTGATAATTTTTTTAAAAGTGATTATGACAGAAAATAAAAGATTTTTACTTCTTTAAGAATTAATTCTAAAGGCAATAATTAATTTTAAGAGTTAATAATCAAATATCATAAAAAATTGATAGAATTAATTTTAGGAACTAGAATTAATTCTAGAGGTAGTAAATATGCTCTCAAATACACTGGTAGAAGTAGTTGCTGCTGCTTACTTTAATAGAAAAGAATTGACCAAAAAAATAAAAATAATGTTCAGTTATTGAAAATTTTGTTGATTCAAGATTGTTATAAAGTTAATTCATACTTCTTCTATTTTAATATATTTGTCAATTTGGATAATTTGGTATATTTTTAAATCAATTCAATCAATAATTAATTTAAAAATATATCAAATTATTTAAATTGACATATAAATTAAAACAGAGAGAGTAAAACATTCAGAGTACTTTATACATCTAGCTTCTTTTTTGGTTATCATATATTTAGATAAGTGATGCTACACAGTTCGAATAATTTGTCCGAAAAATCGTTGTCAAACACATGTAATAAATTTTAAGCGAAGACAGAAATAATAAGGTGAAAAACAAAATATAAGGCCTCTCTTTCGTATCTTGAGCCATAATTATGGCATATAAGATTTTGACAAATTTTCTGGTGGATAAGCCTTTTCGTATCAAGATACTGAATGTATCGGGATCCAAATATCCGTTCAATGGTACCCGCATAAGGAAAGTCCAATATGTTGATATCACTAATATCACAAACCCACAATATAACTCTCAAAATAATTTTCTCACACTCTCACACACATAGATATGTAGAGGAAGAGGAGATTTTAATCACAAAACACTCTTCATTATTCATTCATACTACAACCACGTACAAGCCTTTATATAGGCAAATTTCTACAATAAAATAATGATATATATTGCTTAATCTAAATGAAACATCAAGGCGGTGGTCAAAACATTGAACCGTAAATGACTTTCATTTGACTATTCAAAGGAAATGATTAAAACAAAAGCTGTCATATTTATCTTCAGCTGCAACATGCTGGTTGAAGCATCATGTAACTTCTAATGATAATGAATATCAGATAACTATGCTTATGTGTCTTTGGATAAGCTTTGGTTTACTTAGACTAATATTGCCTCCCTTAAACCAAGCTTGTAGAATTAATCATTCCAAGCATCTTCTTTAACTTGTAAAATATCTCAACCTTCAAAGGTTTTGTAAAAATATCTGCTATTTGTTCTTCAATAGGACAGTAATCAATCAACACTTCCTTTTCGTTCACCAATTCCCGAATTTTGTGGAATCGAATGTCTATGTGCTTGGACCTCCCATGAAACACTGGATTTTTGCAAAGTGCAATAACTGACTTATTATCACAATATATTATTGTTGGAGTATTCTGCTTCTGGTTCAATGCTTCGAGAATTCTCCTTAACCACACTGCTTGTGTAGCACAACTTGCAGCTGCTATATATTCTGCTTCTGCTGTAGAGAGTGCAACAATTGGTTGTTTCTTTGACGACCATGATATTGCGCTTGATCCAATATGAAAAACATACCCCGAAGTACTCTTTCTTGTTTCTACATCACCAGCCCAATCACTATCGGCATATTCAATAAGCTTCGCATCGTCAGTTTTTTCATAGAAAATTCCATCATTTAGAGTACCTTTAATATATCGGAGAATTCTTTTTGCTGCTTGTAAATGACAGGCACATGGCTCTTTCATGGATCGGCTAAGTAAACCGACTCCATATACAATATCTGGCCTGGTTGCAGTCAAATATCTCAGACTTCCTATCAAACTCCTATAATAAGTGGGATCTATAGCTCTTCCTTTATCTTCTCTTATCAGCTTCAACTTTTCTTCAACCGGAGTAGACATTGGCTTTGAATTCTCCATCTGAAATCTCTTCAAAATATCACTAGCATATTTCTTTTGAGAAATAAAAATTCTATCATTTTTCTGAGCAACTTCGATGCCAAGAAAATAAGACATCAAGCCCATGTCAGTCATTTCAAAATGTTTCACCATAGCCTCCCTGAATTCTGCAATCATCTTCAAATTATTGCCAGTGAAAATCAAATCATCAACATAAAGGCACACGATCAAAATATCACTAGGCTCAACGAACTTAATATATAGAGCATGCTCATATGGACATCTCTGGAAACCTTTCTCAATAAAATAGGAGTCAATTTTTCTGTACCACGCTCTTAGTGCTTGTTTTAAGCCATATAGTGCTTTCTTCAATCTATAAACTTTATCTTCTACTCCAGGGATCACATAACCTGTAGGCTGCTCAACATATACTTCTTCCTCTAGATTACCATTTAGAAATGCTGACTTAACATCCATCTGATATATCTTCCACTTATTTTGAGCAGAAAGAGAAATAATCATACGGATTATGTCTAATCTAGCAACGGGTGCAAATACTTCAAAAGAATCAATACCTGGCTTTTGCTTGTACCCCTTTGCAACTAATCTGGCTTTAAAACGATCAATCTCGCCATTAGGCTTATACTTGGTCTTATAAACCCATTTAACTCCAATTGGCTTCTTATCAGCAAGCAAATCAATTAGCTCCCATGTATCGTTCTTCTCAATTGCGTGAATTTCTTCATCCATGACTTTCCTCCAATTTTCATCATTAGAAGCTTCTTCAAAATTCACTGGTTCACAATCTGCAAATAGAGCAAAGTTGATGATCTCTTCATCAGAGAGATCATTATCATTGCTTACAACATAATCTTCCAATCTGGCTGGTGGTCTACAATTTTTCTGAGGTCTTCTGGATGTTTCTGGTTGAATTGATGTCCTTGCTTGTCCATCTTCCTCTTCATAATTATCTGGTATCACTATTGACTGCTTGTCAGCTTTGGAGGACCAGTCCCATATTCCTTCTTCATCAAACGTCACGTCTCTGCTAATGATCACTTTCTTTGTTTCTGGATTATATAACTTGTATGCCTTTGAATCTGTGCTGTAACCAATAAAAATACATTTTTCGCTTTTATTATCTAATTTCTTCCTTAGCTGATCTGGAACATGGGCATAAGCAATACACCCAAAGACTCTGAAATGGCGAATTGATGGTTCCCTTCCACTCCAAGTTTCTTCAGGAGTCTTATCACGAACACTTCTTGTTGGACACCTGTTCAAAATATCAAGCTATGATAGTAGCCTTACGCCCAAAATTCTTTTGGCAGTTATTTAAACTTTAGCATGCATCTGACCATATCCATGGTAGTTCTGTTCTTCCTTTCAGCTACTCCATTCTGCTGAGGAGTATATCTAGTTGTCAGTTGATGTTGAATTCCATGCTGCTTGAAGAAATCTGCACAAGCAAGATATTCTTGCCCTCTATCTGTTCTTAGAATCTTTATTCTACAACCACTTTGTTTCTCCACAAATGTCTTGAATACTTTGAAGACATCATAGGCTTCTGATTTTTGCTTTAGAAAATACACCCAAGTTTTTCTGCTAAAGTCATCAATAAATGTAATAAAATACTTGCTACCACCATTAGATGGCACTTCAACAGTGCACAAATCTGAGTGCGCAATCTTTAACAACTTTCTCGCTCTCCATGATTTTCCAACAGGAAATGTTTCTCTGTGCTTCTTTCCCAATTGACAAGTCTCACATACACAATTAGGAATATGAACAATCGGTAAACCAGAGACAAGTTGTTTCCTTGATAAATAATTCAATCCAGAAAAGTGAAAATGCCCAAAACGCATATGCCACAGCCAATTATTATCAGGTATCACAGAACTCAAGAAAGAAAACTTATCATGTTGAATTTTTAATGGGAAAAGACGGCTTGGAGTCATTTTCACCTTAGCAATGAATCTGCCATTGTTGTCATACATGATGCAGTATCCTTGATGTATTTGCACATCATATCCTTTATCTGACAACTGTCCCATACTTAACAAATTGTGATGAAGACCAGGAGCATAAAATACATCAGAAATAAAGTTGTGAGAGCCATCTTTCAATCTAATTGATATCCGACCTTTTCCTAGAATAGGAATATCTGTATTGTTGCCAAATCTCACTGATGATTTTACCGATTCATCTAGTGAGGAAAATAATTCTTTTCTACCACACATATGATTGCTACAACCAGTATCCAAATACCATGTATTTTCATCTCCCGAACATGAATTACTTGTCAAAAACAAACTTTGATTAGAATTCTCACCAATATTTTGATATTGGTTGTTGGCAACATCTACTTGAGAGTTGAAGTTGTTCTGGTTCATGGATTTAAATCTACAATCTGCAGCTTTGTGTCCATACTTGCCACAGTGGAAACAATTGAAATTGGTTCTTTCTTGGTTGTAGTTGCCTCTTCCTCTTCCTTGACTTTGTGATCTGAAATTATTGCCTCTTCCTTGATTAAAATTATCACCACGACCTCTTCCTGTGAAACTTCCTCTACCTCTGCCTCGATTGTTGTAGCCACGACCTCTTCTTTCTCGATCATTGCTTGATTCAGCATCATTAGTTAAATTCACCCGGCTTTTCAAGGCTTCTTCTGTTGGTTTTTCTGTTTTCTCTAAAATTCTGGTAACGTGACTTTCTATACTTCCCTGCAACTCTGCAATTGTCATCGTATCTATATCGTGGGACTCTAAGATTGTAGTCACCACATGATCATACTTTATTGGCATGGTACGGAGAATTTTCTCCACTACCTTGCTATCTGAAATCTCTTCTCCATAGACTCTCATCTTATTGACAAGATCAGTAACACGAGAAAAATATTGCTCAACAGTTTCTGAGCTAGACATCTCATACCTTTCATACTCTCTACGTAAAGATTGCAGTTTAGATTTCTGAGCCTTATCAACACCTTTGTAAGACAGCTTCAAAATGCTCCATGCTTCTTTAGCAGTTTTGGCATTAGCAATTTTGCCAAACACTGAATAATCTACACCTTGGTGAATTTGAGATAGCGCCAATTGATCTCGTCTTTGAGCGGCAGCATCTGCTCCTTCTTGTAAACCTGGATCAACAAGACTCCAAATATTGTGAGCCTTCAAGTGGGTAGACATCAAAGTCTCCCAATAGTTGTAATCTAATTTCCCGTCTAACTTGGGACCTGACCAAACAATATTGAAATTGTTTGCCACGATAACTCTCTAAAAATATGAAAACTCTCTTGTTTCTCACAAACTCTCTAAAACAAATTGGCGCTAAATAAATCGGGCTCTGATACCAATTGTTGATATCACTAATATCACAAGCCCACAATATCTCTCAAAATAATTTTCTCACACTCACACACACATAGATATGTAGAGGAAGAGGAGATTTTAATCACAAAACACTCTTCATTGTTCATTCATACTACAACCACGTACAAGCCTTTATATAGGCAAATTTCTACAATAAAATAATGATATATATTGCTTAATCTAAATGAAACATCAAGGCGGTGGTCAAAACATTGAACCGTAAATGACTTTCATTTGACTTTCAAAGGAAATGATTAAAACAAAAGCTGTCATATTTATCGTCAGCTGCAACATGCTGGTTGAAGCATCATGTTGGATAAGCTTTGGTTTACTTAGACTAATACAATATTTGCCTCAAGTTCCTATTTCTAGAATGATACATTTAGAAAGGTCAGTGATATCACAGATACTCTCCATTTCGTAATGAAATGAAACAATGCCCAGCTTTCTGGTTTTAGAACAAACAAATAAAGCAAATGTCTCATAATGATATATTGCCAGAATAGTAATGTCTTGCGTAAAACTACAATTTAATTGAATTGAAATCATGGTTTTACAATGACATTGTGAGAAAATCCTCACGGTTTACATGGACCAAGAGGCTTCCCACACAAACCTTTGTTTCCAGAATAAGAACTCTCAGGGAAGTCAATCAGAGGTTTACCCTCTGGAATTTCCCCTTCAAGAACATTGTCTGATAAATTCAGTTCCTTTAGCTTTCTCAACTTGAGAAATCCATTAGGTATATTACCACTGAAGTGATTTTTCTGCAGCCTCAGTCTCTCCAAAGAGGTCAAATTTGCCAGCACCTCTGGCAAGTTGGAGGCTAACTCATTGAAGCTCAAATCCAGACTGTGAATAGAACTTAGTCTCCCAATTGAAGTTGGCAATATACCCTTCAGACGGTTATGAGACAAATTCAGAAACTGAATGTTATACTGCCCCCCTACACCAATTTCCTCAACTCCACTTGAGAAGTTGTTATCTGAAAGATCAATGTATGTTAGTGACCCCCCAGAAGTACCTTGTTCAATGTCAAATGTTCCGCTTGTGGAGCCTCTTAGCATATTTGAGTGAAGATCAAGAACCCCCAGATCATGCAATTTTGTAACAGAATGAGGGATGAATGAATCAAGTGAATTCCTTGAGAGATTCAACAAGTAGAGCTGGCTGAGGGATCCTATCCATGATGGTATGCTTCCACTGAGAAGGTTCACTGATAAGTCCAGTTCCTGTATTGGACTGTGGATTGTTTGCAATAAGTCTGGAATTTGGCCATTGATTCCACAACCTGCAAAGTAAATGCGGGAAAGTGATGACAGGTTTGGTAGCCATTCTGGGATGGCAGTGAGGTTCAAAGGGTTGAAAGAAAGATCAAGTGTTTGAAGATTTTGAAGGTTAGACATCTCTTGTGGCAATGGCCCTTCAATCAAATTGTTGGAAATGTTCAGCATTATGAGCTGAGAAAGTTGGCCAATTGATTTTGGTATTTGGCCGGACAAAAAGTTGCCACTAAGATAAAGCTCAGTCAAAGACTGCAAATTGCCCAAACTAGAAGGCAATGCACCTTCGAGTTTGTTGTTTGATAATGAAACTCTTTGAAGAGAAACAAGGTGACCAATATTGGGAGATATATTTCCACTCAGATGGTTATCATGGAGGCTTAAAGAGCCCAAAGAAGGCATTTCATCAGATCTTGAGGGAAATGGGATGGTTCCCTCAAGATAGTTTGTGTCCAAATACAAAACTGAAATGGCAGTTAAATTGGTTAGTGAAGGTGGTATGCTCCCAGTTAGCACATTGCTTGAAAGGTCAAGCTTTTCCAGAGCCTGCATCTGACCAATGCTATTGGGTATGGGACCATTAAGAGCATTGTCACGAACATCCAATTCTACCAAATTTGTCAAGTTCCCAAGTGAGAGGGGTATGGTACCTGAAATTTGATTTGAGTAAAGCAGCAAGCTTTTGAGTTTCTTTAGGCTTCCAAGGCTAGAAGGGATTGACCCAGATATCCTATTTTCATGCAGTGCCAGTTCCTGGACGTTTGGCAACTCACCAATGCTTTCTGGTATTGGGCCTGTTAAATTGTTGCCATAAAGGTGGAGCTTTTGGAGCTTTGGTAGTTGCAAACCAAGTGTTTGTGGAATTGTTCCACTGAGTCCTACTAGACCACCAAGATCAAGGATTTCAAGTGAGGTGAGGAGTGTTATGGAAGGAGAAAGCTGCCCCATCATCTGGGTTTGAAACAAGTCTTTGTCTGTGGAAATGAACCCTGGAAGATGGATCTGTGTCACTCTTCTTGAGGTTGCATTGTCACAAACAATGCCTTCCCATTCGCAGCATCTGTCACCAACCCACTTTGCCAAGCGTCCAGATGTATCCGTCTGAATTCCAATCTTGAAACCATTCAAACCTTCCAAGTCTTCTGAACTGCAGCCTTCTGCAGCTTTCCTTATGTCTCCTCCAAATGCTATCGTCACTGTCAAGAGCAGTGCAACTATATTTAGTAAGAGCTGATATTCCATGTTGTTCCAGGAAATGGAGGTGTTTCTTATCTTATCTTCTGGTCTTTGCACACCTGAAAAGGTTCTTAAGAATGTTGGCTTAGACTTCACTAGGCACATAGTTCATCCTGTACAAGACACACATAAAAACAAGTGGTATTCATTTTCAGATTTAGCTTTTCCCTATTGGTCACTTTTCAGGTATTCCCTTTGAACTATAAAGCTGAAAAGCACATTTGTCTGGATCATGATGTCCTTAATAGTACTTTAGAGTAATTGATTCCAAAGTCTGGCCCATTTGATTATCCGGATAATCGGCTGAAATCTCGTAACCGTACAGTTTTTGGTATTAAACTACCCCTTTGTGTTCAGGATATATAGGAGTTCTATGTTTAAGATGTTGCAACTGTAATGTAGCAGTTGGAACCAAACCCTCAATATTTTTGTAGAATGACAACTAGCCAATCACATGGTAAGGATTGATCTTATAATCGTGATATATTCTGGTGGATGTGCACATTTGGAAGTTTCTCATTTGGGAGTTTGTCAACTTCCAGGTTCTTATAACATCTTCCTCTATGACTTTCATGTTGACAACTAAGGAGATACCTTTGTTGTTGCAATTTTTATGCACTTCCATAATTTGAAATTCCAAGAGGCGGCTTAAATCTGTGAGCTTTCTTTACTGATTTACTACACAGTTAATTGTTTTTATGAATATTATAATATACCAATTTTGAATACCAATGATCTAAAGAAGACAATGTTACCCGCAAGGCAACATCTTTACAAAAAGAATCACAAAGCGACGCTGAACGAGGCTGCTACAGTGCTACTAAATATCAGATCCTCATTTGGATAACGGGAATTTTATGGGGGTCTTGTTAGCTTTTCTGTAAAATGAAAAAAATAAATCCACATTTGTTTCTTCTTTTGAAGACATATGTTACAACAGCTACTTTAAAGGGGGAAAAAAATTATTGCAAAGCAACCAAACACCATAACCATTTACCTTGATATACTACCAAGTGCTACTTTGGGATTTTTCTATGCATGGCTTTTTCTACTTCACTGACATTGACTTACTAATAACTGTTAAAACTCACTAGGGTAAAATAAAACAGATACTTAGTTTTTTATTACCTTATCCCCGAAAAAGAAGTCAGAATTTTTAAATAAAAATAATGTCCGAGACATCCTAAAACAATCATTGGGCTACGGTTATATTGGAAAGATTAAAATACAAGTAGCTACAATGAATAAAAACCTGAAGCCCCTGACAGCAGTTTTAACGAGTCCTAAAAGTTCTTGTGATCTCAATTTTGCTAGGCTGCAAAGTATCAACTAATGTTCGCAGGACAGCATGGCAGGACTAACATTAGATATTGATCTCCTGTCTTGCATCCTTTAGCATATCTGCAATGTATGACACGTGTGGCAAGGAAATGCACATTGATACAATGCAATTCATCTACTCAAAATTGAAGAAACACATTCCATTAACCCTTTGTGAGTAACCATAGCTAGGTGACTGATCAAGTGGCAGGATCAATTTCTTGTTTCCCTTAAGCCCTCGACAATATATGCCAAGATTGATGAGTGTATGAACTGTTGTTACTCCCCTGAGAAGGGACTAATGATGACCTTGATTATGCTTAGCCGGATGCAGTGGGGCTACCAACATCTCCCTCTACATTGTCAAAGGCGGCTTTCCCAGTTAACATCTTTATAGCAATTTGAGAAACTTCAACAAACCACTCATCCTCTGGCAAGACACTGCCATAACCAAGGTTATTAATTAGTATGAAGCCACGGATGGCAAATTTGATAATGAATGTACTTATATGGTGCATTTCTAGACACAAATTTCCATTTTTCTCTCTGGTTGTCCATTCATATATAAATATGAGCACATATCCACCACATATGTTCTTTATGCTAGAGCTAGATAGATGCACCTGTTGGGATCTAGTCCTGTAGCAGCAACAGCATCAATAGCCCTGCCAATAATGTTTTTAATAGCTTGATGTAGATGGCGAGATAAGTAACGGCCTTGGGATGAAAATATCATCACAAATTGCATATCCAAATAGAGCTGCACATGGAATAGTGAGTCAGATGTTAATCTTTGGTGAGTGACCCTAAGCATTAAATTTAGGTATTCAATAAATTAATCACAATCAACCTTTTAAAAATAGCTGTCGTGTGTTAAGGAATTCTGTTTGAGAATACTTTCTGAAGCTAAACCTGCTTTTTTTTTCATTTTTTTTTAAATTCCAAAATATAGCTTTATATTTTCACAAAATTTCAATGAATACCATCATTATTAGTTGTTAGTATTTTATGCTATGTGCATGTCCATTTATCAAACACTCAACTGCTTTGAAATTTCAAATGATATCCCATTATTTGGGCATCATATTGGAAAGCCAAAATATAACACTTCAAATAAATATACAATTTATTATCTTATCTCAAAATATGCATATTTCGATACTTATACATACTCACATAAATATATTATGTCTATACATATCATATTCAAAAAACATTTCCTATTTCGTATATATCTAAATAATTTCATAAAATTACAATGACAACCATCATTGTTCGACGTTATTATTTTATATTATTTGCACTCTATTTATCAAACACTCAATTACTCTCAAAAGCAACCTTCAAAATGTTTATAGTAGACATTATTTTTACATTCTTCTAAAGTCAGCTTTTCAAACGGCTTCTTCTAATACTCTTGCATCTTTTTATAGAGCATCAACAAAGCTTCAATTCACATTATGCAAAATTGGAATCACTCACAACAAAAAGAGTCTATGAAGTCATCTTCAAGTGACTACCTGTTGAAGGCCAAGAGGACCCAAAGGCGTTGGGCCTGTCTCCACCTCTTCCCAGAAGGCTTGGTCATCAGAAAGCCACAGGATCACAGTTTCTGCGAGTCTCATCAACAAAAGGGTTGCAAACCTGTCCCTTCCCACAAACATATCTGTTGCAATGCTTGCCACTCGGGTAAGCTTAGCAAAAAGCTCCTGAACAATAAAATAGTGCATGATATGATAAACCTTAGAATCAAGAAATAGTACTTTGCATGTATCAATGCATTATGCATGTGTTTAAGTACTAAAGCACATTATACTGATTCGATGGCATAACATAGCACCAAAAGATGCTAATAGTGCATGGTATGAACAACGTTAGAATCAATAAATACCACTTTGCATGTATCAATGCATTATGCATGTGTTTAAGTACTAAATCACATTATACTGATTCAAAGGCATAACATAGCACCAAAGGAAGCATCCATTTGTTACCCATATTACCTGAAAAATAGGAGAAGGAAACCATTCAGGTTGCTCTCCTTTTCCTTCCATACCCAAATATATTAATGCATTCAAACGTGCATCACCTTCTTCTGTGAAGATGAGCTCAAGAGCATGTTGCCTGCAGAAGCTGTCTCTCAGGTGATCAACTTCACGCTGGAGCCTTTTCTTCAGTTCACGCTGTTCAGGAGGCCTTTGTTGCTTGTCTGATCCTCTTCTATGAGACTCATCACCTCTGGTGCTGTGTGAAAGCTTCACAACAGCTCGGGGGAGCAGTTCATCTGCTAGCAATATTGCATTAGCCAGCAATGCTATCTGTTGTGCTTCAGTCTCAGCAATATTAACAATTTTGTGTCCTGATGAATCTTCCAGGTTCTCGGTTACTGCTGAACCTGGCAATGCATTTATTAGCAGATTTACGTAGGAGTTGAACACCTGTAGAAGGCCTTCAAATGCAAGACCATCCAATTGTAGAATTTCAAGAGGTTCTACATCTTCAAAAAGCTCCTATGCAGACAGTGAAAAACTGTATTAAGCATCTTGAGCAAAGAGACATAAAGGAGCTTCAAGATGTTTTTCCAGTACTTGGTGATGCTTTTCTTACAAAAATTTTCAAATGCAAACCACAGTGAAATCAACCATGCTAAAAGACCTTTTAACTTCAAGCCAAGATAACATAGTAAATAGATATAAAGAAGTAATAACCTGAACCATTGAGTTGAATTTGTGAGCGCTGCTTGAAAGCTTGGGCTGGAATGAAGAAATTGGAGGAACTGGAGGCAGGCCTGAATTCCTGCTGATTGGTGCATGAGCAAGCGACCAGTCATCTGCAGCAGCCAGTGCAGCACTGCTTTGTTCAATTCTTTTCAAATTGGTGTTCAGCGCTTGCTCAACAAAGGGCCTAAAGTGTTTTAGCAAGACAGGGGAAAGGGCCAACCCATTAGCCTCTAACAGATAACAGTGACTCATGCAAACATGAACACATTCAGATGCAACTCTGAGACCTCCTGCAGCAGCAGTTGAGGCAAGAATACGCTTCTTAAGGAGAAGAGCAAAATGCTCAGCCTGTCTAACGGCCCAAGTTACTAGCTCAGAAGTATATGCAGGTTCCTCTTCACCAAACACTGTCAAAGAATCTGATGCTGCTTGTGAAATGGTTGAAAAGACAAGTTGTGAAAGGGTAGTAGTGTATGCTCCAACTCCTCCATTAGAGGTGGAGTTAAGACTTTGCATATTACGCTGCAACTTTTCTTGGTGAGCATTAAGTAGTAATGTGTGGGCACGAGGACCGTCTCCAAGCTTTTTCAATGCCAATGCCGTTGAGCGAATCTCTGAGCTACGAGTTGATGACTGGCCGATAGTTTCTGCTAGCTGATCGGCTAATTTTTGCCTGTGTTCAGCAATGGCATCTTCCAATGCCTGGAATAAACTTGGACTCAAAGTTCTCCCTTCACTGATTTCCTCTGCCATTCTTTCCCCTTCCTCCAATGCAGCCATTGCTTCATCCACTCTTTTCTCTGCTAATAGAACTTCAAGCGTTTCTAGAAATCCTATTAGCCATTTTTCTGTCTTGGATAGATCAGTTTTTTCACCTAGTATCTCCTGCATGTCTGAGTCTTCCTTTCTAGCAATCAAGGGACTAAGCTGAGACCCTTCTGCTAAACCATGAACTAAAGCAGCCTGGGTCAGCAGAAGATTTCTCATGGAAACCAGCTCCCCCTCAAGATCTGAAATCTCTTTGGATGTACTGCACATAAAGATTTCAGAGATAGTTTTTAACATAGCAGTAGCAATCATAATCATGTTTGCAGATAGTGGATGTCTTTATCTTCCAGGCAATCCGGCACTTGATGTAATAGACTTATCAGCTTTTGGTAGAATTGCAAAATCCATTCTTGTCCCTTGTTCAAAATTTTTAATTTCTTAAATGGATCTTTGGCATGATGTTAGTACATGGCTGACTAAGAGGGCAACAGTTTGATACTTCATATCCCTAATATAATGTAAGATTGTGAGTCATTACTTGGTCTAAGTTTCAGAGTGGGGGCTTTTATATGAGGAGGCATGTTATATAAACCATTATTAGATTTAGGGATGTTTCTAAAATGGTCCTTGAACCAAAATGATCCTTGAATCCTGTTCATAGAATTTTTTATATAATATTCTTTATATAATAAAATAATTATTAATTAATTTTTTCTATGGACAGAATTCAAAGACCATCTTGATCCATAATTCATCAAGGACCATTTTAGAACTAGCCTTAGATTTGGACCCTTGCCTAAAATGCTAACCAAACATGCTATTGAAATTTACGCAGGAATAGCATTCCAGTTCATACTTCATAGTATTTCTGGGAGTATTATCCCTGGAAATGTAATCATATGCCTTGAAACAAAAGTCTCATAACAATTTGAAAATGTAGCAGCAAAGATTTCTCAGCTAAGATATGCAATTAGCACACACAAACTCCCTGAAAACCATTTTGGGGTGTGTGCTTACCGTATGAAGGCTGAGTAATTAGCAAGAACACTTCTGCGCATTTCTTCTGCAGAGGCCTTCTTCAGGTCAACAAGATAAGCGCACAAGTGTCTTATCTCCTGTAAACAGCATGAACATTGATTGAATAGGAAGGAAGAAAAATACTTACAATGAAATGGATGGATAAAAATGGTACAATTCTTTCCATAACCATGTCACTTTATTTACCAAGAATGGTGCAAGAACTTGGCAAACTGCCAAACACATTGCATAAGAACGACATAGGCATTGAAATTATAATTACAATTACACTTTAAAGCATGCAGAACTATTTTAATTCTTGGGATTACTTAACCATCTGGAGTGATACTGATACCTTTTACTAGGATGAATATCTAGGACTTTTACACCACAACTTCATAAACTGCACAAGTCTAATAGCATGTTTGGTTTCAGTTTAGAAATCTCCAAATCATTGTTAATTTGAGCAAAAGTTTACAAAAGCTTCAGAAACTTTTGCCCAATCCATGGTTTAGAGTTTCAAACGAAAATATAAACGCATTATAAACTATAACCTGCAACAAATGGTTTTTCGTTGTTTTCTTTTTTTTTTTTTCCTTTTGGATTTTCTAATATGGTAGACATATGTAGCTACGAACTTTTTTGGCACGAGTACGGTGCTTATAAGCACGACACTACTCACAAACAACTAAACCTAGCTTTTATTCATGTACAGGCATAAAATATCAATACCCTATAGCCCACTACCCACAAAGATGCAGATATTATGTGGGTCCTACACTACAAAGAGATTACTTTTCGATTCATTGCATGCATGATCAATAAATTAATGTTCCATTTTAATCAACAAATAGAACCATATGTCCAATTTCTGAAATGTATCTCATATCAATATTCAATGTTGAAAATTTATATATATGCAGGAGAGGGAGAGAGAGAGAGAGAGAGAGAGAGAGACCTTCTCATTCATACTGCGGGATTTGGCGGCGACGTAGGCATTGGGATCAAAAGTGGAACTCTTGAAAGCCTTGAGCCTATCGCTGAGTGTGAGATTGGCCTCAAGCTCTGCGGAGTCTCCTATGCTCGACGACAGAGATCCTCTGGGAGTCGTGAATGGTGACGGATCCATTGTTGTTGTCTACGTCAAACCAGATGTTTCAATTGCCTTGATACGAACGATGGAATGCAGCTTCACAGAAAATCCAAGACGTGAGAGATGAATTGAAAGATCGGCAAAACATGCACTGCCCAAAATCACGTGGAAGAATCACTTAGCTGCAATGCACATATATACTTAGCGAGAGAGAGAGAGGGGGGGAGGGAGAGAAAGAGAGGGTGTGTTATATATCAAATAGTTGATATAACTGTATTGCATACCATATTTATTCATTCCTTATTTATTATTAGATAAAATATGAATTTAGTCTAAATAATTTTATTTAACGATTAATGGGATAAGAATTGGTATGATATTCAAAAATAATTATGTTGATATAAATATTTCTCTATCAAAAATATTATTTATATTTGAGATTGACACTTATTTTAAGAGATATATTAAAATATTTTTAAAAATATTTTTAATGATAAAGACATATTTAATCCTATTTTAGGCTCCCACTATATATCATATCAACATTTGTGGGTTAATATATAGTAAAAAGTAAAAAGATTCTAAAAATGAATCCCTTCTCTCTAATAAAAAGACTAATTTTGATCCCAATTTTTATCAATTGCAATAATAATAAAAAAATATATTTTTTTTAAAAAGGCTATTATGTGACACTTGTTACATAATTATTGCTTAAAATAGAATTGGTCCCAGTCCCAGCTTTGTGGAATACGAACCACTTTCTACGAGTGTTTTGGTCCTAGTTTCATATGCTCCAACGACGTGTTTGCATATGGGACAGGACACATGATGTCATAAGGGAACTGGAATAGTGTTTTGGCTTATTAGAGTTGCTATGATCATTGGTTAAAAAAAAAAAAAAAGTGAAATCACTCACATTCAATAGTATCCATAAGCATATATATATATATATATATATATATATATATATGAATGATTAATTATGAGAGTGAGAAGGATAAATATTAATTATTAAATTTTATATAAATGATCAAGATTAAAATATAAAATCATGTAATTTTTTTAAATAATTATGTGACATTTAAATAATTTTAAATATTGACTATCCATATATAACTATACAGTCCATATTTGCTCCTCTTACTCTTATAATAAATCACTCTTGTCATATGATATGTCCCCTATATATATATAAAGCTATATCTCATTAACAAAATCTTATTTTTATCTAAATTTTTTGAGTTATCTTTTCTTTAAATTAATTTTGATGCACTGTCAATATAAAATTTTTTTAACACTATCATCCAATAACATGCTTCTATTTGTAGTGAGTAGTTAAATTAAACACTTTTATTAATATAATAATAAATAATTAGATATCTATGTGTAAAACTTTTTTAGATTGATAGAGCATCAAAATTAATTTATTTTTTATGTCTGGTAATTCAAACAATAAAAATGATAAGATTACAAAATAACTTCAAATTAAATTAAACAAGAAATAAACTATTCTTAGAGACATAAAGTCTAGAGTAAACATTTATTTTGATCCTTGGCGGTTGCGTAACATCATATTTTAATTTTAGAGACTAAGTTGATATCATATATATCTTTTATGAATCAAAATAGATGGTTATTCTAAAGTCTTTTGTGACCGCTCACCATTTTTTGCAATTTAATGTGTCTCAGCATTGGCCTCAATTTAGATTTTCCAAGGTTAAAGTTAAATACTCACCTTACAAAAAGACTAACAGTATGTTGGTTTGCTAATGCAAATGTACAAACATGTTTTTCAATGAATGCTTTTTAAAACTTAACGAAGGAAAGCTTTCACTCAACACTCTCAAAAATTGTGTTTTTGCGTAATCAATTGGTTAATGTTAGTTAATGATGATCTAAGCTGTGAAAAGTGACACGGGATATACTAAATTGGCAGAGAAGAAATTAAATGGCATAAGGATGTTATTATAAAACAAAAACAGAACTACAAATTTATCTTAGGAGTAAAGACGACTCCTGTGTCACGGAACTAAACTAAGGTTTGTATATCAAATTTATACCAGCTAGTTGAATCACACTTTCTACAATGACTTTGGAATTTAAGTATGTTTTTCGTCCCTATAAGTATAATTTTTTTTTTTTAATTTTCGGCTTTTCTTCTCTCTATAACAAAGATAATTTACATTCATTTTTGAACAATGAAAGACTGAAATCAATTTATTTTAAGAACCAAAAAGTGCAATATTTTTTGAACTAAAAATATATTTAAGTTACTTTGAAATTTGGGGATTTTTCACAAAAATAAAATAAAATATACAACTAAGAAACCAAACAACAGAAAGACTACTCCCTAACAAACATCATATGCAGATAACAACCTTCAAGAAGAATGTCATGGCCGATGGTGTGGCTCGGTTAACACGTCCAGGCTATGCATACCAGATGCTCTCGTTTCTGTTGTTAACCAAACTTGAAGCGCATGATGAATCAGTTTCAGCGATACCCTGTCTATATCGCTTTTGATAAGCCATTTTCAAATTAAGCAATATAAAGTTCCCACAACTCAGCCACCGTAATTGAGCATCCATCTAAATTAGCATGAAAATCCAATAAAAATGGCCCACTACTGTCCCAGAGAATGCCATCACACGCAGCTGAACTGCCTTGATGCATAACAGATCCATCAGGATTGTTCTTAATCCAATGAGTTGTGTTTGTAACATCCCTTTTTTTCATAAATTACTTTGTGTAAAGTAGCTTTGGTTCTTTGGTTTATTGTTAATAATTAATAAAATAGCTAAGATATTAAATTTTTAGAGTAACATGAAACATTAATGAAAGTAGCTTAAATAAACATGGAAAATAAACTTTAAATTTACATATAAGATAATACTATCTGCATCCTGTGGTAAGGAAAAATGCACCGACAATTCGGTGGTTTCGGTGGAGAACATAGGGGCCGAGTGAGATTCAACAACAGGGATGAAATTTTGCGCATGGAAAGACAAACATTCACAATATTTGTGGACAATCTCCCCGTGTCCATGTCGAAAGGGTGGCTTCTCCAAATTTTCCAACGGACATGGAGGATTGCAGATATATTTATATCCAGGAAGCAGAGAAAAGGTTCTCAGACTCCATTCGCATTTGTGAGATATGTAACAAAAGGCGGAGCAGTCAAAGCAGTTAACGAGTTGAACGAGATGGAAATTAGAGGCCATAAAATAATTGTGAGTGAGGCTAAGTATAGAAGAGGGGAGGGTGCGGATTTGAATTGGAAAACAGCAAGGAGACAGCCAATGAAACAGTGGAGATCTGTTGGGGCTGGAGACAATGGTAAGGTAACAGATAGAAGTTACAAGGATGTGTTGAGTGGAGGCACAAAGAGGATGGAGAAGTATGAAAATCAGAAGGGAAAGGAGGCTGAACAGAATCAGAGAAGGCCACAAGTAGAGAAACACAAAGCTGATATGTGCAAGTGCAATGAGAAAAAACTTAGAGTTGTGGCAGTGAAGGCTTGTCAATTTCAGAAGGAAAGATTGGAAAGGTGTATAGTGGGTGAATCTCTAAAACCCATTGATTTCAAGCTGTTGAGGAAAGAAATGGTCAAGGAAGAATACCATGTTTCTGAAGTCAGTGACGTGGGGGCTTACAAAGCATTGGTTATCTTTGAGTCTAAAGAAAGAGCTTTGGAGGCAGCGTCTAAGGAAGGGGATGCTGTGGCAAAATACTTCGACGAAGTTAGAACGTGGACAGAGGAGGAATGGTCTCAAACAAGGAGAGTCAGGTTAGAGTGTTATGGGGTTCCCCTCCATGCATGGTCCTATGATAACATTAAGAGGATTGGAGAAGAGTGGGGCGCAGTTGTGTGCTTAGATGAAGCAACAATGGAAAGGAAATCGTTCAGTGTTGCAAGGGTGCTTATAGACACGTGTTTGGTTGAATATTCAGGGTTGGGTGTTTCTAACAGTTGATGGGAAGGGGTATGATGTATTTGTTAAGGGGTGCGTGTTGTGTTACTCCCAACCAAGTTTGGGAGTAACTTAGTCTCTTGTTTTAAAATATAAAATAATCCTATAAAATATTGCAAAAGAGTTGTCTTCTATTTTTATTTGCAAATTAGAGGCATTCTCCATCGTTCTCTTCCTTCTTCCTCTTCCTACTCCAACTTCCCAAAACGTATTATGAGACCCACCCTCTCAGTCTCCCTCAACAACAATAGCAACAAGCCCCATTTCGTCAAAATCTCAAGCTCCCTCTCCAACAGCAACCCCTTATCCAAAATTGGGAATATGCTTTTTGAACATCCCATTTGTTGTTGTGCAACAGTTCTTGAACGTCTAAGCCCCTTCAGCTGCCGTTGACATCCTCCCCTACCGCCTCCACTCCACCCACAACTCTGCTGTCGCCCTCAAGTGCCTCCTCGCCGCCCACCACCTCCTCCGCTGCGGCACTTTCATCCTCCAAGACTAGCTCTCCGCGGCGTACTCGTGCTCGCGCGGTGGTAGGAATTACCTTAACCTCTCCTACTTCAGTGACAGGAGCACCTCGACATCGTGGGAACTCTCCTCTTGGGTTGATGGTAAGCCCACCACATAGAGAACATCATATGCACGAACCCTTCGATTCTTCCTCGGAGCATGTTCTTCAAGGAAGAGAGAGATTCGGGTCTCACAAACGATGACCTTTTGAGAGAGATGGATTCTTTGGTGGCTGTTATTGAAGGGATTGGGAAGAGACCTAACTTTGATTCCATGATGAGGAACAAGCTTGTGGGGACTTGGACGAGGTGGTCAAGAACTTGGACGAAGGGGACAAGCCCCTGTTTTGTAAACAAAAAAAATGGGACATCCGTTCTGCAATTTCATGTGGGGTTATTCTTCACTTTAAGAAGCGGGACTAAGTTACTCCCAAACTTGGTTGGGAGTAACGTAACACGAGCCTTGTTAAGGAGATGGGCAAAGAAGTTTTTAGCAACCAGGGAATGGAACGGACAGATTATACAAGGAAGGTGGTGGCTCCCTCTATGCAGCATATTCCGGTGGAATCAAAAACCCAAGAGTCAGATAAGGGCAGTAGAGTAATTATGGACGAAAGCAAAGACAAGGGCATTAGAGTAATTACGGAAGAAAACAAAGATAAGTTTGAATTCGAATATGGGCAAAATGACGGTGGACATGCGACTTCCGAGGGACACAACAGAAAAATAACAAATAAAGAGGCAGTTAATGAGGAAGTAGTGGATGGGAAGGCAGAATCAAGAAAGGAAACAGTGGCTATTAATGATGACAGGAACTCAGAAGTAATTATTTCCCAATTTAAGTTAAAAAAGAAATTGAAGGGGAAAGGGCCTGTGGTGATTAGCAGAGACAGTGGGCCTATAGATGATGGGTCCATTAGAGTCAAACAAATTTGTTAGGTGTGAACATCCCTAGCCTAATCCAAATATTCACGGTGGTGAGTCCAGCTCGATTTTGGCTCCCCCTAGATTTGGGCTAGCAGTTGGTGAAGACAAACCATTTAAAGTGGATGGGGAGCAAAGTCCGCAAGCAGTTGCCGAGACAGATAAGTCTACGAATGACATCAG
Source organism: Pterocarpus macrocarpus (assembly GCA_031439585.1). NCBI lineage: Eukaryota > Viridiplantae > Streptophyta > Magnoliopsida > Fabales > Fabaceae > Pterocarpus > Pterocarpus macrocarpus. Next base: position 59,177,289 of record CM062520.1, on the reverse strand, counting down.
CTCCAGTGACATAGAAGAAGGCGAGGATCCTCGCAAAGAAGCTGTGCAAGCGTGGCAGATGGGGTGCGATGTGGGTATGTACGGGTCGAAGGATGAGGACATCATGGCAGTTCTTGAAGCGAAAAACATGGAAAGGGATGTGAAGAGGAAAGCGAAGAAAAGGAAGAAGGGTAGGCCAAATCAAGCTTCCAAATCAGGTGCGCATACCAAAACTAAATGAAGATATCTGTTTGGAATGTTAGAGGTATAGGAGGGAGGGTAAAGAGAGTATGATAAGGAAACTTGTTAGAGAAAATCGGATTTCATTTTTAGGGGTGATTGAAACTAAAAAATCTAGCTTTAATAGAAATCAAGCTGCAAAATTGTTTGGGGGGTAATAATTTTAACTGGTCAACTATATATGCTAATAATTCTGCTGGAGGCATAGCAGTTTTGTGGGAAGAAGGTTTTTGGGACCAAGTTCAGATTTTTTAGGGGTTGAGATGGTTATGTATAAAGGGGATCATTAAGGATGCTTCTTTTCATTGTGCTATATTTACCATGTATGGGCCACATGTTAGAGAGGAAAAAGAACAGTTGTGGCAGGAACTGAGAGAGCTAAAGGGTAGGATAAATATTCCTATAATGTTTTTAGGGGATTTTAATGAGGTTTTAAAACCTGAGGAGAGAAAAGGTGGAGTGATTATGTCTAGTAATATCATGGAGTTTGGCCAATGGGTGCGAGATTTGGAGTTAATTGATTTACCTCTTATTGGTAAAAAGTTCACTTGGTTCGGGGGCAGATCTTGCAGTAGATTGGATAGGTATTGGTGGGAATAGAATGGTTGGAAATTTTTAGGAATTTGAAGGCATGGGGTTTGCGGAGAGCTTTTTCTGATCATTGTCCTATAGTTGTAGAGGATCAGAAGGTAGATTGGGGGTCCAAGCCTTTTAGGAATTTGGATGCATGGTTTTCCCATGATGGTTTTGTTAGAATAGTTAAAGAGGAGTAGCGGAAGATTGGAGACTTGCCGTTAATTGAGAAATTCAAGGCGTTGAAAAGCCCATTGAGGAAGTGGAATAAGGAGGAATTTGGGGACATTGACGGAAAGATTAATTTGTTAGAAAAGGAGATTGCAGCTATAGATTTAGAAACTGAAAACAGTAGACTAGATGAAATGAAGGAGGCAAGAGTAAAGGCTTTACGAGTTTTGCTTGAAAAGTGGTATGACAGAAGAGATAGTTATTGTAAACAAATGTCTAGATCTAAATACGCAAAGGAGATGGATAGAAATTCTAGGTTTTTTCATGTAGTAGCTAGTTCTAAAGGTAGAAAAAAGGCCATTCTGAAATTAAGGATTAATGGGGAGGATGTTCTATGCCCTAGAAGAATTAAAAAAAGAGGTAAGATTATTTTTTAAGAATCTGTACAAACAAAATCATGTACCAGTGATAAAGTTTCAAGATGGCCTAGTTAATAAAATATTAAGAGAAGAGGCTAATTGGCTTGAGAGTGCACCATCAAGAGAAGAAGTAAAAGCAGCTGTGTGGAGTTGCGATCCTACAAAGGCTCCTGGATCAGATGGATTCAACTTGAATTTTATTAGAAAAATGTGGGATGAAATAGGCAATGAATTTTGTGCAACTGTTGAAGGGTTGTTTGAAACTGGAGTGTTGCCGAAAGGTACAAATATGACTTGGGTTACTCCAATCCCCAAGACTGAGGAGGCAAAGGAGATTCAGGAATATAGGCCTATTAGCATGGTTGGTAGTGTATATAAAGTCATTTCAAAAGTGTTGGCTAATAGATTGAGGATTGTGATGCCAAAATTAGTTAGTGAGGCCCAGAGTGCATTTGTTAGTGGTAGACAAATATTGGATGGGGCTTTGATTGCTTGTGAGGTGACCCATTGGCTGAAAAAGAATAAGAAACCCGAACGCATCATTAAACTCGATTTTCATAAAGATTATGATCGAGTTAGATGGAGTTTTGTGGACTTGCTACTACAAAGAATGGGATTTGGGGATAAATGGAAATTATGGTTGAAAATGTGTTTGAACTCGGCAGCAATGTCAGTGTTGATCAATGGGACACATACAAAGCCATTTAAGATGGAAAGAGGCTTAGGCAAGGCGATCCACTTTCTCCATTTCTATTTGTTTTGGTTGCTGAGGTCTTGAATAGATTGGTGGTTAATGCTGTTAACAAAGGGTTTATTGAGACACTTAAAGTGGGAAAGAAGAATATTGAGCTGTCTCAATAATGAATTGTTGGAATCCCTGACCGAAGGAATAAGGTTGGAATTGGATGATGGAACCCAAGCGAGGTTTTGGGTTGATAGATGGTTGGATGGTGGTATTTTAAAAGATATGTTTCCGAGATTATACTCTCTATCAAATCAAAAAGAGTGTTGCGTTAGAGAGTGTAGGTTTTGGGATGGGTTACAATGGATTTGGAACTTCCAATGGAGAAGGAATCTTTTCCAATGGGAGTTGGAACTGATTGATAATTTGCACCATCTACTAGCTGGGGTAAATCTCAATAGATATGCTAAGGATAGGTTGATATGGAAATTTGGTAAAAATGGAACATTCTCAGTGAAATCCATTTCTCAAATTATGATGGAGAAGGGGTTCCAAGCAGATGAATTCAATAGTTTCAGCTTTACAAAATCAATTTGGAAAGGATTGGTTCCCCTGAAGGTTGAAATACTTACATAGTTACATGGTTTGTGTTGCTTGGGAGAGTTAACACCAAGGCTAGATTGCATAAGCTAGGTATCCTACCTCAAGATCAAGTTGGATGTACTTTCTGTAATAATCATGAGGAAAACATTGAACATTTATTTTACAACCGCGAGTATGCGTGGGTTTTGTGGTGTTTTTGGTTAAAAAAATGGAACATTTGTTGGGTACTACCATTGGAACAGAAAGGTTGCTTCGAATCGTGGATGGAAGTTAAGTTTAGTGGCCTTAGGAAGAAGGGGTGGTGGGTGGCATTTTTTTTAGTGCTTTGCACAGTATGGAGATGTAGGAATTTAATAATTTTTGAAAAAAAAATCATTCTAAAAGAGGAGGCACTAGAAATGGCAAAATTTTGGTTTAAACAATGGTGCGATGCTTATGTTTGTTGACCATGTAGGTTCAGTTACGCTTATGTCAGAAACATCGGTGCTGATAATTCAAGCAGATCTCAATGGTGGGTCCAGGCTATAAAGTAGTTCCAATTGTCAAACTTAAATCTCCTTTGTTTCGTTTTAGTGCAGGATACCCTTTGTGGAATGTCCAATTGGGAGATGAAATATATGTCAGCAGTCAAATACACCGTTTGGGGATCAAAGGTCTATACTAGCAGCTGCCATTTAGAAGATATATATAATTTCCATTGATATGGTGTATCGCCGCGGCTGGTAAATTTAGTCATTTTGTTGTTGGATATAATAAATGTGTGCTGCTTGTTGATCTAGCGTGGAAAGGAATAGAGAAAAAGTGGAAAATATAGAAAAATGAGGAGACTACATAAAAAAAAGGGGAGTCTGCATAATAAAAAAAAAAAGAGGAAAGAAGAAAAGAAGAAGGAGGAGGAGGAGCAAGAGGAGGATGGGGAAGAAGGAAAAGGAAAAAGAAAAAAGAAAAAAGAGAAAATTTGAAAAAGAAAAGTTTCCAAATTGTGAGTTGGTGTAAGAGTTGGTGGATAAGGAAGATGTAGCAGTCATAATATATTGGCATCTTTTGTCTCACAAGTGACTGGAGTTTGTATTTGGTTAATGAGTATACATCAGTTGAAGAGTCAGTTTGGGGGTGGAAGATTTGATGGGGTGTGAATTCCACGGTGGTGGCTTGTATGTCATAATGAAGTAACATGTTTGGTACATTGTAGTGGGGTAAGGGCAGTAATTTCTGGGTGGTAGATGCAAGTGTGTATAGACAAAGGATTAGACATATATTGGTCTCAAGATATATGACTAAGCTGGTTCCTGGATACTTGGTAGTGCTCTTTCTTCGCCATCAGATGCTCATCTATTAAGTGATTTTGTGAAGTAGTTGGTTGCCATAGAATGTTGGGGGAGGTAAGAATAAAGAAAAGTATATGGAAAAGAGATGATTAGAAGATTGGTGGATGTAAGTACAGGGGTGCTCAGAGTTGGAAAGAATAGAGAGATTTTAATAGAGATACAGGTTTGGTGGTTAGCTGTGTGACATCTAGTATCCCACTGTTGAAGGTAAAAGGAAAAGACAAACAAGATGAATAAAGAAGAAAATGAAAATAGAAACAACAAAAGAAAAGAGATGAAAGGGTGAAAAAAGAGAGAAAAAGAAGAAAAAAAAAGGGATTAAGAGATCTTGAAAAAAAAAAGGATTAATGAGCTTGAAAAAGAAAAAAACAGAGAAAAAAAAGAAAAAAAGAAGAAGGAGAGATATAAATATAGAAAATTGAAAGAAAGATGTGGTTTGTGGTTTTGTTCTATCATTAAGGCTCCGGTGGTTTGCTTGATTATGCTTTTACTGTTCTATTGATATAGTACAAGCAACTACTTTAATTCCTATGTTATTGGTGGTTTTCTTTCTGTGTGATATAATTGTATACGAGGTTAGGGTGACAAACATCAGCAACTTCAATTAGATATGGTCGCTTATAATTGGGTGTTACCATGGACCCTAGTTTTATTTCATATACCAGGGCGTTAAATGTGTTCAGTTTAGCTTTGGATCAACGTCTTGGACTATTTTTGGGGATCCCAGCTCTGATGTTTTAACCGGTTGTGGTCATAGCTCTAAGTCCACAATCTGGAGGGGTGGTCTAAAATGACTTAGGCGGTGTGCTTTTGGTGGGTACAATGAGTTTAAGATGCAACATGCGTCGTGGAGGTATTCTAGTGATGTTTCTGCCGGTGTTTTTGTTCTGCTGATTCGGTGCTTTTTGGAAGGAAGACAAGCAGTGTAGACTAATGAAGGCATAGGAAATAGCAGTATGGTGGCATGAGTATCGATCCGGGATTGAATTATCTGAATTTTGCATAAACTATTATGTTGAAGTGTGTGCAGATGCTAGTATGCTTTTGTCAGCTACCAAATGAGGTAGGATTGTGGGAGTAATTATAGGAGATGTACTTATTAGTAGGTGATATACGAATCACATACTGTAGTACTCATTCACTAGAGGTAGCTATTGTCAAAATCAGCCTTTGGAGTAGAGAGTTGAGATTGTATTTTTTTGTACTGGTTCTCGCCTAACTTATCTGGGGGGCTGAGATTGTTGAATAATTATCAAAATAATAATAATAATAATAATATAATTACAATACTAGTATTATAATAATGAAAAATAAGAAGAAAGAGTGAATGACGTGAAATTGGTGAATCAAAGTTTGAACAATTAACACATATAAGATAAGTTTAGCAAAGTCAAAAAAATAAGAAAGGAAAAAAAATAATAAAATGTAGAAAGACTTTGTACCGTGCATGTTAGTTCAAAAGAAAAAAAAAATATCACCCTACGTATCGAAGCATGATGACTATAGAGTCATCTAGGAAATATAGTTGTGAAAATTTCAAGTAAGATGGCCATAAAGTCAAAAGAAAAAATTATAGCAGTAGAAATTTTATTACATCTTCGATCAATTTTTTAACCCTAAAGCATGCAGTTTGCACCTATAAATAGGCATGCGGATAGGCGAATTTACATGTGCAAAAAGAAAGGAGCAAAAAGAGTAGTTCCGCCATCTACGAGTGTTAACAACGGAGAAGAGAGAGAGAGAGAGAGAAGAAAAAGATAAAAAAAAAAAGAGAGAATAATTAGATATTAGCAAGGAGTTTAGTGAATACATACTATTTAAAAGTAGATAATAAAATTATTTATAAAATAAAACTATAATTATATTTACTTATTACAAGTTATATTATTTTATGTTACTTTATATTATTATTATTACTATTTACTATCATAATTTATTTGAATTCCAAGTTTTTATGTCTTTTTATATTATTATTCATTCTTATTTACTATCACAATTTATTTTATATTTCAAGTTATTTTACTGTTTATTATTATTTATTCATTGCAATCTATTTTTTTGTTTTAAGTTATTTTATTTATTATTTCCTTACATTAAAGTTGCTTATTATTATTTATTATTGTAGTTTATTTATTATTCCAAATTATTTAATTTATCATTTCTTTATATTAAAGTTGCTTAATATTACAATTTATTAGATTTATTGTTTTCTTATATTTATACTGCCTATTATTTATTTCAAGTTATATTATTTCTTGTTCATTCACATTAAAGTTGCTCATTTATTTATTATTGTAATTTATTTTATTTAACATTCCTTTATATCAAAATTGCTCATTATTTAACTACAAGTTATTTTATTATTCCTTTATTTACAATTGCTCATTATTATTGTTATTATCATCATCATCATCATCATTATTACCATTACTTTTATTGAGATAATGTTTATATAATAATATATTATTTTAAGTTGTCAACTTTTATGATAATTTCTCTAAGGGACCAATATTAAGAATAAAATAGTATATCTAACACTTAAAATAAGTAAAATTTATTATACATAAATCTAAATTACTAAATTATCTATACATTTTTCTTGGAATTTTATACTTTGATTTATGGATAGTTTGATGACTCTTGACTTATGAACATTATTATGACTTTATAATGACCATTGCAAGATCGTGACTTTTATGTATTAAGGGCGCCATAATTTACAAACTATGATGAAAAAGTTTAAAAGAAATTAAATAAAAATAATTTTAAATTCGGTCTCTTTCAAAATCAATATTTAGATTCAACAACTTTATATTTTGAGAAATTTTGTTGAGATATTCATTATTTATTTTTCTCAAGCTTATATTATTTCAATTCTTATGCACTTTATTTTAAGTTCATGAATCAATTTATATCTTGTGCATTTTATTCAATTTATTTTATTGCTCAATTTTATGTCTTACTATTTAATTTATTATGTGATGGATTTATTTATATTATTTAGTTCATTGTTTATTTTATGTTATTTGAATATTTTATTTAAGTACTATTTATTGCTTAGGTTTATGCACCTCTATATTTATTATGAATTAGGCATAATGGCAACCAAATAATTTTAAAATGAAGACATTTAAGATTTGCTACTAATCGCTAAGAAGACAGAAGGATAGATATAAGATCATTTTATATTATCTATCTTAGTTAATGTGACGTAAAAATCTTGTTTTGTCATAGTGATATTAGGAGTAATACAAGAGAATGAAAATTCCTTGAAAGAAAGCCTTCGAATATATGTGAGACAAGCAAATAAAAGAAGTAAAAATTAAAACAAAAAGATTATAATCCTATCATTGCTTGCCATATTTTGAATTGCATAGTATATTTTTTAAGCATTTATTGCTCATAATATTATGAATAATTTGCTTGAAAGTAATTTGATGTGATTATGATATAGTAATCTTGTAAATTTTCGTATTAAGACAAAGCTGGAACCCATAATTCAAATATTTTAGAACAGTTTATTTTTCTATTGAGAATTTCCAATTCTCATTGCCTTTCTGGTGGATTCAAATTGGTCAAGTAACAGTATGGAGGAAGGCAGACTCCCACTGCTGCTAAGAACGTGCGAACGTGTATTTAAATAAAGTGTAATTTACTTTATTGGCCTAAAGTAGTTTAGCCTATAGTCAACAGAACTTTACTTCTGCTCATGAATATTTTAGTATATTTATGTATATTAATATTCAACTTTGAACTTCCTGCACAAATTCATGCTAATAGCTTCGTTATGAATAGGTGATACATTTTGGTATCAGAGCCCCGTTTCAGGCATGAATATGTGTTAATTAGTTGGAAGTTGAGTTTCTGTTATCTACATGATGTGGGTCTAGTTTCTCTTTGCATGCCTTATAGTATTTTCAATGCACTAATTATACAATATTGAGCATAATAAACTCAATATTAGTTTGTTGCTGCACTTGTAAGACTATACAACATCAAAAGGACAAGGGATCCCAAAAGCACAAAATACACTAAATGATACTTTGTCAAGGATCGTGGAAGTTGTTAAGAGTCTGGCTGAAGCTGTTATGGCCCAGACAAAGTCAACCAGAATGGATATGCAACGCATGCAAAAGACTTAGAATGGGACAACAACCACCATCAGGAAAGAAGCAGGAACTCAGTAGAAGAAACTCCTATAGCTAATTCTTATTACCAAGGACTCTTCAAATTTAGGAAGGCCACACCACCTCATTCTATGGAGATTACAACTCAGTTTTGGCTGAAAAATAAGTCATGTAGCTAAAGAAAATTTTACAGTCATAGGATATGTGGATTCACATAAAGTGGTCTTTGCCACCTGTATGCTAGAAGGAGAGGCGGAACACTAGCGGAGAGGTGTCAAAAGTCTATTAGAGTCTAGTGGAACCGAAATCACTTGGGAAGTGTTTTTAACTACGTTCTTTGATAAATATTTTCCTGATAATGTTAAGAATGAAAAAGAAGCTGAATTCATACAACTTAACTAAGAAGGTATGACCATAGGTCAATATGTGGCTAAATTTAATGAACTCTCCAAATTCTCCTCTAACCTGAAAAATAACCTGATGAGCATTGGAAAGTGACAAAATGTGAGTGGGGGTTAAGGCTTGAGATAAGAGAGAAAGCATTCACTCTAGAGACCAAAGATATTATCACTCTAGTGAATAAGTGTAGGATAGCAGAAAAAAGTTAATTGGAGATGGAGTTTGAGAGAGAAAGACAAAATTTCCTCGACAGAAAAAGGATGGTGGAAATGTAAAAGAAAATTAATTTTAAGAATAGAGTGAACCCGAGGAAAGGTAAGCTAGAGAACACCTACCTCCGTGCAATAAGTGCAAAAATTTCCATGGCTCTAAACCTTGCCTTTTTGGCCAAAACATCTACTATCGGTACGAGAAGCCAAAACACTATGCCAAATACTGCAGCATTGGAAAGCCATTGAATAATCTTAGGCCCAGACCAAAATTAAAGGAAGAGTATTTACTCTAAGTGTAGAGGAGGCAATTTTGTCTCCTAACATAATCGAAGGTGTATGTTTTCTTAAAAATATTCTCTTAATTGCATTGTTTGACTTATGAGCTACACACTCCTTTATATTTGTTGATTGTATGAAGAAATTAAATTTACCTTTATCTTTCTTGCTTTTGATTTGTTAGTCTCAACTCCCATAAAGGGAAAGTTTCTACTTCTCAAGCCTGTTTAAATTATCTCATTTTAGTTGAAGGAAAATCTTTTGTTATTGTTCTTGTTTGATTGCCTTAATTTGACTAGTATTGATATCATAATTAGAATGGATTAGTTATCTAGTAATGATATCATTCTAGATTGATCCAAAAAACTTGCTTACTTTTCCAATGATCTATCCAAGGAATAAAAATCTCTTGACACCTTATTCCTTATTACCACTCAAGTAGAGAAGTGTCTCTTCAAAGGAACTCAAGGGTTTCTGCTTTATTCTTTAAATTCAAAGATTGATCAAGAAATAAATAGAATACGCATAATGAGAGAATTTCCAGAAGCATTTCCCAAAAACATAATGAACCTACCACTTGAAAAAGAAGTTGAGTTTTCCATTGACCTAATATCAAGAACATGACCCCTATCATTTGCCCCCTATAGGATGTCTCCTTTAGAATTGAATGAACTTAAAAAATGAATTGAGGAATTACTAGCCAAAGGATTCATTAAGTCAAGTGTCTCCTTAGGGTGCACATATTCTTCTAGTCAAAAAGAAAGATAGAAGCATGGGGATGTGCCTAGATTACAAGTAGTTGAATAAAAATATAATCAAGAATAAATACCCACTTCCTAGAATAGATGACTTATTGGATCAACTACTAAGAGCCACAGTTTTCTCCAAAATAGATTTGGGGTCAGGATGTCATCAAATAAGATGAAACAAGAAGATATATCCAAGATAGCCTTTAGAACTAGTTATGGGTATTATGAATATCTTGTGATACCCTTTAAACTTACCAATGCTCCTGCAATATTTATTAATTACGTGAATAGAATCTTTAGACCTTACCTTGACCAATTTGTGGTAGTCTTCATAGATGATATTCTTAGCTATTCTAAGACTAAAAAGGAACATGAATAATACCTTGGAATAGTATTGTAAATTTTGAAGGAGAAGCAGTTATATGCCAAGTTAGCAAAATGTTAATTTTGATTGAGGGAAGCAAGATTCTTAGGTCATATAATCACTCAAGAAGGCATAGCAGTAAATCCAAGTAAAGTTGAGATTATAGTTCTCACTGGGAAAGACCAAAGATAGTCACTAAAGTTAGGACTTTTATGGGATTAGCAGGTTATTATAGATTCATCAAATGATTTTTCCAACTAGTTTTATCTTTGATTAGGTTAACTAGGAAGAATCAATATTTTAAGTGCAACTTAACTTGTGAAACCAGTTTTCAAGAGTTAAAGAATAGGTTTACCTCTACTCTAGTCTTAATAATTTCAGATCCTAATAAAAACTTTGTGATGTACTATGATGCATCCAAGAAAAGACTGGATTGTGTTTTGATGCAAGAAGAGAGAGTTGTTGCTTATGCCTCTAAGGAACTAAGGTCTCATGAAAAGAACTACTCAACCCATAACCTAGAACTAGCTGCTGTAGTATTTGCCATGAAAATCTAGAGACATTATTTGTATAGAGTGAATTTTGAAGTATACAATGACTATAAGAGTTTGAAATATCTTTTTTATCAAAAGGAATTAAATATGAGACAAAGAAGATGGATAGAATTTTTGAAGGACTATGATTTTGAATTGAAGTATTATGCAGGCAAGGCTAATGTGGTCGTTAATGCACTGAGTAGAGAATCCCTACGCATGTCTCTAATGATAATAGAGGAGCATAAGTTGTTGGGGAAATTTAGAGATTTGAATATTTCAGTGTCCCTATAACCCCATTCTATATATGCTAGTGAATTTAGAATAGAGCATGATTTGAGAAACTAGACAAGACAAGCCCAGGAAAGTGATGAATTTCTAAAGCTTTTAAAGGGTAGGCTTCAAACAGACTAACTTAAGCATTTCCAAATTGACGAAAAGGGAGCTGTGACATATGAAGGGAGATTGTGTGTACCTAATAATGAAGAACTGAGAAATAAAATTTTATTTGAGGCACATTACAGTAAATTCATTATACATCTTGGTACAACTATAAGATGTATCTAGGCCTTAGGAAGTTGTTTTGGTGGAATAGGATAGCTAATTTTGTAGTTAGATATTTTACTTATCAAAAGTTTAAGATGGAGCACTAAAAACCAGCAGGTCTATAACAACCTTTAGATATTCTTAAATAAAAATAGGATAGTGTATCAATGGATTTTGTGATAAGATTACCTAGGACTCCTTCAAGGTATGGTGCAACATGGATAATAGTTGACAGATTGACCAAGTCAACCTATATCTGGCCAATAAAGATTAATTGGCCATTATATAAGTTAGCTTATGTTTACATTCAAAAAATTGTAAGATTTCATGGGGTACCAACAAGCATAGTTTTAGATAGACACCTATGGTTTACCTATGAGTTTTGGGTAGCCCTGTACTAAACTTCATTTTAGTATAGCTTACCACCCTTAAACAAATGGTCAAATAGAGAGGACTATTTAGACCTTGGAAGACATGCTTAGGGCTTGTGTGTTAAAATTTCAAAAAAGTTAGGATACTCAGCTACCATTGATAGAATTTGCTTATAATAATAGTTACCATTCTAGCATAGGTATGGCACTGTTTAAAGCTCTGTATGACTGAAAATGTAGGTCTCCCTTATGTTGATCTAAAGCGAGAAAAAAAAGTTTGCTAGACCTTGATTTAGTGAAATAGACCACCAAAAAGATCAAATTTATTAAGGAAATATTGATCACTAGTCAAAGTAGACAAAAAAGTTATGCTGATCACAGCATGAGCCATCTTTTCCTCAAAGTCACTCCTACTATTAGGGTTGGTAGAGCCCTCAAATACAAAAAGTTAAATCCAAAATTTATTTATTCATTCCAAATTCTCAAAAGAGTAGGACTCGTTGCTTATCAAATTGCATTTTCACATAATCTTTCCAACCTCCATAATGTCTTCTATACTTCTCAACTTAGAAAATATTGTTTTGACCCTTCACATATCATAGCATATGATCCTATGTAAATAAGAGAGGATTTGACTTATGAAATTAAATCAGTCTAAATTATAGATAGATCTGTCAAACACTTAACAAGGAAACAAATTCCCTTAGTTAAAGTGGTTTGGAAGGGATTGTTACACAAGAAGGCAATACAGAAACTGGAAGACGAAATTAAGAAGTCATATCTAGAGTTATTTCCAACAAGTTATTGAATTTTGGGAACAAAATTTTTAAAAAGAGGAGGAAGTTGTAACATCTCATTTTCATAAACTACTTTACGTAAAGTAACTTTGATTCTTTGATTTATTGTCAATAATTAATAAAATAGCTGAGATAATAAATTTTCAAAGTAAGATAAAACGTACATTAATAAAAGTAACTTAAATAAACAAGGAAAATAAAATTTTAATTTACATATAAGATAATAATATAATTACAATGCTAATATAATAATAATAATGAATAATAAGAAGAAAGAGTGAATGATGTGAAATTGCTGAATCAAAGTTTGAACAATTAATACACATAAGATAAGTTTAGGAAAGTTAAAAAAGTAAGAAGGGGAAAAAGGCTAAAATGTAGAAAGACTTCTTACCGTGCTTGATCGTTCAAAAGATAGAAAAAAAATGACCCTGCATATTGAAGCATGACGACTATAGAGTCATGCAGGAAACATAGTTGCGGAAATTTCAAATAGGATGGCCATAAAGACAAATATATATAGAGTAGAAATTTTGCTACACCTTTGATCAAGTTTTTTACAATAAAGCGCTCGGCTTGCACCTATAAATAGGCATATGGATACATGAATTTATGTGTGCTAAGGAAAGGAAAGAAGCAAATAGAGAAGTTCCGCCAACAAAGGAAAGAGAGTGAGAAAAGACAAAGATAAAGAAAAGAGAACAGTTAGAGATTGGTAAGGAGTTTAGTGAACATACACTACTTAGAGATAGATAATAAAATTATTTACAAAATTATGGTTATATTTACTTACTACAAATTATGTTATTTGATATTACTTTATATTATTACTCATTACTATTTTATTTTATATTCCAAATTATTTTACTACTCATTATTATTTATCATTGCAATCTATTCTATTGTTCTAAGTTATTTTATTTATTGCTCCCTTCCATCAAAGTTGCTTATTATTATTTGTTATTGCAGTTTATTTATTATTTCAAGTTATTTAATTTATCATTCCTTTGTATTAAAGTTGCTTAGTGTTACTTTTATTGCAATTTATTGTATTTATTAAAGTTACTCATTTATTTATTATTATAATTTATTTTATTTATCATTCCTTTGTATCAACTGTGCTCATTATTTAATTTTTAGTTATTTTGTTATTCATTTATTTTACAGTTGCTCATTATTATTATTATTAATCGAGATCATGTTTATATAATAATATATTATTTTGAGTTATCAATTTTTATGATAATTTTTCTAGGAGACAAATATTAAAAGTAAAATATTGTATTTGACACTTAAAATAAGTAAAATTTATTATACATAGACCTAAACCACTAAACTATTTATACTCTCGATTTATAGATATTACTGTGACTTTATAGTAACTATTGTAAGAGCATGACTTTTATGCGCTAAAGGCACCATGATAACAAGAACAAACTCACAGACTATAATGAAAAAGTTTAAAAGAAATTAAATAAAATTGATCTTAAATTCAATCCCTTTAAAAATTAACATTTAGATTTGACAATTATATATTTTAAGAAATTTTATTGAGATATTAAGTTATTTATTTTACTCAAGCTTATATTACTTCAATTCTTGTACACTTTATTTTAAGTTTATGAATCAATTTATATCTTTTGCACTTTATTTAGTTTATTTTATTGCTTAAGTTCATGTCTTAATATTTAATTGATTATGTGATAGATTTATTTATATTATTTAGGTTTATTGTTTATTTTATGTTATTTGAGTATTTTATTTAAATACTATTTATTGCTTAGGTTTATGTATCTTTATATTTATTATAAATTATGTATAATGGCAAGTAAGTAATTTTAAAAAGAAGATATTTAAGATTTGCTATTACCAAAAAGGTAGAGAGATATATATAAGATCCTTTTATATTACCTCTCTTAGTCAGTGTAGTATAAAAGTCTCACTTGGTTGTTACAATATTAAGAATAACATCATAGAATGAGAATTATCTAGGAGAAGGCCTTCAAATATATGTAAGATAAGTAGATAAAGAAAAATGGAAATTAAAGCAAAGAGATTACAATCTTATTATTGTTTGTTGCATTTTGAATTGTATAGTATATTTTTGAAGCATTTATTGCTCATAATATTATGAAGTATTATTTGTTTGTAAGTAATTTGATGTGATTATGAGACAATAGTTATATGAATTTCTGTGCTAAGACACGATTAAAACCATCATAATTCAAATGTTTTAGAACTGTTCATTTTTTACTGAGAATTTTCAATTCTCATTTCATTTCTGGTGCTTTTAGATTAGTCAAGCAATAACGTAGAAGAAGACAGATTCCTCCTACTACTAGGAATGTGCAAATGTGTATTTAAATAAAGTGTAATTTCTTTTATTGGCCTAAAATTATTTAACCTATGGCTAGTGAAACTTTACTTCTACTCATGAATATTTCAATATATTTATGTATACTAATATTCAATTTTTAATTCCCTATATAAATTATTGCCAATAACTTCATTATGGATGGGTGTTACGTGCTACATCATTGGTCAAACAATTCACAACATTTCTTTCATACCATTAAACAATGCTCTTATAAGAAATGTCATTTTATTCTTTATCATATTTCTACCCTTTATGCAAATTTTTCCTTGTCTGTACTATTGTTTATCATATGTTGGGAGTAGCACATGGCCGGTTTGCAAAAATCGTTTTAACAACCGATTGAGAAATTGAACCATTAATGCTCTAGTTTATGATTTAATTTGTTCAATCAGTTAAATTTGAAGTTGAGCCATGATTTAACTGATTTAACCAAACAAATATTTGAACTAAAAATATGATCAGTTTAGGGCCCAATTGGTTCAATTAAAGGCTTGTTTGTCTTAACATTTAGCAATTAAAAAAAAAAGAGAATTTTAAATACTTTAATAAGAAAAACTTCTATTCAAAATTTTTTTACACTTATCGAAGTGTAAAGCAAATGGACACCGAATAACTTGGATTTGATTTTTGTTTTTTCGTTCATTTGGTCAGGGTACACCATGCTGCAAAGGCTCATGGCGTTGCCATTCGTGTTGCACCTCACGTGCCTTGGATCTGATTTTTTAATAGGGATGGCAAAATGAGTTTAATCCGTCAGATTAGTCCATCAAATCCATTAAAAATAATGGATTGTGTTGATATATTTATCTTATCAAAACTTTTCGATCCATTGGGTCAAGGGTGACTCTTTTTTTTAGATATAAAAGTATTTTTTATTTTTTTTAGTTTTTATTATAGATTATATTATTATTATACTTTATTAATTAATAAATTTTATACTATAGACTTTATATCATAGATTTATAATTAATTATTATTTATAAATTTATTTATATATTCTAATTAATTTATTATATTTATATTTGAGTTAAATTTGTATTAAAATTATGTAGTTTAATTATTTTATTCTATTTTATTTAAATAAATTTTTTATTCAATATATTTTTTTAATTTTAAAAAAATTTAACTTATAAAAAATATTAAAATAGATTTATTTATTTTTTTATTTTTTTGATAAACTAACCCACTTTTAAATAGGGCGAGCTAAAATATTAAACCCACCTTCCTGATTCAGCTCGCCTTACTTTTGTCCTGCTTGTCCGCTTTGCCAACACTATTTTTGAAACATATATTAGTGCAAACATAAGCGAATTTGGACCTTAAGTAAGTGGTGGAGAATAGTTTTATTAACGATCGAGTTTCCGAGGGATACGCACAACGGTTCCATTTATGTGTTTAGTACAATAATTCAAACCAAGACATGCTAGCAATAATGAACGAAATAGATAGCCTACCAATTCAGAATGTGAGCCTATTTACTCAAGGTAATTATGCCGGCGATGGGGAAATGCGAATAAAATACTTTCATCCATACTTATTTTTGGCGAGAAATGTATAAAAGCAGACATCAACTATTTAATAAACGTTATCAATTATTGCTAAACCCAAAAAAACCAAAAAATCTCATATGTCTGCATGTCATGTTTGGCCGGTGCATAAAAATATTGTGCATCTCATGCTTTTAGGCAGTGTTTTGAATAATTAAATTTTGGAATTAATTTGATTTATAAATTAAATTTTATATTTAGAATGATTATATAAAAATATAATTTGAATTGATTTAGAAATTAATTTATTTATTTATAATTTATTAGATTATTTCATCAAAAAAATAATATATTAGATTATATTTGGAATGATAAAAAAATAGAATTAATTTGATTTATATTTAAATTTTAAAATTAAATCAATATCCATCAAATTCTTTTAATTTTGATAGAATTGAAAATATAAAAGAATCAAATATGATGAGAATTAGAAATAAATTTATTTTTTATTTTTAAAATATTCAAATATAATATTTGATTTTCAAATAAAATTATTTCTTTTTTTTTTTTTTTACATTTCAAACACACTCTCATGTATTTTTTTTAATTATCAATATTTGGAGTCTATCACCCCTGCCCTCTTCAAGGACCTTTGTTAGGTCAGATCAGATTAATCGAATTCTTAATAATAGAGATTGAATATTAGTGATTCCATCAAAAAAAATATTTGGAGTTTATTGGATATTTTTAGTCATTTGAGGTCGGGGGAAGTGGATTCGAGTATTGAACCTGAGTGTGGCTACTTGACGAGATAATTGATTGCCACTAAGCCTTGGCCTCTCCCATAAGTCTACTAAATTGAAACTAATCTATTTTGAGTCCCATGTTTGCCTATAGGAGAGGAGGCAAGGGTATGGACTATGACTCCTAACTTGTAATATATATATATATATATATGTGTGTGTGTGTAGGGAATTATTAATTTTCATACCTTCATATAGAGGTAAATAAGCTTTATATTTTCTTTTAGACAAAACTACCCACTTTCATCTCTTATGAATCAATTCATACTTGAAGATAATTTTATAATTTTATTTCATTCATATTAATTACTATTTAAATTTTCTTTCACTCCGTAAATATCCTCTCTTTTCTAATTCTCTTTCCTCCACCATTTCCATCTCCTCTACCCCACGTCCACCATCACAGCCACTGTCACCTTCTTCATAAATATTGGCTCGCAACAATTTTTACAAGCAATAAGAGCTGGAATTTTTTTTTTTGGACAGAATAAGTGCTGCAAATTAGTATTATGATAATTATGTTATACTATATGTAAATATGTTAGTTGCCATATATATTATGTTCTTTAAGTAATGTGTTACTATAAAACAAACAGTTTATGTTAGAAAAAATTATATGTATATATATGTTATGTGTAAAAGAAATTTTAAATGATAAAATTGTTACTTTAATTGTGATATATGCATTATTAGTATAAAAATATTTTATATTATTTACTAATTGTATATTAGTATATCATATCCAAACGTGATGATGAGTCGCATGGTGCACTGTGATCCCAGCTGACAAACTCTACTCCAAAATCGTAATACGAAAAAAAAGAAATATTGTATGTGTAGTCTTTTATTTCCCCACTAAAACAAAACACTATCTTTTGTGAACCACCCCGTACAGTTTCTGCACTGAGCAAGCTGCAAATGAGGGGGAGGTTGGTGCAAAGTGTCCACTCCGACGGAGAAGCAGCTCCCTTAGCCAAGGTGATTTATGCACTAAGTAGTATTTCTCTGATTCAGAATATTTATCTAATTTTAATATTTGAAAATTTTAAAATATTTATTTATTTTTAATTTTAAAATACTATTAATTTTTTAATTATATTTTTAATTTAATTATCATCTATTATTATTATAATTAAAGTTATATAATATGTTAGACCAATATATTATTTTTAAATAAGGATAATTTTATTTATTTATATAATTTTATGTCATTATCAACATTAATTTTTTTTTAATTTGTATATTTTTTATTTTGGATAGATATTATAAAATGAAGGAAGTATTACAGTATAATAGTTTTTATTAATACGATGTAATATTATTGGAGATGGTTAAGGTGAGAGTGGAGAAGATGGAAAAAATGGAGGAGAGAGAAATAGAAAAGTGAAGGAAAATAATATTAAGTACAAAATCCTCATATACGAAAAGTAGCGAATACTGTATTAACGTGTTTACTTTAACCTTTACCCCTCTTGATTTCTGTCAATTGAAATCTACTCATTGATTTCTACTGTTTTTCCTCCCTTAATTTTCGTTCGTGCAATTCGTTTCGAGCCATATAGCAAAGGTCGAAGAGAATATTTATGAGGTGAGAGAAAAAGTTAGAATAATAATTAAGACAAATAAAATAAAATCATAAAATTACACTCAATTATAAATAAGAGATGGAAGTCGGTATTTTTGTCGACGATAAAATGTGAAAATTATTAATTTTTATGTAAAGATATGAATATTGGTGTAAGATTTAACATATTTATAGTAATTTTTTATTAATCAAACTGTTAAATTATAACTATTTATTATATTGATTTTAAAAAATTTGGATATCAATAAAGATGTGAACAAAGAATTCTTACTTGTATACATTTAAAATGTATTTATTACATTAGTTTAGATATATGTAAAAAAGATATTAAATGATTTTAAATTAATGTAAAACTTTATAGATATTATCTTGAAGATATAAACATTCAATCTAATAGTAGATTTTGTGAAAAAATAAAAGCCAATTAAAAATTATTCACTGACACCAATAATATTTATAGATGCAAGAAATATGTTTAATTTATATTGATGTAAGTTATTTTCCATATATATATATATATATAGGAAAAAGAATTGCAATAGCTAAATAATGGTGCTCAATATCAATCAGCCATAAACCACCCGTTATTAGATCTCTACAAAAAGTAAAATTATGTGTATTTTGATCAATTCAAGGTGAAAATTAGAGTTGATCTAGCAAGGATGAACTTACTTATAATCATAGAATCGACTTAATCATCAAATTATAGATTATAAGTTCATAACCCTAACTTATTCCCATTTTAGACGGAGTAGATTTACTATTTTTTTCATTTCAATTGGTAAGACAAAAGGAATGTTTAACTATGCTAAAACTTATGAGCTAATTTATAGGGTGTAGGTCCCCCCCTCTCTCTCTCTCTCTCTAAATATATATATATATATATATATATATATATATATATATATATATATATATATATATATATATATATACTAATTCTATTAATTAAGATTTAAAACAAAAAAAGATTTGCTATGTGTTAACTTCTCATGAATTTCAATCCTCCTATTTTATAAAAGTTGTTATTAAAGGAAATATTTCAACTTTGTATTTATTTTATAATTTAATTTATATTAAATATATTGTCTTGATTTTGTCAATTAATAGATTTTCATAAATGATACACTACTAAAATATTTCTCCATCCTTTCATTTAAGCCGCACAAAAATCTTCTTAATTATTTTAAATAAAATTTAAATTTTATTATTTAATTTATATTTAATGAAATATCTTAATTCTCTAATTCACTAACACTTCTTAAAGTAACTACTATTAGAATCTTTATCGGTCCTTTAATTTGAGCCACACAAATATTTATTAAATTAATTTAAATAAAATCCTACTAATTCTAATAACCAAGACTCAAAAAAATGAAAGGTCAACCATGTGTCATCTTCTCATGAATTCTAATCCTCCACCACTTTGTAAAAGTTATTACTATTAAAGAAAATACTTCAATTTTCTATTTATTAAATTTATTAAAATATGTAATTAAAGGTCAACCACGATATGATACATACTCAAATACCACTATTTCACTTCAAGGCCTAATAATCTAATACCCAAGGCTCAATTTCGTTATTTTAATCATTTATGTATTTTAATTAATGTAGACTATTATTTAACAAATTTATAAATAATATACTAAATTTTATGTTTATCAATCATTTTGTTTGTTTTGGATCAAATTATATGCAATTTTTATATATAATCTATTTTTATAAAAGTTTTATAATTGTCAAAAGTTATATAGAAGTTTCTTTATATTTATCAAAAGTTTTCCATTCTATAAGTTGCACGGGTCCAAAAATTCTAGTATATATACAGCAACATTCACATTGATTTTGAGATAATCCATGGCTGGCTTTTGCCACCCTTTACCAAAAAGAGATGGGGAAGGCCCTCTATTGAGTTTGCCCATGCCATTTCAAACAATTCCAGATTCAAGAGTGCACTAAAAGCTACATGATATGGGTTGGCTAATTTAGGGCATTTTCCTTGCCACATCAAGTTCCTCTCATTGCAAAGACCACTCAAAAGCATAGTTATTATTTCTAGCCAAATCTCACTAAGTTATATGCTCGGACAATACTGGGTTCCGGAATTCATGTATATAAAAGAAAAATGCCATTAGAATGGTTTCTACCTACACATAAACTAAATTCTGAGAGGATATTTTAAGAAACAAAAAGAAAATATCAGTTAAATAGATTATTACTATCTTTCACTTCTGATATATTTTTAATATAACTGCTGATACATTAAATTATAATCAATAATATTGAACGCTAGTTGTTTTTTTCTTACTCTTGGAATATCCAGAATATTTCAAAAAGAGAATAAATAAAGCCATAATGCATTAGGACTCCCACCCACCTCTGGGCTTGAGCTAAGCCAGTAGACTGAAGAGTTAAGGCTGAAGAGCGTTTGACCTTCAGTAACCCAAGGAGTAAATGATGAAGAGACTCTTCCACCCCGTGGCAGAAATAGCATTCATTACCACGTCAGGCCCCTATCAAGGGAAGAACGTGTGAGGGTAATATTTCAACAAATTCTGCACATTAAAACTCCAACCTCGTGAGTGCAGTTGATGTATAGCACATTACTATTTTGAATATAATACTTTTATTATTAATTTTTTATAATATTTTTATTATTATTATAAACTTAATTTAAATAATATAAAAATTATTTTAAATATAATATTTTTATTATTAATTTTTGTATAAGATTTTTATTATTATTATGAATCCAATTTAAATATATTGATAATATAAAATAATTTTATATTATTAGTTAATAAAAATAATAAAAAATATTTATTTATATAAATAATTACTTATTATAATAAAAAATTCACCAAAATTTTTTATTTTTTTCTATTTTTATTGATTAACAATATAAAATTATTTTACACTATCAATATATACCAATTAAATTCTATTATTATTTTGTGGTCATTATTTTTATTATTTATTTTGATATAATATCCAAAATTTTATTTAGATATAGCATCGACTAAATATATGAAGGCCCAATATTCAGGTTGAGCGGCCCAACCCATTTCATCCAACATATTTGGGTCTGTTTGAATTACAGTTTGCATTTATCAAAAGGCCTTTTATAGGAAGAAAAATGATTTTGTACAGTAAATAGTAATATTTGGTTTAATTTTTTACTTTTTAGAATATCTTTTAAAATTTTAAAATATTTTTTATAAAAAATATCTTTGAGGTTACTTTTCATTCTAGAAAAAAAATTTTTGAAAATAAATTTTATTATTATTTTCACATCAACAACCAAAAGTAATTTTATTTTATCTTATTCAAACAAAACTCATTCTCCTATACATACTTTTGATATATTCAAACCAAATAAAAATTATTCTTTTAAAAGTAATTCCACTAAAAGATCTTCATTTAAAATACTTTTTTTTAAAAGATCTTCTTCCAAAAATTAAACCAAATAGACCCTTTGTAGAGTAGTCGAAAGTTAATAGTTAAATAAAAACCGATCAATAAAAGTAATGTTAAGTAAATATATTTTTTATAAAATATCTTTTAACTCAAATATTATTTATCATTAAATAGGGTATAAATTTTTGAGATATAAATCGATGTAATATTCTATAAAAATATGTCCATCTATTATCACCTGTTCGAAAGTCGATAGCTTAGAGAGCGGTCGAAAGTCAATAGTTAAAGACCAGATAAAGTCAATAGTTAATTAAAGCATTGTACATTAGTTGGCTACGATTTTTAAAAGTACAATGTATAATTCCAATTAATTAAAAAATTATAAAAATAAAATAATGTATATATTCACATTTATTATAAGTTCAATTTTGATATATTATC
The DNA here is from genome assembly GCA_031439585.1 of Pterocarpus macrocarpus. NCBI lineage: Eukaryota > Viridiplantae > Streptophyta > Magnoliopsida > Fabales > Fabaceae > Pterocarpus > Pterocarpus macrocarpus. The sequence goes on along the minus strand of CM062520.1, from coordinate 59,154,807 downwards.
ATGGTCAAATCTATAATTTAGTGATTATTTTTTATATATTTTATTTAAATTTAAAATATCTTATATTCAATTTTTATATTTTTTTTTAAAAAATATTTTTTAGGAATAATTTTTAATTTTATTATCTTTAATAAAAAAATAATTAAATTAAATATTTTTATCAATATATTAATATATAATTAGATATTTATATAAATTTTTTTATATTAATATTATATCAAAATTAAATTCATTTATTATATACATGCATTTTTTTTTTGTACAGATGCATGCATATTTTATAAAGTCTCAAAGCTCTTAATTTTTTCACAATTACTATTAAATACTAAAATGGATCAAATCCTCTCGTCGATCTTCTTTCTTATCTCAAATATACTGCATTGCTTTCCGTTGCGTGCCACATATTTCATTTTTCAATCTTCTATTTGATTCTCACTTGTCGTTTTAACATTCAAGAAGAACTTTGAAAATGCATACTTAGAGTCTCGTGTTTGTTGCTTATAGCCGAACAGCTCAAATGTTAGATATTACAACCTCTTTTTCTATTAAAGTTTAAGACTTACTTAGGAGATTAAGAGAATCTTACGTAGGAGCTTAATATTACCTGCTAATTAACCACCTCATATTAACTCTTGAACATGATTAAATTTCATCTTTTGACATAAGAAGACACGACGTCACAATCAAGGCAGATTACGAACCAATTATATATTAATTTTTATTTAATTACAAGTATTTCATATTTCTTGTGCAAATTATTATTATTATTTTTTCACACGCATCCTTTCATCGAAAATAGTCATGTTTGAGTATTGAAAGGAGCTTAAATGTAAAAATAATATTATTTGAATCCTAATTGAATTTATATAAAACAATTTTTTTAATAATATCTTTTTTATGTACATGACTCAATTCAAAATAATATTCTCAAAGAATTCGGATTTCTGTTTGAATCAAGACACGTTGTCCCAGCATATATCATACACTATGAAAATGAAGGAAACGAAAATTGAAATCTGAAATCTGAAATCTGAAATCTGAACGAGAAGCATGACAATGACATGCATGCCCATGGGAATGAATACACCACCAACCAATCGTGCGACCGCGACGACGACCACAAACCACAACCACGGCGTATAATTCATTATTCCAACGGTCCGCCTCCAACTAAACTATTTTTTAATGTAAATACTTTTTAAGGTTTTTCTCTCGGAGAAAATATTTTAAGTTCATAAAAAAAGTTTGTCTTAGTTTAAGATCAAAACATATTTTTAAGTTAATTGAACGCTTAAGAATACATATAAATGATCTGTCGACAAAAAAAATTCCAAAAATCAAACTTAAATCATCAAAATAATATAAGTAAAAGAAGTTCCGAATTAAACTTTTATAGACTAAACCAAATCATTTACTCTAGAAGTAATTCTATATACTTATTCAATTGAATAATTTTTTTTAAACATTCAATTTCATCAATCTAATTATTATGTGACATTATCTTAATAAAATGTAATAAATTTCAAAATTTTGAATATTAATAAATATGTAATATAATAATCAATACTTTTTTTGTATTTTTAAAAATATAATATACGAGAAAATAAAATAAAATGATAAAGTATTAAATTATATAAAATTCTATAAACTTGATTTACTTAATAAAATTTTTTAATCTAATAATTAGATTAATAAAATTCAATATTCATAAAAAATATTAAATAAAGTGGATCCTCACCTTATATATCTTACATGTTTTTGGATAAAAATTTAATTGAAAAGGTTAGAGAAGCATTTATAAAACGAGTATTTTTTGAATAACTAATTTGAAAATCAAATTTAAGGTATAATAAAATATTACCTTCATTTGAAACCAATTATCTAATTTAAAAATAATTATCCAATTTTAAATGTACATATAAATTAAGAAAATAATTAAAAAATTTTAATATTAAAAAATTTAAATATATTTTACAAAATTACTTTTACTTAATTTTTTTTATTAATTATATTTTTCTATTTATTCTTTCTCTTCCCTAAAAGTTAATTAATATTATCTAAATTTTTTAATAGGATAGTTATTTATAAAAAAGTAAAATTTTAAAAGTGGTCAATTATTTTCAAACTAGGATAGTATAAGTAAAAATTAATGAAATAACTTAATTCTTATTTATTTTATGAATATAATTTTAATATATTATTAATATAAATTTTTTTATATTATCATATAATTATATATTTTTATTTATAAAATTTTTAATATAGTGAGTAGTTGAGTTAAATATTTTTATTAATATAATAATATATAATTAAATATTTATATAAAATTTTTTTATATTAATTATATATCAAAATTAAATTTTTATTTTATTTCCTTTTAATTACATTTTTTAAGTGCAAGTCAATATTTTGCAAAACGTAATGTTTTAAATTATTAATACAACAAAAGCAATTAAATATTTTATTCGTATAAAATGGAAAGATTCCAAATTCCTCAGAGAGAATGAAAAAAAGTTGACCACCGACCCAGTTGGCCATGGAAGAATGATGTGTGCAATTCATGGCCACCTGTTCCCCTTTACGGCTATGTCAAAAAGGGCAAAAGAATTCAGGCTATAATTAATTAAATTCTGTCTCTCATTCCTTATTTTTTACTAAATTTATGTAATTAATTAAAAATTTAATTTGAGTATATTGATAATATAAAATTTTTTTATATTATTATTTAATTAAAATTTTTTATTTATATAATTATTTAAATAATAAATAATTATATAAAAAATTCTATTAATATAATAATATATAACATAATATTTATATAAAATTTTTGTAGATTGATAATATATTTAAATTAAATTTATTAATTAAATTAAATCTCAGTTTAAAAGATTCTGACTATGATATCCGTGTGTGGCGCATGTGGTTTTCTCTGGCCGCCACTGCGCCTTCTTACGGCGTCGTTATCATGTTTCTAAAATGAATTGTTTATCTAAAAAAATATTCGAGATTTTTTTAATAAAAAATTATTCTTATAAAAAAATTAATTAATATATATTTAAATAACTTTTAAAAAATAATTTCTAAAAAAATTATATATAAACTTTAAATTTTAAAATTATTTTTTTAAAAATTAAAATAAATATACCCTAAATTTCACTAAATAAATTGTGTCAAATCACTCAAATAAATAGCACCAACCCCGCATGGCATTTGCAAAAATTAAAATTACCAGAGTGATCCACTCTTTTTGCCCTTACCTTTTATGGCATATATAATAAAAATTTTCAAATCGGTGAACAAAATCTCAAACTTTGCACAAAGACACCCCCGCACAGCAACAGAGCTTTCATTCCCTTTCTCTTTCTCTGTTTCGTGCATTTATTTTCATGTGATTGGAAGAACAAGAAGGAAGCTTTTGTCCCCTTCCCTTCCTTGCCCCAGAATGCCTTCTTCTTCTTCTCTAGGGTTAGCAAGCTTCCAAAGCTTCCAAAACCGCTGAACAAATCCAGAAAAAACAACCACGACATCAAAGAAAACCAAAAAACAACAAATCCTTTGAGAAAAGGTTTCAACCTTTAACCATGAAGAGGGGGAAGCTAGACCCACCACCGCCATTCATGCTACCCAACAGGCTCACTCTGCTCCAAGTCTTCATGGCGGTGATGCTCCTCTACCTCCTCTTCATGAGCTTCGAAATCCCTCTCGCATTCAGAGTCTCCGTCCCCACCACCGAAAAAGTCACCACCTTTGGCTACCTCAGCGACGCATTGCCGGTCCCACTCGTAGAACCCGAATACCCGACCCGACCGGAAACCGCACCCAAAATCTCAACCCTCAGCTTCAACGAGAGCTTCAACGGCGAGTTCTCGGAGCTCCACAAGGTGGCGAAGCACGCCTGGGTGGCGGGGAGTAACCTCTGGGAAGAAATCGAGTCCGGGAAAATCGAAAATCTTGTGAGATTTCGGGTCGAAAACGGGTCGGATTCGTGCCCGAATTCGGTGTCGGTTAGCGGGTCGGGTTTCAAGGGGGTGATGGTGCTGCCTTGCGGGCTGACGCTGTGGTCGCACTTGACGGTGGTGGGGACGCCGAGGTGGGCGCACGCGGAGAGGGACCCGAAGATCGCGGTGGTGAAGGAGGGGGACGAAGCGGTGATGGTCTCGCAGTTCATGATGGAGCTGCAGGGGCTGAAGGCCGTGGAGAACGAGGAGCCGCCGAGGATCCTGCACTTCAATCCGAGGTTGAAGGGGGACTGGAGCGGGAAGCCCGTGATCGAGATGAACACGTGCTACAGGATGCAGTGGGGGAATGCGCTCAGGTGCGAGGGGTGGAAGTCACGTGCCGATGAGGAGACCGGTGAGTGAGTTTGGTTTTTTCGGAGGTTTCAAGGTTGTTGTTGTTTTTTGGTTTTGGATTGAGGTTGGGATTAAGGGGGTTTTGTTTGGCAAATGTGATGCAAAAGGTACGTTATGGGTTTGGTTGGTTGGTTGGTTGGTTGGTTGGTTGGGGTGGGAAGTGGAATTTTTTGGAGGTTTGAAATGTGAGTGACTTCTTGTGGACTCTCTTTGAAGATTTGTAGTGATTTTTAGTTCTTTGGTTCTGTGGACGTGGTTCGAGTTTTTCCCGATTCACTTTACGGACTGTGCTGTGAGTTTGGGGAAAAAAAAAAAGCGAAAAAAGGGTTTAATTTTGAAGAAAATTTCTTTTACAGTCATTCATTCATGTTTTTCTAAATCATTACAGAAGTTTGATTACCGTAGCTACTAACTAGAAAGTACTTTTTAAATGATGTGCTAACTGCTGACACATCATTAGATTATAGTGAAAAAAAAAAAACAAAAAACTTTCTGGATCAAATTTGAACTCGAAGAAGTAAAGAGGAAGATTCATTCTGTTGTCATCATTTTCATTCTCTTTTGTGAATTTGTATATTTGTGTGCTTTAAGTTTTTAATTTTGGTGTGTTATGTTCCAAGGGGCATTGCTTGTTTTTTTGGCTGATTTTCTGGATTTTATGAAGTTGATGAGCAGGTGAAGTGTGAAAAGTGGATTCGTGATGATGACAGCCGCTCAGAAGAGTGGAAGGCGACGTGGTGGTTAAACAGACTGATCGGGCGAAAAAAGGAGGTGAATATAGACTGGCCATATCCTTTTGCAGAGGGGAAACTATTTGTTCTTACCTTAAATGCTGGCTTGGAAGGTTATCATATTAGCGTGGACGGGAGGCATTTGACGTCCTTTCCCTATCGCATGGTGGGTACATTAATCTTATCTCCTTCTACTATATGAGCATGGGGATGTCTTAAGTGCAATGTTATCTTCACATTTTGCAGGGCTTTGCTCTTGAGGATGCTACTGGACTATCCATTAATGGGGACATTGATGTGCACTCAATATTTGCTGCTTCCTTACCCACATCACATCCTAGCTTTGCTCCACAGATGCATCTTGAATTGCTTCCTCAATGGAAAGCTCCTCCTCTTCTTAATGTGAATGTGGAGCTTTTCATTGGTATCCTTTCTGCTGGCAACCATTTTGCAGAACGGATGGCAGTGAGGAAGTCCTGGATGCAGCATAAACTAATCAAATCTTCAAATGTTGTGGCCCGATTCTTTGTAGCATTGGTAAGAGTGAATGCATCTTCCCTACACCAAAATAATGATAAAAATCAACGAGTACATCATTTTTTTATGTTACAATTTTTCCATTTCTCATATGATAGCATGGGAGGAAGGATATAAATGTGGACATAAAGAAGGAAGCAGAGTATTTTGGCGATATTATTATAGTTCCATACATGGATCATTATGACCTTGTTGTGTTGAAGACCATAGCTATCTGTGAATACGGGGTGAGTAATTGATGGGAGTGGATCAAAATGTTGCTTATATATATATATATGCATTTTATTGGTTGTTATTGAACATACTACTTTGCAGATTCGCACAGTGGCTGCTAAGTATATCATGAAGTGTGATGATGACACATTTGTCAGAGTGGATTCTGTCATAGGCGAAGCAAGAAAAGTTCAAAGTGATAGAAGTCTCTACATGGGAAATATGAATTACCACCACCGGCCCCTTCGCCATGGCAAATGGGCTGTAACCTATGAGGTAATAAACTCTACTCTTTTTTGTTTACCTCCCCCCTGGGGGTAATGCTATGAGATATAACTTTTCTCTTGGTTTCTCTGCTTTTGGGACTGCTTATCTGATTTTGATTTTCTGGGTATACCTGTGTTGCTAATCATGTGTAGTGAGCTTTTTATATATTTATTACATGGAATCTGTGTTTAAGATAGTTGCTTTTATTAGTGCTTTTTTTTTTTTATTTTTTACTTTTGTATTGTATGGTTGCGAATTATCATGAGATTCTGTATTGGTGGTTGTTGAAAACCAATTGACTTTGCTATCTTGACTACTTAGCCATACTGTGTACCAGGATCTTAGCTTTCCATGGCAGCTTTTAGGTTTATTTTTTGCATTTGAGTATTTGAAGAAACAAATGCCACTTTTATCATGTACTTTCTGACTATTATGAATGTTTGGTGCTCAACATGTGGTCTGCTTTAATTAGATGTTTGAATAAAGTCATTTGACATTTGTTGTGTGACAAAATTTTTTAACAGTTGAAACATTTGGATTTCAAGGTCATAAGCTGTTAGATTCTAAATGGATTAAAGAATGATGTGTAATCTGCTTTCAACAGATTAGCTTTTCCATTTAGGCATATATGACTGGCAGAGTTTCAGCTAATATGATCTGAATAAGCTGAGGTTCCATCAAAATTGTATGCAACAATATTTTATGACATTTATGGCTTTTAATTTCTTTTCTGACTCTAGATTTGTCATCTCTTGTTCTCTGTACAGGAACTGACTCTTTTATGTGCTATTTTCGTTTTTTTTTTTTTTTTGTTTCCATGACTTCCAGGAATGGCTAGAGGAAGAGTATCCTACCTATGCTAATGGTCCAGGTTACATAGTCTCATCTGACATTGCTCAGTTCATTGTTTCTGACTTTGAGAAGCGTAGACTAAAAGTATGTTTGCTAATCATCTTTCGTTGTCCATCTGTTCCCTATTCTGTCCACCAGTCTCCTCTAAACCCCCAATAATCTTTTGTGCATGTGCGTGCACATGCTTGCATATGAATGTGTTAGCGTCTGCTAGTTTGTGCACATATTTGTGTCTTGACACTTGCGGCAAACGTTGTTAACTGATTTCAACGTGGTGCAGTTATTTAAAATGGAGGATGTGAGCATGGGAATGTGGGTAGAGCAATTCAACAGCACAAGACCAGTAGAATATGTGCACAGCTTGAAGTTCTGCCAATTTGGGTGCATTGAAGATTATTACACTGCACATTACCAATCGCCGCGACAAATGACCTGCATGTGGGATAAGTTGCAACAGCAGGGCAAGCCACTCTGCTGCAGCATGAGATGACAAATGAGTAAGGTACAGGTGATCTAGACGAGGAAGAGAAACACAAGTAGAAGCATAGTGAGGCAAGTTTTACGGCTTGTAAATATGCACTTTCGGGGGGTCCTTAGTTGTTATTATTCCCTTTTTGATCTGCCCCCTACCTGAAAAAATAGATGGCCAACGTATATAATATAAAGTTGGATATCACAATAGTTGGTGAAGGAACAAACCAATGGTTTTTAAATTTGGGACGTAGAGCAAAATGGTACGGAAGAGCAATAAAATTAATTTTCTACTGCTAACTTCATTTTCCTCTGTTCTTTCATGTATTTAAGTTGGTGGTTGTGACAATGGTCTTGGTAGTTGTAAGTAGCCAATTTTTGAACTTGAGTTAAGCGGTAGTCAGGGACCAGAGTTCCCAGTCCCACAATCATGGGGAGTACTTCCTCTTTTCTGTTATTTCTCCCTTTTTTTTTTTGGTGTGAGGCAAGTAGTACATAGCTAATGACAAAAAGACAAAAGGAAAAATAGTGCATGTTGTTATTTGTGAGTTGATATGTGGAACTCAGGCATCAGTGGGAAAGGAAAATTAGCAAAGCATGCAGTTTTGCTGAATCAAGGAAAAAAATAAAGAGGAAGAACGGAAATGCTCATGGTGGAAATTTTGGAATAAATAAATCCACTTATTTTCTATTTCTCTACATTTTTTTGTATTAATGTAGAATATGTGGAGGACCAATTCTAATCATATGACGATCCTTTTGCTATGATAAACATAAGACGGTCAAATCATCGTTAGTGCGAGTGTTGACAACGGGGTATTGACACAAAGGTAATGTTAACATAATTCCTTATCTATCACCATTCATTTATTTATTTTTCTCTTTCTTATCCTTCCTTGATAGTTCACTATCTATATGTACAATCAGTGTTCCCTATCTATTGTGTACAATGAGTATCACATTATGCGAGACTATCCCTATACAGTTTTTTCTATTGACAGTAACGTGTGCGTCTTGGCATCAAATGGGTCCCTTTTGCAAGAATTATGTTTGGCTACATGTTCAAGCATTGTATCACCTTCATTGACCCAAAAGAAATGGCATTGTTTCACCTTTCGACCAAAAAAAGAAAACCTTATATCGTCCTCAAGACCAATAAAAATAAAACACTTGCATCGTCCATTGACCAATAAAAACAGAGTGCATCGTCCTACCTGGCCTTTGGTCTGAGGCTAGACCATTCGGTTTCTGCGTTCAACCCATTGGTGATTTATGATAGGAACTTCTCTCAATGTTGTCAACTATCCAGTCTACTTCTCTTCCACTCTATCCTCCTTCCGATTTGTCCGAAAGAAAATTAAAAAAAAAAAAAAAATCCCAAATACGCAAAGTTCAGAGATTTGGACTCAATCAAAGTTTGTATCTTCCTGCTTTCTGCTAATTATTAGGAATGAAATTTGTTTAAAGACCAAAAAAGAAAAAGAATGAAATTTTATATTCAGCTGAAAAAAAGAAACGAAGTTTGGAATTAGAAAAATTTATTTAAAAATAATTAGACTAATTAGTTTATACTTTGGATGTACTTGTTAATTTCTTATGTTACTTCGATGCTTAACTGTTCTAATATTGGCATTAATTTTTTATTTATATTTTTAGGCAGGTAATAAGAGTATCTGAGAGTCAATTTTGCTTGCTATTTTTGTCTTTTCTCTTTTAGTTGGGTTTCTTATATTCCCTTGAATTTACAGCATCCACTTTTTTTTGTTGATATATTATTCTCTTATAAAATGAAAAAAAAAATCGCTCAATTTTTAATGCATTGAAAAATTCATGATGATGGAGCAATGATTGCTGCATTGGCTAAGGCTTAAGAGATCCAGGATTTTACGTTACCAAGGAAGAGGAGTCGGCCTAGGAAGAATAAGAGCAGTCTAAGGATTGAGGGTTGTTGTTTCTGTTTGTTTGTTTGATTAGGTTTTCATTTAGGGTTTTAGTTGGTTTTTGGCATTTTTGTGGTGTTCCATTGGGTCCTCTAGCATAGCCTAGTGGTTCATACTTTTTGCTTGGTGGTGTTTCTCTTGGTGGCGTTGTTCATGTGTTGCTCTTTTGGGTTCTTGTTTGGTGGCCTAGTTGTTTCGGTGTTGTCTTTTTCTTTCTCGGTATTTGGTGTTGTGGGTGTTTTTGTGTTTGGTTAGTGGTACTGTTCTGTTTCCTAGTGGCTTCTTTTTGCTAGTTTTTGGTGGCTGGTGCTAGCATTTAGTGTAGGTGTTAGTTGTTTGTTCTCTTTTCTTCTATGTTTTAGTGTTTTCTTATTTTTGTTTGCTGCTCTCCCTTGTGGGGAGTTTTGAGCGCTTTTTGATTTATCAAAAATAGGTATGATGATGGAGCACATAATACAACTTTCTAAATTCTGCCGCGCTTATTTTCTTGCTACTTGATGTTGCATTTAGTGCGTTGATATCAATAAGACTATAATAACAAGCAACTAAACTAATGGTGAGGGATTTAGGTAGTATATATGAAGTCATGAATTCAAATTTTGTTGTCACTGATGTACCAATTTAAGAAAAAAAGAAAAAAGACCATGATAATATACCAAATAGAATAATCACCTGAAAACTACAAACGGATCAAGGTAAAATACCATATCATTAAAGTGATATATTGTACCAATACTTTGTACCAAACGCGGAGAGTCTATCATTATCATCCTTTTTTTTTTGTTTTTTTTTTATGACTAAAGATACAGAGTCTATCATTATAATCTCCAAACAAGGATTTAAAAAAATATCGGTTATGCAGGATGGAAACAAGGTCTTACTTGGAACAAGATTGGTTATACTGCATCTGACGAGCTTATATCAGGAGTATAAATTCTTTGTACCGATGAATAAATACTCTCATGTCAACGGAAAAAGGTTTTTACAATGACTCAAAATGTCTAAGATCTCAATCGGACATCTTGGTGCATCGTTGCAAATAAGATAAAAAGACAAAATAATGAAAATCAGAGTTTAGCTTAATTGTTTAACCTCTCAAAAATATCTTAATTTTGCAAATGTTATACTCCCTTTAATTCAAAATAATTGTCACTTTAACTATTTGTACAGATATTAAGGAATAATTATAAAAATATTTATGAAAATATCCTTTTTTTAATAATTAATTTATCGTATTAGTATTTTATTATTTATTGTGCTTATAATTATGTAAAGAGTAAATTAGGAAAATTTATAATAAATATTTTATTGAAACGTGAGAGTAATAGACAATATGAATAAAAAATTTTACTCGAACCGACAATTATTTTAAACTGGAGAGAGTAATAAATAGTAATCATTTTAATTTTTTTTAGGGAAAAGGTTAGATAACTATTAACATTTTTTTGGCCATATTAACATGTATTGTTAGAAAAAGGAACTTTCAAATCTACTATTTGCAAAACTGAATTATTTATTTATCTTTTTTGGTCAGTGAATTAATTTTTTTTTTTTGAATTACAAGAGATTGAAGTAGGTATTTGTTTATTCTAACATAAGTTAACCATGTGTATAGTATAGTTTGTTCGGTTCGTGTTTTCTCGAAAAAGCTTAAAGCTCTGATACCAGTGCCGTATTGCTGAGAGAATAAATCTGTAGGCATAAAGCATGCTGCAGCTTCACAGGTTAGTAGAGATAAAGTGAGAAAAAAAAAAAAAAAACCCTTATAAAGGAAGAGATTCTTCATTTCTTTGTTAGTGGATAGAGGCTAAAGGCTTGGAACCTCATTCCATATCCCTTAATTGTTAATATGCTACCAATCTATCTAGCAGCCTTCTATAGCTTTACACTTTAAAGATTCACTGTTCTAGCTGTATCACAAATTCCATGATGCTGATGACAGCCCACAAGTTTTCACCATTGTAACCCAATCGGTTGCCTTTATAAAAGAAGGTATGATGAATTAATAAAAATATGGTTAAAATGGTGCTGAATATAATGTTCCGTAGGTGCACATCTTGTAGGTAATGTATTATAAATTCCATAATTTTTTATTTTTTAATAGCATTCATTGACTGCAAATCATAAATGAACCCACAGGAGATTCAAATTACAGTTTGCATGTGCACACATCTGCCACCCGAGGATACCGCAAATGGATGGCATAATTCTTTTAACTAAGAAAGCCACACACAGTTCCACCCCCCACACACAACAAATCAAAGCTGCGAAACCCCCCAGAAGTATTTTGATTTTTTACAATGTGTCATTCATTCAAATCAAAATACTTTACATGGATCATAAGCTTGATTGTTGATGATGGGTCATTCATAATAAGCTACAAGAACCAAACCAGTGACCATGTCATAGGGTAGATCAACCAAGCAACCCCTGGAAACAAATGGGCCAAAACAATTTTAGCATTAGTCATAACTACTGCTAGGCTGCAATTGATAAGTTAGGGAGGAAAAATTATTATATGCTCACACCAGGTGAATTGTTCTTTATCCAATAATAAAGTGATATTTTAGATAAAGCTGTAAATTAGTGGTAGGTTCCACTGCCAATTGATGCTGAAATATCACTGTATTATTAGATAGAGCATATTCCTACCTCGTGCTTTATGAGCACTCAACAATTTCTCGTAAGAGGGGGGGCAAGTTTGCTTACCATTTCTAAAACCATTGTTGTAAGATGATGTGAAGAAACAATCTGTTGTTGTGTTGATCCCATTAGGACAGTTGCATATAAATGAATTATAAGCCCCATTGTAACCACACACTCCATAGCTCCTTTCACATGCAGCACATGAACTTGGATAGTCATCTGTGACACTGAACTTGTACTTGAGTGCTATTCCATAGTTCCACTTTTCAGGATCCGATTGTTGGTCATTGAAGTTGTAAAATCCAGTATATGAAGGGCATTGCAGCTTCTGCAGATCCATTTCAAAGGATGGACCAAGATTAACTGGGGTGTAAACACAGCATGTGGAAATTGGAAGGTTAATGGTGCTAATAGGCCTGCATGAATATAAAAGACTACAAATGGGTGTCCCCTGATCACATAGAAGCTTAGAATTGCTCCTATCATCATAGGCTTGTGATGTGCATATAGATGATGAGTTCATTGAACAGTCTACTAGAGCAAAGATGGTACTATCATCAAAAGTGAATGGGGCATCCCAATCTAAGCCAAAGCCTTTGCTAGGGACAGTGCAAGAACAGGTTGACATGGTGGGATCTGAAATGTATATGACTTGTTTGGTATAGTCAATTGAGGTAACAAGGTAGGACCCTGTGTGGGTGGTGAAGGTTAGCTTTTGTTGGCTACAAGTCACATGTGGTTGGAAGCGTGGATCACCACAACCAGGGCCACTCCCAAATGGGTACTTAAGAATTTCTTTGCCACAGTTTCTCTGGCAGACTTGACCACATATCAAACAGGGAAGCAGGAAAAGGAAAATAGAGAGAAGAGGAACAGAATAAGGAAGCTCCATTAGTTCTAAAGGGAATGTGGGAGGACACAAGTAAAGAGACAAAGAAAGAAGAGCGACTAGCTAGTAACATTGTTGCTGGTATTTATTGAATTGTTGAAATGAAAGCCTCTAGCTAGAAAGCAGACTAGTGTTTCCTTTTGTAGGAGTGAATATAAAATGGAAGCAGTAAGGAACTTGCGTTTTTGTTATGTTAGGATTTGTTTAATGCTTTTGGTGTTATGCTGAATAGCTTTTTGTTATAGTTTTTTCTGTTTTTTTTTTTTTTTCACTATTAATAGCTTCACTAGATGCCTTGGTTCCGCAAGTCTTTCGTCCATGTTCTTTATCAGCAGTACCATACTGGAATTCTGATTTTATATACGAGGGTGAGCTTTAGTTCTCTTCTCCAGTCTTCACATACTGTATGTTCAATTTATACTTCGAAATAAAACAAACCGAATATGATGCTGGAGCACATTAATTACTTCAAATATCATATGAAGAGAAATCACATGGCCACATGCTTGAGCTGCTCATTGGAACCAGTAACCCAAGTCACTGGCAATTGTGCTTAGAGTCTAAAACCTTTGGCTTCTACAATATGATGTGATGAACATTCAGGTTTAAGGTAGATATTTTTCTGCATATCTGCTATATGAAAGAATAATATTACATAGATAACTTTTTACAGATGTAAAAGTCAAACTCATTTGATATTATTAAGTTTATCTTTCAATTTGTCTACAAAATTAAATCAACTTTTAAGTATGTCTAATTGAATAACTCCATCAAGTTTTCTTTTACTGACATTTTTAACTATCAAAACCTGCAGAATAATACTCTTCCTTCTGATTTGTTATATCTCGAAAAAAAAAAAAAAAAACCAGCATTTGATCTACCCTTGTTAGTTTTTCAGGAAAACAAAAAATGATTTTAAAGAAGCAGCAACACATACCTACTTCAGCCCCCGAAACAAGGGTTGCCAAACGTTTCTATGCTTTTGAAGGCTAATGGTGAGTGCCCGTGCCCCTGCTTACAGCAGGCGAAAGGGGAATAAAATTCTAAAAGATATGAGTAGAATAATGCAGCAATGATTACATTTATACTTTTCATCTACTTTTTTTCTCCAATCCCTATAATTTCTTCTTCTTATTATTATTCAATTATCATTCTTAAATCAATTACATGGTGCCTTGAGCCATTTGGACTAAAGTTGATGAAAGGAAGAATAATTAAAACGCACATAACTTTGAAAGAGAATATATTCATGTATAATCGTACCTTTTAACTTTATTTGTTTACTGCGCGTGTTTTAATCTCACTTCTACCAAATACAGTTTTACATTATGAACACTTCTGATACAAGTCATGGTACAATTTCTCTAGTATCGTTAATCATGTGAATCTTCTTGACTTTACATACATATTTATTCTTTGCTGGCACTAATTCTTGCTTAAATTTTTCTATATATGTTAAATTTTGTATTAATAATTCAAGTAGTACATGTTTCAATTGCTCAGATCTAGAAGATCAACAAAATTTTAAAATAAAAGACCATAATCTGTGCCTACAATGGAAACAAAAATAAAGAAGAATATTGTGTCCGCAACTAATAATTAATGTGAATGAATGCATGCACGATTCTCCAAACCAAGCATATTTGGGAATGGGACCTCTTAAATTTGGGTTGTGGGTGAATGAGCTGAGCCCGGTGGCTTTATCATTGGAAGGAATCTGGTTTGTCGGTTACAAAGTAGTAGTGAAAATATATCAAACTCTGTGGGAAAAGAAAGGGTGCTTCCTCTTCATGAGCAATAAATCTGTTGTCAAAGAAAACATGCCCGAAATGATTTCAGCGCGGTATGGAAATGGGGTCACAGGGTGGGGGAATTGCTATGATGTGGTCACTGTGGACTTGTGGCGGTACTTTTACTTGATCAAAGTACCAGACAAAAGTCAAAAGTCAAAATTACTAGCATCTGAAAGTGCTTTAAGGGTGCGTTTGTTCAATTTATTTTGATAAAAAAATAACTTTTTTAATAAGAAAATTATTTTTATAGAAATTATTTATTTTAATTTTTACACAAAAGTTGAAAATAATTATTTTTTAATTTTTTAGTAAAAATTAAAATAAGTAACTTATGTAAAAAGTGAATTTTTTTAATAGTTGAAGATTCACTTTTTATATAAAAATGCTGAAACAAAAGCACCTCAATTATTTGAAATACCAAATAACCAAGCACTTTTGGTCTCAATAGTTGGATGTCAAAACAAGGTTCTTGTTAAGTATTAGATGATCATGACAAATAATGAGTTAAACATGATAAGGTTGAATGCTATTTAGAAAGAACAATTTAGCGTATGTTTAGTTTTATGGTGGAAATAGTCACAATCGATTCCCTAACTTTAGAATTGATTGTGGCTTTTCTGCTACATGTTTGGTTGGATACTTTTAAAATCATTTCTTAATTCTAGAATTGATTTTAAGAGAAGTAAAAGTTTTTTTACTTTCTATCATAATTACTTTTAGAGTAACCATCAAACATAAGTCACTTTACATCAAAATCAATTCTAACCAAATCAATTCCAACAAAATTAATTCTATTTAGAATTAATTCTATAAAAGCAGAATTAAACATGCACTTATTAAATTTGGTTATACCTTCTCACATGATTTCTATTGGAAGCAAATTTTGGAGGTATAGAAATGCCATTTTCCCTCAACAAAATCAATTGAGTGATTTCTAATGCTTTTTCCTTCCTATTGCCTAGATCTCAGCAAAATTGTCTGAAATCTCTCCAAGATATTTCTTCAACGAAAAATGCTACACACATCACTTATATACACATCATTTTAGATTTTACGTGGGCCCAGTTTTTATCATCTGATTATGACAAGTCTTTTTCTTTTTGGTTGCACACTCTTGTTTCGATTCTACTACGACTTTAGTGTGAGCTGATGTACACCAAAGTATGTGCAACAAGAATTTTCCTTCTTGAAACCTGCCTAAGCAATTACGATCCTGAGGTCTAAAATTAAAATTGGCTGCAATAATTGACTAATCCAAATTCTCATTAGAAGAATAATCAACATTTGAAGTTTGACAAATTTTGTAGAATGTAGACGACCAGTAAGTCAGTAACCCAGCTATTAGTACGTAAGTTTAAGAAATCTAAGAAGAGGAACCCGCCTAAATCATTAGTTAATTGTAGAAAGAAAAATATTTTTTTAGTATGAAAATGAGTTGTACATGTTGGTTTATGGTTCCTAATAAGTGATGACAAACATTGTTTTGAAAAGTTTAATGTGTTTGTTAAGTATTTCAGGAAAATAAAGTCTCCTGATATAAGAAGAGCATGGTGAAGCACATAAACAAAGTGAAAGCTAAGTAAAAAGAGCTACACGAAAATGCAAAGAATATTGGAGGGAAAAGCCTTGATATTTACCAAGGATAAGGAAGAAAGTGATAGAATGAGGACAATTCAAAAAGGCAAAAGTAAGAAAGAAAAAAGCTAGAAAGGATAATATGAGCCAATAGAATCATGAAAAGTGTCTCACAAAAATAGCATATACCAAAAATGGCTAGAAAAGAATAGCTAGCACAGCCCCTAATACTCAGAATCCTTCCTTGTATAATCCTTGCTTGTAGAAAGGAACCCTTTGCTACATAAAAAAAAAAAAAAAAATCAAAAAATAGAAATTAGAAAAGTGCTATACCAGTTGTTGCCTTCATCATCATTCAAGTCATATATTTTCTCTTTTCTTATTTGTTCTTGAGCTTTCTTGTAAACACCTTTGAGTGGTTATTTTTGTGAGTTTGACAGCTTTGTTTATTCTAGTCTGGTATTAGTTTACAAAAGGCTTGAGTGTTTGTGAGTTTTGGTTTTTGAAAAAAACTTGAGTGAACTTTGTCACTATGAGTGAAACTTTGTTTGGGATTGGTTCTTTACAAATCTTATTTGTTTGTGAAAACTTTGCTTTGAGAGTTTTTGTTTTGGAGAGCTCTTATTTGTGAGTTTGTTTGTAAGCTTGAAAGTTATTTGCAAGAGAAACCTTTTATTAGTGAAAAATCTCACCTTGTTGGTGGAGACTGGACGTAGACTCCACATTGGAGATCGAATTAATATAAATCATTTAATGTCATCTTTTTAATCTTAATTTTCTTTAATTATTCACATTTGTTGATTTTTCAATCATTACTGACTATTGTGCTAACTGATATTAATATATTCTTCTAATTCTTTTTGTCTCCTTCGACAGCAAGAGACATTTCAACAAAATCTCCTAATAGATCATTAGACTTTGTGAGAACTTTTTAATCTATTTTTTAAATATGCAGAAGCTTTAATCCTTCCAAGATTTTAATTCAATCCTCTATCTAAACACCTCTGGTACCATCAGTACAAAAATGTTGCGAATGATGAGGGTAATGGATGAAGGATGTAGATAGTTATTACCATAATTTTTACTTTGACCACCAATGTATTATTATGCATCTCACTTTTACTCAAATTCGAGTTATTCTCTTGGTACCAAATGATATTGCTATGGTATAAATAACACTACAATTTAGTGCTTGTTTGGATTTGCCATACAAACGGGGAAGCATGAATTCCAAAAAAATGGACATAAATAAAATGCAAACCGTACGTTCTTTTAAACTATTGTACCATCTTTTTTTGAAAAATCTTTAGTGCGATTTAGCAATTTTTTTTTTTTTTTTTGGAGAAATTGCAGGCTGTTTATGTTATTTAGTTTGCAAGGTGGTTTAAGAATATGGTTTGTTGTTGATTATAACGCTTGAAAGTTGCTGAATTCAAACAAGAAGAGGCAGTCGAATGTTTTTTTTATAATATTATACTTTATATTTCATAACTAGCCCTTTTACCAACAAGCACCAGTGGTCTAGTGGTAGAATAGTACCCTGCCACGGTACAGACCCGGGTTCGATTCCCGGCTGGTGCAGCTAATTAATTTTTTCTCCCTGCAACTTTTTGTCATCCATCTATTGTGTCATGTGTGTGCGCGTAAAGTGGCTGCAGTTCCTAAAAGAGGCAAGCGAGTGGCTCCGGTTATTAAATATTGGCACACAACTTTGCTTACACAATGAATTAACTGCTGGATTTTGAGTACAAGATAGTTGTGAAGTGATAATGCCAAAAGGACGAGAAGCCACTGGGGGCATGGCCTAGTCCATTTGTGTTGAGGGCTAGGATATAACTCTTAATATCAGGTCACTGTCAATATTTTTCATTTACTAAATTTGAAAATTGAAAATAAAACAGTGGAAATGTGTGAATTTAAAAGTGGTTCCCTGCCATTATATCGAATGAGGGAGCATATTTGTTTGTTCTGTGATTCTGTCAAAGGGGTTGATGACAAGTGGGAAGGATTTGCATTGTTGGAGTATGCTTCCTCTCCAAACTACTGTTCATTCAACACATTTTGGGTAGGCATGTAGTGTAAGCTAGACTCTAAACATAAATATGGTTTATAATACGGCATTATACTATCGTTTGATTTATGTAACCACCCCATTTAATGAGATAAGATTTAGTTATTTGTTGTTGATATATTGTATTGGCAGATTCATGGTGAAAATGACAAAAAATCTTTACATAAAGATTGTCTCTACTTTTATGTATGAGACCCATATAAGTGTGTGAGGTCTACTTTTGAAAAAAAAAAAAAGAATAGACACAATCTTTATGTTAAGATTTTTTGTCATCTTCACCATAAAAGTCACCTACTCTATCTTGGCTATTTTTCCTTTGCTATTTAAGCTTTATGGGGCACTGGGAAAAGTTTCTGTAATATTCAACTCTGAAATTAGACTTCTTGTGAGTTACTTCCCTGTAAGATTAAATAATAATTTTATAATACAGACCAAAGGAGCATTGGAGCAGACAACATTAACAATAAAGTTTGGTAAATCTTCTAGCCAAATACGTGTGCTCAACAAATCTAAACCGTGGTTACTGGTTAGCAAGAAAATCAGCAATTTACACATTCTGATATCATAGCCTATCAAACAATAAGAAAAATACATCGAGTAAGTTTCTATACTATATGGGAAATCATGCATCCAGTGTATCTTTAATGCATGTAAGTAGGCATAAGCATCCACATCCCATTCAAAATAAATTCTTCAGAACTACAATATCCCATATACAGGGTGAATTTTTGTGAGGTGCATCACATAAGAGATTAATGGTCAAATATAAAGGTGCATCAAACACCTTGTGAAATTAATGGTCAGATGTTAGGGTGTATTTGTGCACTCTCACATCTGACCATTAATCTCACAAAGTGTTTGATGCACCTCACTTTGTGAGGTTCATGGCAGAATCCGGCCCTATACAAATAGAAAGATCTTCCTTAACCTCCCCCATGGCATCAATTACCCGTCATGATCTTTGATTTCTATTTACTAACCCGGCACCAAAAGAGTGTTTATGTGCAAATATGACAACATCCACATTTACTTTATGACTAAGCATTTGAATTAGGACCAAGCCACCTTCCTTGGGAGACAAGTGAAAAGCTTCAAGGACCAACTCTAACTGAACACCACGGTCCTCCAAAGCCTATATAGGGTTCTTCCTTGCCATACGAGTCCTACTCCATCACAGCCAACATCTCCAGCTTCTCTCAATCAAATGCTATATACTCCTCACCACAACCAGCGCTGGTTCTTTCAAGCCACCCAAATGAAAAGTTATTATACTTCTAGCTTTTGATATAGACAGTTAGTGAATATAATTTTTGCTTATAATATATCCATTGCATAACTCGTTATATAGTCTGATGAAATGGCAGTAACGTTCTTTTTTTTTTTTTAATTTAAAATTTACGTATAACAAAGCATGAGAAAAGTTTACAAATACCTCATTTACTTTGAGTAAGATGTTAATAACCCTTTATTATTTAATTATACTTTGCTGTCTCTGATTTAATGATTCAAAGTCTTGGGCATTTGCCTAATTTAATTACTAATGTTGTTTTATACCGTTCGATTCTGAAGATGATTTTATTTAATGTATAAAAAAATACAATCGTTGTTTATGTTAAAAGATAATTAGTTGTTTTATAAAATTAAATAGAGTAATATTATTTTTATATAGTAACGGTGGACACTCTTTTTGATATTTGTGAATTCATGTATAAATAAGTTAAAATTTCAATTATTTAAGTGGTGAAACTCTCATGAAGAAAATATAAAAAATTATATATTAATAACTATATAGATTTCAATTATAAGTAGTGAATTTGGTGAAAGAATTTCTCAAACATTATTAATTATCTTACTATATTTACTAGAAAAGTAATTAAAATTTTCAATTATTTATATAATAATCCTCAGATGCCTAAAGAGGTGTTTAAAATCTATTTACACAATTAAAATTTTCCAATTAAATAATAGAATACTAATGTAAATAAGAAATGCAAACATAATGATATGATATTTTTTATATTTATTTATTAATTTATCCAAGTAAAATTGGTTTGAAATGTATTTAATTAGGCTATTATTTGTTAATTATCAATCAAATATTTGTTTTTATACATTGGTAGCAGTGAGGTTTAAATCTAGCTATGACCTCATGCACATTATATAAGTCCCTCACTTCTAGTTGCTTAATCAAATATAAAATTTGCTTGCGTGAGAACTGATTTGTAACATTATGAATTATGAGTTACATATACAGATGTCTTTCTTTAAAACTGTTTTAAATATTAAAGTACTAAAACATAATTGAGTTACAGAAATACAAAAAGCAAAATATAAAAGACAAAGTATAAGTATTACATAGGTTTTGTTATGCTATAACATGAATACAAAATACTAGTTTTTTTATCTCACAAAAAAATACTAAACAATTTTAGAAATAAATAAAAATGAGATTTTTAGTTTGACTTTAACTCGGTTTTACACAACGTACATGTAAGCTTAAAGTATCTATATAAACCCAATAAGTGCATTAAACTATTGAAAAGAAAAAAGAAATATTGTCTCTAATATATTAGAAAATTGTAGTATACTGGGATTGACTAATTCTATATTAAGAAACTTTTAGCTATATATATATACTCCAATCGTTTTCTTCAAGTTGGCTTCTCTGAAAATAAAATCAACCAATTTAAATGTTGGACTAAATATTATTTATAAATTAAAGACTTATGGTCATAAATATTTAATTTAAATATTCTATGAAACATGTATAAGGTAACTAATAAATTACTAAAATAATAACTGGTTTTTAATAATATTATAATTGAAAATTTAACGTATAGTCCTTAGAATCATATATTTAAGAGTAAAAGCTAACAATAAAATTCAAAAAATGAAGACAAATTTTTTACTCTGACTGTCAATCAAAACTAAACTAATTAAAAGAAATTAAATATTCATTAAGATATTATCAAAATAATTCATTTATCGTAGTTTGGAAAATTTTAAAAACTATAATTCTTTTCATAATAATTTGGTTAATTACAAGGTTTTTTTTAAAAAAAAAAAAAAAGAAAGAAAAAGAAAAGCATACATATTGAAGCTATTACGTTCAAGACACCCTGATGTTCACTAATAAATTGAAACTATGAGGCATATCTCTTGTATCTCTTACAACAGAACAAGAAAGAAAGTATAGTATCAAACCATAGAATCACAAAGTTAAATAAAGACAACAACATAATATTACTCACAAATCAATTTTCTGAATGAAAATCAATAGAGTATATATTTTTAGGAAGGCTGATGATACCCCAATAATCTTCTTTTCAAGCATCAAGTGCCACCGGGAGTTCCCCCAAACACTTCAGCAGGGACTAGCTAGGGATACATAACAACCATTTTGATCTTAAAAGAGAGTCCATCTGAAGTGTTCAAGGGGAACTCTAGGGGACACCTGAAGTATGCCTTCTCCACTGCTTCAAGTACCTGTTTGGCTTGTTGGTGAGGAAACTTAATGTTAGATATAGAGTGATGTTCTCATGTTACAGCCACGTTTCAGCATATCATCTTAGAGCATAAAAATCTGGCTATGAACCTAGACGGATCGGTAGTCCACATAAAATATGGTGACAATGAAAGAATCTTTGTGTAAGAAAATGCGTCTATTTTTCCCAGCGTGTCATTTTCTGCTATTCTCTGACCAAAGCACGATTTTTTTCTAGAATCTATGCAAATATTGTGGTCACCAAGAGGAATTATTGATGAAAATATAAAAGCATATAAGGTGGCACTCTGATATTAAGCCATGTCGAAGACAGATATAATACAAGTAACCAACTATATATTTGGACCACATACCATATCCCTTTTATTTCCCCTTGTCATTCATCAAAATATGGTAAAATTTTGAACTGTTAATGCTCTAGATGTTATTAATGTATAATTCTGATTAGAGATGAGCTTAAGCAAATTAATGATGAATTGGACTTTGAAGATTTCGTTCTATCCAGAAGCAATTGGTGACTTAGTACATTTGAAAAAGACTGAAGGTGATGGGTCAATAGAGATTATCAGAAAAAGCTTAGATATCATGGCCAAGCACTTCCACTGTTATTCCCTTGCCATAATCCTTGATCCTTCCCACAATCCTGGCCAGATTCAACTAGGAAGCTCGTATACATGCATGGACTTCCCTGAATATCTCAGAAGGCTTTTTCAATACTTCAAGAAGTGTAGATTTCCATATAAATATTGTATTCTGCTGTACATATTTCATCACCGTCGAAGCATAACGTGCAAGAGAAATAGAGTTAGGTCAGCTGTCCCCTAGAGTTCCCCGGAAACACTTCACTAGGGTTCCTCTGGTTCTGGCTACGATATAGTGATTTTTGGTTTTGCATACTGCACCACACCCCTACGTACTGAAGTGTTTGGGGGAACTTCGGTTGCCATCTGATGCAGTATGATTATTAACTAGCCAGTGTTTAGTAAGTAATCTTTATCTTAAATTCAGCATAGTATATTCTTTAAACTTAGAGAATTATTATTTGTACATTAATTTTCCACGCACTCACATATTCAAATGTCTTAAAATCTACATAAAAGTAACCCATTTCATACTTTATTTTGTTTCTTCTAGTCTTTTGCATAGACGTCGTCTATAGGTATACATGATACAAATAACAATTCTCTTAAAATTATTGTCCACTAATTAAATTGCTCTTCAAATTCAACTTGTAGATGCCCAACGACGTATGAGTTTAGCCAATACTAGATGAAAGCCCTATATTTGTAGAGTAAATTGCATGCCCTCTAAGGAGAAATCCTTAAATTACCTTGTCTTTTTATCAATGTTATGAAAAAGTGCTATATTTTATTTCGCGTTAGTGCAAATAAACGAGTAAAGTCTCCTTTTAGTTTTTGAAGTTGTATATATGTTTTAATTTAATCCTTAAAATTAAGAAATCAATGGTTTAATTCCTAAAATAGTAAAATCTGCTTCAATTTAGTTCTTACTGCATGCATCATCTCAATGATTAACTTGAATTACATTTTAATATAACTTCAAGAATAAAATCATTAAATTCTTAATTTTAGGAACTAAATTGAAATATATATACAAATTAAAGGGCCAAAATGGGTCATTACTGGCAAATAAACTTTAGTGGCAGTGAACACTATACAATTATTTCATCATAACAAAATTTTAAAATAAAATCCCACTAACCCAAAAAATCAAAGGAACTTACTACATCCATGTATACGAGTTACATGATCAACAAAGCTTTTAACGGCTAAGCTTTTGGTTAAGGGATCAATAATCATAAACTCTGTAAAAATATGCTCAAGACGGGTCTGAAACTCTTGAATCTCTCTTTAACAAACATAAATTTTGTGTTAAAGTATTTTTGACTACTTTGTGATTTTGTTATTATGAGAGAAACACACCACAACAAAATTGTCACTATATATAGTTGGAGGCCTAAAGATACTCTTCACAAAACCAAATTCTCCTATAAAATTTTTCAACCATATTGCTTGATGTGTTGACATTATAACAAGCAATATACTCTATTTTAAGGTAGCCGTAAGTGTATTTTGGCACTTTTTCAAGAAATAACTCCCCCTCCTAACATAAAAATATAACCCAATGTGCACTCATAGTCGTTTGAGTAACAACCATAATCAGAATTAGAATAACATGTTACCTAAAGATTATATGAGCTTTATGTAAGTGACTGTATAATCTTTAGTACTTTGTAGATACCTCACAACTCATTTTACAACTTGCCAATGAGCCATAGCGAATTTGCTCAAGTACTATCTCCCAATTACACTAATGATAAAAATAATATCAGGATGTGTTGGAATAATAGAAATTAAATTTGTATAGCCTAAGTTTTGGATCAATTGTGTTTCACTGCATAGCTAAACTTCCGTTGCCTACTTCTTGGAATGGTTTCTTGACATGCTCTTCATCAACTAAAGCCCTGACAACTGAACAACCAAAACAGTACATAAAGGGTTTGCGAAATTCATCATGCCAATAAAAATGCAAACGAGTACTTGGGTAGGTGAAATATATTATGAAGAATAAATAGTTTTAAATTGTATAAAACTTCGTAGTGTCTTCGGTTTTAGGCAGGGAAGGAAGAAAAAGGAGAATAGAAACTTTGAATAATATGACAATATATTGATATGATATGTTGTGATATGATGTAATATAAAAGACAAAACACTAATATCTATTTATAATAATAATAATACTACACTCTTAATCCTAATTAAATAAGAAACAAATCATAATTTAAAAAATGAAAATCAACCATTGAAGATCATCTATATGATATTGTAAAATATAGTAGAGATATTATTAGAAGTTTCCTTAATTTCTAACAATAGGGAGAGAAATTAAGAAAGAAAAAAAGTTTTAATTTCTTGTTTATTGAACAATCTATTCACAAACCAATTCTGTCTCTACCACAAAGATGTATAATATATAATTATATCAACTTATCAGATCGCTCTAAACTAGGATTTCGCAGTTTTTTCAGATTTAATTTCATATTTAATTTTAATGAAAATTCTCTTCTTGCAAGCTAGCTGAAAAGAAGAGCTTTTTTGGCCTTTAGATAAATGATATTTATACATTGATGGTCTTTAGATATACCTTATGAGTGAGAGGTGGAAAGTGAAGAGAAAAAAATTTGGAAAGAAAAACTTTAAAGTACTTTTTACACATAAAAGTGAGGGTGTGCCCCATGCCTCGCTGCTTGACAATATCGCATTGCCTGTGTTTCTCAAATAACAAATCATATTTAAAAAATTATTAAATAGACAAAGCATTCTGATGTAGGGGTGTTTGATTTGGATGAATTTTAAATAAAAAATTAATTTGATCTAAATAATATAATTTATTATAATTTATTATAATTTGAATTGTATAGATTTAATTTAAATTTTAAAATCAATCCAATCTAACTCAATTTTAATTGCTTTGGATTGGATTAATTTTTAACAAAATAAAATTTTAATTTTAGAATATTATAAAAAAATAAATTAAGTCAATAAATAAAAATAAAATACAAAAAATTCATTTAATATTTATAAAATATTATTTAAATGAAAATAATGTTTAATAAAAAATATAATAAATTAAAATTATTATAAATAAAAATATAAATCTAATAATAAAATTATATTGTATAATATTATTTTATTTAGATTGAATAAAATTGATTTTAAAAATTAAATTTAAAATTTGACTTGCTTCATGCGATTAGTAAATGAAAAAGAACCAGATCAATTTAAATTTTTATGATTTTATAGAATTTTTTATTTGAATTAAATTAATCTAATAATTTTGATTCAATTGGATTAAATTTAAATATCCCCGGCCAATACGATAACAATTTCTTGTTGGTTAGCGCGTGATAGGCAATCAACTTCTTGAAAACCAAAACAAGGTGACAGCACGACTGACACAAAATTGGATGAACAATAGTCCGTGAATGCTGTCCTGCCCGGTCCAAAAGGGATACAAATAGGCTTGGCCAACCAGTGAGACTTTCTAGGTTTTTCATAAAATGACATTTCCATCCATAAAATAAATAAATAATATTTTCACATATAGTGTGTTCTGCAATGTATTATATAAAGTAAGGTGTATGATGCACCTGCTTTTTCCTACATTCAAGAAACATAGGTATATGAAACTTGAAAATGTGGCTAAATAACCCTTATCATCTTCATATCCCTTCCTCTCAACCTTACAACTCCCCCTCCATTTCACCTTTGTGGCCACCCTCACAACCCCTTACAACCACCATTGTGGCCCTCCTCTAATTCGCCTGCGCCACTCTACTACCCTTGGCACTCCTTTGATTGCCCGTAGCACTTGTCTGCCATATTCCGTTGTGGTTGGAGACTAAGCACGACTAACAGCATGGAAAGGGAGGATCTTGGCAATGGCAAAGGGAGTGGTGGAGTACTGGATGAGCTTGGAGCCATTCGAGAAGTGCAAGGGAAGGGGGAAAGGTGATATTGTGGAGGCAAGGAAGAGGTTGAACTATTGGATAATAGTAATGGTTAATTTATACCACAGGAGAGTTATAATAGTAATGGTTAATTTACATTAGTTTATGTATGAATTAAGGACAATTATGCCTAATATTCAACTTAGTTGAATGAAAATTAATTTATACCACAATTTTTACTGTACGGTATAATGTTTTATTTCTCTAGATAAAATGCTTTTATGAAAAATTTTATGGTAATTATTAATTATCATTGTTTTTATTGCACTTGGCTGTTTGTTAAGTGCATGGAGAATGAGAGCTATCTTATTGTCATAATATAATTTTGGAGAGTATGAATAAATAATTGGTATAGGTGAATTAGTTAGCATACTAAATAATGGATTGCAAGATAATTTGTTTATTAAGCTAATGGAATAATTCATAGAAATTGTCAAGTGCTCTCAGCCTTGGTCTAATTGACCTGTTAGCTTTTTGTGTTAATTAAATTATAGTCTAATGCAAATTAGTGTTCACTACTTGAGTGATGTGGCTTTATGAAGTGTTTGATGTGTTTTTTGGGGAACATATTTTAAGGAAATTTATATATAGGAGTTGAAAATAATTAGTTGGACTAGATTATCATTCTTATTTTGGAGCCCACTTACAGATATAG
Organism: Pterocarpus macrocarpus; assembly: GCA_031439585.1. Lineage (NCBI taxonomy): Eukaryota > Viridiplantae > Streptophyta > Magnoliopsida > Fabales > Fabaceae > Pterocarpus > Pterocarpus macrocarpus. The sequence continues at coordinate 59,127,779 of CM062520.1, read as the reverse complement.
TTGTTTATCATTACAGCAACTCATTCATGAAGTTAGTAGAGCGACCTATTAATTTGGGGATGGTTTTGTTGCTCAGACCAATTAGTGCATTGATTTACCCATAGGTGGTCTCCTGTATGAGTTGGTTCAAAAGGGTAGTGAAAATTTATGATTATTTGATAGTGAAAATTCTTCTACTCACAGGTGTTGAATTTTCTGAGACTATTGTGTATGGTATATTCTCTGTCTACAGGCGAGTTTATATTCATACTTTTAAATCCTTGTTATGGTGACAATTGCATTTGTTGTCCATTGAATCAACTAAAGATTAATAGTGTTTATTTTCAACTTTATATTGTATTTTCCTTTAATAAAGTAATTAGACTACAATGTTGCAATTTTAACTGGGTTCTTAAAAGGATGGAAATTGTATATAGCAATGGTATTTGGGCATGATGGATATGTAAATTTATCCATGAAATTATGTTTAAATTTGCATTTAAGCATATTTTCTTCTTAAAAAAATGTTGATTATTTTAATAAGTGGGAGTTATAGTATATGTTGTGCATTCTGCCCACAGGTGATTATATAATTATATGCTTAGCCTCCCAAAAAAGATATGAATATGCCCAATTAATTATTAATTTTTAATCATACTCTTGTATCTATGCAATTAAATAATTGCATAAAGTTAGTGGGAGTTAGTTGTTTGGTTCTATTTGCATACTATATATGATTTTCGAAGTTCTTGACAATTAAAGTTGTAATGACTATGTTAGCACGGAGGAAGTGCTTGCTGGCTCCTTAACTGAAGGACTTAGACCCATGATGTTTATGAAACATGTTGAAAATATAGGTCTTGTAAGGTCCTTTGATGTGCTTGGTTAGTGGAAGTTGTTATATTCATTTAATTGCATAGAGTTTATGTAATCTAGTTGATGAACTCATGTGCATGTTATGATATTTTATTTTGGTACTGTTATTACATCTCGAGATATGGATGTTTTCTTTTGAAAACATTAGTCTTTCATGAGAAAAATGTTGTTCCCTTATAGGAATAGTGTTTCATAAGAAATATGTTATGATCTCCTTATGGGATGTTGGTTGTGTCTTCTTAGGAAGATACAATGAGGATCTATACATAATAGCATAGAAGGATCACATATTATGTTATAATGTGTATATTTACACCTTGCACACTCATGTTTTGGATCATTGTTGATGAGGCTATTTGGTTATGTGGTTATGGGTGAACTAGACTCTATAGTTTATCATTCGTCTATGGCTCTTAGCTAATAGCCTTGTTAACTGGAGTGATCTAGTTTTGTGGTGATTATTTTCAGACTATGTTTTGTGGTTATAGTTATTTAGCCCAAGAGTCATTTTTAAAATATTTTAAAATTAAATAAAACCTGATCAATGTTGCCCAAGTGGGAGAATGTTAGAATTTTCTGGGTTTAGGCTTCTATTGATTGGTGGGCTTTTATTTTGTTAAAACGGATTAAATAGATAGCCTGATAATTTCCTGGAATCCTATGTGATTATGTGATCCATTATGAGTTTGAGATTCACTATGTGTTATTGGGCTTAGACTCAATACTGAATGTGCTAGAGGATGTAGATGGCCATGGATAACCTAGATCTTTGATGGATGGAACTAGGTTATTATATATATCCATATTATGGGCAAGATTCTCACTCTACTCTTGGCACTCTTGATGGCTACTACTCCATCAATGTGGCCCTCTAAAAGAAAAAGGAGAAGGAGTGGGTCCTCCTATACCTAGCATATACATGTGCGTGCATTTTCTCTTTCGAACAGGATTAATGGACAGTGTTCCTCAGCAATATAAACCTGACAGGTATGTATTATTGTTAATCTATATTCCTATTTGATTGGTGTTCTAAATTTCTAGTATAGATCTAGTAAAATATTACATGGGCTTGTGGCAGTGTGGCGGTGTCGGATGAGATGGAGGAGCTGAACGCCACTGCCATCCACGCGAGAAACAGGTTGGAGAAGTGAATGTAGAGAAAATAGTGTACCAGTTTTAATCCAACCGTCCAACATTACTAAACTCTCACAAATGGTTTGGATTTAGTTTAGAATATGGTGCATCCATTTTTTTCAAAATAGTGCAACACACACCTTACTTGGTAAGGTGCACCTCAAAGAGTGCCTTTCCATACTGTTATTTTTGCATATTTTACTTAGCGCAAGTGCTACTATACACCTCATAGGCAGATATATAATGTATTTTGTTATTTAAGGGTGTAGATTAAATGATATATTAATATACCAATTATTTGTAATATATTATAATAATTCTTAAAATTTAACTTGACTTTAAAAAATGGTGAAATATATTTTTAAAACTAGCCAAAAAATATTTACTTGAGCCTAACATTAAAGAGAATTTATTGAAAATATTCTTAATAATTTCATAATATCACAAAATATTTTTTGATTTATTTTCAAGATATTGAAATTAAACAAAATTATCCTAAAATTAAATAGAAAAATTTCTAGACTTTTCTCAATATTTCTAAAGTTATGCAAATAAAATTTGGTCACTTTTAAAAATATTTAACCATATTTTTTAAGTTTGGGCGAAAATTAAGAAATTATTACAATGTACCACAAGCTATTGATGTATCAATACACCATAAAATCTACACCATTGAACTTCAAGATGCATGATGCCCCTTGAGTTCCAAAGTGCATATCAGACACAACCTTTACTTAATTTCGAATTACCGATTACATGCTATGTACTAAAGAGAATTAGTTCACTTGGTCAATCTTTTGCTCATTGTAAGTATTTGATAAACTTGAAAATATGCCCTGACTTTGGACAGGGACAAATCTTTCCCTTGATCTAAACTTTTAGTGTATATATATATATTAAATGAGTAAATTACTCTCTTCTTTTATGAGAGATGATCTTATTACACTCTCTCCCATTTATTTTTATTTTTATTTTTGGTTTCAATGGAACTGTCGAAACACCTTATCATAGTAAAGTTAATTGCACAACTTTATATAGAAAGTTCTAAGTTAGACATTAATATACATAAATACAGCATAAAGTTCAGGAGCAAGGGTAAAGTTTTGCTCGTCATAAGCTAAATATTTTTAAGCTAGGTAATGAAATTACAAGTTATTTAATTATAACTCCATATATTCCTAACAGTTGGAAGAGTCCACCTTCCTCTAGAGTGTTACTTGATTAATCTGAAACCACCAAAAATAGAGTGAAAATTGAAAATTCTTAGTAGATCATAAAGTTTTAAAGCATTTGAACTATGATGGTTCCAACCGTGCCTCAGTATAGAAATTCACACAGCTACAGTATTATAATCTCATCACATTACTTATAAGCAAATCATACTTTGTAATATTATGAGTAGTAAATGCTAAAAAATATATGCTATGCAACACATAATGCAGTAGATATTAATACGATTATAATATTTTCACTTTAATTTCCACTTTCCTTTATCTGCTTATCTTTTATATATTCGAAGGTCTTCTCTTAGGAAATTCTTATTCTCTGATGTTGCTCTTTACATCATGATGACTAAGCGAGACTTTTACGCCACATTAACCAAGGCAGGTAACATAAAAGGATCTTACATTTTATTTCTTTGCCTTCTTAGCAGTTAGCGGTAATATTTTAAATGTCTTCTTCTCAATTACTCATTTGTCATTATGCATAAATTCACAATAAATATAAAGAGGTATAAACTTAAGCAGTAAATATAACTTCAATAAAAGGCTTGAATAATATAAAATAAATAATAACTTGAATAATATAATTAAATTTATCATATTATAAATTAACTAATAAAACATAAAATTAAGTAATAAAATGGATTGAATAAAGTGCAAAAGATATAACTATTTTAGAAGGTTAAAAACAAATAAAGTGCATAAGAACTGAAATAATATAAGTTGAAATAATATCTTAGTAAAATTTCTCAAAACATAGAGTTGCCAAATCTAAATGTTAATTTCTAAAGGACCGAATTTAAGATAATTTTTATTTAATTTATTTAAATATTTCTTATCATAGTCCATGAGTCTATTTTTGTCATCACAGCGCATTTAGCGCATATTAGTTTTGTCCTTTCAAGGGTCATAGTAATTGCCATAAGTAAAGAGTGATCATATTGTCCATGAATCAAGTATAAAATTCCAAACAAAAGTATTAATAATTTAATAATTCATATTCGTGTATAATAAATTTTACTTATAGTTAGATATAATATTTCATTGTTAATATTGGTCCCTTAGAAATATTACTATAAAAATTGACAACTCTAAAATAAGTATCAATATCGAATAATAATAATAATAATAAGTAATAGTATAAAAAAATATTAAATAAATTAACTTGAAAGGATAAATATAATAAAAATGAAATAATATTAAGCAATAATATAAATTAATATTAGATCAAATAAATTGGAATGATAAATAAAATATATTATAATGATAATTAATAAGGAGGAATAAAAGAACATGACATAACTTGGGACAATAAATAAAATAAATTACAATAAGGGAAATATTGAACAACTTTAATATAAGAAAAATAATAAATAAAATAACTTGAAACAGTAAAATAGACTGAAATGAATAAATGATAAAAGCAATAATATAAAAGAATATCAAATAAAATAACTTAGATTATAAAAAAAATTGCGATAATGAATAATGAGTAATAATATAAAGTAATATTAAATAACATAACTTGCAATAAGTAAATATAATTATGATTTTATTTCATAAATAATTTTATTATCTATTTTTATATTTGGTAAGGATGGAATTATTGTATCATCATTAATATGTTTAGCAGCCTCTACTCTCTCCTTCTTCCCTTTTCTTCTCTTCTCTTGGCCCTCACTTTTTTTCTCACAATTCTACTTCTTATTCTTTGTTTGTTTATTTCCTTTCAACGTGACTCCCTTCTCCTCTTTTATAGAGTTTTTGTTACAAGGGAAAATATGATGACGTGTTTAATTATTATTTTATTCTTATATTTTACTTACATTTATTTCTATGTAACATTTTCTTACCTAATGCCTTCGCCTAGAATTCACATTGTTGAGAAATGTTTCTTCTTACTTTTACTCCAATTTTTTTTTTTAAAACTAGAAGACTTGAAGTCTTCTATTCTATTATTAACATTTAAAGTATTTTTTTTATGATTATATTTATGACTATCAGCATATTCTTATTTGTTTCTTTTTATCACTTGTATACAACTCTTAAGTTTAGGAGTCTTATTTTATTCAATAAAACTACTTATTATTATTGTTTCATATCTTCTAAAAATATTTAGTATCATTTCTTATCTCAATAAATAGAGTAATATATTTTGAAGATATTTTTGCTAATTATAGTCTTACCATAAAAAGTTGATGTTTACGATTTAATTATTTGATCAATAAACTATTGTCACAAAATCAACTCAAACAAATCAACTACAATATTTCAATGAAGTAAATTAATTAGATTATTCTGCACCAAATATTTTATGAAAAAGAGGATGTTACAATTATTGCGGGATTAGCATAGTAGAATGGGTCCTACAAACACACTCTTATGAATGTAATAAATCAAATATAAACATACACCATCAAAGGAATAAAATTAATAAGATAACAATGAGTGCAGAGACATAAAATTTTTTGTGATTTGGCTAATTCATGCCTACGTCCACACCAAAGAATAAATACTTTTACTATGAGAAGAAAAACAATACAAAAATATTAGTTTGTTCCTATACCCAAATCTCTTACACACTCTCTCTCATAATAGAGTCTCCTCTTTCACATTCTCTCAGTCTCTCTCTGATACATATTTAGGCTATTGATTTTATTTATAATCGATGGTCCTTAGCTTCCCAGAATCCTTATCTCATATCCTATCCAATTTTCTATATCTTTAAATTTAAATATTCTTAAATATAAGAATACACATAAATAAAATCAATTACAATCATATTGAAATATATACATGAGCCAACTTTCCTAATAGAACCACTAGCGAACCTTATTATTAGAAACCTGACTAATTTGACCCAACCAGATAGAGTTTCTGAAGGAGATAGGGGTCTCCTAATAAAATTTTTTTTTCTCTTTTCCCAGAACTTGGAATCAAGATCTTTGATTAAGGGGTCAAGGCACCTATCACCTTGATCCTCCTCTCTATTTTTAAAATATATACTCCCCTCCCATACAAGATAAAAATGTACTACATTTTAATTTATTTTTATATTTTTTTATTAAATTGTTATTGTCTTATATTTATTCCTTTATTTTTTGGAGCAAAATGCCCTTTATCAATAATTATATATATCAAAACCTTTTTTAACAAATACAAGATAAAAAATGTGACTAATGATAATATACATATATGTTACTTTGTTAAAATTTTTGATTATTATTACGTTAAAAGAATAAATTATCAACAATAATAATAATTTTATGACGATTGTTTAAAAAAGTAAAAATTACGTACTTTGTCAACATTTTGGAATATTTTGACTATAATATGTAATAATTAATGTTAATATATAGATGTTAACAAAATATATTCTTTATTAATTTATCGAAAGGTAAAGTAAAATTTCAATTTCATATTTTTAAAACTATTAAATAAAAATTTAATATTCTTAATAAATATAGTACCATTAATATTAATATTTCAATTTACAAGAGTTTAAAAAATAAAATATTTTTAGTAATATTAAATATTCAATAATTAAAATAATAATAAATATTTTCAAGAAAATATTTATGCTAATTAATATAATATTTTATATAATGGATAGTTTATTTTATATATATATATATATATATTGATTAATAAAATATTTTAAATTAAAGTATATTTTAAAAATAGAAAGAAGAGATACGTAATAAGATCATCTCTTAAGATCATCTCTTATGGGCAAGAAATGTAATTTAATTTATACGTATGTACATGGATCTCTTTTTCTTATTTTTTTCTTTTGTGAATCAACGACGTCCCATATGTGATTCTTGTGAAGCGACAATAATTCCCATTTTCGGCTCATTCTTATAGATATTTTGCTAGCCAGCTGGAATTCGTTGGTAGTTGAGGAATAAATGAATTTTGCTTTTCGTGCTTAGTTTGATCACAGACGGCAGTTGTCTTTATCCCAACCCTGCTGTCTATCGAGGCACAGTGAAAACGTTAGTATCGTCCCTTTCAATCTCAACTTTCCTAACTTTATAAGTTTTGTTTGGAGTAATTTTTGGCATAAGATTTTTTGAACGAATATTTTTTTTAAAAAATTTTTTTAAAAGAATTATTTTTAAAAAAATAATTTTTATTTAATTTAAATATATCAAAAATAAGTTTAAAAAAATAAATTTTATTTAAATAAGATAAAATTTTTAGTTATTGATGTAAAAATAATAATAAAATTATTTTTTAAAAGATTTGTTTTAAAATAAAAAATAATTTCAAAAATATTTTTTTTAAAAAATTTTTTTTAAAAAAATTAAATAAAATACTATCATTTATTGTACAAACTTATTTTCGTTCTCCTAAAAAATTTTATTACAATTACAAACTTATCCCAACGGGTACATAATAAGAGAAATTAAAAAAAAAAAAAGTTGTGGTGCTAGAGACGAGCGCCAGTAATGAGCCTAGTGTACTCTTGTCTCGTAAGATCAATTTGGTTTGAGGTAAATATAGAAATTATCAATTCATGAATTGATAATTTTTTTATCTTATCCGAAATTATCAATTTTATCTTTCCTGCGAGCATATCAATTCATGAATTGAGGTAAATATTAGAGATTAGAGTGCGTTCACTACCATTGACCTTTATTTATTTTTTCTTGTTTTATTATTTATTTTAGTTACTTTGTTTTTTATGCGAAAATAGGAGAGAAAAAATGACAGTAAAAAATAAAATATTCTAAATTTAATTATATATATATATATATATATATATATATATATATATATATATATAGCCACTATACTGTAAACTTAACAGTTTATTTTAATTACTTTATTGAATAAAAACTTACAAAGTAATAATCAATATGTCATAAATATTTAATAAGTCAATGAATACCAGAATCCTGCTACTGTCCCTACTTACTGTATTGATTAGTACTAGCGGCTTGTGCCTGTCAAATCATATTGTTTTAAATATTAATATGTAAACATATATTTCTTATATTATTATTTAATTTTTTTTATATATATATAATAATTAAATATATTTATTAATATATTAATATATAATTAAAATATAATATAATTTATTTATTTATTTATTCAATACATCAAAACTAACTTCAAACCAAAAAGTGTTAATGGCTGGCGGTTAGCAATGATTACCTACTAGGAAGTTTTGGATACTTTTAAAGGAGAAATAGTTTTTTGGACACAGGCAACTTATACTCTATACCGACATCTCATCTCATTCCATCCTATCCCATCTAAGGACGGTGGAGTGGCAAACGAAAGAAATGTAAAAAAAATAAAAAATAAATTTATAAATATATTTAAAAAAAAAAAAAGGACGTACATGTATCATTACTTTCTTTTAAAGTGTTGGCCATAACATCACGTCAATGCAGAACCACGAATCTATTATCTGAGTCTCAACTTTCTCTCTTCCCACACATAAACGTCTAAATATTGATTGCTGGGTAACCCAAAAAGTATCATTGCCCTGTATTTGACAACTGTGGGCAATCATAGTCATGGCTAAAAGTGGCTTGAAGCTTTTGGGTGGGTGGTTCAGTCCATTTGCCATGAGGGTTAAGATTGCCCTTAACATCAAAGGTTTGGATTATGAGGATATTGAAGAGACCTTGAATGCCAAAAGTGACCTGCTTCTTCAGTCCAACCCTGTGCACAAGAAAATCCCGGTTCTCCTCCATGGTGGCAAATCCATCTGTGAATCATCAATCATAGTTGAGTATATTGATGAGGTTTGGTCCAATGATCCTTCCATCCTTCCTGAAAATGCTTATGATCGAGCAATTGCTCGATTCTGGGCTTCCTACATTGATGACAAGGTATTTAGTGTATCTTTTGAGTAACAAATTTTATGTTCAAAAATTTTATAATAAAAAAATCTTTTGAGATAACTTTTGGGAAAAGAAAAAAAAAACCATTATTTTTCTATAATAATCATGTGCCAAACATGACTGCTTTAATATTCGAACAGATTGTCTTTAAGTACTTCAAAAGGATGCCTATGAGAACCAAAAAAAAAAAAACCCTTATATTCTTTATGTTACTTTACCGACCCCTTTATGTTCTTGTGTTGTTTCTCAATCATTTTGTTGCATTTCAAATGGGGCGTAGTGGTTTGTGTCCATGAGAAACATTGTAGCGGCTGGTGAAGATGAGGAGGCAAAGAAGCCACACTTTCAGCAAATGGAAGAAGTGCTTGTGAGGATGGAAGAGGTGTTCAACACATGCGGTGAAGGAAAAGCCTTGTTTGGAGGAGACAAGATTGGATTCATTGACATTGCTTTTGGGAGCTTTTTGAGTTGGTTGAGGGTCATAGAGGAGATGAATGGGAGGAATCTGCTTGTTGAAGCCAAGGCTCCTGGTTTGGTGAAATGGGCTGGAAGTTTTGCTGCAGATCCTGCTGTGAAGGGGCTTCTACCAGAGACTGACAAGCTGATTGTGTTTGCCAAGGCTCTTCAGCAAAAATGGGCTGCTGCTGCTGCTGCTGCTGCTAATACTGCCAAGTAAAAGTTGGAATTGTGAGTTTTGGAGTTCCTTGGTTCAAACTTTGTACTGTATGATGCCTTCTTGCTTTCTATTTGCTGTGTGATGCTTTTTTTGATAAAATTTGCTGTGTTATGTTGTATGATAGGACTAGCGCCTGGAAATTGTTATCTTGGATTTTATCTTCAGATCTGATATTTGAATATTTTAATTTTGACACCGAAATCAATATTTAGTAAAATATATGTAAGTGTGAGATTTATGCGAGGATTGAATTTATGTAGTTTGTTTAGAAACATTTGGTATATAGTTGTCATGCTAAGGAATTACTTATTATGATATGTTACTTTACTCAAAGTTTATTGATCTATACTATAAAATTATTTTATATTATTATTATAGAAAAGTTAAATCCTAATATCATTTATTACCTGTCATTTGAGCAGGGGCATCCAACGGGTTGGATTGGTCAACCCATAAATTCATGGGTTTCAACAAAACCCAATCCAACAAATGCAGGTTATATGGGGTAGATGGGTTGCTTAAGTTAAAAAATTCGGCTTTTAAAATACAGGTTATGTGGGGTAGATGGGTTGTTTAAGTTAAAGTATTTTACTTTAAAATACTTTATTAATTGAACGAGCATGCTGCAATACACCAAATTTTTTTTTTTGGTCATACTCACACGTAAGGGGAAGCATAGAGGGTCTTTGAACTCGGGACTCGAACCAAGTCCATAGTACTCCCAAATGTGGCTACTCTTTGAGGCAGTAGATTTGCCACTGAACCAAGGCCTCAACCGCTGCCATATACCAAATTATATATGGTGTACTATAGTATTTTTTAAGTTTAATTAGATTTAAAAAATATAATTAAATATATTTCATAAGGGTATTTATAACTCGGCCCGGACCGATAACTTGTTCCGGCCTGAAGGTTATTGAGTCGGGTTTAAGTCATACATCAAATTGGCCTGATCTAGTCTGAAATCACATGATTCTTTAAAAGTTATATTTTTTAATAATATTAATCATAAATTATGATATTTTTATATTTCAATTAATATATTTTATATAACATAATATTTTTTTTTGTATTGAAATAATTTGCTTTAAAATATGTAATATAAAATATTGCTTGAAGTCTGTTTGTAATTTATTTTATGATTTTATTATGCATAATATTCAAATATACATATATTGTGTAAATATCGGATTGACCCGATCATTTTTCAAGTTATTATCGGGTCGAGTCTGAGCTCTAAAAATGACTCGGTTAAAAAATCGGGCCAACTTCAGGTCTAGCTCAAATCAGCCTAACCTGACCCTTAAACACCTCTAATATTTCAAAAGTGGCTAGGTTTTTTCTATGTGAGCCTAAAGTATTGTATAGATAAAATTTGATCACTTTTAAAATATATTTTATAGATAAAATCTTATCAATTTAGAAGTTATCAGATTTTATTTGTCTAATCCTATAAATAAATAGATTTTTATGGGTATTATACATATAAAAAAATTTTGATCACTCTTAAAATATATTTAACCATTTTTTTTTTAAATCTAACTCAATTAGGAAAATACTGTAGTGTACCGCATGCAGTTTGGTGTATAGATGCACTCCTTTCTTCTTACCATTGGATTACACAATATATCAAACACCAAGTTTTATCTTGGTACATTGCAAACAATGCCTTAATTTAAATATGTATATGAATTTACTAAACTATCCATTATGTAAAGTTATTTATTAATTAGTGTTAATATTTTCAAAATTATTATTAGTTTATTTATTTATTATTTAACATTATTAAAATTATTTTATCTTCATAAATTCTTGAGAATTGATATGCGAATATTAATGACATTACGTGTATTAAAATTATTTAATCCTTATTTAATAACTAGAATTTTTGAACCCGTGTGACACTTTTGACAAATATTAAAAAAAAAACTTTTGTAAACTTTTGGTAAATGTAAAAACTATAATAAATAGATTATACATAAAAATTTAATAATTTGATTTGAAACTAAAAAAAATAATTGATAAACATAAAATTTAGTATATGATTTTATTACAATTTAAATAACCCAAAAAATAAAGCATAACTTAAAAGATAATAAAAAATAAAAATAAGAAAATAGTAAAATAAATTATTTATATTTGATGTTTCATTAAAAATTCAATCTTTTTGTAAGACACTAATTGAAATAAGTATGAAAATTATAAATAATAATAAATAAAATTATATACTTTCAATTTTTACATGATTATCATACAACTCATAAAAAAATATTTCACTTTTTTTCTCCTTCCTATTTTTCAACATTCTAGTAAATTAATTTTAAAGATAAAGTTATATAAAACTATTTCATATAACAATTAATTATTCACATAAAACAAACAACTAATTATTAAAATTTAATTTATTTTATAAAAATATATGCTTCTAATTTTTAATAGATGATTGGAAATACTTAAAATTGATTTATTAAATTTATAATCTACATAGTTTTTGTATGCTTTATTAGAAATAGAAGAAGTCGAGTTATATGTTTACTATAATCTAGTATTTTCATTTATTTCAAAGTTAGGAATTTGAATAAGGCTTGTATTGACATTGATTAATTTTTTAAAAATTGGTTGTATAAAAATAAATGAAGGAATTATTTGAAGAATATATGTTATAAGAATTATTTTTTCAAAACATGATTTCTAGATTAAAAAAAATGCTTGGTATAAATATAAAAATCATATAGAAATTTATTTCAAACCAAAAAGAGAGAATAAACAAATGCATATGTATATAGGATTCCATTATTGATTGAAAGAAAATAAATCAACAAACATATTCTTTTGGAACAAAATATATTCTTTAGAGATAAACTGAAGATAGAGAATAAACAAATACAAATATCATATATATTGATATATATATATATATATATATATATATATATATATATATATATATATATATATATATTAACATAGATTCAATGATAGAAACAAAAGTTGTGATACGAACTCAGTTTACATAATTGTATTCATAGATATAGGAAAAAATAACGAAGTTACTGTTAACCGTAAGAGCTCCTAATATTCTATCCATTGGCTATACGGGAATAACTCCGACAACAACATATAGTAGAAAATAGAAAATGCAAAGCAGCTATTATGGAAAGAAGGAAATTATAGAATTTTGGTAGAAAAGAGAAATATATGAATGGACAAATATATAAGAGATATGAAAGCTTCTCATGAAAGCTTAAAGATCAAAACAATGATGCTTCTACTACCTTTTAATTTCTGATGATGGATCTCAATAAATTATCATTGGCTACAACACTTGAAAAATTAAAAAAATAAAGGATTAATTGCAGTTTACCTCTCTGTATTATAGGCCATTTGCACTATACCCCCTACATTTTAAAAATATGTAACCTGATATCGTGCATTTTTACAATGTGCATTTTGGTTCCTTCTGTTGATTTTTTCATCAATTATAAACAAAAATGCAGGGTGTCGAGTTACACATTTTAGAAAGTTCAAAGGAGTATAGTGCACTTATTTGAGGTCAAAGTGTATATTGTGAAAATGCAGAGTGTGAGGTTGCACATAGCCTATAATGCAGCAGGGCAAACTGTAATCAACCCAAAAAAAATGTGATGTTTTCCAAGGGCATGTGTGAATTCCCATGTCAAAAATCAAAATCACTTTGTAAAAATAAAAGACAACAAAATATTATTCTCTAGATAGACGATACTTTAATTTTGGAAAAGTAAAAAAGAAACAATGTAGTTGAGTAATAAATTCTTAAATAATAAATAAATAGTATATAAAAAAAAGGCTAAAGAGAAATTTGACTTGCTGACTAATTATGTAATAAAGTACCCAAAAACTTGGCTCATGATGAAAAAAGAATGAGTAATGAAAATTAATTGGACAAAATATATTGGTAACTGATGCTAACAATTATTAACATTAATTTTCAAATTAAATTTTACATTATTTTTTCAAAATGCGAAATAATTAGTTGAGTAGTGGAAGAGTAGTGACGTTAGTAATAGTTGTATTAATATTCATTAAATTTTAAATTTTTATTTCAAATTATTTTAAATTTATAAATAAAAATTGATATAAATTTATTTAAATTAATTTAATAAAACTTTTATAGTCAAAATGAAACCATGAAGAAATTTTTGAGTACTGGATAATTTAAGGAGTTAATAGATGAGAGAATCTAAGGTTTATATTTATTATAAGTTAAATTCTGAAATTAAATATTTCTTTTTAATAATTTTAATTTAAAATATTTTCTTTAATAGTAAGTTTGAGAAAGTGAAAGAAATTAGACTTAATGTGAAGTTGACATAAGATATAAGTTTCCATATTTTGAATCTTGATTTTATATATATATATAGCCATCTCAGGGGGCACTCCAACATTGGAAACCATAGGGATTAAGGAAGGTTAATTTATAAGTAAAGCGAAAAATAAAAACCATTTTGAGGTATGTTAAATCGGCAAAAGATATGAAGCTAGTACTGCCTAGCTGGGAGAACTTGAGGAAAAGCATCATGAGTTCGCCACTTGCTGTCAGCTGAGATGAATTTGTCATGGATTTCAGCCTTAATAAGTAAAAGGTCATTGCATGTCATGTCCCTCGCGGGGAAGTCCTTCCTTAGTATCATAAACTCCTCAAGCCTTAAGCTTGGATGGTAGTCTCCACTTCCATCTCCAAGATAGATGAACATCTTGGTTTTCTCAGCAAATTCGGTAACCATTAAAAGCTAGTTGTTACAATAAGCCAACATAAAAGGTAATTATCTAATTATTTCTGATCGAATAACACGAAGCGGTTTCATTATAATATCATGTAAAGAGTTATGAAGCTAATGATCTCACAAGGGTGGATTAGGCACTTCCAAGGATGCTGGGCGCGTGGGATGATGCTCTGCGAAATGAACTCCTCTCATAAGGAACCTAATCTGCCTGGGAACTACCGGATAGGAGTGGCTTGGTAGGCTTTGAGTATGGTTCAGCCCTAAGGAGGAGAGCAGCCTCCTAATAGGGACCCTAGTGGAATCCTGGATTAGAGACAAAGGACCCCTCTGCTAGACGTTCAGACAAGTAGCTGTCCTTGAAGTGAAAAAACCAATGAATGAACCCTAGGTTTATACTAATATGGTAAAGATTCTCTCTGATAGCCTATCACCCATTCCCCATGGCACCTATTTTTAGTAAGTAAATGTGCTCGAAAGCTGTTTAAAAGGCTATCATGCTATCCTAGGTCTGAGAGATGTCCTTGTCAAGTAGTCAAACCCCATGTTGTCCAGGGACCGCTGGAAAAAGGTGATTCTAGCCTTGAGAACCACCCATCTCAGGGGTTATAAGAGGAGTGAATCCTTTGAGTCTAGGTAGAGTGACCAGAGTGACGGGAGTGAAAAAAGAACCCGAACTAAAGCATCCAAAGAGCATAGGAAGAGGGAGTCCTTTGTTCATCCCACCAGAGATTCCTTAGGAGACCATGCTTGTTCATCTCTCAAGCTGCTCTAGGACGGTGGTTCCCTTCATGTGCTACTCACATTTTCCTCTAAGTTTACGATCTCAGAATCTTGTGATTTGGATTAGAGATTAATCTTTCTTCTTCAAACGGTGCTAAAACATTTGGCAACTCCACTGGGAAGGATTTGTGAGCAATAGCACTCTGTAATGATCGACACCACCAACTGAGTGAAAAGGATTGAAGATGCCAGGTGAGGAGTCAGAAAAGGTGGTGTTTGACGCAGCAACAGTGTCATCGAAGACGAAGTAGCTGCCCATCGGTGGAGAGTCACAGAAGGCAGTGTTTGACATAGGAGCAGCGTCGTTAAGGTGGTCGGAGCTGAGGGGAAGTTTTGCTCCGGGGAGGACGCAAAGTTACAAGTGGAGGGCATCGCAGGTGAAGGCGCTACTAATGTTGGCCGTTGATCAAGAGCAATAGATCATCAATACTTTTCTCTCCAACCTCGTGAAGCCTTTACTTGAAACTGTCTTGTATGAGCTTGAGCAATGGCAAGAGTAAGACAAACGGCAGGAGCACCAACAACTAGTCCAAAACTTCATCTTGTGCCTTGGAGGACTTCTCAGAACCTGAAGCTGAGGCATCGACTAGTCAAACTGAGTATAAGCAAACCAGTAAGAGAAGGCAAAAGGGGGAAGAGTCATTATCATGGGTTTCTCCATACCTTTAAAGATTAACACTAACAATGCTCATGCTGACCCCTTTAAAGTGACGCTTCTAACACATCTTCTAAGGTCCATGGTGGCAACCTAGAATAACATCCTAACCATGGTAAAAGATCTAGTAGCTGAGAAGGCGGTCCCTAAAGGAGATGAAAGAAAAAGTGATGGTGAAGATGCTTCTATCACTAAAAGAGAACTTAAATGCTTCTTAGTTGTAGATCTGAGACATGCTAAGCAAAAGTCAGGAGAGAGGCAACTCAACAATGGATGGGATGCTAAAGCCACTAATTGAGAGGGAGGGAGGAGGTCTTGGAGCCAAAACAGAAGGAAGAAAAGCTGGAAGGAGTTAGTAAAGAAACAATATTGGAATGATCAGTTCGAATGACGATGAACCTAGAGGGAGAGTTGGAAAATAAGGAGAAGGGTAGTTATTGAAAAAATGGAAGAGTACCAAGACGGACGAGTAAGGCTTGAGATGATTCTTGATGGAAGACACTGTGATAGAAAAAGGGACATAGTAAAACAAACACCCAAACGTAAGAGCAGAAGAATAAGGGGAAAGAAAAAAAAAAGGGATCTTCAAAGCAAGTGCATAAGACAATCAAGTCCTTCTAAGAAGTTTACTGCAAGTAGCTGATCTAGGGGAGAAGAGAAAACCAAATGCAAGGCATCCATAGCAGGATGCCCAACCTGTAATTGAGCAAATCAGCTACTAACAAGGCTTAGGCATGATTGTTGTCATATTGGGTCTACAAGAAAGCTAAGTACATAAGACTCTTGATTTTATTTTTGTTTTAAAAGAAGGAAAACATGATAGCCAAGACTTTAACTTATGTCTTAGATATTATTCTCACTTGTTACATAGTTTTTATGTGGTTTCGTTACCATTTTATAGCTTTATATTTGTTATTACTAGAACATGTTCATGATACCTGCTGCGTATTTGATGCTTGCATTTAGAGTTGATATTACATTATTGTTATGATTGATATGGTTGAAAAAAAAAGAAAAAAAGAAAAAAAAAGAGAACTGCTTGTATAATAAGTATAATGCTACACATTGATTCTTTCTTTTGCTGTTATTGGCCACAAAATTTGTACATAAATGCTTGTGTGAATGCTTGTGTGCAAGTTAAAGTTTGAGGAACATTTAGAGGTTGTAACGCATGAATCTTTCTTCTTGACATTGTGTGGACAGCATTGAAAAATGTATTAATACAATAAAATTTAAAGTATTCAAGTAAAAGTCTTTAGAACACCAATGCTTGAGCATTTTCAATGGAAAGGAAAACTAATCTTGTGATGCTAAAGGAATGGAAAATAGCTCTGCAAAAAGTAATAGGATTTTTAAAGAAGAGGACTACATAAAAGGATATGTAAATGAGAGGAACTTCTTTTAGGCCGATATTATTTTAAAGAAGCTTGTCAGGTCCAATGTTAAATCCACATGGATAACCAGAACATCTTTTATAGCAGCGAAAATCCTGATATGCTAGTTTTATTGCCTTTCTGCCTTATTATTATTTTGTGATGAGTTGGCCATGATGTGTTATCCTTCTTGGTATTGCTCCTTTCATAACTTTCCGTGTAAGTATGAATTTTGTTCATGTAGCATAACTTATTCTTCATGAATTGATATAATTAACGTATTGCTATAAAGGTTTTAATGCTAAGTGTGAATTGGAAAAGTTAAGTAAACATCTTTATTTGACAAATTGATTTTAGAGATGAAACAATAGAGAAGGCAGCGAATGCTATGAGAAGGAATGTGACAAGTGCTAGGAAATATGACATGGTTCTGGACGCTCACGCATTTACTGAGAGGAATTAAGATGCTCGAACGAAAACAATGGACAAGAGCAACAAGACATTATGATACTATGAAATGAGCGATGGATGCTATGATGTTGTAATGAGGACGCCGAACACTATGATGCTGTGATGAGGACAATGGATGCCATTATGCCATGATCAGAATGACATGTGCTGCGTGTTTTATTGAGAGCGATAGACACGTGCTAAAATGTGTCAAAAGTGACTAACACTATGACAAAAATGACAGATGCTATGGTGAAAATATAAGCCATGATTGAACGGACGCTCAAGTAAAAGAGCTACTCACTAGGCTAAAAGCTTGCACAAATAGCTGCTGTATTTTGCTGAATCCAGAGGCAAAGAAGGCTATGGCCCATCAGTTCCAAGTATGTTAAAGATACCTTGTTTAACATTACACATGCATTTCATTCTTCACATGAACATGCGTTCCATTCCTCACTTGAACATGCATCTCATTTCACATATGAAAATTAAGCATATTAGAAATATCATGTTTTAAATGCAGTTATGGTATGCTTCTAATAAAACCATAGGGTAGGAGATTTCTAATGTCCATAGTAGTATGATTGGCATGACATGATCTAGACAGACAAAACATGATTAGACAACTAAAGTTAACAGAGCATGGCCATTGTTTGAATAAGTAAAGTCATAAATGGATAGGTTAAGGAAAATAGGGATAATAAAGAAAAGGTTTAGAAATCTTGGAAGTAAGCGCTTACAAGGATGAGTGTTTCAGTATTCATGAAGTCCAGGGCCAAGAGACTTATGAAGCACACTCACCCGCATGCCCAACATGATGTGTTTCGGTACTTAGAGTCCCGGGGCTAAGGGGGCTCTAAGAGCATGCTATCATAGTTGCCCAACAAGTGAACACTGAGGCATCTTACACATGCTCATATAGAAAAGATTCCTTCTAAGGTGCAAAGGTAAGGTGCACGAAGATATAGAAAACTCAAAGGTGCAAGGCATGGTGCATGGGATAGGTCCTCAAAAAGGGTACAATGTGCACAAAAGAATAATAGGAAATACCAGAAGGGAGGAACTGTATAGGGTGATGACACTCTCGTCCCTAGAAATACATGAGGGGGGAAATGGTGATGAAGGATGTAGACACTATGATAAGGAAATTAACTATGGCAAAATGAGCACCCAAGTGAGAAGGTTCATTTATAGTGCAAGAAGCCCATCCTGGCAGACATTGCATCCTGCTAAATTCAGAAACTAAAAACAAGACAGATCTCATTGATTCCAGTTATGTCAAGTATTATGCTTGAACATATAATTTCTCTTCTTTTTACTTTTTGAACATGATGCATGCATGGTAAACTAGTCATTTTGTAAATGCTTGAAAGTACACCATGGTGATGAATTGATATTTTGAGAATGATTCTCTTATGATCTGAATATACATGCTTTGAACTATAAGGTAGATGATGCAGGAATGTGAGCTAGTAAAATTTGAAAATGTGGTAACAAGGAATGTAGCTGAAACAAACAAGTATAGTGACTGGTAAAGGCCATGATTAATCTGTATAATTGGTTTCTGAAAGAAATAAAATGGGACGAGTTAAAAGGAATAAAGGAGGGACGGCGTAGGCCAATGACACTCCCTCTCCTAGAATGTAAATTCCACTTGGCAAGGCTATCGACGGTATTCCGTGGGTTTAGGGGCAAGAGGCCTATAGAAGCACCCTTATGCCAACCCCAAATATAGGATGGTCTCGATACATAGCATCTTTGGATTACAAGGGGGATCCTATGTTCATTTCCTATGGATTGCTTCTTTGAAAATAAAAGAAGAAAAAAAAGGGGAGGAAAGAAAAAAGAATGATGATGAACCAGAAAAGAAAAGAAAGAGGCAAAAAGAAAAAATGATGTATACAAAAAAAGAGAAAGAAAAGAAGAAAAACCCAAAGTGCGACGACATGAGTGCTTTGGTACAAAAGAAAAACCCAAGGTGTGATGACATGAGTGCTTTGGTACAAAAGAAAAATGGAATTAATAGATAAAGGTACAAGCCTGAAGGATAAAGGACAAAGAAAAGGAAAAGGGGAAAGGAGCGTAGGGCAATGATGCTCTCCATTCTAAAATTGAAAGCCCATATGGTAAAGGGTTTTGGAATTTTGTGAGTTTAGGGGCAAGAGACTCATGAAAACACCCTGCACCAGCCTTAAACATAGGATAGTTCAAGTATATGAGATCTTCAGGCACAAGGAGGATCTCATAGTCACCACCTATGGGTTGCTCATCTTTGGCAACATAATTCATTATGAATAAGTGTTTAACCAAAGCGTGATCAGGTATTTGTAGGCTTGGGGACAAGAGGCTTACAAAACATACTCATTCACGCCCAAACGTGACAAGGTTTTGGTACATGAAATCTCAGGGCCAAGGGGATTTCATAGCACTTTCTCATGGTAGCCCACCTATTTTGCTTAAGTGTCTCGGTATTTGAAAGGCCTGGGGCACAAGGGGTGCCTTTGAAACACGCTTAATGTGCCTTGCCCGTAATAATTGGGGACCTCTAGTCTGACAGTTTGGGACCAAGAAACTAGTTAGAGGAGGCCCAATTCAATGTCCCAACATGTCAACACGAGGGTATCTTTGAGTTCAGGAGCAAGGGATATCAAAGGTGTGTCACATGGTACCTTCTCCTTCCAAGGTGCAAGGTAATGAGCATGAAGGAGAAAAAAATAGGAGAGTCCCTCAAGGTGCAAAGTAATGTGCACAGGGATGTGAAATATGAAAAGGAAAAGAAAATTACCGGAATAAAGAAAGTAATGTGCTCTCAAAGTACATGGAGCCATTACGCTGTGCAAGATTAATATGTTCATGAAATAGGCATGTAACAAGCAATATTCTTATGCAAGGTCACCTAAAAGAGAGGATCTTTGTGGGCCTTAAAAGGGGTGACTAAATAGGCAAAACACGAGAAAGATGTAGAGAATAGAAAGTAATGAGGCATCAAGACATGAGGTCCAGCGTCATTACTGATATAACCAAGAGTACAAATAAATGTACATCAAACCCTGGATCTTATGCATTGTACATCAGAAAAAGAGGGAAGAAAAGAAAAGAAAAAAGAGAGAGGAAGAAAGAAAGAAAAGAGCCACAAGAGTGAGACAAGCATATATGAGTACAAAAGCATGATATATATAAAAAAAGAGAGGGAAATAGAAGAAAGGTATGTATATACATATATAGAGTGAAAAGCCAAGAAAGAGTGAAAAGGCAAAGAGACAAACAAAAGTGAACAAGTCAATTAAAGAGCCTAATGGCCCTTGTGTTAGTTACATAAATTTGTCACAGGTGTCCCAGAAGCAATTAAAAAAGGAGAAGTTCTAGACAAGGTACTACAAAACAGAGGTTCCTAGCTGAAAGGTTTCCATTGAAAACAAAAGAAGGCTTCGAGCCTTATTACAAGCAAAAAAGATAAAGTGCAAATCATAAGGAGCGTCCAGGTTCTTCCAGGTCTCTACTATTGCCTTCTGACACTTGACCAAGCCAGTAAAAACATCATTTTCAGCCTTGGGCACTTAATTGACCAAATCAAGCCGCTTGGACAGTTCACCAAGCTGTTTGGATAGTGTAGAGGACTCTTGTTGAAGGTCGGCAATCCGTATTTCACTGACATTTGCTTCAAAAGTTAACTTATCTGATTCCTCCAAAATGCTCATAGGAATAGGTTGCTGGAGTATGCACGACAAGTTCTCAAGTCAAAACCCAGTGAAGCCAAAAATGCCTAAGCAGCAAAATCAACAAGGAAGGCTGCATCCTCAGATGAAACGAAGATAGAAAATTCTTCACCAGAAGTAGTTGCATTAAAAAAAATGAGAAAGAGAACAAAACAAATACGAATCAAAGAGAAAGGCAATAAGGCAAGAAAATAGCAAAGAATGAGAGGATGCATAAGGAATAATCACATGAGATTCTTAAAGGTATAAGAAGGAAATAATGTATGAAGGAAAACTGCATGAAGGCTCTTAAGGATACAAGAAACAGAAGTGGCACACAAGGGAAGAATGACGCAAGCTCTCACAAGGTGCACAGATAAAAACATGAAACTAGAGAAGATGTTCCAGAAGGCAGGGTGTCATGAACCCATATAGATGAAAATGAGGTTAAGGTGCTTGAACGACAAATGCAATAAAGCAAAGCCATAATTGCTGCCTAAACGATGCCAGTGAATGCAACCAGATGCAAAAAAGAGAAAGATCCAAATTCTAGTATAAGTAAGGACGTCTTGAAGGACAAAGTGAAAAAAAGTACAAATGACAAAGTAAGGTATTATGTTCTAGTAACAAGAGGAGCATTACAAGTTCACTGAGTGTCAAGCCTGTTATAAAGCCACAAAGAAGCATGACAGAAGGCTAAGCGAAATGAGAAAAATAAAAGGGAACGTCAACAGCAACCTATTTCCACCTGAAGGCAAAGACACTCAAGCTCTGCATCATTGCATGATGTTCGAGCTTTGCATCATTGTGGCCAACTTCAAGTCTATGGCTGGAAAATGGATGAAAAGCTGAAGAAAGTTTCTTATTAAAATGAGCAGATCAAATAGCCTTCTTAGATACAAATTTAGATGAGGTTCCATAAATCAAGTGAAGAGTAGCTTGGTGTAAAGTGAAGATGCCCAACAAAACCAAGCAGGGAAGAAAAGTTCTAAAGCTTCCCATTTATCAAGATCCATTACTAGAATGATGCAACTAGTACTGCATATAAGAAGATGCTCAAAAAGAAATGCAAGAAGAAAACAATAGTCAGGAAGAAGTTTGTCACTAGACAACCAAGGGAGACACGAGACTTATCTTGATCCTTAAGACACTAGGGGGCAGAAGGGAGCTTTATCTCCCTTGCTAACAACCAAGCAAGGATGAAAGTATACCAACAAACATAATCTGTTACAGCAAAGACAAGAAAGAGCAACACCAGAGGAAGATGAAAGACGCCCAAGATGCATGGAATATGCACAATGAGAGAGTTGGGCCCTCCCATCATGCAAGGGGGCTAATGTTTCAGACCAAATAACACGAAGCGGTTTCATTATAATATCATGTAAAGAGTTATGAAGCTAATGATCTCACAAGGGTGGATTAGGCACTTCCAAGAATGCTGGGTGCGTGGGATGACGCTCCGCAAAATGAACTCCTCTCAAAAGAAACCTAATCTGCCTGGGAACTGCCGGATAGGAGTGGCTTGGTAGGCTTTGAATACGGTTCAGCCCTAAGGAGGAGAGCAGCCTCCTAATAGGGACCCTAGTGGAATCCTGGATTAGAGACAAAGGACCCCTCTGCTAGATGCTCAGACAAGTAGCCGTCCTTGAAGTGAAAAGACCAATGAATGAACCATAGGTTTGTACTAATAAGGTAAAGATTCTCTCTGATAGCCTATCACCTATTCCCCATGGTACCTATTTTTAGTAAGTAAATGTGCTCGAGAGCTGTCTAAAAAGCTGTCACGCTATCCTAGGTCTGAGAGATGTCCTTGTCAAGTAGTCAAACCTATGTTGTCCAAGGACCGTTGGAAAAAGGTGATTCTAGCCTTGAGAACCACCCATCTCAGGGGTTATAAGAGGAGTGAATCCTTCGAGTCTAGGCAGAGTGACCAGAGTGACGGGAGTGAAAAAAGAACCCGAACCAGAATGTCCAAAAAGCATAGGAAGAGGGAGTCCTTTGTTCATCCCACTAAAGATTCCTTAGGAGACCATGCTTGTTCACCTCTCAGGCTGCTCCAGGACGGTGGTTCTCTTCATGTGCTACTCACAATTTCCTCTAAGTTTACGATCTCAGAATCTTGTGATTTGGATTAGAGATTAATCTCTCTTCTCAAACGGTCCTGAAACACTAATTAAGGAAATAATGAACCAAAAATTGCTTACTCATTTGAGAGAAGAGAGATTTTATGAGGCCAACTCCATTATTGCTACTATGGATTTCACAGGCACTCTGATGGCTGTCAACCCACCTTTTCTATTTTTAGAATATTGATATAAAATTAGATATTAGTCATATATTAATATACATAACTTTTTTGGACAAATAAATTTGAATAAACAAAATAAGAAAATATTCACATTAACCAGTATAATTAAATACACTTGCATATTTGTATTTTATTGTTTTGTTAGATAACAATGTAATTAATAATCATTTAATATGAATAGTAATTTCTCATTAATACTTGAAATAAGAAAATAATAGATGTGATACAATTTATATATTAGAAAGATGGTAGAAAGAAAAATGTGTATAAATATTATGTATTAATATATTTAATGTAAGGTATGTATTTACAAATACTTATAAAATGAGTAATGAATAAATAAAAAAATGGCTAATATTATTATAGATTGAGTTTTTTTTTTCTAATTTAAAATTTAACTTGGAGATCAAATTGTGGATGTATTCTTATCTTTTTGAATAATAAATAAAAAATAATCGAGTAAAATATATTTGACTCCTTTAAAATATTAAGAAATTACACTTTTAAAATCTATCACTTCAACCCATTATTTTAAACTATATATACACAATTAAATCAGTTGAACTAATAAATTTTTAAATATGCTCAGTATCCAATTTAATGCCCAATCCGATTTTAAGAAAGTTGGTTTTACTTTTTCCTAACCACCATTTGTATGAATAATTCCGAATATGAAAAAGAAGTTTTAACTTATGGCTGATTTTGGTCAAAAAATTAATGATATTATTAATTAGAGTAAATAACAATAATCTTCTTCAAGTTTATCAAAATAGTACCGAGTCCCATTTTAGTGTTAAAATTGCATCCCACCCCATCTTCACACTTGAACTAACAGGGTTGTTAACAATAAGGTTAAGAAAATCGGACTGAATATTGAACGGGTTAAGACAAAAATTCAAAAGTTTAGAGGTCCAATCGAGGGTTCGACCATTCACTAAATATATTATACATATATTAGTTATGCTTTAATGAAATTTCACTAATGTTAATTTAAATTCAAAACATATAAAAAAATTTTTCCCTAGCAAACTATCTAATATTCACAACGTAGAGCACTAAACCTTACCCAATTAGTCAATCACACCAAGTCCCAAACCCCATCCCATCACCCAGAGTCCCAAATACTAGTTTCCTTTATTTATTTATTTATTTGACTTGCTAATGCTATTTCTACTTGAGCATATTGCTGCAACAAGAAAAAAGGAAGGAAAGGAAATCATGGCGCAGCGACAGTCGTGAGGGACCCTCTGAGATTGTTGTGCCTTTATTGACCACAGCTGCACCACTGTGCAATCTAGTAACTCACCGCTCAATCGTGCCTTTCGGCACCGACTTTTCCTTCCCAGTTGCGCCACTAACTTGATCAATTACCGTCACCTCTTCCTTTTCATCTCACCACACCCCACCACGAAGGAGCTCAACCGCACCTCTACCTCCTCTAAATCTCAACGCCATTGGTTTGCGAACAAAAACTGCGATGGTTGCTTTTCCTTCGCCACTGCCATCGTGACAGTGCCACTAGTTTTGCTCCTTTCTCTTTTTCTCTTTTTTTTTTGTATTTTTTCAATTATTTTTTAAATTAATCGAACTGGCATTCTGAAAAAACCAGTCTGGTTTGTACTAATTTGGCAGTTTTGCTTGGTTCTTTCTAGTTTCTCATCGATTTTTAAGGCCGGTGGTTTAAAGAAGATAACCGGACTGGCCAGGTGTCCGGTTCCCAGTAGAATTGGTCCGACCTATCGGTTTGGTATGATTTTCTTGACTATGATTAATTAACATTGACAGAATATTCCATTAACCACACTTAAACCATGAATGTAATTTAAAAAAAAAAAGGATCGGAGTTGAGCCATTGGTTCCACTTCATTGTTGGAGTTGGGGAGCATCAGACAACCAAAACAGTTGAAACCCTAATTGAATAGAAATCGTGTTTCTTCTAAAATAGAGCAGGTAAACCAAGTGCATCAAAATCAAGGTTATTTCTTGGATTGGTACCATGCATTCTTCTTTAGTAGCCCAAAGAACAGGTCTCATAATTGTTTGCAATCTTAAAAAACTTGGTTAGTGTTATTTTTTTCACTGAGTGGGAGAAAGAATACCCAATTTTCACACTCGTTCTCTTGTTGCATACACCACTTAAAGATAAACGAAAAGGCTAAACTTTCATCAATCATCATATACACACTCGCGATGTACGAGCTTTTTTTTTTGGTTCTTTTATGGGAGATAGGATTGGATACAATTGTAACTAGAGTAGTGCTCAGGCATTACACAGCATTTGATATGGTTATATTGGACTCAAAGTTGGGAGATTATTTCTACTTGTCCCTCAGACCAATTTGGATATTATGCCTTGTGTGGATGTGAATGCTTGGAAGGTTTCATGCCCAAATTTCAAGCAAAATGGAATTCTTGTATAAGTCTGGTGGGTGTGTTAGAATGAATATTTTAAGTTATCATAATGGAGATGACTCTCTGAAGTACAAAGGAGGAAAGTTGCCAGATACATCTTGGATTAATCCAAGCAAGAGCCTTGATGAATGCACAACATAATATGCTTCCAAAATTGTTCTTGCATAGCATATGCATATTTATGTATATGTAATATTACCGGTGGTAAGAGTGGCTAGCTGATTTAGTTTGGTGAAATTTTGGACTTGAGAAAACACATCAACTAAGGAACATATCTTCATTCAAGTGGATGCCTCAAAGCTAGGCATTTTCATTTGCCATTCCATCTCTTGCTTTGCTTGCTTATTCATTCATACATGGCATAAATTATTCTTTTTCAGCATTTAGTTGATATTTTACTAGGAAAAGCCACAATTGATGATGGAACCTTCATGATAGATTTCAGGATAGTTTTTGAAAAATCATTCTTATTACTAATAGAAAGTAAAACATGAAGGAGCAGTGACTTAGAGCTTCACTTGTTTAGATATACTTTTGTAGGGGGTAAAAAACCTTTTATTAGCATGAGAATGAAAATATATTATAACTAGTGTGTTTGGATGTATAAAAATATATTTTTTTTAAACATACTTTTGAAACTCTAGTAAGCTTTTTGAGAGAAGTATTTTTGAAGTAAAATTTCATTCTAGGAAATGGTCTTTTAAAGAGAATCTTACTATTACTTTTAAATCAGTAACCAAAAGTAATTTTATTTTATCCTATTCAAATAAAAATCATTCTTTTAAACCTATGTTTGATATACTCAAATCAAACACAAATCAATTCTTTTAAAAGTAATACTTCTAAGTAGGTGGAGGTGAGTTAGATTTATAGAATAAATAAATTAAATGAGTTTTAATCATGGTTCACTGTAGCAGACCCGTTACTTAGAATGTGTAGATGGGTGGGGTGCAATTTTAACACTAAAATGGGGAGTGCCATTTGGCAAACCTAGAGGGGGTTCATTGTTTTCTACTCTATTAATTATCCGGTTAATACTCACTTTAGTCCCTGACTTTTCACGCCTCAGTCATTTTCGTCCCTGTCTTCTCAAAATTATCAAATTAGTCCCCTACTTTGTAAAACGTGAGTTACATTAATCCTTACCCTCAACTTCATTAGTCCACTGTCACTGTTCTGCTGACATGTCATGTTAAATGAACACAAAACTTGGAACTCGGAACCTGAATCATCTCGAATTTGAAGTAAATTTCTTGGAAATCATGGAATGAATCTTCGTAAAGTCAAAGATTTTGATGGCCTTCGAGTTCAATGTTCTGAGTTCCACGTTTTGGTAAAAAGGATTTGGATTTTGATGAGTAGATGCCATGTGTCACTTAATGTGATACATCAGCAAGATAGTAAAAGTAGACTAATAGAGTTGGGGGAGGGATTAACATGACTCATGTTTTACAAAATGGGAAACTAATTTGATAATTTCGAAAAGTCAAGGACGAAAATGACTCACTTGTGAATAGTCAAGAACTAAAGTAAACATTAACTCATTAATTATCATTAAACTCACATTTTTAGACTTTGAAAATGATTGATTACTCAATGATACCAAAAAATAAAAATAGCAATAGTTAATCCCTCACCATTTCCAGCATTATTTTATTTCAAGCGAATTCTATAGTGGGGAGTGCTGAGTTTGTGACCAAATTAGTCCAGATAATATAAAATTAATAAAAATGAGTAAAATTACATTTTTATCAAAGTTCTCTTCTTTCTCCCCACCCTTTCTTCCTCTCTCATTAATTCCTAATCCTCTCCTCCCTTGCACGCACTTCCAATCCATCCCCTCCGCCATCACCACTTTCTTCACCGCCACATGGTGCCACCACTGCCACTTCCACCAATCACCACCACCACCATCACTTCCACCAATCACCACCATTTACATCTCCATGTCGACCTTCCTCCCTTCCCTAATCTGCCGCACCAACTTCAAGTTCGAGTGCGCCCCGACCTCGATCACTGGCTCGCACCCAACCGAGCTCAACGTAAGCAACACCTAGCTGCACCCCCGCCACTACTTCTGCTCCTCATTGTTGTCATCATTGTCGATGCCACTGTCTTCCTCGTCCTCCTTGTTGCGGGCATAGTTGCAATTGAAATTGAACTTATTGGCGCTGGGGGTGGCAGAGTGGATGAGCGCGAGGATGTGGCTAACGGAGAGAAGGGCGGTGATGCAGGTGGGGGGAGGTGGCGAAGTTTTGGAGAAAGGAAGAGTGGATTTGGTTCGTTGAAACATCTCAACCAAATTTTGTTTCTTGGAACACTTTGATTTTAAGTATGTCCACACTAGCCAATTTCAAAAAACTTTGTCTTTGTTCACTAGCATAGAAAGGTCCCAATTTGCCATTAGGAAGGTGGATTCATTGAGATTTTGTCATCTATGCCTAGTCCAACTTCTTGTTCTTCGTGGTGGGGCAAGTATATTAGCTTCCTTTTTTTGCTTGGTGGTGGTGGGCAATAGTAGAGTGGGGGTTGGTGGCAGTGGGCAGTGGAGGTTGGCGGTGGGCAACAGCAGATAAAAGGATAATATAGATATCCCACTTATAAAATTATTTTATATAAATAATGAGTTTAATTTAGGTACACTAATAGCGTAAAAGTTTTGAATTTAATTTAAATATACTGAAGTGTAAAATAGTTTTACACTGTCAACTAATAGAAATAGTGAAAAATGCTAACTCACACAAATAACTACCTATTATAATAAGGGACCTACCATGATTTCTCACTTTCCCCTATTTTTCTTGGTTGACAGCGTAAAACAGATTTACACTGTCAGTGCATACCAATTAAACTCAAAAATTTTTTACTCTATCATCCAATTAAAATATTTTATTTATATAATTATTTAAGTAATAAGAGATTATATAAATTTTTTTTATTAATATAATAATATATAATTAAATATTTATATAAAAAATTTTTATATTAATGATATATTCAAATTAAATTTATAAATAATAAAATATAAATATAATTATTTTTTGTAATAAAAAAATTTAATTTTGACCATCAACTATAATTTTAATGGTCATGATTTAGGAACGTTTTGATCACAAACTCACAGCACTCCCGACATAATTCGCCTTTATTTCAATAGAAACATCAAGTTCTAATTTGGATTCTCCGACGCAAGATATTAGACCGCAATTCCTGTCCTTTTCGCAGGTATCTTTACTGTTCCCTAATTAAACCCGGAATCCACGTTGCCAATAGTTTAGACCTTAGATAGATCGAACGTGAGTGAAGAAATATGGAAGGAGGTGTCAAATTGGACGGATGGGGATACGAGGTTAGAACTTCCTCTGACGCCTGCATTTCTGCCATCAACTCCTACTACCACCAGGTAACAAGGTTCCGCATTCCATAATTCATAGCATCTCTGTCTCTCTCTTTCATTGTTTTATATTATTGTCTTTTCTTTGTTCAAAACTCAAAATTCTTGGGTATTCTCAAATTTGGTTTCTTCTTGAATGAATGAAAGGTGCTCAACTATGGCAGAGAGAGGTCTGTGATTCTGGAAGCGGTGGCGCATGACAAAGACTGTGTCTTGGCCAACATCTTAGCTGCCGATTTCCTTCTATTCTCTGATTCTTCTCGAGCTTCCTCTTATCTTGATGCCGCTAAGTCCCACCTTGTAATCTCTCATTTGATCATTTCCTTTTTTTTTTTTTTTGGCTCTAAGATTTTTTTTTCCCCTTTGCATAATTAGAATTACGTTGTGACAGGAAAATGCAACCTTGTATGAGAAACTAGTTTTTGATGCCATCAGTTATTTGATATCTGAAGATAGAGACGATGATGTAGCTGTTGAATTGCATTCTAAGGTCAGTGGGGTCGGTTTAAATAATTGAATTTGCATTGTGTGTATTGCTGCTTGTTCATATATTACAATGAGCCTCAGGTGATTGTCAATTTTTCATCCCCTGTGTGTAAAATTCTTTCTCTGATACATGTAGCCGACCGCTTCAGGTTTTTGCTGCATCATTTCAATATGTTAATTATCTTGTTCCTACAACATAACATGGTTGATTCTTTCATACAATCTTGTAATTTGTTCGTGCTATGGATGCATTGTTAAAAATAATTCCTGGAGTTCGTGCAAATTTTGTGTTGATAACTGCTGATTATTTTGGTATCAACTGCATGACCTGTATATTGGAGAATAGGAAAGAATGCAAACCAAAAAGTAAATACCGGAAAGGATTAGGTTAAGGAGAAAATAAATTTAAGGTTAGCTTTTATAAATTTGATGTTCATGCAGGATGCTTTGATCCTTTGATATATTACTCGTGGGGAAACTGAATTATTAAGAAGGTTCCATTATATTGTGTATATTGTTACCTTAGAAAGCTCCCTCTAAAGTAGGGAGTAGGGAGCTTGCTGCATACTGCATACTTTAGATGTTTTTGCCACTCTAATTGCCTGCACTATGCTTTGAAATTCATCTATATCACTACTCAAATGATTAATCCAACTTTTTTTTGTTTTTGAAGCTTCTAAAAGAGTTCCCAAAGGATCTGGTTTCTCTAAAGAGAGCACAACTCCTGTGCTTCTACATGGGTCGGCCTGATCTTTCTTTATCTTTTGTTAATCAGGTTCCTTTCAAATTAGACAACATTCTTGTTTTTCTTTCTTCTATGATCTATATGAGCAAACAAATGTTTTCTTTGCCTATATGAAGGTACAGTTTTATTAGTAGTAAACTACTGTTTCTTATAGATTGTTTAAAGAAATTTCAAAAAATTTAATATAAGAGAGCTTTATTTATTTATTTATTTTCCTATTTATACAAAGGAGGACTAACAAATTTGTACCTCATGCCTGTTAAATTGGAGTGCAGAAAAGTTGAGTGTTACTCAGAATTTATTTCTGTTATTTTTGCTTCGTTAATTTGGGTTTCCTTGAGATGTCATGATGGGATTGGGAATTTTGGAGTATTTTGCCGCCTAAATTCAAATACCTCTTAGCAGTCGGAATATAAAATCGATTGAAGTTCCTCAATCAAAATTCTAGAAAGATTTAACATTTTTTAAAGGGAAAAAAATGCTTCATGTCAACTTCTATTTTTGATTCAATGTGTTTTTGTCATCCAAATTCCAATGTTCTACTAAAAACCAGAATTAGGGACATTGCATTCTGCCGAGTCTGAATCTTACTCTTCTAATCTCTACATTGTGCCATCCAAACAAGATTTAACTAACTTTATATTGTTGATTGAAGTACGGTTTGAGTACCTTATCATTTTAAGTTTTGCAGGTTCTACCTGAAAATGAAGGAGAAAATTACATATATGGCATGCTTGCTTTTCCTTTGTTGGAGCTGGGACAAATGAAAGATGCTGAGGAAGCAGCCAAAAGGGGATTTGAAATCAACAAGCAGGACAGCTGGTCACAGCATGCTGTAGGTCGATGTATTTGTTAAATATTCTTCACTCTACCTAGTAGTACTTACATAATACTATCTTTCAGATTTTCTAGTTAACCATTAAGATTTTGGATATGCCTCCACTCACTCTTCTAGTTCACATTGCAGTATAAACTTAATGTCTTAGAAGTTCCCTGTATTTCGTATGAGTCAAATAAAGGAAAGCAGTAACAGATTTGTAGAAAGATCAATCAATTAACCGTTGATTGGGGACTTGTCTCAAGTTTTAGTTTTAGACTCAATGAAGTAACACTTTATATTAGTCAGAAATATGTTGTAACAAAAGCTTTTCATAAATAATGCTGTAAATAATTAGTAAAATATTTCAATTCTGTTCTGCAGTTGTGCCATGTTCTTCAGTACGAGTGTCGTTTTAAAGAAGCTGTGGACTTCATGGAAGAATGTTCATCATCATGGAATTCTTGTTCGTCTTTTATGTAAGAACTTGATTTGATTCATTTTGACCAAGGCTTTGTCTCACTTATTATTAGTCAGCTAAAGAATTTTTGTTCTTCCAGGTTGACCCACAATTGGTGGCACGTAGCACTTTGTTACTTGGAAGGTAATGCTCTGAGGCAAAGAGTGCTTGAGGTATATGACAAATATATATGGAAGGAGTTAGACAAAGCTGATGCTGTGGGTCCAGAGGTATGTAATTTCACAACCTTTATAACTAATAATAGTTTCTCATTTTTTTCCTTTTGACATGAATTTTAACTTCATCTGAACATAGGTTTACTTAAATGCTGTGGGTCTGCTATTGCGGTTGTATGTACGTGGTGAATCTGATACCTTTGGTGATCGTCTCAAGGTGCTTGCAAAATGCCAAACCGATCAAGTAAGTACATGTTATTTGAATGAAGGACATGGTAATATGATATGTATATGACATGTCAATGTGCAACTGGAAATGGTAATCTATGTTAGAAGTTCTGATTCTGATATAGCTTCTGTATGCAGTTTCGGTATCATATTGGACAAACATAATTCTTTGTGCAGTTTAAGCCTTAAGGGTGTTCAAGCTGAATGTTTCTTGTGCAATTTATGGATGTATGCTCAATGTTCAGGCAAACTGGTATATAGAGTGGCACCTTGATGTATTGACAGTGTGGGCTTTGGCAAAGGCTGGAGAAATTTCTAAAGCAGAAGATCTTCTAAAGGGCTTAAGAGAAAGGTGGAAGTGTTATATTTTGCATAAAATGTTTGATATACAGTATGACATGAATTATAACGGCATGTTATCTTACTGTAGGGTTTTGGGGATGACTAAAAAGAAGCAACAATTATTGCAGAGAGCAATGAGGGTATGCTCTAGTTGCTACTTCTATGGATACATGAAAATCTATTAATATAGTATACCTAGTTCACAGCCAAATTCTTTCTTTTGATTTTTTTTCCCTTTTTTGTTCCCCCTCTTTTTTCTGGGAGTGGGGTTTGTTAACAGCTCTGCATTGTTGCACTTATTTTATCATGAGCAATTAGCAGGATATTACTTAGATGGGTAGGTTGGGCATGGTGGCTCTATGTGGTTCAGTTATTAAAAAAAATATTAATAACTGTTGAATTTGATTAGCAAATTAGTCCCCTTATAGAGTTTATGTTCTGTTTTGATGATGTTATAAATAGTGGAAAAGTCAAGTACGGCATCATTAACCATTTACATTTTCACATATTTGAATGATTGTTTGCTAAGCATTACAATAGTTGATATATATTGTATGTGGCTATAAAACATTTACCCAAAACAGTAGTTTGTCATGCCCATACTTGGGTGGTTGAAACAGATATTTTCCCAGCAATCAATAGCTGCTGGAAACACCTATACAACTGCATAGTTTGTTAATGGTGTTGTTGCCTGTAATAACTCTTTCCTCCATTTCTCTGTTTTAACATAGCTTGCAGAAGCACTTTATGCTTATGGAAGAGGTAACGATAGACATGGGCTGGAATTACTAGGTCCAGATTTTGATGCCACTGATTATAAGGTTGTACAAATCAACCCTCTTTTCTGTGTAGCTTTTTTCACTTTTGCTTATTTTGAAATTAATAACATGAAATACACTTACAACTGTGAAGATAATTGGAGCATCTGATGAACAAGTTGATGTATTCAATGAAGTTTGGTATACCATGTTGCTGAATACTGGAGAAGCAATTAAGGGTAAAATCTTAAAACTTTTCTCTAATGTTCAAACATATCAACCATTTTAACTCTGATTAAATTTTTAATACAGCAATTGAAGTGATTGAGAGGCGAATCAAGAAGCGGGAAGGCATCCCCTTTTTGTGGCAACTGCTGGTACGTCTAGCCTTGTCCTTGATCCTTCTGTTTATGGTTCTTGAGAATAATGCCTACAATCTTCACTAGCAGAGTTGAATTCTTACTAATGCTATTGCTTTTTGTTTCATTAATTCAGGAGAGGGGATACAAACTAGCCAACAGGCCAGAAGCTGGACTTGCAAACGAGAAGGCCAAGGCTTTGGAGAGTGCTTATTTCAACTAAAGGAGCAACACAGAGTCAAATCATATCCGCTTCTTCCTAACCGTGCATGTTACCACTGAACCAAGTACTTTGTAGGGGTAAACTAGCCATATAAAATAAACGTCGTAACTCGTGACGAAGGGGTCATGCTTGTGGTGGGGTTCGATCCCCACGATGATAATTTCCCCTTGCATTGTATCTTAATGTTCAACAGGGCCAGACTACACGTTACTTTACATAAATAAATAAGTGAATGTGACTCATGAATGATTTGTGTTTTCTTCTTAGGACGCTTTCAACACATGCGTTTACTAACTACCTACGCAAATATGCATGCTACTTTCGTGGCTTGTGCAATTTCGCAACTGACTTTGCTTGACTTGACAAAGTTAGAGGAGGGGAAATAAAGAAAACAAAGCTGTAGTGGGAACGAAAGTGGGACAAGGGGTGTTCAGTTGTCTAATTTCGAACCGCTAATCACGGGAAACAAGTCTATTTTTCGTTGACGTGAAGCTTAGGGTTAGGGACAAGACTTCTAAGCTTTTAACTCCGACCGACCAATGTAGAAACTCCAGCTAAATGTTTCTGGAAGTGTTCCAACAGCAACAACCCCTTTAAGAAATCTCTTTGCAAATTAACATGACAAACAGTATCCTTTCCTCTTCAACAGGGAAACAAAAACTTCCCTGAAAGATAACACTGCCAAATAAGCAAGAGTAAGTAATTCACATGGTGGACTCCACTCCAGTATCCCATATCAGTTATCATTCATACACACAGGTGAGGTCCAAAAATAAACAAAACATGTACATAACATCAATGTTTCATTTCATTGTAAGTACAAAACATAAACTTATCCTATAATCCAAAACAGAAAACAAGATTAATCTACATTGCAGAAGAGTTGTACATGACGAGATTGTGAGTATATTTACCATAAATATATCTGATGTAAAATAAGCCTAAAATAGAAGTGAACGGGTCACTCACTCTCACCCAATATTCCGGGCATAGGCTAGGCTCCGAGTACCACCAACCAAAACCAAAACCCTACCCGTACCCGTACGGAGTCACTGACATTTTTCCCCATACGTTAACTCAAACAATAGAAACAAAATAAACAACGTCAAAACAAGACCCTCGTGCGTGTGACTTCTGAGTCCAACGTGGCAACGATAAAAAAAAAATGAAAAACATCATAACCACAGTTCAAACGTCACCTTCCGACAAAAGTAATCCCCCACAGTCAAACCTCTACATGTGCACACAAGTCCCCACTCAGTCGCTTGCCACGTCACCACGGTTCCTCACCCGCCTGAGCTCCTGCACCACCTCCTTGGAGTCCGGGCGGTCATCCTTCTCCGCCGCGACGCACCGGAACGCCAGCTCCGCCACAGCAGCCACGGCGTCCGCCACCGCCTCCTCCGCCGCCAGAATGGGGTCCACTACCTGATCCAACTGCCCCATCTGGATCCGCGAAACCACCATGTCCGCCAGAGCCATCTCCCTCTTGTCCCTCCTCCCATCCACCGCCCTCAGCCCCGAAATCAGCTCCAACAGCACAACACCAAAGCTGTACACGTCACTCTTCTCGGTTAACCGGAACGACCGGTGGTAGTCCGGATCCAAATACCCTGGCGTCCCCTGCGGCCCCGTCCACACACACGCGTTCCCGGTCGTCGAGCTCGACGACGCCGTTTTGTCCTGCAATACCAAAAGCCTCGATAGCCCGAAATCCCCAACCTTCACCCTCATATCCTTCTCCACGAAGATGTTCGAAGAAGTTATGTCCCTGTGCACCACCGGCGGCACCACCGAGAAGTGAAGGTACTCCATCGCCATCGCAATTTGCAGCGCAATCTCCAGCCTCACCTATAAGATAAAATCTCGCATCACAACAAATTAACTTATAATTTAACTATATTATTATTAGCACACGAGGTTTTATCTTATCTTACCTGCCATTTTAGGTGCCGTTTTCTGTTATTGCGGCCGTGGAGGTGGTCGGCGAGGGTGCCGTTGGGGACGTAGTCGTACACAAGGAGCAACCCCTTCGGGTCGCTGCAGTAGCCGTGGAGCTTGACGAGGTTGGGGTGGTTTATTGAGGAGAGGATGAGGATCTCGTTACAGAAGGATTTTGAGGAGAATGCTTTCCCGGCGGCGGCGCTGTGGTGGTGGTGGAGGTACTTCACGGCGACGAATCTACCGTCGCGGAGTTGGCCGAGGTACACGGAGCCGAACCCGCCGTCGCCGATCTTGCGCTTGTGGTCGAAGCCGTTGGTGGAGGACTCAAGCTCCTCGTAGGTGAAAACCGGAGGTAGGAGCCCCCGGTTGTTGCGGAGGAACACGGCGGTTGGATCTTCCTCCGACGACAGTGCTTTCTTCATAGCACTGTTCCTCTTTCGGAGAATCAACGTGGCAATGGAAACAAGGATGAGCAACGAGGTCAAAGTTACGGCGAGGGTCAAGCCAGTTGCTTTGTTAGCCTTCAGTTTCACCTTGTGGATCCATGGTGGCGAGAAGGTGGACTCGGAGTGGAAGCAGATGAAGTTCTTGTTAGGGTCCGAATTGTTGAACCCGCAGAAGCCCTTGTTGTTTGCGCGGCATTGTTTGCAGCTCGAGAAGTAAGGGTCTTGAGCTTCGTCCCATTCAACTTCGATCCCTAAAGACAGCATCTTGTCGAGGTAGCCCAAGATGTCGGTTTGGCAGCTAGGTTCGGAGTCCGAGGCTGAGTGGTGCATGGATCCGCACTCATGGAGGAGCTGGGTTGGGTTCTTGATGAGCTTGCATTCCCATGGGCAGTGGCTGCAGTTGGGAAGCGTTGGAGGGGAACATGGTTGGAGGAAGGAGAGGCGGGAGCAGGAAGAGTCTGAGACCCTGAAGGGGGAGCCTGAGAGGTTGATGGATTGGTTGGGAATGGAAAGGAAGTGGCTTGATGGGCAGGTTTTGCGGGGTGTTTGTAGTTGTTGTTGTTGGTGTGGGTTTAGGTTTTGTTGTGTAGTGATGGGGTTGTGAGGGGAGAGGATTATGGAGGATGTGTTGGGTTTGTAATTGAGGATGGAAAAAGAGAGATTGTTAATGGAGATGAAGGAGTGAGGAGTGGAACACTTGAATTGGAAAGAAGGGTGGCCACACCCGGGTGAAGAAGAGAATGGGAAAGGTGGGTTGGAAGGGAATGGTGGGCAAGGGTTTGTGGTGGTGGTTGAGTTGGATGAGCAAGTGTGAGCAAATGTGGATGTGGAGAAGAGTGGCGGGATTAGAAGCAAGAAGCAAAATGTGAGGGAGAGAGTGGTTTTGGTCCACGGTATGACTATAGAGGGGTTGGGTGGTGGTGGAGACATGGATGGGGAAGAGAGGAAGTAGGTGGGGGTGTCATCAATGGTGGGAACTGGGATGAGAAGAGAAGGGAAGGGGGAAGAGTTGGTGAGATTGAGATGAGATCTGATATTGATATTGTGACAATGGAGGAAAGAGAGGAGGATACTGCGGGGCGTGCAGGTTCTTGGGGTTGGAGAAGAGAGAAAGATAGATGGGATGAGAGGCTCACGTGTAGCAGTGGAGGTAAAGACAAATATAGTCTCGGGAGCTTTGTGCGGAGGACCCTGTAACACAAGTTTATTAGTTGGGGGCACTTATATTTGCTATTTTATTGTAAAGCACCAAAAGGGCTAGTTTTCCAATTGTGTTCACGGAAATGCCCTTGCTAGTGAACAGGTTTGTTTGGTTGTGATTTTTGAACCCCTTAGGCATATAACAGAAACTAGGTGCACTCCTCAGTTCTCAGTCCTTAGATTTGCATCTTATATGACTCAAAAAGGCTTTGCCTGTTGATTAAAAGCGACTAGGAGTATGGATGTTTGAAGGAATATACTAGATGTTGATTCTTTGCATGTTTATGATCTTATTCTTAATGTAATAAACATGATACTACAGAACCTTGGAAATTCTTCATCCTTTAAACCATGGGTAAGCTTTGCAAGCATCCTATCATTGATGCTATTGTTATTTTATGTGGCTTTTGATTCACTTTGCAAACCATTATATTGATCTTTCATTGGCATTTTGTACCTTCTGAAAATGGAAACTTTTTGGTGCCATCTGTTCCATCTCAAAGTGGTTGATGTGGATGCAACAGGAGAAAACTATTCAAATGTTATCACTGCAAAATTAAGGTAAAAAGTTGATGATGTATAGATGTTAGTGTCGCAGATGCATGATCTCTTTTTTATGCTTGAGAGCAATCGTTTGATTTCCACGAAGTAAGAAAGGCCTACATTATTTTCCCATAATGCATATCCTTTCATTCTTCACAATCTGCTTCCACTGTATTTGTGTTCTTTAGTGAATTGAATTGCTAGGAAATACAGCCTTCATCCATTCTATTACTGTAGAAACTCCACCCTCCCGTCAATTAATGTTCTTGATCGTATATCAAGCATGATGGCCCTGTGTTGTTTTCTAATGTGCAACTACAGTATACAATGGCAAGCAGTTTCTAGGAAAGATTATTATGAATTTAGTCACAATACCACAGTATAAGGTCTAATTGAGCACTGCCTTTGATTTTGTTATGATGATTATGTTGTTTAGATATTAATAATAAGTGAATTCTCAATTCATTCTTGCCTTTTCTGTGTCTAAGTTTAAAACATCTTTAGTAAAGAGTTCCATTTTATATCTCACTTTTGGCTTTACTATTTGCCACATGAGCAACGCATCATAAAAAGTAAAAATGAGACAATATTGAGACTGTTCTCTTTAATGGAAGGTCTCAACTTTGCCCTCATATATTTTTTAAATTAAAGAAAAGATACTAATATATTTATTAAATACTTTGTTATAAATATGTAATTTTATTTTTATATTAGATAAAAATATAAAATTTAAATTTTTCAAATAAATTTCATTAAAAATTAATTTTTAGAACAGTTAACATTTTGTAAATAATTAAAAAATAAATTTAAGTTAAGTTGATTTGTATCATTTTTTTTTTAACTAAAAGACGAGAATAATAGATTTGTGTAAAAAGAATATCTGGAAAGTGTTAAAAAAAATTAAAAAGAGTTGAAAAAAAATTGAAAGAGATTGACATTTTTTAATTTTTTTTAAAGAAAAACCTATCATAAAATATAGGTGTCAACTGATAATTGGCTGATTGAAAATTGGGTTGAGTCCATTCTTAGTGAGATGCGGCCCATATACGGGTTGCAGTCCCAGTCCCAAATTAACATCTTCAATGATTAAGAAAAAAAGGGATTGACATAATTTGGGAAGTGGGATTCTATTTTTATCCCAATGGAGTTGCTCTCAACTTTAAACTTAAAGAGTATATGCTTTAACAGATTCCAAGTACAAAAATCAATCGATTGATGACTATCAATTTTTTTATAAAATAATAATTTATATAATTTTAACTTGATGGTTCACTTACTATTATTTTTGTTTTTGGGTTTTTGCATATACTATAACGAAAAGAATAAAATAGGATCCATATGATGATGCCGGGGAGCCCTGAACACCAAAATCAGGTTTACCCATTCCACTTACAACCATTCTATTAAGGGTATTTCGGTCAATGCAATTGTATAAATACCATGAAACTCTCAAAAATTGTGTTTTGACCCCAATTCTACCAAAAATTCTTAAAAGCGGCCGAGGCCGAGGCAGACGAAGTTGGGGCGCGCCACTTGTGGGGACTTCCTGTTGACTGCCGGAACTCATGTCTCTTTGTTGTTTTTCTAATGTTTGTTATATATCTTCAAGACACCTTCTATTTTGTTGCTTTCTTTTATTTATAAACAAAAATAACTTAGCTACTTCAAAATATTAGGGTCAAAAGCATTTTTGAGAAAATGGAAATGTTACGGTTTATATAGTATCTAATTATCTATCTATTGCAATAAGTTGTCTAATTGATGGTATATCAATTGTCCATTAATAAATTTATATTTAAAATCTAAGAGTCAAACATTTAAGAAGAACTGCAAAGATACTAGTTACTAAAAAATCTCTCATTCAGTATATGTATGCATGATAAATGGAAAAAAAAAAGATTTATATATGTGTGATTTAGAAATAAATATTTTATTAATTACATGACACAGATTCTATTCTTAAAATAGATTCTGTGACTCTGTGGTTTAAAAGAGTAACTTCAATAATAAGAGTAATTCTATAAAAATAACATTTTACGTTTACAAAACTCAGTTGTTTTGTATTATTAGATTATACTTCTGGCAGTGTTATACTAAAACTTTTTGTGTTAAAGTGCCTGTAATCTTATGATAGGCGCATTGATAGTCTATTTAATCTTCTTCTCTTTTTCGTGTTCTTCAATTACCTTTTTCTCCATATATAACTAGAATTAGCCAAATCTTTTTATATCGGAAATGTTGCATAGATAATAGTTATGGAGATGAAGAGATATAAACTTTCACCAAAAAAAATTTGGCGCTAGCAATTCTAAAATTGAATTTAATAAGCGAAAGTTTGTGTAACACTATCCAAATAATCTTTTTTTTTTTTGGTCGTGCAAATAATCTTTTTTATAATAATTTAAAATTCTGTTTTCTGCATTTGGGTATGATTTTCCAGGGGTGAAATCATTTGGGAGGCGACCGATGAGGTTGGGGACCTTCCACTTTAATGATGGTTCGATAGTGGAATTATAGCGTACATAATTGGAAGAATTTTGTTCAGTTTCAAATCTTATAATAATAATGCAAACTGAGACCATTGACGTGAAAGAGATAAGGTTTTCAAAGCTCAAACAGTAACCTGATTTTATGATTACAAACTTAGTTTTAAACTCCCAAGTTTATTGTTGATGCACGATATGTGAACCTCAATCATATGAAACGAATATACAAAAAGTAAATTATTATCATTGTATGAATTGAAATGTTGAATATAAAACAGCTATTTGGATACATATAGTTTTCCTCCAATAATTGATCAAATCAATCCAAACTATCAGCTTTGACATTACTTATTGGGTAAGGGAGGCTAAGATTTAGAAAAGTTTAAATCAATAAACTAAGTAGAAAATTACAATAACTAATTAGAGGCCACCTCTTGAAAATCTTATCATAACATTTTGCAAAATTATGAGAGGATATTTTGGGTTTTAAAATCCAGAGTGGTCCATGTTAAATGTGAAATTTTTGAGAACTGAGAAAGCAGTAGACTTTTAGAGTAACAGGTTGGACCAGTAGTCTGAGGACACGTTTCCCAAGGACCCCACATCAGCCTTCTTTTTGGATGGCGATGGGAAAAAATAAAGTAATCAACCTCTCATTTCTCAAGGCTAATGTAAATAAAATTTTAATTTTAAATTTTTTTGGCTTTTTTTTTTGGGTTGGTCATTAAATTTTTTGGCTTTTATAAAATAATGTTATTAAATTTAACATTAGAAAATCAGAACTTATTTTTTTTATTATTAAAGAAAATCAGAACTTCTATTAAAATAAAATATATATGACAGAGTGATGTAACATATATTAGCTTATGGAGTAAGTAAGTATAATATTTTATTTAATTCAATAGTCATTCATATTTTATGTCAAAATTTTGACAATTTTTCTTGTTGCTGCGTGACATTACTGTTAAATTATATCCTGTCTCCTTGTTTTTCTTGGTCTGAAAATTATAGCCTGTCTAGGTTTCGGGCTCAGTGTTTTTTTCGGGCTTAGTGTTTTATATTTCGGGTTCAGTGTATTTAAGCGGCTGATGTGATTTTTCGAGCACCTCGACCACTCTCACGGTTTCATGGGCTGGGTTG
The DNA here is from genome assembly GCA_031439585.1 of Pterocarpus macrocarpus. Lineage (NCBI taxonomy): Eukaryota > Viridiplantae > Streptophyta > Magnoliopsida > Fabales > Fabaceae > Pterocarpus > Pterocarpus macrocarpus. Next base: position 59,085,844 of record CM062520.1, on the reverse strand, counting down.
TGCTATGATTGGACCTCATTGCGTCTACAACGTAGGAAACACCAGGGACTTCTTTGGGTCAACCCAATTTATAATTCAAAATTAAACTTACAAAATACTACTTTCGATTTACTATAGTTACCAATTTAAGTAAAATTTTTTATTGAAATAAGTGGCTATTTTTTATTATATAATAAAGTTATATTTTGAATTATATAATAAAATTTAATAAAAATATTTTAATAAATTTCTATCATAACTATGTATTAATTTTAGGTTTCTTAATCTGTATAAATAATCAATTAACAATTATTGCGAACTGGATGTAATAATAAACTTATAAAATGTACCTTGACCAAAAAAAAAAAAACTTAGACAAAGTATGCTAGAAATTAATTATGTTAATATAAATTACTAGTATTTAGAGCCTGATATACTCTGATTAATCTAACTCGAATCAGTTAGTCCACTATGAAGTAAGACTTTTCCAGTATTAATTTTTGCAATTCACAATACTCAATCTTGAAACTTTACTTAAAGGAATAAATATTGTACCACTTGAACCAATCAACTATTGGTTGTGAAATTAAATACTTAAGTAAGAAGCAATAAAGTTTGCCTAATTTGTAGAAAATTGTCATTTATATTAGAGAACTATTTTTTGTACATAAATTTTATAGACATTTCTTGGACATGAAGGGAATCATGTACTGATAACTAAAAATTTCAATTATATTACTAGTGACTCTGATCGTGAAAATTCATAGGGATTGGGTATTAATAATTGTAGGCTTTAGTTATTTTATTGGTAAATCACTAGGTCTTGCAATAATCTCTAGAGAAGTATGTATAAATAATAGTACTCTTCATATTATTATTTTGAATTCAAATTTGTTGAGAGTTTTTCTTTTTTTTTTTTTTTTGGTGACTAAATTATCAATTTTCAAAATTCATTGAACTCCAATTGATTGAAATTGAGTTAGGTCGATCTATTATGGGAATACAATTCTTATAAAGTTAGTTTTTATACATTCATAAAACACGAACTAAATACCTTACTTAAAGAAAATAAAGGTCAAATCACTTGAACAAAATAAATATTAGTAAATTTGTTGAGAGGTTAAGGGAGCAAAAGAATTATTTTAACTATACTATTAATATAAAAAATACTTACATTGTTCTGCGTTGTTCCATCCAATGTATTCATGCATCATTATTAGTATTCCTACAAGAGGTAGCAGTGGCAATGGGAGGCTTCAACCCTTAAATTACGATTTACACTAAGATAATAGGGATGGCAGTGGTGTGGGTAAGATAGAGTTTTGGCTCAACTTGACCCACCCTATACTATTCTAGACGAATCTCAAATTGCCCTTAATCCACTCTGTGACTTTTGAAAACAAGTACTTGCACCTCATTTGCTATATTTGGTTTCAATCTCTTCATGAATATTTTTAAATTCAATTTACACAATAATCACTCAATATCGTTAAAAAAAATGTTATCTAACAAATTAAAAGACATGTTTAAAGATCTTTTTGCATAAATTAACTAAGCAATTTAGCATTGTAACTTATAAACTTAACAATATGCGGATAGGTTTATCTTAAATCCGAACCCTTGCCTGAATCTCTTTTTTCATCCTACCCTACCTCTCTTGTCGTAGGGCAAGTTTAAAATCTAAAGCAAGCAAGTTAAAGTGGATTGGGTATCAATTATCGTTCTAACAATATACTCGTTAATTGTTTATTTACAGTAAAAGGTGGTTATTTAAGTAGCAATTCATTAGAGATTTAATTTTCTTTTAGCAAAAATTGACTTCTTGTAAACATGATTTAATTTTGATATACTATCTATATAAGCTTTTTTTTTTTTCATTTTATCCAAATATTCAATTATTATTTGTCATGTCATAAAAGTGTTTGATTTTTATAATAATTATATCAAAAGTCATATATGTGATGTTATGTAATTAGATGATAGTGTAAAACACATTACATTAACAATATATCAACATTTATCTCCTATAAATAATGGATATTCTTTTTTTTTTCTCCTCCTTATTTTCATGATACTTGAGAGGTTCTTCCTAGATATCAAGTTTTAGAAGTTATCGTATTTGGTTCCGCATCCAAACTTCTCAAGCAGGGGTTTGGGGATGCAAAATGTGGTTTACTCATTTTGGCTTGGTGTTTGGTTTTTCATTTTGGTTTTTTGTAAAATCGAAATTTGAGATCTAGAATTGATTTTAACTAAAGCAACATTTTCTTATTTTTGCGGCTATTTCACTCTATTAATCATAGAATTTTGACAAAATCACTTTTTAGGTGAAAAAATCAAACATAGATTATTTTACTTTAAAATTATTTTTAACTAAAATCAATATAACAAAATCAAGATCATCAAGAATCAAATTTGCAAACGAAAAACTAAACACATAGAATTGGAAATCCGGTCCAAAATTAAATATATTTTTATATTAATAGTGGATCAAAATTAACATTATATAGATTTTACTTGATGATGTGTATTCAAATTAGTTCATTTAGCATTCAAAATAATTTATAATCAAAATCATGCTAAGAGGGTTTCTTAAATAAATAAATAAAAAAAGGAAAACCACCAATTTGACCCTCAAAAGATCAAAATACTAATAATTTAATCCCTAAAAGATGTTTTATTAGTCTGTGGTACTCCAATAATAAATTCTATTATTACTAATGATTTTTGTCAATGTTTACAAAAGACGTTTTAAAAACTAATTTGTTAGCAAATTAATTTTTTAGGGACTAATTTGTTAATGAATTAATCCTTTAGTGACTAATTTGTTAGCACCATGAGAGAAAATATTATACTTTGGGAGGGCTAAATTGTTAGCGTCTTGATCCTTCAGGGCCATATTGTTGGTTCTTGCTAAAAGAAATTTCTCTTTAAAAATTAACCAAAACATGTACTTGAACTAAGCTTTCAAAGAAAAAATTCTAGTAAATGAACTTTTTTACTACCATACTAGAATGAAGTTATGTTTTAGGATGGATCTCGATCCACAGTGGATAAGGTATTTAGCTACACTTTGTGTGACAATTAGCCACACTTGTGTAGTAATTAACCACACTTTTTAGTCATTACCCAAAGTTTTGGGGTCCACCCAAAACACCACCCTAGAATTAAAACTTCCATTGTGATCTTTTCTTGATACATAAATATTGGGAAACAATAATTTGATTGACAAACTTAACTAAATGAACTCATGATTATATCTTGAACCAGAATGGAAAGTAAAAAAAAAAGGTTGGCAAAGCACAAATCAAATCCCTTTTGTTCAAACTCTGTGTAACAAAGTACAAACATTTGTTTGCTTTTGTACAAAACTGGTGCAATTTCCACTAATCATCCATGTATCTTTTACTTGTGTTAGGCGTACCTTGTGCCACACAATCCGTTACTTTTACACATGAAATTGGTTGTCCGAAAATTGCACCAATGTAGCAACCTACACCAAAAGTTAAGAAGAACTACCTTTTGTATGGGATAAGATAAGATTTGAGACCTTAGGTACACTATTAAATTTGTTCCAGGAATGGCATCAAAATGTTTTCCTTGCCAATTACCATACTTCATTCCTTTAAAGATGCCAAGTGCACATAGGCCGACATGAGACATAAGGGTCCAAATTTTAATTTTCCCCCTTTCACATGGACATTTTCGTGTTGTATTATGCGTTGGCACTTTGCGTTTGTTCAATTTTCTTCAACGTAGAAGAAAATGCAACTTGAACAGCGACCGTTTTCCCCAGTCTCACAAATTCCTTTGAATTTTTAAGGTCAAGAGGCCTTGATCTTCTTCTAGAGGTTATTTGACGTTGATATTTCAATGGTCAACGTTTTCACGTGTAGTTGGGGACTTGGGGCCAAGGCCGTGGGATACATGCTCTCATGCCTTAAAACTAAGCTGTTAGAACATGAAAACAAGGGTTATATTCTTAAAAATTTCTGACATGCTCAAATTTATTAAATTATGTTTTAAACTTCAATCTAATTACAATTGCATAAATAGCGTCTTTGCTGCCTTCATCATGCCCTAGAAGGTTCTGAATTCTGTCAACGTGCAACTAGTTTAAGGCCTAAGGGTTTCCAATAAGGCTGTACATTCACTTGGAGGACGAATATGAATTCTTTCTTCGGAAGATAAACTAAACAGACATATGCTTAGGAAGTATCCATGCTACATAAGTTGGGAGAACGATACTATCCTATAGAATCTCAAAACCTTAAATAGAATTGCCTCTGATAATATTTCTAAAAAAAAAAAGAACAAAAAAAAAAAAACAAAAGAGAAGAAGCCAAGTGTGCATCTTTGCCTCCATTGACTGAAGCCAAGGACCTAAACAATGAGACCCCAGAACCCCGTCTTATACAAAAGGCAATAGATTCTTTAGTGAGTCCCCAACCCCAACTTTACCGAGGGGCAATAGTCTTACAAGATTCTCCAAGCAACAGTTCAAAATTGTCTTGCAAGAAATTACCACTAACAAGGATAGAATTTGCCTCTGACTCCATCCAGAGAAATTGTCAAAATAGGTCCTTTTGGGTCCCGATTTCAGATTCTTCCTGGCCCATCTAGAGTTCCTAACGAACCCAAGAGGAAGTGAGTAACGGTACCTTGGTTCCCTTTGCTCTAGGGATTGGAATCTCGAGTGAGTTGGTTGATTACAAACGAGATGCACTAGTCAATTTATTAGTAGAAGACTTTTATATCATTGAGAACCACTTTTTAATTCCACTTTTACTTACTTTAAAAGATCCAAAAGAATATAAGTTCATGCAATTATTATTGAAATTTAAATCCAGTTGGATTAATGTTCCAAATGTTTTGAAATTTAATAATAGTATATTTTTACATAACTCTTAAATTTAATTCTCCAACTTTCCATCATGTGTAGTTTGCATGTCTTTTTTTTTTTTTTGTGCATTTTATCCCATATTATACCATACGTGGGAAATAAGAGATACTCACAATACCCGTTTGAGTTTTAACAAAATTATAGCCATTTACTTCATTTATTTTTTCCGTTGATGTATAATTTACATAATTAATTGTTTAAACGCACAATATTATGAATACAGATTAAAATAATGCAATATATGAATTGATTATTGACTTCAAAGCGCAAACATCTACTGCTATACGGCTATAACAAAACAGTAAATTACGTACTTAAATAAACTTCAAAAGGCGTAAATCTGTTAAACAGTCGATACAAATTCACATAAAAAAAAAATTTGATAATTAATTGAAATATAGTAAATTTTAAATACTAGATTACTAGAATTCAACCATTTGATAAACCACTAATGCAAATAGCACTGCCCTAAATAAAAGCTACTCCGTCCTCGGTGGCGCAGATTAGATGGCCATGGCACCATTCCAAGTCCTCCGACACCTTCACTACCAGCTTTCTTTTCAAACTTTCTGATTCAACACGCAACAATAATAAATCTTATTCGTCGTCGTAAACAATTGTGTTACCTGGAAACTTCTCCGTCAACCATAATTATTTGATTCTAGTACTCCTTTTAATCAATCATCCGCGAGAAGGGCTTCGTTCCCATCTTCTCTGCGGTCATAATCCCAAATCTGGCCCACTAATTAAGAAACTAGTATAATTACCACTTACAAACAAGTTAAGACCGAACGTGATTAACCTTTTCATTAGCCTTTTCATTGCTAAGAAAAAAGTGTGCCTCGCGTTGATACGGCAGCCCCTTTTTTTCTTTTAATATATATTATAGACAACTCTTATAAAAAGAATGCATAACTCTTGTGCTCTTGCAGTTAAATAATAATTAGTCTTATCTATAGATTATTCTAATGGACTGAACTTATAAATATACCTTGTGGCCTAACCTTTTTTTTTTTTTTTGAATATTATGATATTAACCATTCATGTGTTTGTAAGATAATTCATGTATAAATACATATATCTTTCTTTTTATATTTTGATCCCAAATAATTCATATGAGTAGGAATTTGATTGTGTGCCTACTCAAATCATGTACTTAACTATTAATTTCAAGTAATAAATGTCATAATTAAGACTTAAATATAATTTTAAAGATAATTTTAAAGAAACATTTTAAGAATTTAATTTATATGCACTATTAGTATAAAAAAGTTTTATACAGATATCCAATCATATATTGCTACATTAGGATAAATATTTGACTCAACCACCTATTATTCTAAAAATCTTACAAATACAACTATGTGATTGAATGACATTATAGAACTCTTTTATATTCTCAGTACATCCCAATTAAACTCTAAAAAAGTTAAAATGAAGAATAAATTAAAAAAATTATTAATCATAATTTACTTAGTTTAACCAATTAATTATCATTTTGGTCTTTCAAAAATTGAATTAACATCATTTTTTTTTGTATAGACCACTGATATTCGAAAGCCTACTGAATTTCAACTAATCTGGCTTGAGTTGATTAGCCTACAATAGGGTAAAAATCTTTCAACGCTAATATTTTTTCTATCCATAGGACTCGAATTTGAGACCTTACTTAAGATAAGTTTATCCATACAAGATAAGTGACATTAGTTAATTTAGTACTTAGAATACAATTAGAACACAAGAGTGGCATCAACTTAATCCTTAAATTAATTGACACTATGTTTGCTTCATCAATAAGAAAATCATATCGTTAAGTCTCTTAAACATGGAAAGTTAACATTGGCTTAGTCTTTCAATAATAGAAAAGGGTATCAACTATCAATTTAGTTCCAAAATCTCACCTTTAATACACAAGAAAAGGATAATTTGATACTGCTTTCTATGATGGGAAGATTACATTAATGCCACTTATTTTTTAGAAATAAATTGATGTTAATATAATTTTTAAGGACTAAAATGATAGCTTACTCTATTTTCTATATTTGGATTAATTCCAAATAACTCATGATTATTGATTAAGAATATATATATAAATATATACACACACTAGTATTCAATTGAAACCCATTGGATTGTAACGAATCTGGTTTGAATCGGTATTCGATTGAAATCCATTGGACTGTGATGAATCTAGTTTGAATTAGATTGACCAATTATAGAGACAAAACTCTTTTAGCATTAATTTTTTTCCCTATTCACAAAACTCAAATAAAGACCTTGCTTAAGATAAGGGAGTGCCGAACCATTGGAACAAATCAAGTGTTGATAGGAATGTTATTACATGCTTATTCATATATTATGTACTTTTTTAACTCATAAACTCAATTAATAATTCTGATAATTAAGATTTGTATATGATTTTAAAGATAACTTCTCGTGTCTTCTTTTTGGTGCTATAGATAGTTTTTAGTGTCTAATCCTTACAAGTGAAATGCTAATATTTAAAGCAATATTTTAAAATTTAAACTAATGATTAAATTAACAAAATTCATGAATCATAAATTGACAAGATTCAAAGTAATTGAACAAGGAGCGAATTAAAATTAAATATAATCAATTCACGATTTAATCACTTTAAACGATTGATTTCATCCAAATTCTAATACATAATTTAAATACTACGTACCAATTTTTTTGGGGTATACGAAAGACCATATACCTACTTCCTCCACATCGCATATGTCCTTGTCGTTCTTCAACTCATAATTAGTCCACCTTTTATAATACATGATCCCTTGTCTTAATTGAAAATCCAGAAACTACCCAACAACTTCCACATAGCCACAACCCCAGCCCCTCGCATTCACACCCTGTTCACTCCCCCCGTCCATGTCCCATAACACTTAATTATCATCAATGTCAATGTTATTATTATAAATAAATCAAACACACTCTCCAAGAACATCGTCAAATAAGTGCACACAATATATATATATACCCTCCAACACGCACACACCCCCCATACAGCCATAGTTTCTAGCTTCACCAACCAACCGTCAATGGAGTTCTTCACGAAGGCCAAGGCCGTCAAGCTCCGCAGCCACCTCGACAAGTACCTCGTCGCCGACCGTGACCTCGAGAAGGTCCACCAGAGCCAAAACGGCAACACCAGAAGGGCCAAATGGGTCGTTGAACCCGTAAACGACAACAACGGCCACCGCGTGCGGCTGAGGAGCTGCCACGGAAGGTACCTTTCGGCCACGGACACCCCTTTTCTTCTGGGTATGACCGGAAACCGGGTGGTCCAAGCGGAGCTCGACGATGGCCTTAGCTGGAAGTTCGAGTGGGAACCGGTTCGCGACGGGTTCCAGGTTAGGCTTCGGAGCTGGTGCGGGAAGTACCTGAGAGGCAACGGAGGTACTCCACCGTGGAGGAACACGGTGACTCACGATGATCCTGTCGTTGGAATTTCAAGTGTAAGTAATCAATTACAAAGATTACATAAGTGATAAGACTCGTACTCTTAATTTTTAAGGTTTTAAGTTAAATATGTCGTTTAATCCATTGTCATGATGATTTTTAACTTAATCAATTTGCGAAAATGCTTGTAACTCATAACTAGAATTTATTTATTAAAATAATGACATAGACTCACGTTTAAATAAATAAGTGAGCTATATTTCTTTAATTCATCTAATATCATCTTTTTTTTTAAAAAAAAAAAATTGACAATTTTCAGATTACGTAACATCTCTTGTCAAGTTTGGGCTTCCCTTACCCCTCTAATACTTTTTAGCTCTGCCACGCAGGGTTGGGTTTTATGGGATGTTGAGGCTGTGGAGTTGCCAGAGGAGGAAGACGATGAAGTGGATGAGTTTGCTTCTTTGGCTTTCTCCGACGAGTTTTCCGCCAGCTCGGACCCGCCGTCGCCGATGTCGGTTTTCTCCCTCAAGTCGCCGCCGGCGAGGCAGAGCTCCAAGTTGGGCCAGGTGCGTTTTTCTTTTGCTCTTCATTTATTGGCCGTTGATTTTTCTTTTCTTGTTTTTCCATGGGTGGAGGTTTTCTAATTCTTTGTGAGATTGTTTAGAAATTATGGCTTTAAAGTGTTTGACCAATTTGGAGATTATTTGATTTGGCGTGGAGTATGTTATTTGATTTGAAAATTATAAGAGATAATAAAAGGGATGATCTCATTGGGTATACATTATTTTCATACGATAATTATTAATTAATTACCTATTTAATGATTTGAAGAAAATATAAACTACAGTCATTTAAAAAGATTGGAAAAGTATATAAAGAATTTTTTTAACTTTTATCTTAATATGAAATATACAAAAATTAACGGGCACGTGCCCGTCAGTATGTTAGTCATGCATATACTTTAGAAGAGCAAAGATTCACGGACAGTGCAATTTGCTTTTACTAAAGTGAAGTGAGATTGTGAGTGACATTACTTGTAGTGCCAGTGCAGAGAGAACTTTTCTCATCTAATTTTTTTTTTCAAATTGGTGATTGTAATACACGTATTTAAAAACTTACAGAGGTTTATAAGAATCTACCGTGGGAGTCCACTAAGCAATTGATTGCAACTTAGTTGTTTTTAAGAGACACTATATGTTGCTCCATGCCTTCACCAACCCTTCCGCACTAACGAAAATGTTATCCCACAATTCACACGCGCACACACGAATGTTTTCACACTCTTAAATCTTAATAGACAGACGCATTACTTAAGATTGGCAACACAAAAGTGGCCCATATCTGTCTAATAATATATTTCCTTAGGCTAAGTGTGGAAGGGTAATACTATTTCCACATTTAATTACGTTTTTCAGCAGCACCAACTATAATGGTTGATCTTAAGAAGGAAGTGTATTTATGACATATTTGGTTTTCGTTTGACAAATTGGGCAGAAGCTTCTCTCTTATAACTTTATCCTAAATTATGACTTTGGAATTGCAAGCAAAAATCCAAATAGACTATTAATATTGTAGGCCCTTTCTTCAATCTTTTTTAAGACATTTGAATTTCTATTAACAAAAGAAAAGCACAACTGCCTCTGTTTCTTTTGATTGCCTCTTTTTTTCTCTTTCAGATGTATCCAAAAGTAAAAAAAAAGCACAACTTGATATTGTAACTTAGATAGAAATACAGTATATGCTAAGTATTCTTGTTAGGAGATATACGTCTACGTCAACAGGTCAATTGTAGTAGATGAAAACATTATGAGTGAGAGCGCTAGGATCTTGACTAACGCTGTACACAGCTACGGCCCAAAAAGAAACATTGTAGAGACATTTTCATATGATTTCATTTAAGGATTAGAGCATATTCATACGGGATAGGGGGTTCTTTGTCTTCGTTGATCAGGACGAGAAGCCAAATATAGATGTGAATTTATATGCCTTATTAATTTATGCATAATATTTGGTTGTTTAAGGAAGTTGAATGGATAAGGAAGAAAGAGAGATGGGATAAAATTGGCGCTTTCATTTGTATTATATAATTTTGGCAAGGGATTTCCGGGAGGGAAGAGCAGTATAAATCTAGCGAATCATTGTTGAATGGTGGGTTTTCAATGGCAATTGGGAGGGGAAAAAATGGTGAACATATAAATATTAGAATATTTATTCTCTAGAAAATAAAATTTGTTACAAGATTGTCTGTTGCGTTAGACATCTCATGTAAACGGTAGTTTCATGCTTTTCCAATGACATTTGTCGGTATGCGAATGGCCATTCATAGCTTCTGCCTTTCCTTCTTGTGTTGGTCTCTCGTAGTTTCTTGCTTTATGCTTTTCTTATTTTCTTTTGCGGCTATAAGTCACCATAAGGTGCCTTCTCATACCAGATACCATTTTGATTCTCTCTCCTAATTTCTTTGGGATTGTCAAACACGCCAAGGCAGCGACAAACTGCACTTTGTTATGTTCCATTAGATCCCACCATAGTATGTATTTGATTGACTGTTTGCTAATCTTGATTGAATTGGGCTGACTCAGCTATCCAATCTTTTAATGAAATAGTAAAAGTATGAGTTGGATTGGGCTATTGGTTTCCGTGAAAAAAAAATTGCCTTATGATGTAATTGAGTTGAGTTGTGCATAAGTTTTCAATTTTAGTTTCACTCAAACAAACACAATCCAAAAAGACAACTGACCAAAAATTTGCAAAAAAAAAGAAAAAAGAAAAAAAAAAAAAGAAATCAAACCAATCAAATAAAATGAATTTTAATACTAGAAATGTTTTAGAATTTTGTTGTAATTTTAACGTCAACTTAATTTTATACAAATGATTCTTATTCATAATCTTTTATAATCACAAAAATATATCTTCATATATTTTGTAATATAAAATTAAGTATGTTATAGTGTCCAGCTTATCAAGCTATGCCTACTGGTTTTCTAACAAAAGTTGTAACACCGTAAAGTCGGCTCAAAGCAACTCAATAATTGTGAGGTCATATTATTACTTAATGGTTAAGAAAACCATCTTTTCCAACTCCACTTATAGTATGTTTGTATTGGTGTTTGGGGGGTTTAGAATTAATTTTGACATCCTAAAGTTAATTTTATTAATTTTTTATGATGCTTAATTCTAAAAGATAAAAATCAATTCTTACCTCTAGAATTGATTTTAGAAAAAATAGAAAATTTTATTTTATGTCAGAATCATTTTTAGAGGAATTACTAAATATAAATCACTTTACCTCAAAATTAATTTCAACAAAATTAAAGTGTGTGTTGGGTGAAGTTAGAATTGATTTTGGGATGACAAAATTGATTCTAACCATTTTTGATGATATTTAATTTTTCAAAATCAAAATTAATTTTTGTCTCTAGAATTGATTTTAGGAGAAATAAAATTTTTTTACTTTTTATCAGAATCACTTTTAAAGGAACTACCAAACATAAATCAATTTATTTCACAATCAATTCTATCCAAATCAATTATAACAAAATTGATTCTATCTAAAATTAATTTTACAAAAGTAGAACTAAACAAATTATTAATCAAGTATTGCTCTACCACATATGAATGAATACCCTTAGCCTACCTCTATCTCCTTTTATCCTTATAATATATTGTATATTTAGACTAGTTTATTTTACAGTTAATCTAATTTACAATCAACATTTTCAAGCAAAAAAAGAATAATTTTTTTTTCTAGAAAGTGGAAAAAAAAAAATGAAACACGTACCTAGTCTCTTGATATGGCCTCGCACCACACGGAACTTGAATTGAATAGAGATGATGAGACTAACCGCTTTGGCCAGGTAATGTCCGCGTGCGCACCCAACCGTGTTTCTCCCTGACCGAGTTGCCACCTCTGACCGCTTCCTCTCAAAAATTTCACCATGTGTGCCCAAACATCCTCACCTGAAGCACACTAACTTTTACCTAAGACTAAAAAAAATGTAGTGTACCATACTCTAATAAATAAATAAATAATTAAATAATTTCACAAACCAAGAAGAAAGCGGTCCCCTTAGACCTTCATATAAATGCCCATCACCAATTGACAACTCAGGCTACACACACACAACTCATTCATTTCTCATCTCCGATACTCCACAACAGAAAAAACAAGTTCTTTTCTTTCAACTCTTTAGTCTTTAACTTCTTCAATTCACACACACATTCATGCAGGCACCAAGCTCCAACAACAAGTTCCGAGCCGGCATGGACTTCTTCCGTCACGCCAAGGCGGTGCGGCTCCGGAGCCACCACAACAAGTACCTCCTCGCGGAGGACGACGAGGAAACCGTCACGCAAGACCGTAACGGCTCCTCCAAAAGCGCGCGGTGGCTCGTCGAGTACGTCCCGGAATACGACAACATCGTACGGCTCAAAAGCTGTTACGGCAAGTACCTAACCGCCTCGAGCCACCCCTTCCTGCTGGGCATGACGGGCCGCAAGGTGCTGCAGACGATCCCTGCCAGGCTGGACTCGTCGGTGGAGTGGGAGCCCGTGAAGGACGGAGGGCGCGTGAAGCTGAAGACGCGCTATGGGAACTTCCTGAGGGCGAATGGCGGGGTGCCGCCGTGGAAGAACACGGTGACGCATGATACTCCGCATAGGACGGCCACGCAGGATTGGGTACTGTGGGATGTTGATGTCGTGGAGATTCATGTTCGTCACTCTCCGGTTCAGAGTGAGGTGAACCTGAAGCCTTCTGCTCCGCCATTGCCTCGCGAGGATTCTGAGAAGTTTGAAATGATCAACACCCCGTCGCCTGCGTCAACCAAATCTGAAAGCTTCTTAAGGAAGCAGGTATGAAATTTTTGGAGAAGTTTCGAAATTTTTATCATGTGAGAAATTCTTAGGTGCAGTTTGAACGAGAGATTTTATTTATATTTTATATGCCATGTTAGCAAATGTGAGTTATTTTTGTTTTCTAACTATCAAAATTCATTGACATGGCAAATAGAGAATCGATCTTATCCTAAAGCACCTAAAAAATTTTTTAGTTGTTTTTTTTTGTTTAAGTTGAATTTTATTAAAAAATTCTTAGGTCCTTTCAAAATAAAAAAAAAAATAATTATTTCTTTATTATTCGTCATTTGGCATATCTATTTGTTGAATAAATTCTTATATGTTTTTAGAATAAAGACCAAAGCTGTTTTCTAAATTATTTATGCCTCTACACATCCTCTGTTGGATTAAAAATATAATATAAGTGGAAGATAATCACAAAACTGATATGTTGAGTTGTAAATGTTACATAGCATAATTGTTTTCTTATTAAAATGGGAGCTTATAAGAATTTCTCTTTTGATTTTGTTGTTTTTGGATTTTGGTGATGATTGTGTTTGGTTTGGTTTATGTTTCGTTTTGCGCAGCCGAGTGATTTGACTGTTGGCTCGTCGCCGAAGAAGGAGGGGAGAACTATATACTACCATGTTGCTGAGGACGATGGAGAGGTGACTGACGAAGGCGTGCAGGGGTATTCCTTGGTTTTCAAGGGGAATGGGGTTGAGGAACTGACTCGCAAGTTTGAGGAAGAGACGGGGCTAGAGGGAATCATTGTGTGTAATAGGAGTCCTTTGAATGGGAAGCTCTACCCTCTTCGCTTGCAGCTTCCTCCAAACAATGTCACCATGCACGTTGTCTTGGTTCTTCCTTATTCACAAGGTATGTTTCTAATCTCTTTCTTCTGGATGTTTAATCTTCCACTGTGCATGCATCATCATTGATAGAAAAAGTCGAGAGTCTGCAGGTCTTTATTGTTCCGTCTTGGACTCTTCGTGGTAAAATGGTACTATAACAGTTACGCAAGAAGTAATTAGAAGAAAGAGTTAATGCCATGGTGGACCAACCTATAAATGCTTGACAGCTAATAATTAATAATTTTCTTATTTCGATTGACTTTCGACGACTAAGAAGTGAAAACTAAGGATTTTGCATCTCAAGCTTTTACCAATATGTTAAGCAAGATTTGAGAAGAAATATTCATAATCTGATGAAACTGGTTGGTTTGACTGCTTGCATTGCACATTAGAACTTACGTACTTTTCTTCATTTTGTTGCTTTTTCTTTTCTTCCTTTTCAGATTGAATTTATCAAATGTGCTATCCTGTCACCTTAACATTTGCTTTCTTTTATGTTGTTTTTCAGTCGCAAGAGACTTCGAGGAACAAGGTTTACTGTGAGAAGCCTAGAGTATTGCAGCACATTGAGGCCTATGTATATACTGATCTAAGCCTGTTCGAGTTCTATGAGAAAGCATTTAGGAATATGCTGTGGAGTACCGCGTTTTAGCTGTCCATTGCTTTTATAAAGCAGAATTCATCAAGATCCTATGCAGCCTGATTAAAGTTGTTGGCATGGAATGGATCATAACAGCAATATCGGTACATCAATGACATCCAATGGGTCATAGGCGATTCTGATGGTGGATTTTGTTTTGAGACTTCTATATTTCATTAAGTCTAGCTTTAAATATAAGCCTGTCCTTCATGTGGATTCAGGAATTTTGTTGCTTGATGGTTTTGTGATTTTATGTGCTTCGTGATTTTTCACTAGGTGATTGGTCCTAAGGCATGTACATATATAAGTTTTGTAAGAAAATTGGAGGCAGATTTTTTTAAAAAAATTAAATATAAATTTATAATATTCTTGGATATTTAGAAGCACTGATTTTTGCTGATCAATCTTTGTTGGTGCTTCAACCGGAATAAAAAACATGATTAAAATGAAAAATACATAAATGAGTGGAAGGTCTTAGTATTAACTCCAGCTGAAATGTCATCTTTTGAGGGAGTGAGATAATTCTATGCAACTTTCTATAGTACCCAATAATTTTTCCATATTAACCGCGCTGTTGAAGTACATCAAACTCAATGCATTTAAGTTCACGGAGCTAGGCAGTAATTCCTCAATCATATGGGAATTGGAAAGGTTATGAATCGCTGGCTTAAGATTTTGTGTTGTTGCAATGAATTTAGTTGGCTGAGTGGCATAGTTAATATTAAAAGCAGAGAATACATGCAGAGATTCCAAAAAGGTTGTGTGCGTTACAAACCATATTATGATATCTGATGTTGGCATAAGTTAAACATACAAAACTTTATGTTAAATCAGTGTGGAAATTAGCATAAAGGAATATAAAACCGATTAATGTTGTGTGGAATCCGTGACCAGGTGATACATGTGGTCGGCAGAGGATTCTGTTTCACGACTATTAAGTGGTTGGCCTAATTCACTATTCCTTCATTAATTGATCATAATGATTCATGTCCATTTCAAACTTCAGGGTAACAACTTCTAAGCTGGATGAACTACTAGTACATGAATTTAGGATGCTTCTTGCGTATGAATTGGGTAACTTATAACAGATTCTCCAGGACTCGGCTCTCGGGTTGGCATTAGGGGGCATTTTAGTTGGGGGATTAAAATGAAGGTGAAAATTTTATAGATCAAGTATATAAATAAAATTATATAAGTTGATCTACGAATTTTTTTTCCACATTAAACTGACCCTAGTCGCTAAAAATATGCATAATCATCTTGCTACGCACTGTACCCAAAGAATAAGTGTATAACGTAGGTGTACATAAAATCTATGAATTGTATGAAGGATGTCTATAAAGGTCAAACCTGTATCCTCGTATAAAGAATGGATATAACTTATACTACATCATTTGAGAATCCACAAATAAAATGAATGAATTGCGTACAAAATAGTCGTAACAAGCAAAGTATATGAACAATAAAATCGAGTTAAGTCACATAATTAGAAATTAATTTGATCATGGAAAGTAGATGATCCAGGAAAGATTGTATGGTAGTTTATAGTGACTCAAACAACGCCAACTTAACATTTAGTTTTAGTTTATTGTAGTATTAATTTTTTTTTATGGTATCATCTAATTAGTCGTTAGTAATATAACAAACTTTATTTAAAAAAAAAGAGGTAATATAACAAACTTAGACGTAATTTTATATTAAAAAAATATTTTATTCAGTACAAACAGACAAACACTCCCCTGTCCAAAATAAATAAATAAATAAATAAACAATCACCTATACAGCTCCACCAAACAAACCTATACAGTAAGAGGATTCAATAAAAAAAAAAAGTTTTACATCAAAATTCATATACTTACCTAATTTGACTAAACACCCTGTTGCTAGCTCACCTCAAAAAAAAAAAAAAAAAAGAAAAAAGAAAAAGGAAAAAAACTCGTTGCTATGGTCAGCGAAGGTTACTGCACCAGATTTTTAGTTGAATGAAACTTTATTTTATATGGAAAATCTTAAAAATACGAAACATGTGTTAAAAAAAAAAGAAAAGAAACGTGTAAAATTTTAGATGGAAAATTTGAAATTTTTTATGATCCAACTCCAAAGACTTAAGAATTAAGACGTCACTGTACTTAATATATTCATGAATTTAATTTTGATATAATGTTAATATAAATTATTTTATGCATATAACAAACCACATATTGCCATGCACGGGGATTTTGTTACTGTGTTAATATAATGTCTAAAAAAATTAATAATAAATATTAATAATATGATACGATGTAATTTTACCTTTTAACTAATATTATAATCAGTAATGACTAATGAAATAAATCCAAAAGATATCAACTTTGTCTACGAAGAAACGTAAAAATAAACGACAAAATCAACAATGCCGTGTTCACAGTTCCTTTTGTCATAATCATTTGCAATCTGCAAACGTTACTTCTTGTTAATGTTGCATCACAGTTTATAACTAGATATATACTTCATGAATTTAAATATGAAATACCTGTATATTTACTAAACATGGCATCAATGATGTTAAAAAATTGTCATATGAAATAATGTAGAACGAATAACTTTAATTAGTTCATTTAGCATTATTTTATCAAACAGCGTGTAAATTGACAAGTTTCAAAATAACAAAGTATTATACCTTATCCAAAAAAAAAAAAAAAAAATGCAAGACAGAATACAAAATAAAATAGAACAGTTACCTAGATGTTATCAAATGTTTCTTTAAAAACCACATTTATAGTTGATGTGCATGTGTTTCCTTCTTTATCTAAGATTAAAATTTTCAATCCCTTTCTAGATTTGACTCTAGAAACTGCAGCATAAAGCTGACCATAAGTGAAAATTGGTTAGGCAACTAAAGTCTAACATGAGAAAGTGATTGCCCTTAACTTTTGTTTATTATCATTGCAAAGCACAAAACCAATGGAAATTTCCTTCTTTAGAATTTGAAAGGCAGTCCTAAATCCAAGGGTATTAAGTTTATCCTAGGAATGTAAACTTTATCACCTAAATGTCTTCCAATGGCAACAGTCATACCAATGTCTCCCTTATTCAATTACAATTAGTCGCATTCCATTGCACAATCCACTTGTTTGATCTATGTTCCTCAAAAGCATTATTGGAACTCCCACTTTCAAAATCAACTTGTGATTAGGAATACTTGAGCATTTGATCTCATTGAGGAATTCAATTATGAGCCATTCTGCTTGAACATCTTTATTCTTATCAAAATGGCAGGTTATGTCAGAACTAAGGTATTCCTTTTCGTCTCCTGATACTAAAGATAAGTTATACTCATTCACCTTCTCAACACTCTCCAAAGTAGGAGCAAGTATTGCTCTATTCGCAAAAAATTTATAATCCTTCATGTTTGTGAGCAAGTTTAGATACGTGAACTCAACTAAATCAGAAAGAGGATCCTGTGATGATACAATGAGTAAATCATTAGGAATTTCAACAACTAATGCATCATCAATAGTTGTTCCTATATTTTCATCTCCAATTTCAAGTATCCAATCTGCAAATTTCTTCAACTCATTCAGATCTTGATGTGATGAAGATGTCAAAAGTCTCATGTTTGTTTGTAGTTTCAATACTTTGCAAAATGACCATAAGTCTGATGAATTAATAGTTGCTGATAATATATGTCGATGAGTTTCCCTTTGAATAATAGGAAGAATTTGTTTGAAATCACCCCCAAGAACAACAACTTGACCTCCAAATGGTTCAAATTGGCTATTTGGATTTGTTGCTTTCATAAGATGTTTGAGAGTGCGATCAAGAGCTTTAAAATAGTACTTGTTTAACATCGGACCGTCATCCCAAATGATCAAGCTAGTATGAATAAGAAGATTTGCTTCAAAGATCCCTTGCTTGATATTGCAGGTCAAAGAATCAGTAATAGAAATTGGAATAGAAAATCTGGAATGTGCTATTCTACCTCCAAGAAGTAGCAAAGATGTTACTCCACTTGATGCAACATTTAAAACAATCTTACTTTGTGATCTTAGACCTAATGAAAGAGCATTCCAAATGAATATTTTACCAATTCCACTATATCCATGGACAAAGAAAAATCCACCAAAATTGCACAGTAGTAGCAATTTGATCATAAACTCATTTTTGCTCCAATATCCTATGAGTTTCTGCTAACTCTGATGAATCATAATTAAGCTCTTTGATGAGTCTATTATCATATAATCCAACATCATGGACATCTGGATATGGTGTACCAACAAACTCTCTGAGACATTTGCCATTACAGTAGAGTAACTTTTCAATTTCAATCAAGCGAAGATTCTTCACATCATGATTTGTCATGGAAAGCCTTATATAAACAAATAGCATAAAAAAATCATAATTAATATGTTACAAATTGAGATTAAATAATTATAGATAAAAATTCAACAAATACTTGCCTAGATTTCTGAGTGCATTTCCTTTATCATAGAGGATTCTATCAGACAATAACTCTCAAGTATGATTTCAAACACCTTCTAGCTTGCTCATTGTCTTAGACACCAATAACATGACAAAAAGCTTCCTTAATTGTTGACTAGAAGCTAACTCATTTGTCTCTTTTATACCTCCGATGAATTCTTTATCATCACAAGGTAATCCCAAGACATAGCAAGCTTCTTGAAAAATATTATATGTTATTCCATTAGCAGTTCTGATGGACTCATAGCCTGTACAACCTTGTTGTACAGTTAACAAAATTCTCATATAATATAACACTCTTGATCATCGAGGAATATAATGGAGTTTGCCAATAGATAATCCTTTTTTTCTTGGTTATCAATTTCTACTATCCTTGTTATAAACAAATTTAGTGGGAAACTCAGCATATATCAAATGCTTACCATCAAGGTATTGTCTATTTGGCTCCATCCAACCTAAAAACATGGGGGTCCTTGTCTTTATTTCAATGGATAACTTCATTAGTTCTATCTTCATATTGAAAAGTATGCTTTGCTCATTAGGTAGATAGAAAGTTAACCTCTGTACTGGAGGCCATATATGATGGATATCAAATGCAAAAGTTCTCCAAATAGCTTCACATAGAGAAAGATATCTATAGTCATAGAACTATTTGATCTCATTAATGCATGCATTATTTGAACCATTAGTAGATTGCTCTGAGATTATAGCAGTTACTCTATTAGTACCCTTATTTACATATTCAAACAAATATTTGGTGGAATTGGACTTGTTGCAGTAATCCATGTTGACATGAGCTAGACATATCATAAGAAGATATGGACTTTATGGAACTATATTCCTATTATCCATCTTTATGCTTTTTTTATTGGGAAAATCCCAAAGTCTCTTCTCCTATAAGAAGGATATCTATTTTCATCGATAACAATTCTACTTTGGAACTTATGTAGATAGAACTTTGTGCAGAATCCATCCTTCATGCAAGGTGAATTCATGAAAGCTCTACCACATGGTCTATGAACCATGAATGCTGAAACTGCATTGTATAACCTTGGCACTCATTTAGGTTTGGCAACTTAGCAGATATCAATTGATCAATTTGTTGAGGTGAAGTTATTTTTTGATTAGCATTCAACCATAGAAGTATATAAGCATGCGGTAAACCCTATTTTGAAATTCTACAGTGTACATCCTTATAAGATTGTAATGCCATGAATTAGTCTTAGGTCAAAGCAATGTGCATAAAAATTAACTAAATAATCACGTAAAAATTGGATAGCATGCATTGAAATAAAGGAGTAGTTGAAATTTAGTAAAAATAAAATTTATTAGCATCAACTTTTTCAAAAGGTATTCCTTTTTTGAAATCTACAATCATTCTATCAAGTTTCATTTTGAACACTCTGCATAATATGTTCGGCCAATCTTCTACTTTTTAACTGTCTACATGTATAAAGCCTATCGATTTTAGGCTAGCTTGAATCACATGTAACTGTGATAAATAAACCAGGATATCCATATTTTTTACAAATAGCCATTGCATCATGACAATTGTTAAACATGTATAGCATATCACCAATAACAGAAGCAGGCACTACAAGAAATGCATCTTTTTGTGGGGGTTTATTTTGCATTTTGTGGCGGTTTCAAACTCCCACAAAACAAATTGTGGCGGAAAACCGCCACAACAAAGAGCACCATGAGGTATATTCTGGCGGTTTTGTAAAACCAACATGACGACCGCCACAAAATGTTAGCCTATTTTGTGGCAATTTTTTGGATTATTTTGTGGGGGGTTTGTAACCTCCACAAACTAAGCAACATGTTTTTGAAAAATATTTATTCTTTGGGAGTTTAGAACTGCCACAAAATGTAAAAAAAATTATCCTAATTTTGTGGGGGGTTTAAAACTGCCACAATGTGAATGTTTTATTTATTTCTATGTTATCTATTTATTAAATAATCATTCAAATTATACTTACCTATATAATTATTCATTTCTCCTATATAGTCATCCAAATTATATTTCACCTTTATAATTATACATGCAAACAATTTATTGAACTAATCACATAATATAACCCAAATTTCATTAAAAATATCCATAGTAATAATCATATCCATATGAAATCATATTCAAATCCATATAAAGTAATATTAACCGTAAATAGTAAATTAAACACTACAACATTAAATCTGTGATGATCAAATGATATTAGATTAAATAAGCCCAAAATAACCTGAAAATCTAATTCATGGCTTGTATCGTCCGAAAAATTATATCGTTAATAATTGAGTTGTTCAGTTTTTATCGAATAAGTGAGTTTAATCGGAAATTCAATTAAGCATCGACTTAAAGTCAATTAAGTGTGATTTAAGAATATTAGGCTTGATGAAATTAGATTAGGAACATAGGAAATCTCACAGAGATTTTCAAACCGATTTACCGATTTAAGAGAAATCGGTAAGACTTCGGTATTTTAAATTGTCGGAACTGGACTAATAGAAATTTTCTATGAGTGCCCTAGGATCAATGGTTAGGATTTAGCCAAACTACCCCCTCATGTAGCACCTTGATCAGCCATTGAGGGAGGGAAGCTAAGCAAAATTGGATGATGAAGTGAAATCCACCAATCATCATGCATCTTGCTTCTAAAAATCTCCACCTTTTCTTTTCTTCTCTTTTGTTAAAATTTGGCCACCCCACTTATTGAAACTCCTCTCATTTCTCTTCTCCTCACTCTCATCTTCACTCCATTTCCATCCTTTCTTCAAGTCTCATCACAAGTTGTTTCCATTGAAGCCACTAAATCAATTCAAAATTTAACTAGATAAGGTTGGAATCCTACTTCTCTTCTTATTTTCTTTGGTTTGGATTTGTGTGTGGATCTTGTATACTTTGTGCTATTGATAATATGTGGAGTGATGATGATGTTTTATGGCTGATTTTGCATGTGTGTTGTGATTAAAAATAGAATTGGTATGAAATAACTTGAAGAAAGGAGAAAACTCAAGAAGCTAGTAGGGTTTTTCCTCAGTGGTCCATATGACGGAGTGTACGGCTCTGCCTACAGCCGTTTAAACTCCATGAATCTATTTTTATATGAAACTAGACATTCAGAACTTTCCATATATATATAATATAAGGCCATTGGATTAGTAAAGAGGATGTTATGAATTTTTGAAATTTGACCTGGAAATCAGAACTTTCATCTGAGCAGTATGAGTTGAGAAGGGTGTAACTCACCCTATACAACTCCAAATTAAGTGAAACTAACTTTGTTAGAAAGCTTACACATAGGAGAATATCCCATAAAAATTTTCAAATTTGATAAGGTCCCGTTTGTTCCCAGTGAGTCGAGAAAATTGCCCTATGTCTAATCTGGGTTAGAACAGGGTAGACCCGTAGAGTCAAGTTTCAGAGCTTAGATCTCAAGTTATACTCATTTAAATGATATGAAACTTCATTCATTTGAAAGCTTGTTCTGTTA
Source organism: Pterocarpus macrocarpus (assembly GCA_031439585.1). NCBI lineage: Eukaryota > Viridiplantae > Streptophyta > Magnoliopsida > Fabales > Fabaceae > Pterocarpus > Pterocarpus macrocarpus. The sequence goes on along the minus strand of CM062520.1, from coordinate 59,063,257 downwards.
GCTTTACATGGATATAAATTTCGCATGATTTCACCCAGATTTCTATTTTTAGTGAATTTTTCCTCATAAGGGTGCAATTCTGGCTAGAAGTAGGACTAGTTTGGGACAAGACACAAACTATTTGAGTTAATGTCGGAAGTCGGGATTTAGCAAATAGGAAGCTAGGTTGGTACACTTAAAGTTGAACTCTAAACTTAGTAAATAAAGGACTAGGTCGGGAATACTTGAGGTTGAAGCCGGGACTCAGTAAAACAGAAGGCTAGGTCGGGAATATTTAAGGTTGAACTCGGAAGGGTATATTTAAAGTTTAACTCGGAACTTAGTAGAGAGAGCTAGATTGGGTATATTTGATATTGAACTCGGGACTGAGCATGTAGGAAACTAATTGGGCATAGTAATGTCGTAACTCGGAAATTAGGGAGGACAGGGTATGCTTAACATCGGAAGGCTGGACATAGGAAAACATTCATAAGTCCCGGAAGACCATATTAAGGTTGGAAATAGAACACAACCCCGGAAGTCGGGAATTATACAATCTCGGGAGACCGAACACAATATAAGGAAGTCGGAACTTGTGTAAGATCAAAACTTGGAACCCATTAAATCTTGAAAGTCGAACTCGAGAACCTTAATAGAAATTAAAAGCTTGCAAGATAGATTGATACTTGGGATTCTAAGTCTTGCACTCCTCAATATTGTTATATTCTTGGTATGAATATAATGTTTCGTATTGAGTTTATTGTTTGATTAAAATGTTATGGTTGTCTAGCGCTATTCATGAGAAAGCGGACATGATCCGTTATGCTGCTGAGATTTCGGTAGAAAATGCAATTAATGTGAATTTACAAGTTATGCATACATTGGTCAAAGTGTTAGATAAACAATGCTACCCTATAAGCATGAGAAAGGATTTCCATGTGACTTGGGCCAGCCCCTAAACAAAATTAAGGGGAATAGATCAGTGGGGAAGTTGGGGAAAGCAAACCCGGCGACCCTGTATAGGAATGAGCTCGATCCTGAAAAGTGGACTATTACCCAGGAGTCTTATAGCCAATATACTCCCAGGGGACTAAGTATGGAAAAATATGAGTTAAAATCAAGTGCATCATCTTTCATGTATATTCATAATTTCAGTCTTTATGCATTGAGTTAAATTACACCATTGGATGTTATATACATATTATTGCTCACCTTATAGCTGTCACTTATCTATGTCAATACACAGATCTGGTTGTTTATTTTCTATTTAATTCCCTTTATTTCATTAAGTAAAACAAAGCTGTGTTTCGGGCTATGATTTACATAACTAATTGAGTAGAGAGTAAGACATCCTGGCAATGTAACATTTTCTCCTAATTAACCAAAAATTCGAAACACCTGAGAATAATAGTGATGACAGATATGCATCGATTTAGGAATTCCTATTGAGAAATCTTTATTTCTCATCCTACTATATACTCCCGTATCATTCTCAGATCATGGAGAACGCAGCAACCTGTATTCTATTCATTGAGTTTCCAGAGCTCCACATCCACCTCGATCCGTTCATAGATTCCGTGTACATATCTGGTAGATGCCAGTTTCGTCTTTACTTCTTTTTCCGGAGAGATTTTGCTGTACCTCTTATGCACCCGCTTTTTGACCCTGCCATTCCTTACATCGCTATCCCTCTCCATGTGGCTCATCCTTTTCCACCTCCACCTGCAGTAGCAGCACCAGCCATGGCTCCGCCAGTCCCACCACTGCAGCCGATCCCCTCTGCCTCTATGTTTGAGGAGGATCCGTCAGAGGTAGCGAGCTTGTCATCCTCATCTTCTGCCCCAAGTATAGACTACACCCCTGCTGTCGGTATGGCGAATGGATTCCTTTCTTCAGGGTCCATCTAGAGTACCCGCCGTAGCAGCAGTAGATGTACAGGGTCCTCTTTTGGCAGTTGGGTCATAGGCATACGGGTAGGAGTTAGCAGTAGTACATGAAATGTCCCATGGGGAACAGTAGGGAGGGATGTTCATATTGTCAGGCCGATTTATTTTGTGTTAGCGGCCTTATTTCTTTTACCCTGTACTGTATTGTATTTCTTTTGATAACAGGGTATAAGCATGTACATATATATATATATATATATATATATATATATATATGAGGCAGTTTGTTTATTTCGCAAATTTTGTTTGTGTTACTTTATTTCCGATACAATGACTGATTAGTGTATATCTTGCTACCAAACTAAAATTGATAACTCTTAGTGCACCCCATATAATAATTTATCAGGTAATATATTATGACTTAAGCATAGTATTTTAGCCTGGTAAGGTGTTACATGGCTCTAAACCAAATTAAAAAAAAAAGCTCCTAAATGTTTGCTTCATGATTCATGTTGCTGCCATCTAATGATCTTTTAGCATCCAAAGGGGTAGTAGGCTCACTCCCAGCATCACTAGGCTGAAACAATAACAAAAATATCATTTAGAGGAATACTTAGAGAGAGAAATGAAGCTATTAATTACTCTACTTGCTTATAATATGGGTCTTAAACAATCTACTAAGCTAAAGCAACATAGTAAGCAAGCATGCAATATTTATTCCTTTTCCACTTTCCTTCATGACAATTTAAGAGAAGTTTTGTTACTAATTATCCATACACAAACACAACAAATTCATTCAATTATAATCACTTTTACAATGAAGAATTTATAAAATGAAAGGCAGAAAACTCAACATTCTTTAGATAAGTAATGCATTCAATAATTACAAATCAACTCACACCGATAGCTAAATATGTACTTATGCAGATTACATATTGTCACTAATCACAAAACTATTCCTTGACAATGCCGAAATAATAATAATACCATTTTCAAGAAGCAGAAAGCAAATAAATAACAACCATCCTTTATATTCATCATAAACATACACCAACTTTAACCCACAAGACAAAACATGATTACCTCAAGTAAATGGCAAATTTCAACCCAGCTCACATTCACTCACTAATTAAAAGGCACAATAATGAATAGTAACTATAAAAGAGGAGAGGAGACTAATTTTTTTTTTTTTTTTATCTGTGTACCTCTAGTTGAGAATCAAAAAGGCCAACAAATTCTTTAGGATTCCTTTGTTCCTTCATTAGCACGTATGTCTTGAGTGCATTTAAGGTACCTTGTAATTGAGTCTCTAATTCTAAACGAGTAACCTTTTGCTGTAAATGAGCAGAAGTTGATGAAGATCCAGCAATATTGGATGAAGAGAGACTCATGTTACTAAGTTGGCTCCTAACATTCCTAAATGTATTAGTAGGAGCTACTCCTATGCCCATATACCGTACTTTCCCAAAGTGCTTAGGTCCCAACACTTTACTAACAGCATCATTAAGCGACACTTCAGATTCATTAACATTTGTTTGTATAATATTCAATTCAATTTGTTCCTATAATCATTCAACATTCTAAATTAGTGAATATAAAATTGTAATGTTGAAATGTGAAATGTTAGGAGACAAGGTATGCTTACCACTACAGCTTTTGCCTAATAATTTACGAATGACCTGTTCTTTCTCTTGTGAGTTTCAATATACATCCTTTCTCGACTAGGAGCTTGTCCAACTTCTAACAACTAAGAAAGAAAGAAGATAAATTAAAACAAAAATTTAACTTTGTAAGGTCACAAATTATGATAGTGTGACTGCCATCTCATGCCTTCTTCTTGTGTTAGATTTAGATTCACAAGTATGTGGAATGGTTTGCTTACTCTAAATTTCTTTTTTTTTTTGCAAAGCTCCTATAAACAAAATAATAAAAACTTTAAATGATAATCTAATATTTAATTATCATAATAATCAACTCATTCTAGTACTTAAATCTTGCCATTGTTGAAGGTTTCAAACGATAATTAACAAAAGCAACCCACTGATCTCTTTGAACACTTATTGGTACATTATTAATAATTTCATCTCTTTTCTGGGCTAGGTTATAAAACTCATTCCACATCCTTTACCTACTTGTTGCCCATTTCTTTGCAAGATTTTGATTACAATATCTATACGCAATGCTTTTTAGAAGTCTTAAAATAAAATCAAGGCTTAAGACAAAAAAAGGTTAGTTTGTTATGTATTGTAATAGTAATAAACATAATACATATATAAAATAACACCTTTACCTTTATCATTGTTTCAAAGCATTCCTCCATATATGTCTTAGGCATGCCTGATTCTCTTGACCACTTTTCAAAATTAATCAAAAATATATTGTAGTCTGATGCCAATATTCCACAATATCCAGCAAGCAAACCTTGGCCTTCACCATATGCTGAGCCCTGATCATCAAAATCAACAATAATGCGCTCCTCTTTAGGCATGTTGCTAAATTCCTTAAACTTGATCTTGATTTTCTTCGTAGTGTTTTTTGAGACTTTAATAATAAAACATGTCACTAAACCAAAAGGGATAAAAATGAATTACTCATAAAGTTAATTACAAATACACAAAATATATATACCAATTATCTCTACATTTGAAAATATTGTAGACTCATGACCAAGACTACGTCTAAGTGCTACACTTGAATTAGAAGATTGAGTTGAAGCTTGTTATGGGACTTCACTAGTTGGAGAGGAGTTTGTAGGAGCTTCTAAAGGAGCCTGTACTGATGTTGCAAGAGCCTCAACTTATGGTATAGGAGCCTAAACTTATGAAGCCTGAGTAGGTGCTTGAATTAATGATGTAGGAGCCTAAGCAGGAGCCTGAATTGATGGTCCACGAGCTTGAACTAATGATGTAAGAGAAGGAACATCACTTTGTAGCTGAGAGGCGAACTTTAATGGATTTTGAAAATGTTTAACCTTTGACAGGACTAAATCACATGTCTAAACATACCAATAAGACAATTAAATAAAATGATAACAATTTCTATTACCTTCAAGTAAAGAATCGTATTAACTAAATTTTTTATTTAGACATATGTGCATTTGTTGTTAAGTTAGTAGCTACATTGTCTTCAATTACATCATCATTCAATTTGTTTGTAGCTAATTGCATGTGCTCATTATCAGTGCCAAAGAATTGTTCAAGTTCTGGCTCTTGATATGGCTCATCTTCATACACTTCTTCTTCTTCTTCACCTATCTCATACAAATCTCTTGGTTTTAGATGAATAGTAATACTCCACCGTTTATTCACATCATCCACATAATATATGATTTGTGCTTGAGATGCTTCAATGTAAGGCTCATGTTCTTCATGCTCACCCATATGAACTAATCTATCAAACTTAACGTAATTGAAATTCCAAGGGTCCTTTCTATACCCTTTATCTTGAGTAGTGTCAGCGCATTTACATTTGAAAAAAATAACTACAAACCGACCATAATAGTTAATTTTAATTGTATATTCTATCATTCCATAATATGGACTGCTTGTCTCATATTTCCATCAACACTACTTGCAACACAAGACATGTTAGAGGTTAAGAAGACTCCATTGTTTTGTGTTTTAAGTGCTGCTTCTCGAGTCAAAGTTTGAAATTTGAACCCATTGATGTTATAAGTTAAAAATCTCCTTGCATTCATCATTGGACCTTGTGCCAGAAACTTTAGATCAGTGGACATTATATCTATTGTGTCAAGTTTCATCATCTAAATTAAAATTAAAAAAAATCAGTAAAGTTTCTTTATCCAACCCAAATACAATAAATATAACTATAACTAATAATCGGTTACTTACCTGCTTTTGAAACGAATCAACAAACTCTTTATTTACTCTCTTTTGTATCTCTGTAGTTGAAGGCCTTCTTACCCTTGAACTTTTCCTAATGTATTGTCTAAATTCAATATATGAGATATCTAGGTTAATATGAATGCACATGACTAGTTTGACTTAAATAGTATAACAACATAACTTATACAATTTTTTCAATTTACTTACTCTACAAATGGCGTGACGATTTCACAATTCAAAAGCATGTATTAGTGAACTTGCAATTTCTCCATTTGAGTTAAAGTGAATGTAGAATAAGCTCTAATTCGTTTCCTTAATTGGGGGAAGATAGAAGACATTTCACAATGATTATTGTCATTTGTGTCATCACAAACATGACTAGGTCTGTTAAATCTTGTCTCCATATCATCAATGTATCGAGAACAAAAAGTAAGAGACTTTTCAGTTAAATAACCCTCAATTATGGAACCTTCTAGATGTGCCTTATTCCATACAAAGGACTTTAAATGACCTAATTTCTTACAAATATGATAAGTAATTAGTGTAAATAGCTGTTTCAGATTACTTAAAACATACGATCTTAAATTAAAAGTAACATTTGTTTTACCTCTCCATAGGATACATATATCGATAATGCACTGGACTACCAAGTTTTACTTCCTCAATAAGGTGGACAGTTAAATGCACCATAAAGGTAAAGAATGATGGAGGAAATAAGATCTCCAGATAGCAAAGTGTAATCACAACGCGATTTTTGAGCCAATCAAGATCTGAACAATTTAAGCTTTTACCACAAAAAACTCTAAAGAATGAGCAGAACTCCACCAAAACTGTTGTCACATGGTTTGGCAACATATTACGAATTGTTAATGGTAGCAATTGCTCAATAATAATATCGCAATAATGACTTTTCAACCCAACACATCAATACATCTAGATATGTTACTCGAGTAGCCATCTAGTACTGTAATATTCTTCAAAGTTGTAAGAAACAATTTTTTGATATCTTGTGTCAATGAATACACAGCAAGGAGATATTTTCCATTTTCATCTAGCCAAAGATCACGCCTTATCCCTCTTTTTTTTAGATCTTTTCGGGCATTGAGATTGTCTTTTGATTTTGATTTTGATTTTTCATGGACCAGAGTATATATGATATCATCACATATATTTTTCTCAATGTGCATAAAATCTAGATTATGACGCAACAAGTTAGATTTCTAATATGGAAGTTCAAAGGATATGCTTCTCTTATTCCATTGCTTAGTTGCTAGTCTAAATCTTTTTCCTCTATTATCCAACTGTGTTATTCTCTCAAATGTAATATTAAGATTTTCAACTTACTTCAAAATTTCAGATTCTGATAATTTGGGAGGTGGATTCCGTTCTTCTATGCTGCCATCAAAGCAAACCCGATTTAATCTAAATCTATGATTTCCACTCAAAAAATGTTGGTGACCCATAAAACAACACTTTTTGCTATAAGGAAAACAAAAAGGCTCTGTGTCAAAGTTACAAGTTGGGCAAGCGAAACCAATATATGTGTTCTAGTCAGAAAGCATACCTAGACTAGGAAAGTCACTAACTGTCCACATAAGAGCTGCCCACATCCTGAATATTTCATTCAATGATGAATCAAAAGTTTCTATGCAATCATTCCATAATTCTTTTAACTCTTTCACAAGTGATTGTAGGTACACATCTATATTGTTTCTAGGCATCAGCTTGGCTAGAATGATCATTGAGAGGATACAAGATGTATGCTTCATACACATAAGGAAGATTATATGGAATAAAAAACATCGGCTAAATGCTATAGGTAGAACTCATCGATCCAAAAGGATTGAAACCATCACTAGCAAGGCCGAAGCGAACATTTTGAGGATCATCTGAACCAAATTCAGGGTATGTCAAATCAAAGGTCTTCCATGCCTCACCATCCTTCAGATACCTTATCAACCCATCTTTGTTACTCTCCGATGCCATCTCATATGCTCAACAGTTTCACAACACATAAACAATCTTTGCAACCTAGGTTTCAATGGAAAGTACTGCAAAACCTTTGCAGCTTGCATCTTTTTCTTCTTAGGATTTCATCTAGATATATTGCAATGACTGCATGTTTCTTGGATCATCATCCTCAAACAATATACAATCATTTGGACATGTATCTATCTTGACATAATCAAGACCTAGTTTGCTAATGGTTTTCTTTGCCTCATAAAAAGAATGAGGTAAATTTATACCATCAAATGCATCTCTGAACAAATCAAGTATCATAGTTATTGCCTTGTCACTTAGTCCACATAAGACCTTTATATGATATAATATTATAATAAAAGTCGCTACGATTTTTCCTCAACTCCTCATTTAACATTTCCTCTGCACCTGACAATTCACCATTTCCTTGGTGATTATGCATTTTAAGTGCATCATCAATCATGGTTTCCATAGGATTTTCAGTTTGCAATATCTCTTGGATAACATCCACACTTCTCAAAGACTCTGCTACTTGTTTTTCACCATGAAAATCCCATATAACATAATTCTTAAGGAATATGGCTTACAAAGTAAGTGATCGTAGGCAATATTTCTAGTTTGCCATATTTGAAACCCACATTTTGGACATGGACACTGTATCCTATTCTCAATAACTCCATGCTCAAATGCAAAATCTATAAATTTACTCAGACTTATTGAGTATTCCATTATCTTTTGTGGCTTAGCAATCCAAAATTTATCAAGTGACTCTCAGCTTCAAGCATAGCTTGAATCATAAAACAAATATCAATACAAATATGTTACCAAAAAAAAAAAGGGAAGGAGTCAAAATATTAGGAAACTTTTACCAAAAAAAAAAAAACATAAGAAAAAAATTCAAGGTGCAATCTTTCCAATCTCATAAAAATACATTAACAAAGTATATTCCTAACATTTTGTTTTAGTTAAAATTACATTCACAAACACAAAAGATAATGACAAAGACACTAAGATTGTACCAGGCAAGTCATATTATAAGCAATTAAAAGCAAACAAGTATGCAGAAAGATCACATGAGAAAATTATCATTCAAATATATATATATAAAGTAAGACTAAATTACATGAGAAAGGAAATCTTACTTTAAAGCAAAAAAAAAGGAAAATGGATCACCTTTATGATATTGCACCTTCACTTGTAAACCTGAAAATACCATGTACGCTATTAGGTACCTTCTTTTTTATAGTATTAATAAAATAAAATTCATACTAAGATTTTAATGTTTAAAGCAATATAAGTAATTTCAAATTTACTATAAGATATGTGTGTAGTATAAGTTTTAACGGTATGGTTTGAAATCCTACAAACTCTAGTGTTTCACCTTTTTCTTACAAAATCGTCCAAAAAAGGGAAAAGGTAAAAGCTTATAGAGAGAAGCAAACTCAAATTAAGAATAATATAAATCATTGGAAGCAAAATCAAAAGTTGTGTAGCAACAGAGAAGCTGCCTCTAGACAAAAAAATAATCCTTGGAAGCATGACATATCTGCCTCAATACATAGAAGTAAAAAGAATGCCTCAGGCTTCTAAGAGAATGGCTTTAAAATTACACATATACAATCATTAATGCATTCAGAAATAAGTAAGCAAAAGATTCTAGAACAAAAAGAGAAAACTCAGACTATTGACATTTTAAACTAGAGCAATTATCTAAAAGAAAATGATTTGACTCCACTTACAATTTAGTGCTAAATCTGGATAAGTGATCAGAGCTAGTTTGTCTTGATCCCCATATACGATGATAGATATAGAACCATAGCCAATTCGAATATGTTGTTCCTAAAATAACAATTTAAAATAAGTGTAGCATAAAACAAAGAAAAAAACATACAAAGAAAAAGGAACAAAAAGGAAACATAAAAATTGAAGTTAACTTTTGGAATAAAAAGAACGTTCCTGTAGAGCAAAAGATATCCTTTATTTTGTGTGTACTCCATTAGAACAATGTAAGAAAAGCATGTCAAAAACTTGTTCAAAATAATTTATTCCCTAACATGTGGCTAGCCATTTGCCCTTACCCTTTTTTTGGACAACCCTAACTAACAAGCAACAACATATTAGTCTCACTTTTTAAAAAGATGCATGAATTAAGTACTTTTAGATTCCAATAATTTTATGTCCGAGAAAGAGAACAAGGTGAAGCCGGTGAAAAAGAAGACAACATCTTTGGAATTTTAAAAAGAGAAGAATGACTTTACATTATCTAATAACTAATATGTATATAAATTATAAAAGCAACAGCTAGAATTATTATCTAGTACAATATTGAGATAGAGGACAAGAAAGATATATCTAAGGTTCTCAATTCTTATAGACTGTAATACACTTAGAAAGAACTGAGGAGATGATAAAGCCAAGACACAAGGCATCCAATTCCTTCAATGGGATGAACATCATCATATAAGAAAACAGGAAAAATTAAAAAAAAAAAGAGAAAAAGAGTACTCGGACTCACATGAAAAACCAAAATGAAGAAGAATAAAACGAAAAAGGAAAATAATGTAATGTATAATAATAGGGAGAAAAATAAAATATAGATAAAAATCTTTTACATCATCAAAATGGCATCAAATGCTAGTAAAGGCAAAATTCATATCATCAAAACAATTACTCTACATTTCAACATATCTATGGAAGACCAACAAGCAACAAGCTGTGACCATGACCAAATGAAAATCCAAAAAAAAACCAAACATGAAATTGCAAAGAAGTGAATAAACAGCTCAACATAGATGGAAGGTAAAAAAGAAAAAACATATGGCATATCTACAATGCACAGATCAACTATATGCCATGGAAATTTTCAAAGTCCCAATGGCTTGGCAATGTAAAACACATTCAATTCAAAGGAAGAACATAAAATAAGAGAAGAAAATAAACCAACCCTGTGTATTTATCCTGATCAAATAATCAAGTTAAAGCGGTTCAAGCTCTTTGCTATCTCCGAATTAGATCCAAATGCCAAAAAAAAAAGTGGCTAAAAAAAAAACCAATGATGTAAGCTACCCATGAATATAACAACTCAATAACAGAGGTTTAGACTAGTGGAATATTCTGATATAGCCATTTTCAATTTATGTTATTGGCATTTGCACAAGTGCTTACCTAGTAAGTCCATAGCTACACAGAGTGTTCCACTAGTGGCAATCAAATCATCAACCACTAGAGCACGCTCACCGGGTTCAACGGCTCCAACATGCATCTCAAGACAGTCCCTTTGATATTCCAAAATATAATCTTGAGAAATAACTTTACATGGCACTGAAGAATTCCTTTGTTAACATAAACTGAAAGAAAGTATGTTGTAGTAACAATCTAAGCAAAGCTGAAAATTTGTCGAAGCTAGAACAAGCACTTCTTCAAAACTTGGTCTCACTTCGATCATGATTTCAATTGTTTTTCCGTAAATTATAATATAGCATTACAAAGGATACTTAAGAGGCTTAATTGTCTAATCACAAGTATAAGAACTAATTTGTAGACTGCGCATACAACCCCTCTCAATATTGAAGACTACTGTACTCCATAATGGGGTAAAAATATAAATGGATTGCATTCTAATGATCTCCTCATATCAATAGGTTATATGGTTCAATTATTGTGTCACAAATTTAGATAATAGAAATTAGGTAACTATAGGCAACCATTCTTGCCAAATTAACCCAAAAGATAAGGAACAACTTCAAGAACCACTCTATCAATGATGACTGATGAGTTAACTGAGGATAAGGAACAAATTGTTAAAACCAAAAAAAAAAAAAAAGAACATAGCTCCACTCACAACAGTAGCCCAAAAGAAAGCACAAAGGCCATTCCAAAAACAAAAAAAGAAGTTGACCTAAAAAAAAAAAGGAAAAAGGTAATAAAAAAAAAATAGAAGCTTAAAAACCTAAAAACCCAAAGATTGGGGTTTACAGTGCAAATGAGTTTTATCCAGGGGAGTAGGCGAACATGTGGTGGCTTACAATGGCATTCAACGGTGGTGCTATTGGATAACAAGGCGGTTATGGTAGCAGAGCTTCTGATATGGGTCATGCATGGTTCTCAGGAGGTGCAGGTGGGCAGGGGCGAACATAAGGTTGCTCATGGTGCCTGTGATTGTGGGTTAGGCGATGGTGGATGTTAAGATCGAAAGATATAGATCATGAATGAAACTCTAAAAAAGAAAGGGCCAAAATAGGACCATTAGAATCAATATATTAAAGAATTTAAAAAGGGGAGTGTTGGCAATTTTGGGGTTTATGAAAAGATAATGACAATGACAATATACATACCTTTGGAGTTTTTCTCGCTTGAATTGAATGGCGCAAGTGAGGGATTAGAAGTAGACATGACGGTTTAAGCACAGAGGTAAGGGTGTTTTGTGCGATTGAAAAAAGAGAAAGGAAATTGAAGACCGCACCAAATTTGTTTAATGGCCTTTGAAGAAAAAAAGCCACAAAATATATAAAAAAGCCACTAATTAATCATATTTGAGGGGTTAGAAATGTGCCGCAAATAAAATAAATAGTGGGGGTTGTTTTAAACTCCCACAATTAAACTGCTACATATTTACTTATCTCTTGTAGTGAGGTAAAATGACACGCATTCTAGCTTAGATGGATGAATTTTACCCCTATGAATTGCTTCTTCCAATCCTCTAAGCACATGTAACCTAATTGAGCTTTGATTATGTCTAATAAAAGTCAATCATTGAGATTCAATCATTGAATAGCAATCTATCTAGATATGTTGAAACAACCTGCCTGCTTTCACAATATTAACATATTCAACTTCTCTTTTATTGCAAGTGAAAATTGTCTAATTCAACTTTTGTGTGATACCTAACAATTCAGCATGTTGAACATATTTGGACAATTACATTGAATATTAGGTTCACCAATATCAGGTAAATTTGTGAAAATTTCATGTCGGTCGTAAAGTTGTGAAGCATTCTATGCCGAAGAATGGATTATCGACCTCTTTTGCTTGACATACTTTCCTATTGGAGTTGAAGAAGTTGGATTAATAACTTTAGATATTGCTGTTTTGTTTTAAGTTGAATAACTCAATCCAGTACCAATAGGCTCATGAGAACCTATAAAAAAATCATATACTAATATTCAGTATATGTTGGTAATGATATAAGATAGTTAAGAATATCTAATAATAATATTATATAACTTTTGATAAGAGGATCTTCTATTCAACTCAAAAGATTTACCATTAAACTGTAGTGAATTTGAAATCTCAGCAAATGCAGTTGAGGTTTGTTGATAATTTGGTGTAAATAATGACTTTCCTAGCAAACAATAAATAGTATTTAGATTAGGCAAAAATTGACTTTAAACTCAATTACTTTGACAACAACTATTTTTCCCTTCATATATAATACAGTGTACTCACCAAAAAAAAAAAAAAACTATTTGTATGAAATCATATCACATACTAGGAAGAGTGTTAACAGCAACTTGTCTTCTTGTGGTATAATTGATTTTATATGAATTACTTCCTAACATAAGGAATATATATCAAATATTCAATTAGACTTGAAAGAATAAGAAAATCATTTCAAACTATTTTAGTATCACTTACTATAACCTTATATGCCTAAACTAATTTCATACAATGAAAGAAAGGTCAGTATAAGTTATATTAGTTTTATATGCAATTTGCAGGTTTTAGATAACTTGTAAATAAATTTTTAAACATGTAACAAAGCAGTAGTAGTATTCATAGGTTTCTTTCTTCCACTACTTCTTCAACTTCCTGAATTACTTCCTAACATACTTTAAATAGAAAAATTGAAACTATAACTATACCTTTAAAAAATAGAAACCAATAAAAATGATGTTACAAATTATAAGGATGACACACGAACAATTTTACTTGAAAAATGGTAAGTTGACTAAGTAATTTGTCCAGCATTTCTTGAACTCAATGGAGTGTTCTCCATTTGGTTAAAAGTGGTGCCTAGTATGAAACATTGAACTCTTAAACTAAATGATAATATTTTAGCTGGAAAAAATAAAATAAAATATGGAACAAGTGACATTGTTTGTACCACATATACTTTACCAATTTAATTAGTTGGAGTTGATAGATATGTTGAAGTTGTAAGGTAGCATTTGGAAAAGGAAGTAGTATCTATATTCCAAAAGTGAGGACATCAAAACTTGGAACTTTGGTAAGGATTCAAAAAGCATCTACCAAAAGATATATGACATAGAATAATTGCCATAATTGTGAAGAGATAGTGGAATCCTCTTCTTCATAGTTGCATTTTCTAAACAAAATGTTGCACCAATCATGGTCATGTTGTAAGCAAAGGGAAGGGAAATAATAATTATAATGAGAACTAATGTTTTGTTACCTCTTTCCTTTGATAGATGCAAGTTCTCTTTTTCTCTCATTATAGATTTCCTTTTCATTCTTGCTTACTTTTGGCTTATTTGCTGTAGGTTATAGTTCTCATCCATTTTTCAAAATACTTTTTAACAGAATTGATGTTTCAATTGCCAAAGTGAGATGATGGCAATAGGCTCAATTTTCCTAGTTTACAGCAAAAGGTAGAGTTGCAAAGAGAACAAATGGTTCTAATTGGCCTTTAGGAGCCTAACCGACAATCGAGTACATTACTTACTTTTTGCCAATCTCAATGTCATTTTATTCAATATCATGATGATAGGATGGAGTTCACTTTTTTTCTAAAAAATTTTGTACAAAGTGCTCAGTACTGTAGTACACATGCTCTACAAAATGATTGGTTATGACTATCAAGTATTATTTCTTTGATAAGTAAATGGATGTTCACTAACCCTTCAGTTTCTATTTTTCTCATTGAAAATGATAGGAAAGTTATAAATGCTTTTGAAAAAAATTATTTGTTGTTACAACTAATAAAATATTATAGTTTAAAATAATAGCTAGTATATTACAATGCCTATGAGTAATTAACCTATAGCATACTAATTGTATATACTAAGTAATATGATAGCAACATGAAGATATTAGATCTTGTCCACAGTAACTTCAATTATTTTCCTAAGTCTAGCAATAACACTAAAAGTGCAAATGTTCCCATTTCTTCAATGAATTTAGCCCACTGAAATACTTCCAACTAGAACCAAACTGTGCTTTTGGCTTGTCAGTAGTTAAAATCTTGCACTTCACAGGAATTTGATTCGGACCTATCAATGTCCATTTTCGAGTACTAGTCCTATAAACACAGGCTGCCATGTTTGATTTGATGTGTTGCAACATATTAGAAGAGAAGTATCATAAAAACTTTGATATATATTTATAAAATGAAAACACATGTTCCACATTAATGAGTAAAAAAACCATATATTACAACACTTACAATTTTGCTACCTTTTGCCTTTGCACTAGTGAGATAGGTTTGAAAGCTTTGGTAACTCAACAGCATGATCATTTCCATTTTTCAGGGTGCACATGAAGATTAGGATGAAGGTGTACCAAATGTTCATTAATGGGAGCAAGAATAGGTTCATTTTCATTGTTCACAGGAAGATTAGATTGAGGTTGTAGTTCTTGTTCCTTAACAAAGGATTGATGAGTTCATTTTTAGGGTTCATAGGAAAAATAGGTGATGGGGGGACTTATCATGCAACAGCTAGAGGAAGGATAGATTCATCATACTCACTATACACCTTCAGTTTAAAGTTCGACTCACCTTTATATTTCAAACTCAGTCAACAATCACCAAAAACAACATAGAAATTCCTAATTTCATTAAGACCTTCAAGGATGAAAGGTATTCCATCTATACAATCATATCTTATTGGAAAGTAATCACCATTTGTGTTCTACACTTTCCAAACCAGTGCAAGTTCGAGACCACACACACACACACATACATACATACATACATATATACGTGTATATATATATATATATATATATATACTAACAACAAATTACTAACTTATAAAGGATTGATTCAAATAGTAAGCAATCTTGACCTTTTAAAAGAAGAGGAGTGAGTTAAATCAAAGTCAATTTTTATCGAAAGTATAGAAGCCTATGTTTCCATAACTAAATAAAATTTAGTCTTATAAATAGTTCAAATAGATCAAATTCATATCGATTATATTAAAAGAATAAAAAAGAAGAATAATCCTTCATATTTGTATTTGATTAAAACAAAGATAACCCTTCATATTTGTATTTGACTAAAATAACGTAAGGCATATTAGTCCTTAAATAATAAAAACCCTAGTATAGTCCTTAACAATTACAAACATCAATCATTTTATCCTTTTTAAGCACTAATATGTTCGTAGTATTTTAGTCTTAATTTAGGAAAAAGGTAAAGTACTAGCCCAAAGAGAGCTACCGAAGGACTTCCTTCTAAGGGGCTAGGGGGCTAGGGGAAGCCTATGGAGAAAGGCTGAAAAGGGGATTCTTTGATAAGGGATGGTTGGGCTACCGAAGGACTTCCTTCTAAGGGGCTAGGGGGCTAGGGGAAGCCTATGGAGAAAGGCTGAAAAGGGGATTCTTTGATAAGGGATGGTGTAAGTAGCACATTGGTTGACAAGTGAACTTGCCGGTGCCTTTTTGTGTTATAGTATTTATAGGGAGAGGAATGCACAAATACCACTAATGTGAACGGGTTTCATGCCATAGTTAGGAGAATTTTGAGAGAGTTCATAGTGCTTGATTCGACGGTGGGATGTTTGTATCTAGGGCGTAAATCATAAAGGAAGAACCCTAATTTTACATGCTGCATAACAAACAAGGAAAAAAAGTAGACAGAAATGGTTGAGCTAAGGGTGGATTGTATCAAGTTAGGAGTACTTTGAGCATCCAATGGTTCACAGACCCAAGCTATAAGGAGTGAAGAAGCTTAAGATTTTTGAGGTGGTGAAGAGGATATCCGAGCTATGGGTGCCTTGGGAACTTGACAGTCTAATTAGTTAAGAATTTAAAAAAAAAAAACACTAATATGAGCAAATTTATAATACTTACGAACTATACTTATTTGTTTTTTCAATAACTAATACGTCTAATGTTATTTTAATCTAAGATCAAAGATAACTTTCTTTTTCTCTTATTTTCTTTAAATGCCAACAAATAAATAATTCATCTTTAGTTAAAGAAAAAATAAAACATAAAAGACACAAGGAAAGGCTGAAAACCTTTTTGAATGTTTTTAAATTATATTTTACGTTGAAAAACAAAATTAAATTCTAGCATAAAATAATTACTTCTCCAGAAAAAGCTTTTCTTATTTTATTTTTTAAATAAAGATTATTTATTTATTTTTTGATATTTAAAAAATAAAGCTATATTTTTCAAAAATTCAAATACGCAATTTATAACTATAAAAAATTATATCAAAGAAATTATTGACAAAAAAATAAAATAAAATTGAAACCTTATAATTTTATTTTTGTTTCCTATTAGCTTAATTGATTCTCTATTATTAATTAATTAATTTTTGTTATTTAATTTACCATGCTCATGCTAAAATGTATCCTAAACATACACAATAATGATCTTCCAACACATATCTAAACATAAACATTTTTAATCTTAAACTAATCTTGTAAAATAACATAGAAAAATACACTTTAATATCTAAAAAATTCAAAGTTTAACACATTAATCCCTCTATATTAAGCTTAAGCGACAATATGATTTTTATTAGGTCACGTATTCTATTAGAAGTTAACGGATGAAATTTAATGTAAGAAGTAATACGTTAGATCCTGCTTAATTTTAATGATTAATATTTAATATATTAGCAATTTTTTTTTAGAAGAGAAATATACAAAAAGCAGATCCTTCTTAGAGTTTAATTTTAAAATATTATTAATATAAAATTTTTTTATATAAATATTTAATTATATATTATCATATTTATAAAAATAATTAATTTTAATATCTATTATTTAAATATTTAAGAAATAGAAAGATTTAATTGGATATTATTGTTGCATCAAAATTAAACAACTCTTCTTAAAGTATATATAAACTTAGAAAAGGAAAAAACAAATAAGAAGTCAAAAACACCTCGTTGTATCCTCCATTTGTTTGTATCGTTTTGTATCCTTATACCCCTTGAGAGCTGCGTTTTATGCCCATCTAAGATGCAGCCTCGTTAACTCCTCTCCTGTTTTCCCCTGGAAACTGCTTGTGCAGTGCAAATTAATATTGACCCTTGCCAATGTCATCATCAGTGAAATCTGAGAAATATGTGTTAATCTTATGATTTCCCTTTAAACCTCCGCGCCTCTCAAACCCCCAGTCAACACAAGTACACCTCAAAGCTGAGAACTTTCGCAATTTTACTTGCTGGGTAGTAGTGGGTGTAGCCACTAGGCCTTAACCTCATTCACTGCTGATGAAGCCTTAACCGTGACCCATTTTGATGAAGCTTCCTTAGTTCTATATTCTAATTCCATCTCAAACAAATTCATCATCTTTTGGCCCACTTTTTTCGGTCTAATGGCTGCCTCAGCTTTGGCACTAACATCCCCATTCTGTTTCAGAAAACCCCATCAAAGGTTTACACCTTTCAAGGGCCACACACTAACCTTAAATGGTAAACAATCTCCTCCTAAATCAAACATGTGCTGGAGGACCCTTCAAGGTTCTTCACCCCATTTCAGAGCCCCTCTTGCAATTCCTCCTTCTTCATTGGCTCAAAGGGGTGCTTCTTCTTCTAATGGGTGTTTGGACACAGGTGCTGATGGGACAGAAAAGTTGCTGTTATTTGAGGAAAAGCCAATTAAGATCACTCTCTGGGTCCTTTTCTGGGCTTCTGTGTCACTGGCTTGGTTTGCATTTTCCAAGGATGCTAATGCTGCTGCTGTTGACTCCATTAAAGCCTCTGGCTTTGGCTTAAATGTTGCCAATTCATTGAGGAAATTGGGGTGGCCTGATGGGGTTGTGGTGTTCACCCTTGCCACTCTTCCTGTGCTTGAGCTTCGTGGGGCAATACCTGTTGGCTACTGGATGCAGCTCAACCCTGTAACTTTAACGGTCTTGTCCATTCTTGGGTTAGTCCTTTCCTTTATCTCTCTCTCTCTTTTTTTTTTTTTAAATTATGATTTTTTAAGTACTATTCGTTGGTTACATGAGATATTCTTGAAATTCACTCCAATTATGAAACCCTTTTCCCATTGCTTAGCTTTCTAGGATTCCTCATGGTTATGTTTTGGGGGAATGCGATTGGAGATATTCTTGAAATTCACAACAACTATGCAACCCATTTGCTATTACATGGCTTTCTAGAATTCCTCATGGTTAGTGTTTGAGGGAATGTGATTGATGTTTTATGATGATGATATCGATACCAAAGGTATCTGCTCCTTCATATTGAGCAGTTATATTTGAGTATGTTTTCCTTGGTAATTTAAACCTTCATTTTGAGCCGTTATACTTGAGTATGTTTTCCTTAGTAATTTAAAGTTTATACTTTCTAGAGAAGATTTTAGTAGTTAAAACGTGGATTTGGGAATTTAGAATATGTTTTCTGAATATCTGTTGACTTAGTTTGATTTTTGGTAATGTTGGGAGTACTTTCATGGTTCAATGAACAAGCTTTAAGCAATTGATGTAGGAACATGGTCCCTGTGCCGTTCATCATACTCTACCTAAAAAGGTTTGCATCTTTCCTCGCTGCAAGGAGTTCTTCAGCATCAAGATTCCTGTACATGGTGTTTAAGAATGCCAAAGAGAAGGCTGCTCCTGTGGAGGAGTTTCAGTGGCTTGGTCTAATGCTGTTTGTGGCAGTTCCTTTTCCTGGAACAGGAGCATGGACTGGAGCTATTATAGCATCAATTCTTGATATGCCATTTTGGTCTGCTGTCTCAGCGAATTTCTTTGGTGTTGTGTTTGCTGGACTGTTGGTAAATTTGCTAGTGAACCTTGGTCTGAAGTATGCGATCATTACTGGTATCATCCTTTTCTTTGTTTCCACATTCATGTGGAGCATCCTTAGAAATCTTAAAAAAAGTTTGAGTGCATCAAATTGACCTGAAATGTTCTATTTTCCCTTACCAACACAGACAGTTGTTGAAGTTTTGTTATGCGTTCTCTTCCTTGGATTTTTTATTAGTGTATATTTGCATAGCATAGCTTACTAGTTCAATAATATGCAAAATTGAAATGGCTGACATGTCTGCATCCACTTTTCTCCAGTGTCTTTAAAATCAAGATGTTTAGGGAAAGTAGGAGAGTGAGCTGACTTATCTTCCTTGTTGCTGAACATCCTTCATTTGATAATATTTTACCCCATCTGGATTATGTCTATGCCTTCACTTGGGAAACTTCAAACCTAATCAACTTGTAACTTTTGTGGCACATCTTTCTTTAATTCATTTTCTTCTCCCTTTTTTTTTTTTTTTAAAAAAAAAAGCAATTTGAGATGAAGCCCACAACATCTGGTTCTACAAACCAAATTTGAGTGGTCCTTACACTAACAGAAGCTTGAATGCATATGTCATATTGTCACTCCCATCCCATCCCAATACCTAGATGACTGATTGAATTCATCCTCATTTTTTTGTGGGAAAGTTGGTTCAGTTTAAAACTTTAAATTTGATCCTATATCTGTTTAAAGTTTTCTGCACTATATCAATGATATGTTAACACATTATTGAAAGACTTTGACCTCCTAGGTAGTCTACTTTAGTTGTCCATGAACTTATATTTCTGATACCAATTGTCAACCTATTTTTCCTATATGATATGTAGTATTATGAACAAGAACCTCCACTTTCCTTGATTTTTTTCTTTTTTTGGCAGTATTCCAAAATCTCAAGTTATTTGAAGTATTTGTATATCCAAGTGTTTGTTCTCTTATCTCGTGAAAAAATGTGCCCAAGATATTAAGAAATAATTGTTTCAACTTCTTTCATTTCGGATGAAAAATTTTCTCTAGCTAATCTCCATCGGGGTTGCCAGTTCTGTGAGCTGTTAATATACCTGTAATGTGCAGTTGATTTATTGCGACAAGTATGGTTGTGTTATAAGGAATGCTGGTTTTTATAGATGAACTTGATACCAGTGATCTGATTGCGGCTCTAGTGATATGTGTATTTTAGCTCATTTATCCGGAATTTTTCCTCCCCAGATAATAAAGATAAACTTCCGTCTATAACTTGTTTATGTTGAAACTTTATTTTCAGCACCCTATTCTACACAAACTGCTTGTGAAACATAAATTTTTAACAAAATCAGGGTAATGGAAACTTCTCTACTATGATATAGAATCTATGGTTTCTAACGAAAGTTTCGACAAGCCTTGGGACTGAGTCTCTCTTGTGATAGAAATTATATGTTGGGGATTACTGCAGTACCTAGGTTTCTTTCCTTGGATGTTATACCATGATTACTAGTGTAACATTTTTCTTTTCCCTTTTAAGGGTGTGTTTGATAGGGGGTAAAAATGGGGTGAAAATTTTTATGGATGAACTCTGTGTAAAATTACACATAAAGTTTATCCATGAAATTTTTCACTGTATTATTGCTTGGATTAATCCCCTTATAGGCCACAATTCAACATTACAGCTATTTCTGTCACGAGTGTGTACTGATGGTCAACTAAAATAGGTACGAGGTAAATGCAACACTTTTGGCTGTGGACAATGGATTGGTTTTTCTGAGATTATGGGTGTATATTTGGATATTTTTTTTTAAAAAAAAGGATCTTAAGATAGTGTTCAGAATTAATTTTTTTAAAATTAATTTTATCACAAGCAACCCTTATCTATTTCTTAAAACAAAAGAAAAATTGATTTGGCAAGATTTTGTTTCTTACAAAATAAACACAGACATACTCTTTATGATTTGGCAACATTCCACTACATTGTTTTAGCTTAACAAATCTGTAATCTGTGGTGTGCGTTTCCTTTTTATTTATTTTCTTTTGGTTTCTGGAACATCAAAGTGACTACTGTATATCAGAGCTAGCCGGCTAGGCATTTTTTCCCCCTTGGCTAGAGATACGCTTATACTTCACAGCTTGGTGGTAATGCCATTTTATGTATCAGAATGGAACCCTCAGGTAATCACAATTTCCTTGTGGGAAAGTTTCAGCGATGAGCCCTTCTAAAGCCCAAGTGCGTTAAAATGTAAGTGATCCATAACAAAATTGTACGGCCCACAGCAATGGATTCAAGCTTACAACATGACCAAACAAGCATTACCAATTACCTAAAAAAAAAATTTAAATATATTTTTAGTGTCTACATATATGAGTTGTTTTAGTTTTGATATCTATGAAATTTTTGTTTGGAGTTTGATCACTCCATTTCCAATCGATAGGCTTTTAGTCGCTATCGTTTAAACTTAGTGTTAAGTAATGATATTTATAAGGATCAATACAAGATTCTTAAAATATTTATAAAAGAGTATAATTTAGGTGCATTGATAGTGTAAAATTTTTTTATACTATCATTTAATCAAAACTTTCTATTTACATGACTATTCAAGTAATAGATAGTTATATCAAAAAATTTTGTTGATATAGTAATTTATGATTGAATATTTATGTAAAAAATTTATACTGACAGTGTATTCCAATTAAATCCTTTATAAAAATAAAAAACAATTTTTAATATTTGTAAAGACTAAACACGGGGCATATCATATGAGAGAAGTGGTTTATTTGAGTGTAAGAGGAGTAAATTTATGCCATATAATCATATATGGATAATCAAGATTTAAAATTATTTAAATATCACATGATCATTTAAAAAAATTACATGATTTTATGTTTTAATCTTAATTATTCATTTAACATTCAATAATTAAAATTTACTCCTTTCATTATCATAATTAACCACTCATCTCCCTTGATCATCTCCTCTAAACACATATCTAAATACATATAGGGCCCGAAATTTAGAACAATGAGGACCAAAATTAAAAAAAGGGAAAAACTAGAGACCAAAACTAAAACAAAAAATTTCGAAGGACTATATTTATAGGGATTAAAAATATATTTATACTTTAAAAAAAAATTACCAAAATAAAGTCATTACAAGATGGATCTGGTCTTTTGACAAAAAGCAAAATAGAGACTTAGGTTAAGCACCCTTTACTGTAGGTCCAAAATGGAATACACCCTGCGCTTATTTACCAATACAATGATTAATGTATATGCATAGAGAGCCCAATTTTGGTCAACTGATTAAAACACTAATTGCTTTTACGGCTAGTACTACGAACTACCTGCGTGTCACGTTGAAGGAGGACACGAATGTCTTCAATAATATACCAATAGCATGATAAAGAGAGGATCCGCATGATTGATTAGTTGATGTTCCATAAGCCCGATAACGAGAAGATCCGTGCTCGATCAGATGCTAATTACACAAACCGTGAGCCTCTCACAACATCGTAGACATTTTTGTAGTATATTATCTCATTAAAGAAACCAATTTTTTTGCAAACTATGTCATAAAATTACACGTAATACTACTTTTCTCTTCCGTAAGATAATTTTACACTCTTTATGTTTTGTACGGCCAATACTTTTGCACTCTTAAGTAAGGGCTAATTAACGCTCAGGTGTTTGATTGTGTTACACAGAGTCATATATAGTTAAAAGCTAGACCGGCAAGAACCCTTGTAACAGGGTTTCCATGTCAAGGTATAAGCCCTTGCTTTAATTGTAACTGATCTCATTATACTTGGAAAAAATTATTAGAGTCATTAGCTAGATAAATATAGTTTTATAAGCTGTTTATTCTACTAACTCAATAAATAAATAGGAATTAATTTTAACGAAAGAGAACAAAAATTAAAAGCATTAAGCTCAACATCAAATGGTCTAATTTGGTACAGAAGCCAAAAAAAAGGGTACAATTATTTTGTTGATATTTGATCAAAATTATAACAACCAACAAATATCTTCTTAGAATTATTCAGAATTTTTGCATTAACATGATACGTCATTGATCATATTCACAATGCCTGGACAATTAATTTTTATCAAAACAGCGAAAACGCGTTAGCTCTTGAAGTTTCCACATGAGCGAGCATATCAGGTGTCAAACGAAGCATACGCATATTCTTCTCCATTTTAAGTTCTGTGATGCGTTTAACCGTTGCTTGATGAGCGTTCCAATTTTCAAGTGAAGGTATGTTCTGAAAATATTGGTGTTGAATTTCCGCAAGTTGCTCGTACTTTGTGATCTGATGGTCCAGGTCACCAACGTACACGCGATTCAGCTTTTGCAGCACATCCATAGCAATTTCCTCAACAATTTCAAGTTCTGTCCTGTGGTTGCACAGACACCATGCTAAGTGGCACATGTAAATAATAAAGATCTTCATTTCTCACAGATTCATATAAAGTTCTCAAATTAAGAAGTAATTATCCTAGATGATTGAATCTTCAACAACAAATTTTTTAAGAAACTATAGTCAAGGTTAAGCCACTAACTAAGATTGAATCAGTAGTAAAAGGTTTGGGTAGCTTTTGCAAGAAGATATATAGGTTCAAACAATTATATATTTACATAACTGTCATTTTCTAACAATATCTCAATAAGAAGGCAAAAAAAGGAGGAAAAATCTCATGTTCTGAACTGCGTACTAACTTGAAGTCCCTCTTCAATGTGAGACAGCTATTTTGGCAGTACACGCCGTCATTAACATCAATGGAAATGAAAATGTTCAGATTCATCAATTGGTATATATATATACCATATAGGATGGAATATCATTAGTTAGATGTAAAGTTTTAATTTCACCGTAAGGATTGGATTCTTCTAAAGTGTACTTATATTTTAGAGAATAGAGGTTATAAAATTAAAATTTTAGAGATAAGATACAATCATCTATATAACAGTTCACGCATATGCATTAATTCAAACCCTTGTATTTCTTATTAACAGTTAATATCATACGCTTTATCTTTAAAGTAAATCTCGCAGTTTAAAAGAATTAGGTCCCTGTGGCAAAGGGTGATATACATTGGCCAAACAAATGACGGTTATGATCTTCATTTCCTTTTGTAATGTAGTGTGAATTTGCCTCTTCAAAATGATAGAGCACTAAGCTACAAGATTAATGGTATAGAGTTACCTGTCTACGTTGCAGTCCCAACCAGAAAAACCAGCTGCTTCTACCAAACCATCCCTCCATTTTCTTACCTTCATTTTGTCCACAACATTTCCCTCATGTTTAGCAAACGCCTCAGCATAGCTTTCCCTCTGATTCCGCACATGGGAAGGATCTATATCATAGAAAACAGGCACAATGATTTGCCCTTTGGTCCTTCCACAATCAAGTATTTTCACCAGCTCATCCAAACACCACTTAGAAGCCGCATAGTTTTTGGAGAAAACAATCACCGAGAGCTTGGCTTCCTCGATGGCCCTAAGAAGCGTCGATGATATTTCGTTCCCTCTCTCGATATTGTTGTCAACATAGGTTCTGATATCTAATCTTTTGAAAGCAGCATTGAGATGGCTCGTGAAAGTCCTTCTGGTGTCCTCACCTCTAAAGCTAATGAACACTTCGTGCTTTTGTGGAGTAGCATTGGAGGAGGGTGGGTACCTTGCCATATGATCTATATACTATAAGCTAGCTGGTTGTTTGAGTATGTGACTCCAGGTTAACTCTATATGTATATGTATATATGGCAAGTTCAACTCTTCTTTTGATTGTGAACTCTTAAGAACACCCCTTATAAATTTATGCATTTTAATTTGTAACCCTTACTCCGTGGAAGAAAGAAAATAGGTGTTTGAGAACTTGGGGTTTGAATTTAATAAATACTTCGTTCTACCTTCCCCGAGAGTGGACTGAAGAGAAAATCATAAATTTATGTGTGTTGAAGTCAGATCAATAATTAGCAGGGGGCACAGAAAGTCAAGATTTTATGTGTGAAAGGGATAAAAGGTTGTAAGAGTTGTCACACAAAACACGGCGAAATTAATTTTTTTTTTAATGTAACTTGATATAAAAGACAAAAATACTTAGATGATGGATCCCATATAATCTTTGTTATTTTTGTTCAACTTTTTTTTTATCTAAAAACTTACTAGCATATTATTGAAAAATGTTAGTAAACTTAAGACGCTGATAAATTTTGCATTTTGTACACAAAACTAACCACCGTCTTGGACAAGATATTAGTAAATTTTACATATATACAAAATGCAAAACTTAAAACTTATCAGCGTCTTGTTCAAGATACCGGTAAGTTTTGTATTTTGTATATATATACCAGCATCTTAGACAATACGATAGTAAGTATTTGGATAAAAAAAAATTAAATAAAAATAATAATAATTATGTGAAACTTATCATTCAAGTATTTTTGTCATTTTACTTACTTTTTTTGTATACATTGCATACTACTTTACAAAATATGCGTCCCCAATCATTTTTCTAAAACAAAATACAATTTTCTATTTAAGTCTTCACATAATTGAAGGGGTCATTGTACATAAATAGACATCAAGTTTGACTTAGAATTTTTTTTAAGAGAGAACTACTGCTTTGATCTTAATATACGTTAATAAATTAGTGTTTAAAGGATTTTTTTTTTTAGCTTGTGGCACTTTAATAATAAGTATGTTGAAAAATAAGTCACCAAAAATCAACACATTAATAAATTAATCCTTAAAAATTAATATGCTGATAAATTAATATCTAAAATATCTGTTATTAATATTAGTGGAGGCCATTAACAATAACAAAATTATCATTGACATACCACAGACTAATAAAATATTTTTTAGCAACTAATTCGACAACACATTGATTTTTTAAAGGTTAAAATAGTAATTTACTCTTTTTTCTTTTCTAATAAAAAAGCTGTCTTTATCTGATTTTCTCCCGCGACTTGGACATTCTACGTCGTCCAATCCCAATCACATTACATCAAGAATTCCATATGTAGCAAAAGCCAGATGCCTTTTTCTTCGTCATGCTGGCAAGGGGGTAAAAAACTCTTTTCCAAGTGGAACCACTATTTTGGTGGGGTTTAATTAATTAATTTGTAAATGAATTCTGATCGAGAGATATCCGTACGTTCTATAGTATTGCATATATATGCATTTAGATCAATTGTTACCAAGCGCACCCATTTAATTTGGGGCTTCTTATAATCAACTTTGACGTCCCATACCAAACTTAGATATTAATGCTGTTAGCTTCTTAAACTCTAAAATCTTATACACCATTTTTAGAGTTTAGATCATTGGCAATAACTTCGTCTCTTTTTCACCTTCTATGTCTCGTCTACATCATTTTTTAGCTTTTTAATTTCAAAGAACCTTCTTTGGCATGGTATTTTCTTTTCCCCTAAAAATAAAGCAAACGGAAATAGTTAGAAATCCACCATTCGGTTGCTTCTCGATTCAGGTTGCAAGAACTTAAGCTTTAAGATAGATTACGACGCCATATATTCTATTATCTATACGACAATTCTTTTTGGAAAATTGCTGTGATTGTGTTCTTGACAGAAAGATGCTAGTTGTATAATTTTAAGGTTTACTTTGGAAATCAGCATGATCTTATATATATGGTTTTATTTACTTATTTATTTATTTATGAAACATGAATACTGAAACTCTTCTGCACTTCAACTAATCTAATTTAAATTAGGTTGACAAGTCCTCTAACACACACACACACACATATATATATTTTGTTTATAAAATTCAAATCTAAAACTTGTTTATCGACAATAAATATCAAATAAATTGAATCAACTAAACAGTAGTATTATATATAATTTTTCTTCTAGAATGGAATGTCTAATCAACAATCAGGGAGAGCTCTACTGGTAGGCAAGCCTCCCCATTCAATCTGATATTCATCCAAATGAAAGGAAGAAAAAAAATTCTTCGGCATTTATGACACTTGAATATTTGTTGAACTAACACCTTGCAAGCAAGGTGCAACCATTTTCATGCTTCACCGACCTAGCAAGCGATATATAGGTGATTTCATTTCACAGTTTTGCATTCAATGTTATCATCACATCATGCTTCATTTTCTTTGACTTTTCCAAGGGCATAAAAAATGGCTTTATAGGCTGCGCGCGCTTTTCATTTATTGATAATTGATGCCATATGGACTATGGCTAAGCAGAGAAAAGTTGAAAAAGGCCAAAAAAGTGCAAAGTCGAGAGCTAAAAAAGGTGGAAGGAAGGATAAGAAGACCAAAGATGAAGAGTGGGTGTTATGGCAATCCTTCTTCGATCATTGAAAGTGGTGGTCGGGTGTTGTTTTGCTATGTGACTTACAAGTATCATTATCAAGCAAGTTTTTTGGGTTTTCTGTGGGGGTGCAATGTGATTGTTTCTCATGATTAGTTGCTTGGGTGTTTGCTGTTGGCGTGTTTCTGCGGATTTTTTGGGTTCTTATGTTTGGTTGGTTCATGGTTGGGTATGTTTGTTATATCAGGGGTCTCTTTAATTTTTCACTGCTCTTATGTAAATTTTTTTACTAGGTTTCTAGGGTGGTGTGTGTTCTTGGGAGTTTTGTATTTGTTTTTCTTGATGTTTCTGGTGGTTGAGGCTTCCTTTGTTTATGCTCTTCTTCTATTGGAGAGTCTTGAGTTTCTCAATAATTATCCCAAAAAACAAAAAAAGGAAACTCTTCGGCAATTAAAAAAACTAGGTGATTATATGAGATGGTCTCATTCCAAAATCGAAGTATGCAACGAATTTTTACAAGGACTTATAATACCTTTGGCTTACCAATAAAGGAATGATATATGTATATAATATAAAAATTAAATCACATACCATTATTATATCTAAAAGCTTGAACGTCTATTTCTTGAGATTTGATGCAGAAAGATTTATAGAAATAAACAAAACGGGTCAAATAATTTATTTATAAGTTACTTTCCTTTCATATAAAATCTTCAAGAAGCTATTTATGCAAACAGGTTCTAACTATAATTTTAAATCTAAGAAATTTGTTCTCATTGAAACTTCGCAATAACACCAAATAATTCATAATCAAACTTGCACATTTTAAAATTGAAAATAATTATTAATGTCTGAATTCCCCAAATGTGAAAGCATGTCAGGTGACAAGCGAAGCATGCGGACACTTCTCTCCATTTTAAGCTCTGTGATGCGTTCAACAGTAGCTTTGTAAGTCTTATAATTTTCTAGGGTAGTTATGCTTTGAAAAAACTGATATTGAAGCTGCGCGAGTTGCTCATACTTTGCAATCTGCTGATCTAGGTCGCCAACATATACTCGGTTTAGTTTTTCTAGCACATCCTTCGCAATTTTCTCGATAAGTTCAGATTCCATTCTGTAGGTATGTAGTCATCATGTTAGAAAGGTATACAAACAAAGAAATTACTAACAAAGGAATTACTAAGAATCCCTATCAATTAAATTCTCTAGAATGATCAATCCAACATAACACAGAGAACATAACTCTCAGTTTCGATATCTATTATAGAATCAACTGGAAATGGAGAGCTTGAAATAGATCCCCGGTCAATTGATTTATGTGAATTAAAATTATACAATAGTTTTAATATATGTTATGCTTATCGTCAAATTAAAATTTTGGATATATAATTATAAGAGTTTGATTGATATGCACTGACAGTATAAAATAGTTTTACATTATCAACTAATAGAAATAGAGAAAAGTGAGAAATTATGGTGGGTTCCTCATTATAACGGATGATCATTTATATAAATTGGCACTTTTCACTATTTTTATTAGCTAACAATATCTATTTCCCTTAGTATAATTATTGGTTGATAATGCATTTAAATTAAATTCTAATTATAAACTTCACCTTTATTTTCATCAAATGAAAAATAAAAGACCACTGCACAATTAAATAGGCTTTTCTCTTTTATAACTAATCTATAAGATTATCAATATCTGTGATGATATTTTCCATTATCACTTGTTTTTTAAAGCATATCCATTTTGATATGTCTATGGTATTATGTAGATGATAACTATTAAGATGGTTGACTTATAAACTAATGCATAACTACTTCCTCAACTGTCTTCAATTTGAGTTGCAATTGGAAAAGAAAAGGAGGATTAAAAAAAAAAAAAAAAAGACCATCCCGTACAGATAGGACTCTGAGTAACTGAAGAAAAATATGTTAATTACCTCATCAAATAATAGTTTTAAAATAAGTAGAGTTAAGAGCAATAATGTACGGTCAGAAAAAAATAGATCAAATTTTTTCTATAAAAACAAGAATAGTAATTTGATGAAATAAAGTAGTATAATATATTTATTCATCTAAATCTTAGATAATAATAAGTATATCATATCATTTAGACAAATAAATTCTACAAAAATTCTAACTATCTAACAGTTTTCCATAGATGATTACCTGTTAACTGAGCAATCCCAACCAGAGTAATTAGCTGCTTCTCTCAAAGCCTCTCTCCACTTTTGCACCTTGTCCGTTTTACCCTGAAAATGTGTCTCATGTTTCAAGAATGCCTCAACATAACTCCCTGTCTGGTTGCGCACGTGGGAGGGATCTATGTCATAGAAAATGGGCAACACAATGTGCCCCTTCATCCTCTTGCACTCAAGTATCTTCACAAGCTCATCCAAACACCACTTTGAGTTAGCATAGTTCTTGGAGAAAACAACCACGGAGAGCTTTGCTTCCTCAATGGCCCCAAGAAGTGAGGATGATATCTCATCCCCTCTTTGAAGATTGTAGTCTATGTATGTGTTGATTTGGAGCCTTGTTAAGGCTGCATGAAGGTGGCCAGTGAAGGTGTAGCGTGTGTCCTCACCTCTGAAGCTGAGGAACACCTGGTGCTTCTCTTGAGGGGTGCTAGAGGAGCTTGAACATGCCATGTGTATTATTGGCTAGCTAGCTTAATTTTGAGTTTGAGACTCTTAATTTGTTATAATGGGATATGAGAAATTTATTTAACTCTTCATGCGAATTTAATATTATGTGAAGTTCCCTTTATAGCATTGCGCACCTCTATAAGAACATATAAGAAAAGGAAATCAGAACCTTCCCGGAAATCAACTTGTCCTAATGTATGGCCCAGTGCTTTGAATTTCATGGATACTTCGTTTGTGGCTTACCCAGAAGGGAATTGGAGAACATTTTGGTGAAAAACAATACAGCTCATAAAAAAATGAAAATTTAGCACTCGGACAGAAGCAAGTCATGATTTTATGTGTGAAAGAGAACTGAAAGTTTCAGTAAAGCTTGTCGGTTTCTATTATTTTAATTCAATTTGTTACAAATCCAGAAGACGAAATCCATATCCATGTATTTGAGCCATCAAGTTTGACGTAAGGAGAGAAGGAATCTTATTTTCGGGTTGGTGTATGGTAAAAGGGAGAAAAAGACATTAAATCTAAGCAAATCAAGGTGCTCTATATATTCAAAAGAAATTCGTAAATTATAAGTGAAAAAAATATTAAAATTGCCCAGTTAATTTCACCCATTTTATATTTTAGTCCATTCATTTTAAATATTTGTAAGTTATTTTGAATCCCTTATATTATTAGTTTACGACAAATTGTGATTAGGTCTATGATTAGAGAGTTGTATATTGTAGATGTCGGAATCAGGGAGGCTGCCTGTACTTTTACTCTATGAAAAAATCCAGGGTGTTGCATTACTTGGCTATCGATCACACGGTCATTTTATTTTCTTCGATCACATGTGAGAAATTTGAGGGAAGATATCAAGAAACTCATGGACTAAACATTCTAGTTCTCTTGCTATCACGCAATGGCCAACGGATAATTATGTTAGACATACTAACATACTGCTGACAACATTTTTAAATGATTCGGATTGTGAGGACTTATTTTATTTGAAACAATAATTTTGCACAAAATCATTTACGCATCCGCCACAAGAATATATACACAAACTTTACGCGCATTCTTATTCATGTTACTAATATACAACGACAATTATCAATAAGGATTACTAGTAATAACAATATATGTGAGGATGACTACCATTACCACAAAGGCATTCTTCTGACATAACCATGCTATGCTCGACTCAAATTTTTGTACTTTTTATAATTATAAAGTATTAAAACCTGAATCATTAGATAATATATTCTAGCTACGTTTCAGGATATAATAACAATTTTTGTGACAATAATATGCTATTCTTTTTGGAGCTAATGACATGGCTATTGTCCTACAATTTGAGTTGAGGGCTTAAAGCCCCCAATATGAACACTTTGACCTACTAACAGATACAGCAACTTCTAAATTAATGTTATTTGTAAATTAAAAAATAGATTTTTTTTATAGATATTATAGAGAAAAAAAAGACACAATATTTGCTAGTGAGTAAAGCTAAATCTTTGTCTTTCTTTCTTTCTTTGTAATGTCTACTAAGAATATCTATTTTTAATATATAAATAATATTACTCATAATAAGTACTAATATTTGTACATAGAGATGGTGGAGATCCCATTTTTAACATCTCTAAAATCATGTATAAATAAGTGAGAATTTCAGATACATAAATGTCATCTATCTATAAAAAAAATTGTAAAAAAAGATTTGAGTTTTGTAAATAGTAAATTTGATAAAGAGATTTCTCATACATCATTAATTGTTTTACCACATTCAACACATTCAATAAAAATGTAACTAAAATTTACAGTTATTTGAAAATGGATCCTCCTCTAGTAGCACCCCTCAAGAGAAGAGAAGCACGAGGTGTTCCTCAGCTTTAGAGGTAAGGACACACGCTACATCTTCACTGGCCATCTTCACGCCACCTTAACAAGGCTCCAAGTCAACACATACATTGACTACAATCTCCAGAGAGGGGATGAGATATCATCCTCACTTCTTAGGGCCATTGAGGAAGCAAAGCTCTCCGTTGTTGTTTCCTCCAAGAGCTATGCTAACTCAAAGTGGTGTTTGGATGAGCTTGTGAAGATACTTGAGTACAGGAGAACCAAGGGGCAAATTGTGTTGCCCATTTCTTATGACTTAGCTCCCTCCTACGTGCACAACCAGACAGGGACTTATGCTTAGGCTTTCTTGAAACATGAGAGACATTTTCAGGGTAGAACGGACAAGATTCAAAAATGGAGGCTTTAAGAGAAGCAGCCAATTACTCTGGTTGGGATTGCTCTGTCAACAGGTAATTATCTCTACGTATTTTGAAGTTTTTATTCCATTAATAATGACTTTATAATGTCTTCAAAGGATAATTAACATTCAATTATATAAATAATTACCCCTCTACTCTTATCTATATATAGGAATTTCCTTTTTTTTTTTATTTCAAATGCAATTCGAATTGAATTGAGGAGGTAGCTCTGTACTGGTTTATAGGCCAACCATCATAAGTGGTCACCATCAACTACATAATATATATCATGGTTAATCTCAAAATGGATGCTTATGTTTGGCTACTGAAAGAAAAAAAATTATCCTATATATTGATAATCTTGTTGATTAGCTATGAAAGATTAAAAGCTATGAAAGAACAAAAAAAGCTATGAAAGATAGAAGGCCTATTTAAGTGTACAATGGTAATTAAATATTTTATATCTGAAAATAACAGTATAATAAAGGTAATTTGGTAAATATATATCTAAAATTTCAATCTGACGCTAAGCATGATATATTTTAAAAATCATTGGATAATTTCAATTCACATAAGTCAATTGATCGGGGATCTGTTTCAAGCTCTCCATATCCAATAGAGTCTAATAGATATGGAAACCGAGATTTATATTATTTTCTGTGTGTCATGTTGGAATGGTCTTTTTACCTTTGGATTTCAGAGAGTTTAGTTGCTAGGTAATTGTAATTTCTTTGTTTATATGTCTTTTTACCATGTTGATTACATACCTACAGGATGGAATCTGATCTTATAGAGAAAATTGCAAAGGATGTTCTAGAAAAACTGAACCGAGTATATGTTGGCGATCTAGATCAGCAGATTGCGAAGTATAAGCGACTTGCACAGATTCAATTTCAGTTTTTTTAAAGCATACCTTCCCCAGAAAATTATAGAAATCATCAAGTTACTGTTCAACGTATCACAAAATGGAGAGAAGTATTCGCATGCTTCGCTTGTCACCTGACATGCCTTCACATTTGGGGAATTCAAGCAATAATAATTATTTTTCATTTTAATGTGCAAGTTTGGTTATGAATCAAAACATGCATGCTAAAGGTATTTTACATCCTAAGGAAGTGCTAAAAATATAAACTATTAATTTTTAAACTATTTTTCACCATTAATCGTGGCGTCAGTGCTATGCAATTTTCCTTTAGTATACCAGCACCATTGGAACTTTTGGCATCATTTTTTCAATTGGCAAGGAACAAGGTTCAAACGGAATATATAATCAATACTATTGGATGTCTCAACATGTTGAGAATACTATCATTCAACTAGAAGGAAGCTTAACGCAAATAACAAACAAAGTTGAAATTGTCACAGAGCAATTAAAAACCAAAATGCAAAAGTCGGTATGTAAAACATATATCTGCCTCCTCAACAATATCTAATCTCCAAGCCAAAATATAACAGCTTGACGCTTCTAAGAGACATCAAGAGTCTTTCCCCTACGGCCAATGGTCTTGGTATGTTGTCCTTTGGCAAAAATATATCATTTTCCCTCTATTTGTGTATTGAATTTTTTTAAATTTATTTTTATAATGATGATTTTCTCGGATTAATTTAATAAATCTTAATTATTGATATTTTTAGTGAGAAATTAATTATTTTGAATTTTATTGGCAAATATTCTCACTAAATTTATTTGATTGCAAAATTGATTTTTAGCATCAATGATTTGAAGATTAGAAAGGAACCACTGAATTTGAAGATTTGGAAGAGCAAAAAGAGGATTTTTGAAAGATTTAATTTGAATTAAATAAGGGAAAAGATAGAAGATATTAATTGAAGATTTGAATCAAATTTTTTTTAAGATATCAAGATAAGAGAATGGGGGTAAAAATATTAAAAAGTGAGAAAATAAAAAAAAAATCAGTTTCTTTATATTTTGATTTAAATTCTTTTATCTGTGAGAGAGGAGAGGTATTGTTACAGAGAGAAGAATATAGACTAAGGAGTGGAGACTCTAGAGAGGTCTCTTTCAGTTGACATGACTCTGAGTATTGTTTTCTTTTCTTTTTCCTTAACTTTCTAAATTTCTTCTAGGTGTTAGGGAGATGTAGTCTTAGGGAATTGATTTTGTATTCCGTTTTGTTCTTTTAATTTTCTTTTCAATATATTAGTTAATTTCTAGTATTCTTAATGCCATTTTTTGCCTAATCACTCATTAATTGATGTATGATTTTGTGATGTCGAAAGCCATTTCACTTCATGAATGAAACAAAACTAGAAATTAATATAGGTTACAGTAGCCAGAGTGGAAGTACTCATCTATGCGGCCAATTGAATTCTTATTTTTCATCTTTAGGATAGGTTTAGAATCATCTAAGAAATTAAACTATTCAACTTATTTTAAGAAGGTCCTAATATCAAGCCATTGAGCTTTGACTATAATTAAGAGTAATTTAACCGGTAATGATATTGTCAAGAAATTAATTTAATAATTAGGTAATACAAAAATCAAGGAACTTTGATGAAATCAACCCTTAACACTTGTTTTCCATCCATTGTTTATTCATACTTTCTATTGTTTGTTTATTTACAATTTTTCCAATAACTTAAATTTCAAATTTTCTCTTAATTATGTTTGCCTAAATAGTGATGTACTCCAGTGAATTGGTAATTGATTTTTGTCCTCATAGGAACGACAATCTAGTACTCATTTTTCTTATTACTAGTGACTCAGTATACTTGCCAGAGTTAGATTTCTAAATTGGCTAGCAAGTTTTTTGGCGCCATTGCTAGGGACTAAAGATTAATATCATTAGTAATTTGGCTATTGCTAATTTAGGTTGTTTATTTCTCTTTTTATTTTATTTTATTATTCTCATATTTATTTTTTTTATATTTTTTGTTTATTTCTTTTTAGTTATTTATTTTATTCCTAGCTCTAAAAAAATCCATTGTTTCTATTTACTACTAATTCTTGGAGGAGTTTTTCTGTGTTCTTTGCTTTTGTGCATGCAAGGTACTATTCCACCAAAGCAACTTCTCTTCGATCCTAAGGTAGAGAAAACTACAAAAAGGAATCAGAGACTTGCAAAAGAAACAAGACAAGAGGAGAGTTCATCAAGTTATCAAGAAATAGAGATTGCTGACGAAAATCCTCCTCTTCCACAAACTTTATGGGACTACGCTATTCCAACTATTGATGGCTGTGGATCCTACATAGTAAGGCCACCAATACAAGCAAACAATTTTGAAATCAAGCTAGCTATTGTGGAACTGGTGCAACAAAATGAATTTGGAGGAAGTCCTTTGGAAGACCCACATGCCCACATCACTAGTTTCATTCAAATTTGTGATACTTTCAAGATCAACGGAGCTAGTGATGATGACATTAGATTGAGATTGTTCTCTTTTTCTTTAAGAGATAAGGCTGCTCATTTGTTGTCTTCACAGTCATTAGGGAGTATTTCTACTTGGGATGATTTAGTTTCTGAATTTTTGAGTAGATATTTCCTTCCTTCTAAGATGGTTAAACTACGATTTGACATTTCCTATTTTATGTAGAAAGACGGTGAGTCATTATTTGAAGTGTGAGAGTGGTTCAAGGAACTTTTAAGAAAATACCCAAATCATGCATTTGCGGATTGGCAGCAGATGCAGATTTTCTATAGTGGAATGAATCCCACTACAAAAGCTATGGTAGATGCATTTGTTAGGGGCTCATTGAATACAAAGACTCCTGAGCAAGCAAGAGAATTGATAGAGACCATGGCAGCAAATGAATACCATATGCCATCTAAAAGGCCAAGAGGAGTTCTCCATGTTGACACCACAAATGCCTTTCTGGCCTAGAGCAAGCTCTTGACCTAAGCAGTGACCACCATGACTTAACAGATGGTTGACATAAGTAAGCAAATGAGTCAGGTGCAGATAGCAGTGATACAAAGTCCACCATTTGGTATTGGAGACTACACCCTAAATTTTCAAGCCGTACCAAAGCAGGCTAATTGCCAGGGATAGTCACAAAGACCCCAAAATAATCCTTATTCCAATACTTATAACCCAGGATGGAGAAAATCATCAAAACTTCTCCTGGAGTAATCAAGGAAATATGGATCACAACCAAATGCTCCTCCAAAAGAGAAAAGGGTTGACTGGGAGCAAGCTATAGAAAAGCTTGCTCAACATACAACTGTATTCATGGAAAAGACTAGAGCAAATTTCAAGAATCATGGTGCAAGCATCGGAACTTGGAGTTGCAGATGAGTCAGTTGTCAAAGCAAATTTCCAAGTGTGGGGGTGTGATAACTGGTGAAAATATATTATTTTCTCCTGTATTTGTGTATTGAATATTTCCAAATTTATTATTATAATGATGATTTTCTTAGATTAATTTAATAAATCTTAATTGTTGATGCTTTTAGTGAGAAATTAATTATTTTGATTTTAATTGGCAAGTATGCTCGCCAAATTTATTTGATTGTAGAATTGATTTTTAGCATCAATGATTTGAAGATTAGAGGGAACTAATTGGATAAGGATTTGAAGATTTAGAAGAGCAAAAAGAGGATTTTTGAAAGATTTGATTTGAATCAAAGAAGGTAATAGATAGAAGACCGTAATTGAAGATTTGAATTAGAATTTTTTAAGAGATTAAGATAAGAGAATGGGGATAAAGATTTGAAAAAGGAGAAAATCAAGGGAATCGGTTGTTTTGATTTAAATTCTTTTATGAGAAGGGAGAGGTATTGTTAGAGAAAGGAGAACATAAATTAAGGCCTAGAGACTCTAAAGAGGTCTTTTTCAGTTAACATGACTCTGAGTATTGTTTTCTTTTATTTTTCCTTGGCTTTCTAAATTTCTTCTAGGTGTTAGGGAGATATAGTCGTAGGGAACTGATTTTGTATTCCGTTTTGTTATTTTGATTATCTTTTCGATACATTACTTAATTTCTAGTGCTCTTAATGCTATTTTTGGCCTGATCACCCATTAACTGATGTATGATTTTGTGATGTCGAAAGTCATTTCACTTCATAAAAGAAGCCAAACTAGAAATTAACATAGGTTAGAGTAGCCAGGAGTGGAAGTATTCATCTGTGTGGCTGATTGAATTCTTATTTTTCATCCTAAGAATAGGTTTAGAATTGTTGAAGAAATTAAATTATTCAACTTGTTTTAAAGGGTCCTAGTATCAAGCCATTGAGTTTTAAGTATAATTAAGAGTAATTCGACCGGTAATGATATTGTTAAGAAATTAATTTAATAATTGGATAACACAAAAATCAAGGAACTTCGATGAAATCAACCTCTAACACCTGTTTTTCATCCATTGTTTATTCATACTTTCTATTGCTTGCTTTTTTACAATTTTTTCATTAACTTAAATGTCAAATTTTCTCTTAATTGTGTTTGCCTAAATAGTGATCTACTCTAGTGAATTGGTAATTGATTTTTGTCCTTGCGAGAGCGACAATCTCCTACTCATCTTCCTTATTACTTGTGATTTGGTATACTTGCCAAAGCTAATTTTCTAAATTAAAAGATATTCCATATGCAAGAATTCTATATCCTGGAAGGTTGATAAAGCAAGATAAGGAGAAGGAGTTAGCTCGTTCTTAGATGTTTTCAAGGAACTCCATATTAATATCCTTTTTATGAAGTGTTGGGAGGAAAAGTTGATGGCAACAGCTCCTTCATCAATTTTGATAAGACATGAAAAGGGGACATAGTATAGCTAAGACTATAAACAAGCGCTTCTTGGGAGTTAACCCAATTTTCTATTTCCTTTCTTTTACATTTTTTTTTGTTTGTTCATTTTTAATTTCTGCTAGTTGTTATTCATGTTTAGTTTTAATTTTCATGTTAATTTCATTATTGGGTGTCTAGGTATGATGCAAGATAGCTGCTGGAGCCATAATTCAAAGGTACTCTACTTAGCCTCAATTTGAAGCTTGATGTTGGAAAATTGAAAAGCTCTAGAGCCATAATAGATGAAATCACCAGATCCAACAAGAGAACAAGGGGCTGCCTAACAAAAATTTGGGGAGTATCTGCTATTTTTTTTTCTTTCTTTTCTATTTTTTTTTAGTCAATTTGATATTTTCCTTCATTTCAAGTTGTTTCTTATTTAGCTTATTTTTATTATTAGCTTAGGATTATAGTCTTTGTTATTTTGATTATCTTTTCAATACATTACTTAATTTTTAGTGTTTTTAATGCTATTTTTGACCTGATCACCCATAGTTAACTGATGTATGGTTTTGTGATGTCGAAAGTCATTTCACTTCATAAAAGAAGTCAAACTAGAAATTAACACAGGTTAGAGTAGCCATGAGTGGAAGTACTCATCTGTGCGGCTAATTGAATTCTTATTTTTCATCCTTAGGATAGATTTAGAATTGTCTAAGAAATTAAACTATTCGACTTGTTTTAAGAGGGTCTTAGTCTCAAGCCATTGAGCTTTGACTATAATTAAGAGTAATTTGACCAATAATGATGTTGTCAAGAAATTAATTTAATAATTAAGTAATATAAAAATCAAGGAACTTTGATGAAATCAACACCTAACACCTATTTTCCATCCATTGTTTATTCATACTTTCTATTGCTTGTTTATTTACAATTTCTGCATTAATTTAAATTACAACTTTTCTCTTAATTGTTGCTTGAATAGTGACGTACTCCAGTGAATTGGTGATTGATTTTTGTCCTCGCAGGAACGATAATCGTGTACTCATTTTTCTTATTACTTGTGACTTGTTATACTTGTCGAAGCTAATTTTCTAAATTGTCTAATACCCATAGACACGTAGGCCCTAGTAGTCCCAAACTTCCTTGACTATATAGGCATCTAGAGAATTAGCAAGTGTAAATAAATGGCTTGTCATACATTATCACATTACAGATTTGTCAAATATTAATGAGTAATCCTGGCATTCTAATAAAACTATTGATTTTAAACCACAACATCACATACCACTAGCATATTCAATAGTTATGTGGACTTTTTACAACGGAAAACAAAGTATGCATCCTGTCAAACAAAAAAAAAAAAAGGAAAACAAAGTATACATTCCTAATAAGAAGCCAGTGAACTTTAAGAGATGAACTTCCATTAAGATTGAGACAAATAATTAAATATTTTTATATGGTAAAAGAGAGCAATTCTTTCAATGATATCATATATGTAAGAAAAAAATGAAAAAATTTCCATCGTCATGACATGAAAGGAGTACATTGAAAAGTGATAAGATAAAAAACATTTCAATGCCATCCCCGACGTCGTCCCCCCAGCAACCTCAACAACCCCAGCACCGTCAAACTCAATGTCATCCCCATTAGAAGCCTCAACACCCCCTTAGCATCCTCAACCCTTCAACAACCTCCGCAGCAAGGTCAATCTCAGCAACCTCTGCAGCAAGCTCAGGAACCTCCCCTCAACAACCACACCG
Organism: Pterocarpus macrocarpus; assembly: GCA_031439585.1. NCBI lineage: Eukaryota > Viridiplantae > Streptophyta > Magnoliopsida > Fabales > Fabaceae > Pterocarpus > Pterocarpus macrocarpus. The sequence continues at coordinate 59,023,037 of CM062520.1, read as the reverse complement.
CCCTTACCCACCACCACTGTGCCCCCTGGATTTGGACTACAATGGTGTTTGTTGTGTGCATAGTGGATACTCGAAAAGTAGCCACTATTCCTAAGCTTTCTGTGACCATGGTACAAGCTTATGGCCTCAAGTGGTACTCCTAAAATTTTGCTCAACTTGATCTTCAAGTCTCTCATGTTACCGCCCTACTCACCTAAATATCCTTAGCCTCACCTTCTCCTTTTACCATGACTTTCACTGTGGACAATGTCATGTTTGTGATTAATAAAGAAAGAGGAAGGGGAAGACAAATATATAAAGAAAGAGGAAAGGGATGACAAATATATAACGAGGTGGAGGAGTTGTTTGGACTCACACACGACACGCACAAATTCAACACTCGCTTAGTATATCATTTTCCAACTTCTCTCCTTGTCTTTGTCTTATTCATGATTCTCATTTGTGTCAATTCTTTGAGTATAACTAACTTTCTTCGTAAAGGTGGCATACTATTGCATGAAGCTTATATCATTGTACCCTTATTTTAATTTTATAGTTCATATAAGATTTAGCATTTAATTACTAGTATAACGTATTAATAAATTGTTATAAATATTAAAAGATAATAATTTTTATATATTAATAATATAAAACAACTTTACTCTATTATGCACTAATGATATAAAATAATTTTATATTATTAACAAAATAATTTGAGAAAAATGATAAATTACGGTAAATAGTTATCATAGTGTAACATCTCGAAGCATGGTATGTCTGATTTGCACCTTTTTCTAATTGATTTTGTTGCATCAGGGAAATAAGAGCAATTAAGATTGAAATATGAATATTAGGGTTAGAAAAGATTAAGTTTGTTATGTAGAAAATTGAAGAAGACCATTAGAAATGTTTTGCACATTTAAGAGAAATCAATAAAGAATTTGGTATTGTATAACGCAAAAATTAGATCAGTAGAAATTTACACTGCTAAACCCTAAATTGGACGGCCAAGATTAAGCCATCTTCACATTTGGATGGCACCATTATAGCCTTTCAAAGTGATCAGCTTAAACAAATTGAAATGGGCTACACATCCACCAATCAAAGTACTCATGTCCTTTTCACCCATTATGACAACAAACCAAATAATCTCCACTCTTTCCTTCTCAATTTCGGCCAAAAGGAGGCAGACGCCTCTTACTTATTTGCTCTCCGTTTCATCATCTTCTTCTTGCTTCTTCATCCTATACAACTCTGTACACCCAAGACTTTCATCTTTCTAGCTTGAACTCCAAATTTGAGGTGGAATTCATGGACTCTTCTTATTATTTTTGTTGTTGTGGCTGATTAGGGTTTCTATTCTCCTCATTCATATGATGATGTTTGATGATTATAAGACTTGTTATGGTTGATTGGATGTGGAAACACTTGGTTTGGGTTGGAAATTTGCTAGAAAACTCAAAAAAGAGCTTAAACAGATTTGCTAGAAAGCAAACCCCATGAGGTGTTCATATGGCAAAGTGTACAGCTTCATCTATAGTTATCAAAATTTGATGAAACTAATTTTTGATGAAACTAGACATTCAAAGCTTTCCAACCATATAACTTATAAGTCATTGGATCTAAAATGAAGGAGATATAAATTTGTGAAATAAACCTAGGATTCTATCCATTATCCTAACTAGTATAGGTAGTGAAGAGTATAACTCACCCTATACAATTCAAATCTAGTGCAATCAGTTGTTAGGAAGCTAACATATAGGATAACATGCTATAAAAATTTTGAAGTTAGATCTTTTCTCTATTGTTCCCAAAAATTCTCCAAATTTTCCTTATGTCCTGTCTGGACTGAAATAGGGCAGACCATTCTAGCCAAATTTGAGAGGTTATAACTTGAGCTCTCTCACCCAAATGAAGTGAAACTTGTGGAAAACAAAAGATAGTTTAATTAAATTTAACTAGATTTAAATTTTGGATAAATCTAATGAAAATCCTATTTTCGGTGAATTTTTACATTTCAGTGCTCAATTCTACCCAATAGTAGGGTAGCCTTAGGTTAAACTTGAATAACTTAATTTATACTCATCAAAACTTAATGGGACCAAAAAGAGCTAAAATAAGACACATAATTTTATAACATACTAAAATTTCATGTCTAAATAAACAAAGATGAATTTATGACATAATTTGCAAAACAAGGCAGAATTTGAGTCATAAGGTAGAATGGCCAATTTCAACAAGAAACAAGCTCTTAGACTCTAATTTATAAGTTTAGCAAATTATTTGTGCCAAACCATTATTAGATCGTTGAAATGATGTTACATAATCATGATATTTCTGGTATTTGGATTGGCTAGTTAAAATAGCTTTGTTGCGTTACTAGGAAAGCTTACCCCAACTGTTATGCTACTGGATTCCCTTAGGGATTGAGAAAGATGTACTAGACAGCAAAAATACAGCTATTATTATTATTATTATTATTTTGGTTTCGATTCACTAAGGCTATCTTTGGATGGAGGAATGAAATTGGAAGGAAGAGAGTTGAGAAGAAAGAAGTTTAGTGGAAAGAAAGAGATTGGATTTGTATTTTTCATAAGTATGTTTAGATAAAAGGAAAATAAGAGAAAATGAAAGGAAAATAATTTTTCCTTATTTGTTTATGTGGAAAAGTGAAAGAAAAGAAAGAAATAATGCTGCCAAATGATAATTTTACCCTTATATTGTTATAAAAAGTATTTCAACTATATTAATTAATATCAAATAAAACTTTTACTATTTTTAATTTAACAGTTAAAAATAATATCAACCTATTAAATGAAACTAATACTAATAAAAATAAATTATTCAAAATTATTTAAAATAAAACTAATATTTTTAGTTAATATAATATTTCAAAAATATTATTTAAAAATATATTTTATCAACTAAATAATACCAAAAATATTATTCAGCTACTATTTAATATCCTATTTAAAATAAAATATTTGTTTAGAACTAACAGAGAAATTTTAAAATTTTATATAACTTGTACTTTGATTATTTTTCTGTATTTATTTTTAATAATATAATGATAGAGAAATTAAAATTGTTTAGATAAAATTTTTAGAAGTGTTAGTTTAAAAAATAAAATAAAATAAAAGAAGAGAGGGTCCACGCAACACTTCAATAGTGTTGCTTACCTTAAAAGCCCCTCCTCCATCATCATCACATCTACCTTCTCCCTCTCTCACAAGTCTTGTAAGTCAGGAGGGCAAAAATGTAAAAAATGAAGACGTATCCCTTCCTCCTCAAATTTTTTGCCTAATAGCGGGTGGAAAAAAATATGTCACTTTTTATGCGGATCCCACTGAAGAGAAATATACCCTTTTCCTTTCTATTTCCTTCTTCTCCCTTTCCTTCATTTCTAAATCACTCCGACCAAACACCCCCTAAAAAAGCAACGATAAATGATTTTTTGGCATTAGTGCAGGAGGGTCAACACTTAAGTAAAAAACACAGCTGGAAGCTTAGGGGCTGTTTGGTTTGCTATTTTCTATTGTTGTTTTCAATAAAAAACAGAAAAATGAAGTAAAACATGTTTGGTGTTATATTTTTTAAAATATTTTCAGAAAATATTTCCTAAAATGATTGAAAATTTAAAAATAATAGATCTATGTTTTTAGCCTTTTTAGTTTGATTGCTGAAAATATTTCTAAACAAGACATGGTGGCATTATGGTAATAAGTGGAACTATTCCCCCTTTCTTCTACTTTGTCCTCAGTTCAAATCTTGGGTTAAGAGAAGTGTGGATTTTTTTTTTCCAATGCTTTCCCCTCTCTTTCCTTATACACCAGGTTTGAACCCAAGAAGAAGATAATTGCAATTTTTTTCTCCAATGCTATTTAGACAAAAACCTTAACAATCCAGGTCATGCCTTCACCCCCTCCCTTAAACAGTCTTGTGCTACTTAGGGCACCTCGCTGGTCGCCACTTAACGCTATTCAGAGCACCATCACCATCGCAGCACTTCCCTTCCCCCACCCCTATTTTCAAGTTCTATGTGGTATGGTTTTGTGCCTTGTTTTTGGCTTTTCATTTTCTTTTTCTATCACGCTTCCATAAGGACACCTCGCCACTCATTGCCAATTAGACTACCATCACCACTGTGGCACTTCCCTTCCCTCACCCCTATTTTCAGGTTCTATTTCGGTATGGATTGAAAACTATTTTTGGATTCTTTTTTATTTCTTTTTCCTTCTTTTTGGCGTTTTCTGATTTGGTATGTTTTGTAACTATTGGATCAATTGATGAAAATTTTCATGTGAAACATTTTTGGGTTTTGTGAATGAACTTGTAATATGATTTTTTTTTTTTAGGTTTTTCTGTTTGGTATGTTCTATCTTCTTGATTGTACCATGTGACACTGGTTCAAATTTTGTATGTCTCAAGCTTTTGTAGCCCTTTTGCTTTTCCCATGTTAGAGCCTATTATGCTTTGTTTTCCTCCTATCTCTTACAAGACATGTTCTTATGCAGGCTAAGAAGAAAAAGGAAAGGAACAAACAGGTACTGATTTGCCATTATGTTAGTTTGTCTTATTCCTTTTGGTAAAAATATTTATGACCATTAATTAGCATATTGCTTCAGGGAAATTCTTTCCCAGTTGATATCATATCTTAAGGCTACTTGTTACCAATTGAATTTGTTTAGTTAGTATTTATTTCTTCCAGATTCATTGTTATTGCAACATTTTGGTAATTAATCCAAATATGATTGCTCTTTTTTCATTTTTTGTTGGGTTGGATTTGATTAAGGCTTTGCTTTAAAGGTGTATGACAAGCTATAATCTTACGTGGAAGATTTCACCTTATGTTATTTTGTTGTGTGATGTTGGGGTGGAACTTGTAATATGACAAGCTATAATCTTATTTTGGGTTTTTTTTTTAAGGTCTATGGCAATTTTAGCACAATGTCTTTGTTGGTTTATGTGCTTTGTTTTGTCCAATTGTGGTTGTAGGTTTATTACTACTTTTTGTACTTTGATATGCTCATATATGCCACTGATTTGAATATGCTTGGATCTGCATTTGATGTCCTGTGGAGCTGCATGCGCAATGGTTCATGCATGGTTGCTCAACATTTGCTCTATTGTTTTTGAAGGCTGTGAACTACCAAAGCTGCTAAGGTATGCATCTATCCAACTAAGATCATTGTTGTTTATTTTTTCATTGGAATAATGAGGACTAATGTGTTAATGATCATCTTTATTTGCAGTATTTTAACTGGGTTGGGAAAACACAATAAAGTGGTTGGTGATGGAACTCTGAAAAAGGTTATAGAAGCACTCCTTAATGGTATGGGAGAACCCTTTAAGATTGCTGAGTGTAAAATAGGAAGGTTTATATCACTAGGATATGTGGTTGTTGCATAGCTGAAGAAATCTAGCACACTGAATGTGCTTGTTCTCCATGATCACATAAGTGGTTTTGAACATGCTAGTCAAGTGTATAACTTGCAAACCTACTGCTAGAAAGTTGCAAAAGGCATGATGTTGCTCTCTTTGTAATGTAGTCCTCCCATATAAGTGTCTCTAGCCTTCCCCTCTTTTGTTTTGTTTAGGGAAGGGTCTTGAAAATAGATGTTATAGAGGCAAAAATTGAATAATGAATGAGCAATCATTTGAAATTAAGTTTATCTATTCTTCATTTTACTTTGCTCAATCGATTGAATACATAATTCTATTAGCAATTGACTCTTACCTACGAAAGTTTCGAGCATATTCCAACAAAAACATGCACAACATTAAGTTAATTCTTTAATGTATATTTAGACATCAATTTGATTCTTAAACTAATGATTATTTATATTATAAAAGATCAAATTGAAGTAAATAATTTTTGAAGGATTAATTTAATCTTTGAAAATTATATGTGAAGGTAATTTTTATGTCAATTAATATTAAAATCTGTAAGTTGAGGTTTTTGTATTTTTTTAGCTGGTTGATAAGTTGAAGTATAACAAAGACTGTAATTATAAATAGTACTAGTTATTTTGTTCAATTATATCTCTTTTTAGTGTGACTATAATTTACTCACAATCAAATATATTCCAAACATATTTTGTTATTACAAGTAATTTTTGCAGTTAAAGTTTTAGTAGATGAATAAAATGTGCAAATCTAATATATATAATTCTTATTATTTAATAATATATATAATTTTATTATCTCAAATTTGATTTTGAAAATATATTTTGAAAATAGACAAACTAAATATATTTTCATTGTTTTCACTTTTTGAAAAATAGAATATACTTTTATAAATCAAACGTATTTCCGGAATTTAGATAATCTGAAAATGAAAATCCTTTTCAAAAAATGAAAACAGAAAATACTTTCACAAATCAAATGCACCCTCATCTTTTTAATGAATAGTAGTCAAATACCACTACCAACAAAACCACATACACCCTAAACCATCTTTGGACCAGCATCTCTAACCCTAATACATGCAGGACCAATTCCAACTATCTTCCACTCACCAAGTTCACCTACAAATAGGAAAATAGAAGGGAATAAATCGTGTGCTGACATGTAAGTGAAATAGTGGCTATCGTTATTTCCTAGTTGTATCATATATAGATAACTCACCTCTATACTATACTATAGGGCATATTTCAATGTCACTACTCTATTCTCTATTTACTAGTAAGTTTTGAGTTAAAAACTTGGAATCACACCATACATGAACAAAAGATTCAGAGCAGGAGCATAAATAAACGAAGAAATTGATGTAAAGAGAGGAGAGGGACCACCTACTCTATTCTCTATTTCGGTGGGTTTGGAATGTATCAAGATAGGAAATGATTTGATTTAAAAATCAAATCTAGTGTTTGAAATTTAAAGGAAAAAAAAATATTTGATTTTTAAATCCCACAAAATTGGGTAGTGCGTTTTTATAAATTCCTTCATTTTGTAGAGGATTTGTTAGGAAATAAGATGATTTGGAATTTTTAATTTTTTAAAAGACCATTTTACCCCTATAATTTTTCCAAATTTTGAAAATACATTTTACCTTCATCAAATCAATTGATCTTCATTCTTCAATAAGAAACTCCCCTCTTTGCCTTCTCTCACATGTTGTTAGAACCTAAATTCTCCTTTCTACGAGTTAAGGAGAGAAAACTCCAATTGAACTAAAAGTTCACCAAATGATTATAATTCACTTCTGAGTTACAATAATAGTAATCTCTTATTTATACTATTAACTAATACCCAACCAACTAATTACTATTAGGTTTGTATCAACTATTCCCCTTTCAAACCAACCTTGCCCTCAAGGTTGCTAAAAGAAAGAAACACAACAATTTGATTCCTAATTACATTCAACTAAATCTCCTAAAAAGTATATGGGACTACTAAACACCATGTCATACACTAATAATTTCCATGAGGATCCCATCGTCTAAAGCTTGAACGTAATTCCTCTTTTTTTCCTAACCCGGGTGCACTATTCAAGCCCAAGTTCAAGTGCAGCCTATGTGCTTCCTTGCTGTTTCCAGTTGCTTCAATTGGGTTCATGACATTAGACCAAAATTTTCATCAGGGCCCCTTTGACTCTGCTGACTCATATGGGCTTGGCCCAATAGGTCAAACAGGGAAGCCTACCATCCATGCCCTCACTTGCTCCCCCTTCCCGTTGACTGCGCTGCCCCGTCCCTCCCCTGCTCCAGCCACTGTCGCGGCCTTCTCCTGCTTCCCCTTCACGCCAGCCGCCGCTACGGCTAGGAGCACTCCCGTTGGCGCTTCGCCGTCCTCACCGACCTGCGTTCGTCGCGGCTCCTGGTGCTCCGCCATTCATCGCTGCCGCTCTACGCCATCCTCGCCGATCGCGACCAGATCTGTGTCTTGCGATTCTGACATTGGTGGTTGAGCAAATTTCGCCTTCTCCACCGAGATAAGGAGTGCCGCGGTTGCCGCCTCCACCCGCCACTCGTTTCACTCGGGCATCCGTCCCCTCTGCTCCGATCTTCGAAGCCGCTGCTAAGATCGTGAGGGAACACGCTGAGCAAATCCGGTGGTGGTGGTTTGCACTCTACTTTTTTCTCCCTGCCATTCGGATCTGGCACTTGCAAATCAGAAAACATGGCAGAAATCGGCAAAGGAGCTACTGGTACAATGCAGAAAATACTGATTTTGATGAGAATTTATTATCTGACAATAATTTACACCAAGGTTGATAGCAATCAATTAAAGATTGTGAAGTATAAACTGCTTGTGACAATTGCCTATTAGAATCCTAGATACACACCTACAAGAAACCTGGATGGCACACCGCAACATTTTATAGTCACAAGTCTAATTCTTCTAGCATCCAAATACACCAGGCCTCAGCCAATAAATTATCCTCAAACAAGAAAATTTTCATGGAATCTCCTCCTCTTTATTTTACCTCTAATTATCGCAAAAAGTAGTATAAGACATAAAACCTTAAACTACCATTAATAATTGATCCATGTAGTGTGCATAAAGTCACACCCCTCTTTGCATGAATCAGCAATTCCATTTGACTAAGGGCACACAATCACACAACTAACATGTATAAACCCCCAAACACACAGAGCACAAAAGCACAATATTTTTCGGCATAACTGCGATAAAGTTCATTAATACAAAAGGCACTTCTAGAGACAAACAACAATAGCACCTCAACTGCCAGGGAGTTCTCCAGCAGCTCGGCCTTTTGAAGACTCATGTTATTCTAATTATTATTATCATGTATGTGTATTTATTTACCTATCAATTGCTGATGTTTGTTTGGTCAATGTGATACTATGAAAACTAAGCATTTCTACTCCATTGATTTTCTTCTGAACTCTGTAGCGAAGATGTATGTATAGCTCTGACTGAAATCTTGAATCTGCTTCTCATGGACCAAGGCAATGGCTGCAGCTTCTCTAGTCTGGCTTCAATTGTTTCCATTTCAAGTGTCATTTTTGTTGTCACATTGATCTTGGTTCGTGTCCTTTATGTCATATATCGCAGCAGCAGGCCCATGAGCAAAAGAGCTCAAAAACCTGTTAGTACCCTTATTATATTGGGATCAGGTTTGAGCTTTATTTTGCTTTCTTTTCATCACTATCAAGACAGTTTATGACAATTCCATCATTACGTTTCAATCTATTCTGCTGTAGGTGGTCATACTGCTGAGATGCTTAATCTATTGGCTGTATTACAGAAAGATAGATTTAATCCAAGATTCTACGTTGCTGCTGCTACTGATAACATGAGTCTTCAAAAGGCTGAGTTGCTGGAAAACTCCCTGGCAATTGAGGTGCTATTTTTGTCTGTCTCTAGAAGTGCCTTTTGTATTAATGAACTTCATTGCAGTTATGCTGAAAAATATTGTGCTTTTGTGTTCTCTATGTGTGTTTGGGGTCTATACATGTTAGTTGTGTGCCCTTAGTCAAATGGAATTGCTGATTCATGCAGAGTGGGGTGGTGTCCCGCAATATAAGATTAGATAGTTTGTGACTTTGTGCACCTTACCTTTGTTGCACTTGATGGATCAATTATTAATGGTAGTTTAAGGTTTTATGTCTTATATTACTTGTTGCGATAATTAGAGGTAAAATAAAGAGGAGATTCCATGAAAATTTTCTTATTTGAGGATAATTTATTGGCTGAGGTCCGGTGTATTTGGATACTAGAAGAATTAGACTTGACTTATGATTATAAAATGCTGTCGTGTGCCATCTAGGTTTCTTGCAGGTGTGTATCTAGGATTCTAATAGGTAATTGTCACAAGCAGTTTATACTTCACAATCTTCAATTGATTGCTATCAACCTTGGTGGAAATTATTGTCAGATAATAAATTCTCATCAAAATCAGTATTTTTTGTATTGTACTAGTAGTTTCTTTGCCGATTTCTGCCATGTTTTCTGGTTTGCAAATCTTGAAACTTTTCCAGTTGCAGATGGGGACAGGAAAGAGAGTATATATATCTCTCAACCGTGACATTTTCTGTTTTCTATTTTCATAGCATAGTGCAATATGTGAATTTATAATAAAAAGCTTGATGTATTCTGAATTTTACTTCTGCTTAGTGTCACTGGTTTATAGCTTCTGATGAGAAGTATATTTTAGTGCAGAAGGGAACAAGGGTAACTGATACTGCACAGTTCATGAAGATATATCGGAGTAGGGAAGTTGGTCAATCATATATAACCTCAGTTTGGACTACTGTGATTGCGATGGTGCATGCGCTATGGCTAATGATTAAAATTAGACCTGAAGTGGTACTATGTCTATCCTTAATTGCTTCCATCAATAATTAATGTTACTTTGTAACATATTGAGTAAATCTGTACTTCTACTATCCAGATACTTTGCAATGGACCTGGAACTTGCATTCCCATCTGTGCAATTGCCTTTGTATTTAAGGTTCTTATTCCCTTCATTGTTCTATTATCATTCCATATAGTCTCATTTATTGAATTTATTTGATTACTTAAGCTGGTACTGAAGTGTGTTTAACCTTCTGCGTAGGTTATGGCAATCAGATGGTCATCAATTTTCTACGTTGAGAGTATTGCAAGAGTGAGAAGGCTCTCCTTGAGTGGACTGCTCCTGTACAAGTTGCGAGTGGCCGATCAACTTTTTGTTCAATGGCCGCAGCTGCAACAAAAATATCCCCGAGCTATCTATGTTGGTCGTCTCATGTAACTCATTGATTCCTTTAATATCATTTGAGAGAAATTTTTATACTGAATTCAAATCAGCTAACATAAATTTTGCGCCTCATGATTATGAAAGATTGTTATATAAGCAAATCAAAGTTCATGTACGTAAGTGAAATTTTTGTGGTCTTTTTTCTATCTTTCTGTTTTTTCTTTTTGGTACACTCTTTCTTTCTTTTTTCAATTCTACTTTCTTCTGGGACTTGCAAATGTAACAATTTAAAAGTTTATGGGATGCTAGATGCTGATCATTGTAAAGGAGCAAGTCAAACAAGCACCATATGGAAGCAACATTTTGCGTTCAGCTCAAGGTAAAGAATTGGTTGCCCACGGTTGTACTGATTCTATTTAAGTTCACACTGTTTGTGCTATATATTTTTTAGCTCAAATTAATGCTCTTATTTTTTTTAGAAACAAAAAAGAAGATAAGACTACCAGGACTGTTCGAAGGGAGTTGGAATACATGCAATTAATTTGTGGGATGTGAAAGCTTTTCTTGCAAACTACTAACTACTAAACTTTAAAAAGAGACCTTTTTTTGGTTGCAATTAAATCGGTGTCTTTGGCTGTATTTCCTGCATAGTCTTGTGTCTTTCTGGAGTTATGTTTGTAGACTAGCTACCTACGTAATAAGCTAGCACAACGATTCTCTCTTTCCTGTTAGGTATTAGCTTCAAATAAATAAAGAGAAAACGAAGTGGTACATGAGCTTGCATTTAGGGCGTATGCACCTTTTTCTTTAGGGAAAAACTGAAAAGAAGGACCAAGCATTAGACTGAGATTATTTCCAATTGTTTTAGCTTATACATCAGTTTGGTTTTGATGGTTGTAAAATGAGAAAGTGGTGGGCCATTTATTCTTGTACGTGGATTTCATCAAAATAATTTAAGCGTGAATAATTTCTTATTTTCTTGTTTTATAATCATCTTTATTCTAGAGAATTCAAATCTTTTTTCATATATGCATACAATTCCTAAGTCAGCAATTTCATTGACCTTATCTTTGGCCTCCTTTTTTCTTTGTTCCTTTTTTGTTTCATCTTTTCTTTTTTTAATGTTTTAAAGATCCCCCGTAAAAAAAAAAAGGTTTTAAAAAACCAATCAGAAGTTGGATAGATAAGTCTTTGACTTACAATTCATAAATGATTAACTTTGTCATTCAATTAAAAATATAATTAATTTATGATTCAAGTAGTACAGTCAAACAATTTGAACTGATATTTAAATTACTGATTCTCTCCTCAACCATTGCCAGTGTCTGTCAATTTTTGGTTGTCAAAGCCTATAAAACTGCCCTTTTTATGGCAAGGAAATTTTTTATGTAAAAATTTTATATGATTTAATTATGTGAAAATTTTTATTATTAATTAAAAAGGTGGGATTTAAAAAAAAAAGGATACGAGAAATTTACACAATAGTAAAAATTTACACATAATTAAATTATATAAAATTTTTATATGAAATTACTCATTTCTAATAAATTGATATTAATAGGGGGATAGGAAGAGATTTAAGGTCTACTTCTATTTGATAGTTTTTCCTGCACCCCCTGATCGGCATTGACAAATATCTGCCTTTGAGCCCTTTTATTCTTATCTAGATCATGTCTATAATCAGCCACACATCCCATCAAGGCATCAACTACTCCAATTTTTCAATTTTGATTTTTTTTCCCCTTCTGGGAAAAGGTAATCCAGAACCAAAACGAGCAAAGTAAGCCTTACAAAACAAAACTTCTATTGAAAGGGTAAAAATAAAACTGTGGTTGATCCCGTTGAGGAGGCCAACCCTCAAGCTTTTCATCTTGTCTAATTAGATAACTCTGCCTCTTTTACCCAAAATTTTAACTTACTTTTAGCATCTTCTGAAAGCTTTTTAACATTAAATGTATCAACTACATTTTTAACTATTTATACTGCATAAGTAGAATTTATTTAACTTTGGTTATTATATAATATATAGTTTTGGATCATAGCTATCAATATCAGATGGCGGCTCATGGTGATGAGTCAAAAATCCGCCATACAAATATGGCGAATGGCATGGTGGGTTATAGCAGAAGCCATGGCGGACTGAATATATATATATACACACACACACACACGCACACATAAAAAAATACAAAAAAATTGTTAAACATAATAAATAATAAAAATTAACAACATATATCAAGAACTATAAAATTAGAAATATATTCTAAGTCATAAATTTAGCAAATGTATCACAAAATCAGAGCCAAAGTCACAATATAACATACTCAGTTAAATACAAACATAGCAATATAGAATAATCAAAGCCTTAAAGGCATAATCTCATGTCTCATAAGTCAAAATATTAGGGCAAAGTAAGATAAAGGAAAACTAAAATCAACTAATCTAGTCCTTATCATCTTCTCCAAGATAATCATCATTGTCATTGTTTTCTACTAAGGCATATCCATTCATTTCTTCTCCTTCCGATTCTAAGTCATCAAATTGAATTTCTTCGTCGTCTTCTGAATCCTCTAGTTCTTCAAACTTGACTCTTCATCAGCCACCACTATCACTTTTCCTTTCTTGGAAACTCTAGTAGCTACTGCACCTCTTAAACATGCACCACTTGAAGGCTCCGTTCTTTTCTTACTTTGCTGCCTAGTATATGTTCTAGGCTCCCCAACCCCTAATGCCATATACACAGTTTCCCAATTCAAAGTGTCATCATCCCCAAAAATCAACTCATCTCCAGCATCATTATCACCTTCATCCACCACTCCAACCAATCACTTATTAGGCTCATTAATATCATTGAGTGAGATAGGGTCAATCTCATCTCTAAGATTGTATCTTTGCTTAAGTGCTTGGTTATATTTCAAATAGACCAAATTCTGCAACCTTTTATACTCAAGCCTATTTCTTTTCTTAGAATGGATCTGCAATATCAATATAATCTAAGTGTTAATGGCTATTATTGTAAGTATTAACAAAGTACCAAAATAATAAAAAAGTGTTAATTACATGCTCAAAAACACTCCAGTTATGTTCGCATCCCGAAGCACTACATGTCAAGCTCAAAATCTTGATAGCCAACTATGGCAAGTTTGGAGCTGAATGCCCATATATTTGCCACCATTGAGCTACCAATCCAAAGAAGGCTATATAAGCAAATCACTCAAAGTTTAAAATCAAAAGAAATTTGAAAATTAAAGGTTCTATTCTTCTCACCAAATGCAAGAGCTTTTGTTTATGATTTTGCAAAATCAAATCCAAAAAGACTGCTAGCACTCTTATAAATTGGTAGCTCAATCAATATTTTTTGTTGCACTTGCCGACTTGGCACCAACCTCTTAATACATTCATACAACCCATTTGTAACTTCCAAATCAAACTCCAATGCAAGGTTGGCATAGTAGAGCTCCGGGTTCAAAAAATGACTAGCTGCATGTAATGGTTAATGAAGCTGACAATTCTATTTATTGTCAATTATTGCAAACACATCTTTTTATTTGCTTTCATCATTCTTGAATGACTTCATAATGGCCTCTTTTGCCTTGTCCATTGCCTCATAAATATAACCCATAGTTGGTTTCCTTTCCCCATCAACAAGTCGAAGCACCCGAACAAGAAGAGTCATAACTTTAAAAGTGTATCTCACATGATTCCAAAAGGAAGGCACAATTGCAGTTTTTGTTGCTTCCTTTTCCTTTTTCTCCTTAGACAACTAGTTTCTTATCCACTCATCAGAGGTAAATATTTTTCTAAGATTTGCTTTCTCTTGATGAAGCCTTTCCAATGATAGAAAGGAAATTGCAAATCATGTGACCACATGCCTCACCAATTCCCTCTTGTTTGTGAAGTGTGTCAACAAACTCAAGGTATTAGAGTGGCTATAAATGAAGCGAACAAGAGAAACTACTCTTTTGATTGTCTTCTTTATCAATGTAAGCTTTCCAATTTCTTCTAGCATCAAATCCAAGCCAATAGAGATGCAATCTTTTATCTTCCAACATCTTGCTTGCCAAAACATAGTTGCTCCCATTGTCAGTTATAACCCAAACAACCTTCTCCTCTCTGATCTCCTCCATGAGAGAATCAAGAAGCTCAAATAACTTCTCACTAGTCTTCGCAAAGTCAAATCCATCAACAAACTTCACAAACATTTTCCTAGCAAGAGAGTTCACCAAGAAATTAATAAGGCACCTCTACTTCCTAAGTCTAGGCATTTGACATGATGGAGCAACCATGTTTGCTCCACTACTCCTTATGATCCTTCATCATATTTTCAGTATAGTCCAACTCCTTGTTGAGAATGGAACCTTTATGTCACGATAAGATGGAGTAGGCAAATTGGGACTAAAGCTTCCAATGGTTGCCAACATATCACAAAAACTTTTCAATTTGATACAGTTGAATGGAATTCCAGCTTGATACTACCATCGAGCTATGTATTGATGAACCTTAGCAACTGCTTCCTTGTCACATGCTTCTCTATTATTTTGTTGCCTCAACCTCGTTTTCTTCCTCTTTGCAATTGCAGTTTCAGGTTTTCTACAAAATAAATCCATTGGGCCTTTCAAAGCACCCTTTCTCACTTTAGACTTCGGGTTATGGATCTCATCAATCCCTTCAACGTCATCTTCGGATAATCCAAACCCCAAGTTCTCAAGATCAAGCTCTCTTACATTTTGAACTTCCTCACTCTCTTTCTCTTGCTTCTTTTTCTACTACAAATACGCCCACAACTCATATTTAACTTACTTAAGACACTTAGAAACATTACCACTATTTCCCATCAAGTGTCGTTTGGCTCTTGTAACATACTTCCACCTTGGGTCTGATGATCTAGTACTGCTTCGTGCAGGTTGGCTTCTGATTGTAGCTCAACTTCTTAAACCTATCAAATTTTAGACTAAATTCAACAACCACATTCACATAAAATTATTGAAATAATTTTTTTCAAAAAAAAAAGAAAAAGAAAAGAGGGTTCAGCCTGAATTAAAAAAAAGGGCTAAAAAAGAGGGAAAAATAAAAGGGCTAGTTGGTTAGAATAGAATAGGAAAGGGAAAAAAATAGAAAATGGGCTGAACCATAACCAAAAATGGGGAAGAGGTTGAAACTTGAAACTTGAAACTTGAAACAGAAACAAAAGAAGAAAAAAGGAAGAAGAAGACAGAAACAAAAGAAGGAAAAGGAAGAAGAAGACAAAACAGATGAAGAAGGAAAACGTAACCTCAAGTCCGACTCTACTGGTGTGGCCGCCGCTTCGCTGTTGTGGTGAGGTCGCTGTCGTTGGTGGTGGTTGTCCCGGCAGTGGCGTCACCAGAAAAAGCTGTGCAGCTTGCTTCTGGGTGAGACCGTGAGAAGCAAAGATGAGAGAAAGACAATGCGATGTAGAGCTAGAGTGAAAAGGAAGTGTTCGCGGCTTGCTTTGGGATTTAGGGTTTCATTAACAACCCCAAAAATTCCAAAATGTCCTCTGAATTTTTTTTTTCCAAAAAAAAAAGGGCGACCGATGCATCATGGACATGGCAGCCGCCGCGACCCACCGCGATTTTTCGCCAGAAGATGCACTCTCCCAGGGCGGCTTCCTTGTTTTCCACCACGCCATGGTGGATCTTTTATAACACTGTTTTGGATAAGATACAAGAACAACCACCTTGGGTGGTACAGTATTATTACAAAGGACACAGATGTTGGGTGTTATGCTTTGGTCCTTTCACGGCCGGCACTCATGTAAATGTTAATAGCTGCTTAAAGTTCTCTTTGATCGTGATTACATGTGCCGATGCCTCTTGCTAGAAAGGGTCATGATTTTCCCTAAAGTTTTCATTGGTTTAATGTTGTTACTTCTTTTCCTCCTGATATCCGTGGTGCAGCTAGATTTCGCACTGTTGCTGTGTAGTTGGGAGTGATGCCCCTTTGCATGTTAAAAAAAAAAGGTTAAAACACAAGAATGTACACACTTCAATTTTGTTAGTTTCACACTGCAATTGTTATGCTACTTTTTATTCAGAAACAAAAATATATATGTTAAAATATGTATCTTTCTTATGTGTATACTCTCCCACATAAATGTAAGCTTAATAAAGCTCAAGCTGCCATCATGCTAATAAATGCCGTTTGAAAGAAACTTGTTTTACGGATAGAATCACGAAATATAGTTTTAAGAAGACTTTTAAGATTACAATATGCCTTCTGACTTTTGCAAGATGATCAATGTAAGTATGTAACGTTATCATAAATTCATGACGGTGGAGTCAAGTCAACCAGTACTTGATTACGTGTTGGATATTTGGACATGATTTATATCTATCGCTAGCCTTATAATGTGGTGGCCTGATGAACACACTTGGGATTAAGAATAATATAATAAGATGCTAGATATGCATTATTCCTCAAGTGCTATCTTCCAATATTGATATGTGGTACTTTGTCAACAGCAAAGCATTGCCTTCGAAGTTTGCATATAATAATTATCGAACCGTAAGGATGCTGCACTTTCTCTGCAGGAAAATTTTCGCAGGGCAATTTATGCCGAGCATGGAACTGTTTCCCTTGGGAATTTTCTTCTTAGGTCTTTGTTATGTTTTCTTTTCGGTTTTGACAGGGATGTTCACGAGAGATCGAGTGAAGGATGAAAAAGATGGGTTAAGTAACTTAAGTATGAATTTTGATCATTTAAGAATTAAACCTCGACTTAGTTATGCTTAAGAAATTAAATTAGGTATCAATATATCATCAGATTAATTTTTTTGTTCTTTCGAAACTCATGTCACTAGATGAAATGAAGTGACAAATCGTAAGTATATAGGCTCATCCGTATCCAATTGTCTTACTTTCATGTTTTTTTCTTAATGGGAAATAATGAATGGTACCTGGGGTTTATAATTTTACTCTTTTTTTTTCGAAAAAAAAAATTGATTGACTATAAGAACTTATGAATTGCCTGTGATCATCTCCCAGATGTTATTCGTGAGCCATTTCACGAATATAGCAATGCTCCATTTTCGTCAAAAAAGAAAACATAGTTTTCATTTCATTTAGAAGGTTGATTTGGAATGCAAAGAAAATTTTAAAGGAGTCCAGAATTTTCATTCTTTTTACGAAGGAGGAATTATGATACTCAACATCAACTCCATTTTGTCTTTTTCAATTTTTAGAATTTTTACCTAAACTGAGAGTGCCCTTAGTTTCTTCCTGCATTTCATTCCAATCAAAGATCCGTCTTCTGCATGGTGTAAACTTCATAAACAAACTCTTATTGCAACACCAATATACCCGTGTGCTAAACTTAGAGGTGGAGTTTGGGAAATTTCACGTAACCTGTTTATGCGTAGATACCATTGATTAGGAATGTGGATCTTAGTCTGAATCTTATAAGAGAAGATCAACAAGAAAATTTAATTAATGATAAAAATGAATACATGATCACATAGCCTGTTGTGTTTTCTTCTTTTTCTTTCTTTTAATATATATATGTATATTCTGGCGGGGTTTATGCCAAGATCACTATGACTCCCCATTTAGCTATGCACGACTCTGTTGAATGAACGTAAAACTCTTTGTAATATTAATTAGCACATAAAAACTCTATGTAATATTAATTAGCACATAGTAATAGATAATGAACAGTAGATTAGTTGTTTTGAAAGCGCGACAGCTCGTCCCAATCAGCTGCCAACTGCATTTAATTAGCATCAATTTCTTGGTTGCTTCTCAGCTATTAAAGCTTCCTAACCAATATTGCTTGCCCAACTATCCATCGCCTCAACTGTTTCGTGCATATTCATTATTTCATTGCTAATAATATTTATCATATATTTTTGTTCGTATGATGTTACATATGGTTTCTGGTCTTCTAAGAGCGCTATAAGGACATCAAGATTCTTCCTAACGAGTCTTGTCGGTGATTGAATATCCAAACATTCAATTCCATATGATGATTTGAACCCCACACCATGGGTACTGCAAGATAGTTTAGCATGATATATTTGCTGATAATTTTCTCAATATTAATAAATTCTTAGGTTGTTAATAGATGGATAGTTTACATAGCGCACTTGTCCTTTTTAATCCTTAATTAAGACGAGGGAGTACGTAAATGTTTCAAGAGACATGATCAGGCGCTGAAATGATTTAAGGATAAATGGATAATTAGTTGTTGTTGTGCTTAGGGTAAAAAATATTGCATCAGTGGGTTGGCTGTTATATAAGCCTATTATGCAATCAATACTTTTATGTCGCAAGGATTGCGTGGAACTTTGGGAGAAAGGGACAAAGCAAGCTAATTAATAAAGCAAAAATGGGATTTGCCATGCTCGCTGCACCTTTAACTGACCTCCAAAAAAGGGATGCCTTCCAATGGATAAAAAAGCTCAGCAAGCTCTTTTGACCCTCAAGACCACACTGACAAATGCTTCGGTACTAGCTCTACCAAACTTTAAGCATCCATTTTGTACTCGAAACTGATGCGTCAGTTGCTGGGATAGGTGCAGTATTAAGTCATAACTCACACCCGATTCCATATTTCTCAAAGAAGCTCAACGGCAATTGCCTATGCTCGAGAGATGCACGCCATCAGTGAAGCTGTAGCCAAATTCAGGCACTATTTGTTGGGTCACAAGTTTGTGATAAGAACTGATCATAAGAGCCTCAAAGAAATGCAATCTCAAGTCATCCAAACACCCGAATAACAAGCATGGCTGTCGAAACTTTTGGGATTTGATTTCACTATTGAATATAAAAAGGGATCCGATAATCAGGCTGCAGATGCTTTGTCCAGAGTTTTTATGGCCATTTCTACGCCTCAAGTTGGATTCTTACAACAGTTACAACAGGAAATGCTTACATATGATCCCAAGACTGATATTCCAGTCGAAGCAGGGGTGGATTTGCACTTGCAAAAGAAAATGGCTACTGGTTTTGGAAGGACAAAGTAGTTATCCTATCAAATTCCCCTATCAAAACAATGATACTGCAGGAATTTCATGATAGGCCCAATGGTGGACATGCTGGTATCAACAGAACGTTAGCTCGCGTAGCGGCACAATTTTAGTGGAAGGATCTTTTTATGGATGTCAGAAACTATGTCCGTGGTTGCTTAGTTTGTCAACAAGCAAAATACAGCACTGAACCACCATCAGGATGATGCAACCTTTGCCAATTCCAAGCCAAATATGGCAAGACATTACTATGGATTTCATCATTAGACTTCCTCCCGCCAAAGGATGTTCAGTTATAATGGTGATTGTTGATAGATTGTCCAACCCATTTGATAGCCCTTCCCACAGATTCCACAGCAAAGAAGTGGCAGAATTATTTGTGCAGCATATTGTTAAGATCCATGGTTTACCTCAATCCATTGTCTCAGATTGTGAGAAGGTGTTCAAAAGCAAGTTCTAGCAGGAATTATTTAAAACGTAGGGGACAATACTAGCTATGAGTTCTTCTTACCATCCCTAAACAGATGGACGATCTAAGGTCCTGAATCGGTGCTTGGAGATGTATCTATGCTATTACACGCAACAAAATCCTAAGGATTGGTTCTGTCTTCTCCCTTGGGCAAATTTCTAGTATAATACGGCATTCCAATATGCTATTGGGATGACCCCATATAAGGCTATTTTTAGGAGAGATCCACCCCCCATTATCCACTATGAACCAGCTTTGGATGATCATCCATCTATTCAGAGCCAGCTGCTTGAATGAGACACTCTACTAGCTCAACTCAAGCGAAATCTGCACAAAGCACAGCAAAGAGTTAAGTCCGCTGCTGATGTGAAGAGAAGAGATGATGCATTTAATGTGTGAGATTTTGTATTTGTGAAGCTACGACCTTATAGATAGAATTCAATGACTCTTTGAAAGAACCAGAAGCTTAGCATGAGATCCTTTGGCCCATTCCAGATTGAGTAACGTGTTGGGGCAGTGGCATACCACCTACAATTACCAGAATTAGCTCGCATACATCCGGTTTTCCACATTTCATTACTAAGAAATGTATAGGAGAACCAACTCAGCAGACTATTCCAGCAGCCTTGATTGTGGATAACTCAGGCCCTATCCTGCAACCAGCAGCAATGATCGTTTTTTACAAGATGGACAAACAAGGCAAATGGCAACCAAAGCTCCTCATTTAGTGGCAATCCCTACCAATAGAAGATGTAACCTAGGACGAACTTGAGCTGTTCAAACAGCAGTATCCTAACCTTGACCTTGAGGACAAGGTCAATCTTAAGGGGGGATTATATGATACGGTCATGAGGAAACTGAGGGCCAAAAATGAGGACATCTCGAATGTACATGTGGCAGTAGATCCATAAGTGGTTCTAACTAACAACCCAAAGGCGGGAACCTTGAGGAGGAGCCTCAGAAATCGCAGAGAACCAAGATGGCTAAGAGACATTATTCATAAGGCACCAAAGGGCATGAAGGAGGGCAAGTGATATATGAGTCCCAATACCTTCCCTCTGAACTTTATCGTCGGTTCTCATTTGTTACTCTTGCTTCCCTTTCCGAACTGCGACATTCCTTCTCCGGTGATCTCGGCATTTCATGCAACGTTGGAGAAGAGATTAGACAGTGATCTAATTCTGCATAACAGCTATTTGTTCAATATCCTGTTGTTCATAGTTGAGCTGATATATTGCAATATAGACTATACACAAAACCTTACACATACACACAAATTATTTTTGTTCATTGATTCATATTTCATTCATTTATACCATTGTTTCAGTGTATTTCTATTCTAATTGGTAGTTGATCGTTAATTTTTTTCTTAAGTCTCCTATCAGAGAGAACGAATCTTATTTTCAGGTTGGTATTTGGTAAAAGAGAGAAAAAGAAATCAAATCTAAGCAAATCAAGGTGCTCTATATATTCAAAAGAAATTTGTAAATTATAAGTGAAAAAAATATTAAAATTGCCTAGTTAATTTCAACCATTTTATATTTTAGTCCATTCATTTGAAATGTTTGTAAGTTATTTTGAATCCCTTATATTATTAGTTTACTACAAATTGTGATTAGGTCTATGATTAGGGAGTTGTATATTGTAGATACCGGAATCGAAGAGGCTACCTATACTTTTACTATATGAAAAAAACTCCAAAGTGTTGCATTATGTGGCTATCGATCACACATTCATTATATTTTCTCCAATCGCATGTGAGAAATTTGAGGGAAGATATCAAGAAACTCATGGACTAAATATAACACCCTCTCAAGCACAGCATCATATTTAAGTCATAGTACCACAGTTAGATGTTGTTATTGTTATATTACGGACCTTGTCTGATAGCAACCTTTGGCTGTCTTCCAATCTTCAACAACTCAGACAATGTGGCTATTTTCTATATCTCCTGAGCTATCTGGAGATAACACAGAAATATACATAAGGGTGAGAATTACAAATTCTTAGTAGGATTTTCTAGACTACTATATATAATATCCTCGTCATAACCTCCAATTGCTTCGATTTATTATGAAAAAGTGATCATGCCATTTAAACTATAAGATTCATTTTAAAAAGTTCAAAAATGTCCTTCCGAAGCAAGTTAATTTTATTCACACACTTGTCAATTAGGAAGTAGTTTCGTGGCAGTAATATACAGAATATAAATTATGCTTGTGCAAATGCATACATCATGCAATCGTACCGGTGTATTTGTCTTTATTTAACTTTCTTTATTTGACATACCTAGGTGTTATGTATTGCCTCCCTAAGGTGTCTTTAATCTTTACTGCTCTTGGGTAGACTGATCTAGGAGTGAGCTCTACTCGTAACTATCGTCATGCAGTACTAACCTACAAGGGGATTCACGTACTTCTAGATTTGGAGGGATCTCATTTGGCCAATTAGTTCCAAGGTAGAGGATCTTATAGTTTTAATTGCCTTCACAGAGATGAACCCAAATAACTGCCTCTAAGTGAAGGAATCTCATCTTATCTGTTTATTGTCCTTCATGATTCGTATGCTCACATATTCATGTTTGAATATGCTAAAAGGATTTATATACATGCTTCATATCATACTTTCAAAGATTCATGCTTGCATGATATTCATGTACATAACATATAAACATCCATAATTTTCACATATTTCTACCGAAAATTCAGCAGTATAATTGCTTATGAGAATTTCTCATATACAGACAACATCATTTCAACTAGCCAGTCACAGTAAAAAGAATCATATAGTCAATACATCAATATCACATTAATATGACAAATAATTACATCCAAAATTTCAGCCATTGGCTTCTTGTGGCTTATGGGGCTTATAAACATTGAAGTTGTTAAGATGTCTTAATTGTCTCAAATCTGCCCTATTTTATTAATTGCACTAAAATTTCATTTTAACTCATCTTAATCTACACACTTATTATATTGTATCTTTATTAGTTACTTTTAAATTTCTTTGGTCCCATTAAGTTTTGAGATGTATAAGTTGAGTTATTAAAGTTTTACCTAAGACTACCCTGTTTCAGGACAAACTGCAACACCTAAATTTAGAAAATCACTAAAATTTCATCTTTTATCATCTTTACCCTAATTTTATACAATTTTTATCAAATTGGACTATCTTTCAATGCCAACAATTTTTATTCTCATTAGATAAGCAGAGCTCAAGTTATGAGCTCTTACCCTATTTCAACCCAAACAAAGTATAATGTAATTTTGGGGAATTACTGGGAGCAACGTACATAAGATCTAAATTTGAAATTTTTATGTCATGGTTATCTATGTGTTATGTTCCTAAAAAAATTAGTTGTACTCAATTTGAAATTATATATGGCAAGTTATGCCCTTCAAAACACATACTGGTCAGAACAGTGAGCGAAAATCAATAGTCTAGTTCAAAATTTTGTAACTCTCTAATTTTGAATCCAGTGGGCTATAGTTTATATGGCTGGATTGCTATTGAAGTCTAGTTTCATCTAAAATTTGTTTCACTCAAATTTGATATCTATGGGAGGAGAAACACCGTTCAATGTACAGATGGTTACCATAGGATTTTCTCTCTGCATTTCTATTTGTGTGTTCTTTTAGTATTTTGATCAAATCTTCAACCTAAACCAATGATTCCCATTTTAAATCACTCAAAACAAGTCATATTAACTTAAATGCCTTAAGGTTTTGTGGGATATGAGTTTTAAGTTTGTTTGAATTGTGGACCTTTATATGATCTTTTAGATTAGTATTTTTGAGTATTTAGAAGTTATTGGATTTGAAATATGCTTCGAAATGTGAATGGGGCTTAAAATTTGCTTTAAAAAAAAAAGGTGCTAGTGCCTAGGCACCAGCAGTACTGATAGCATATGCGTTTCAAGCGGTTGGGTGCTCAGGTGCCTGCTGCGCAATAAAATTTGGAGGATTTGACCCTTCATCCTCATTTTACCCAATCTTTCCCATCTTGGCTCTTTCTCTCTAGGGTTCTTCAACCTTTGCATCTTCCATTAATTCATCACATTTTTCCTCTAGATTCCCTCATAAAAATCTGTCCTTTCACTTCCTCATCATCACTCTCACCATCATCTTCTTCCTCAAGCTTCTCTCTCTCCTCTTGATGTTGAAGAGTGGAGGAGACTCACCACTCCTCTCTTGCTTCAATCCTCCTTCCAAGGTTTGACGTGAATTCTTGATGCTTCTTATCTCCTTTTAGTTATAGATTAATTGTCTATTCCATAGAATTAGATTTGGATTGTTGAGAAGAGGGGTTTAGGTTTTTAATATGGGGATTTTGAGTTTGGGAGTGGGCTCAAGTTAAGTTTAGTTCCTAGAAGTTTATTTAAGTTATTTTAGTGTATTTTGTAGCTTTGGACTCTTCCTAGGAGTTTCCAGTTAGTTTGGAGGCACAACCCACTTGAGCTCTTGACTTGGAGTTTTGGTTATGAGTGAATAGTATACTTATGGTTAAATTTATAGTGAAATTATATATATGTGTGTGTGTGTGTGTGTGTGTGTGTGTGTGTGTGTGTGTTTATATTGTTAGCTATCTTGAAGAATTGTTTAGATTGAATTTTCTCAAGATTTAGAAACTATCTCTTTATGCATTTATGTTTAAAATCCGGATATACTGATCGACAACTTATACTATATTGATGTTAAGCATTATGAGCATGAGACAAGATTTGATAACTATATTTGTTGAAAGTATGGAAATTTCTTGAATTTCATTATGTGTTTGATGTTATGAGCAAGAACACATATGAGTTGAAATAAAGAAGAATCTTAAAGACAATGATTGAGAAAGGAGTAAAGGTTTCCAAGGGGAGGAAACTGCAACAAAAATTGCTTGCTTATGACAGTAGCATTATTCTTGGTGCACCTCGAATAGCCCAACTAGCAGGGTGGTTGCTAGCCCGGCATACTTGGCAGACATGTCCGGAAGATGTAGACGTGCCAAGGCATGAGATTAATCAATTACTGCTAGGGTCAGGTTGTCAGAGCCACCCAATCAGGAAATTATTTCTGAAATAGAATCCTCCTTTGAGTTTTATTATGATATTGAAATAAGTATTTACTCTCTATATTATGATAAAGTATTTCTATCTTTATGCATAATTTAAAGCATGATTGGATTCTAAAGCTTGTCACATGCTAACTATAAGTATATTATTTCTCACTGAGTTATATAACTCACCCCATAGTTTCCTTATCTATTTTAGATTCAGCCGTAGAGGCGAGTCCTACTCCTCCTGCTCAGTAGATCTCCAGTTGATCTTCTTTTGGGTGAGCCCACTTGAAGGGCCCTATTTATTCATTTTAAAGTAATTTGTATAGCCAAGAATAGCTTATTGTTGTGTAGAACTCCATGAAACACAGGTAGGGTCCAAATGCAAGTTGTGGGTTGTATTGTGTTCACATATTTTGTTAGAGATATGCAGTGGATTGGACTTGCATAGTTATTTGAATCTAGACATTTAATGTGAGTGTACAGATGATTTAGTGTATGTATAGTGACTCAACTAAATCCATATATCTTGAACTATGCTGAAATGTCTGGTTGGATTGACAGGTCTTGGATATTTGGGAATGTCCTAATTTTAAGGGAAACTCTATCCGGTTTTATGTAAAATTTACGGATTAGGCTTGTTAGGGAATAAGAATTCCCTATGCACCGATTACGGCCGAGGGTCATCATGACATAAACATCAAATATCATCAAGGAAAGGATGACATAAGAAATCCTAACAACCATATGATCCATAGGAATCCATTAATCTAAGAAATCTTACCCAAATACAACTTAGGAGCTTCTAAATTTGGGTTTTCTTGGTGGTTTTTCTTCACTAAGGCTCCAAGATGATGATGATGACTCCTTTTCTTCTTGATAGCTAAAGTTAAATGATTCAAAGGAAGGAGATTTTGGGTTGGTCTTGAGTTTTTTTGAGAATACACAAAGAAAGAGTGAAAGATTTTGATCAAAAGAGGCAAGAGCACAAGAGTTTTGAGTGAGTATATGCGTGTTAAAGAAAATGAAGATGGAAGATATAAGGAGGTAGCTACACAAAATTTTGGAGAAAAATGAAGAGAAAATAATAAGCCTCCTTTTTTGTTAAGTCATCTTGCTTGGGGGGTTACTTATTCTTATTGGTGGATTTAAAAGGAATTTCAATTTTTGTCAAGTTTCTAATTGTGTGGTTATTATTTGGCCAACAAGTGTAGGTTAGATGGCTAATTTCTATCCTCATATTCTATGATTTTTAATTGATACCCATGTCATCCTACAGTATAGATTCCTACTAATTCGGTTCTTGTATTACATGACATCACAATTAAACCGATTTTTCTCAAACTAGCAAAACATTGCTATTTGTCTACTTAAAATTTTTCTACAAGGAAACTTCAACTCATCTAACCCTTATATTTGCATTCCAATATTGCCTACTTATATATCTATAATATATCTAAAATTTTAATTATTCGACAATGCTAATTATACGAAATTTGGAGTGTTACACTAAGCATTCTAGTTCTTTTGCTATCACACAATGGTCAACGGATAATTTATGTTAGACATACTCACATACTACTGCTGACAACATTTTTAAATGATTCGGATTGTGCGAACTTATTTTATTGGAAACTATAATTTTACCAAAATCATTTACGCATCTGCCACAAGAATACACTATTAAAAATTACACAAATAGTGACGGAATTATTCCATTGCTAATTTACAAAAATCCATCGCTAAGCTCTTTAGCAACGGAATTTGTCATGGCCAATAGAATGTCGTAGAATCCCTCATGGCTAATTAGTCAATGACGGAAATTATTATCCGCGGAATAACTAGTGATGAAAAATTCCGTTGTTGAAAAAGAAAATGTCCGTCGCCAATAACATATCAGCATTCATGGCTAATGCATGGTTTGTGACGAAATCTGCGATGGAGCAATCAAACTACATTACAATATATGCAACCATAGCAATGGAAATGATTCCGTTGCTAAATTTTTTTTTTTTTGGTTTTTTTTTAAATTTTAGACAATCTAATTATACAATTTAAAATTGTATACAATCAATCCAATAATATAACAAACCTAAATCAGAATCCAAATAAAAAATTTAAAGGTTAAAAGTCATTAATTAAAATGTATATTAAATTTTACAACTAAATGTGTTTCAAAAGGTTATAGTAAAAGTATTTCGAGAGGACAAGATTAATATAAGTTTACTCTATGTAATAAGTCCTAATCAAAACAAAGATAAAAATGCCATATCAAATATGAGGCAGAAAAGGATCATAATCATCCTTAGCCATCTCATCTTCATCTCGATCCTAGCCTTCTAAGTGGCTCATCATGATCTCCATAAACAATTTGAGAGCCACTAATAGATTTGTCCTAGCACTGCAAAGTAGTGTTAATCATGGCATGTTGATCAATCAATTGCTTTGAGGTCCACTAGCTTATTGGGACCTATCCTTGAATCTATCCACTTGTGATATTTAGGAACTTCCATTACTTTTGTAACTATAAAACAAGAAGTATGTATTAAAACCATTTGCTACTATGTATAGGATTTCCATATTCTAGAAGTGCTCAAGTAAAAAGGAACACGAGATTTAAGGATTAGTGCTTATAGGTTCCTAATAAAAAGAAAAAAGCATGCACAGGAAACTCACAAGACCTTCACCAAATATATAAAATTTATATCAAAACATAATAAAATTAATAGAATAAAAAGCAATGCCAAACTATTTACTGATTGTGTCAATACTTGAATGTAGAAGCATTTATTTGATTTTCATTGTAAAGAACTACATGCAGTACATGATTTATAGACCATAAAGCTTTTATAATCATGAAATTTAGTTGAATATCACTTCACGTCATGCAAAAAAATCCAAATAACACATTTTTTATATTTTTTTCAATCTACCAAATAATTTAGTGTTTCATAAAATTAGGCACATAAATTGATTATGCATTGGGCATTCGAACATTATTTGGCAAGGAAGATAAATAAAAGCATATCTCAATAATATAGAGATGCAGAGCAAGTAGTTTACGTACAATATAGTTAGGCTTGTGTGTTCTAACATAAGAAAATCCTAGCTAGGACTTTCTAGTTTCTATAAAACAAGAAGAAGAGATGTTATTGATGCCTCTAGTTCACACTATTAAAAAGAGATACCATGAGCCAGAGGAAACAATGAAACAATAAATAGATGCACATCCATTGAAAAAACAGCACAAGTTCTTTTTGAAATATTCTACATAGCTAAAAAGAAATCAAATAAATCAACATGGACGTGTCTAATATTTTCTTAGCCTTGATATTTACAAGAAGTGTGTAGAAATTCGAATAAAATAACATATATACTGGAAAATTCTAGCCATGTGAAGCCGAGCATAGTGCTGATTTGAGAAATCTATAAATAGGCATTGGCTTATTCTATTAAGTGTGGGCAGAGAAGTAAAATGTGCACCAAACTGAGTGCTCAAGTGAGTGCCAAGAGGTGATTGTCTTAGTGTGCACAAGTGTGAGAGAGTGCCTAGTGTAGAACTAAGTGAGTGTGTGTAGCGTAAGTGCAAGTGAGGTGGAGACGTGGAGTGAGTGCCAAAGATGAAGAGCGTCTAGTGTGTGCACCTAGTAGTGAGTGCATGGTGAGGAATCAAGTAAGTATTTAAGTGAAAGTTTTGTGTCTCATCAAATTGTAGTCTTGAATATTTATAAATGAAGAAGTATTATTATTTGTAAAGAGTCCACTTCTTTGCTCTGTAACCACTTCATCAAAGAATGAAAAAAAAAAATAGCAAGTAAATGGGAAAGAAATTTGGTAAATAGCATGCAGAACCTAAGCAAGTAAGCAATTTGGTACTACTCTGGTACCACTCTAGCACCATCATAATTAAAATTTACTACATTGATTTATGTGTTAGCAGAAAATATACATTCACATCAAGGCATAATGGTTCCTTAAACAAATCAAATATTCTAAACATGAGAGCAAAATTAGAATCAAGGCTATTGCTTAAGTATTCACATAAGCAAGATCATCAAACAAAGAAATCATGAACTTAGACAAGTAAAAATAGACATCAAACTTAAGCCCTGAGAATGTAAAGAAGACAAACCCCTATAACTAAGCCATAATTAGATATAAATTAATCTTTCAAATCACATAAACACAAGACAAAGAAGTCCACATGGAAACCTTGAGTCACAAATAAACCCAGCAGCATATAACAAGGCATTTAATCTTAATTCAGTACCACCAAAACAAAAGAAACCAAGAATATCTTACCAATATTGTTTAGGGCTTGATTTGGGAAAAGAGCAAACCAAAGCCCCAAGTTCAAACTTGGATCACCAACCAAGCGAAAGGAACCCAAACCAAACAAATCCAAACCACCTAGCAGCAGCGACAGAGATGGAGGAGTGCAGATCAAGGTTGGGCGGTGCATGCCATGCGTCGTCGTGGTGTGGGAAAGGTAGGCGGAACTGGGTGGCTAGCTCGCAAAGAGAGAAAGGCGATAGTGAATCAAAGAGAGGTGAGACACAAAGAGACGAGCGAGAGATAGAGGGAAGTGAGACTCAGAGACAGTTTAGTGAGAGAAAGAGTGCCAGTAGGGGAATGGAAAAGAAAAAAGAGGGTTTTGGTGTGTGTCCACAAATTAAGGGTGTAGGGTGGTCTTCAACAAAAGTAATTAGAGGGAGAGTGTGTTATTTCATTTTTTTCACTACATAAACTTCTTATTTTGCAACAATAGCATCTTCATCTAATTAATTTTTAATTTCTCTATTACTATATAGTTTAAGACAATTAAGGGAAAATTGAAAATAATTATTTTACATAATTTTATTTTTCATTTTTATATATTATAAAAAGTACAATTGAAAAGTATTAAAATATTCAAGACAAGGACAGTATTATATATTTGTTAAAGTTTTATATTTTATTAAATAAAAATAATTATTACAAACTATTGAAGTACATATAATTAACATTAAATATAAATTAAATTTTATATCATAAATAAATAAAAATGACACTTTATTAACATCTATCATAAATATAATTAAAATTATAAATATATAAATAATAATATTTGTTTTTAAATGTATAATTAAATAATTAATCAAAAATATTGTCAATTATAATTTATTTTTATTAAATTTTTTTACTTATGATACAATTATTTTTATAGTAAAAGAATATAGTATCTTATACAATGACCAAACACTATATAATAATAAATTTTAACAAGACTTATATTACTAGGCCTTATATAATCGAACCTTATATTATTAAGTTTTATCCTATCACAAAACTATTTTTATATGGAAATGAGCTTAGCGACGGAAAATAATCCGTCACTGCAATGCTTTATATCAAGATTTTACTTTTTAATTAATGAAAAAAATTTTAGTGATGGAATGTATTCCATTGCTATGTATATCATACACTAAAATATCTATTTTTAAAATAATTAAATATGCTTAGCCATGAAATTTGTCACAGATTTATCAGCAACAAAATAAAATCCGTTTCAAATTCTGTCGCAAATTTCAATAAGAGCTCCATCCTAGGCACATAAATCCATGACAATTTTCGTAGCTAATAGCGACAAAAATGATTCCGTGACTAAGTTCCGTCGCTATTCACGTGTTTTTTAGTAGTGATTATATACACAAACTTTACGCACATTCTCATTCATGTTACTAATATACAACGACCATTATCAATAAGGATTACTAGCAATAAGCGAATTATTATCTCAGAAAGGACTAAGATTTAAATTATAAAAAGTCAATCAAAAGGGTCTTTTAATTACAGTACTACTCGAGAGATTAATTTTATAACAATATATGTGAGGATGACTACCATTACCACAGAGGCATTCTTCTGACATTACCATGCTGTGCTCGACTCAATTTTTGTACTTTTTATAATTATAAAGAATTAAAATCTCAATCATTAGATAATATATTCTAGCTATGTTTCAGGATATAATAACAATTTTTGTGACAATAATATGCTATTCTTTTTGGTGCTAATGACATGGCTATTGTCCTACAATTTGAGTTGAAGGCTTGAAGCCCCCAATGTGAGCACTAATATTTGTACATAGTGATGGTGGAGATCCCATTTTTAACATCTATAAAATTATGTATAAATAAGTGAAAATTTTAGATACATAAGTGTCATTTATTTGTGAAAAAAATATATAGAAAAAGATTTAAGTTTTGTAAATAGTAAATTTGATAAAGAAATTTCTCATACATTATCAATTATTTTACCACATTCAACACATTCAATAAAAATGTAACAAAAATTTTCAGTTATTTAAATATCGATCCTCCTAGCTCTAGTAGCACCCCTCAAGAGAAGAGAAGCATGAGGTGCTCCTCAGCTTTAGAGGTAAGGACACACACCACGCCTTCAGTGCCATCTTCATGCCACCTTGACAAGGCTCCAAGTCAACACATACATTGACTACAATCTCCAGAGAGGAGATGAGATATCATCCTCACTTCTTAGGGCCATTGAGGAAGCAAAGCTCTCCGTGGTTGTTTTCTCCAAAGAACTATGCTAACTCAAAGTGGTGTTTGGATGAGCTTGTGAAGATACTTGAGTGCAAGAGAACCAAGGGGCAAATTCTGCTGCCCATTTTTTATGACATAGATCCCTCCTATGCGAAACCAAACAGGGACTTATGCTGAAGCTTTCTTGAAACATGAGAGACATTTTCAGGGTTGAACGGACAAGATTCAAAAATGGAGAGAGGCTTTGAGAGAAGCAAGTAATTACTCTGGTTGGGATTGCTCCGTCAACAGGTATTTATCTCTGAAACTACTTATTCCATTAAATAATGACTTTCTAAAGTCTTCAAAGGATAATTAACATTCAATTATATAAATAATTACTCCTAGACTTCTATCTATATATAGGAATTTATTTTTTCTTTATTTCCAATGCAATTCCAATTGAAGACAATTGTCAATTGAGGAGGCAGTTCTTTATTGGTTTATAGGCCAACCATCATTACTGGTCATCATCCAGATAATATTATTTATCTCAAAATGGATGCGTATGTATATGAATAAAAGAGCTACCGAAAGAAAAAATTATCTATGAAAGATAAAAAGCCTATTTAAGCGTGCAATTGTAATTGAATTTTTTATATCTGAAGAGAACAGTACAATAAAGTTGATATTGGTAAATATATATCTAAAATTTCAATCTGACGTCGCTAAGCATGACATATATGAAAAAATTATTGGATCATTTTAATTTTAGTTCACATAAATAAGTTGATCGGTGTCTATTTCAAGCTCTTCATATCCAATAGAGTCTAATAGGTATGAAACTGAGATTTATGTTCTCTGTGTCATGTTGGAATGATCATTTTATTTTATTTTTTATTTTTGGATTTATGTTCTCTGCGTCATGTTGAAATGATCATTTTATTTTTATTTCTGGATTTTAGAAATTTAATTGATAGGGATTTTTAGTAATTTCTTTGTTTGTATGTCTTTTTACCATGTTGATTACATACCTAGCTACAGGATGGAATCTGAGCTTATCGAGAAAATTGCAAAGGATGTGTTCGAAAAACTGAACCAAGTATATGTTGGCGATCTAGATCAGCAGATTGCAAAGTATGAGCAACTTGCGCAGATTCAATTTCAGTTTTTTCAAAGCATGCCTTCCCTAGAAAATTATAGAAATCATAAAGCTACTGCTCAACGTATCACAGAGCTTAAACTGGAGAGAAGTGTTCGCATGCTTCGCTTGTCACCTGACATGCTTTCACACTTGGGGGGTTCAAGCAATAATAATTATGTTTCATTTTAATGTACAAGTTTGGTTATGAATTAATTGTTGTTATTATGAAGTTTTAATGAGAATAGATTTCTTAATTTTAAAATTATAGTTAATAAATGTGATGGTATCGGAGTGCTAAAAAAGGGGGTTGAATCAAGCACTAAGTTAAAACAATAATCCTACACACTTAAAATACAAATTAAAATGTTTTCCAAAATCTTATGTCCATATATGAGATAATCTATTGAGTCGAGGTTAGATAAATGATGACAGAGTATTTGTTTCAGAAATCAGATATAATCAGAATATAAATTACAATTCTAAATGGGAAATAATGAATATAAGATAGCAGTATCAGATCAAAATAAAACAGAGAAAGGGTTAAGAAGATGGCAGCAAGTAACTTATACTGGTTTGATCTCCAACCTTAGAGTTTACGTCTAGTTCCCACCAAAAGATAAGAGTTTTCACTAATCAAAGGGTCTTTTTTACAAACCAAATACAAAAGATGAAGCTCTCATAGCTCACTCTCAGAACCAACAAAAGAAGACTCTCAAAATACAAAATCACTCAAGAACAAAGTGTTGACACTCAAACAAATTTTCCAATCAAAGACAATACCCAACAATGGCTTTTTCAAAATAAAAATACTCTCAGCACTCAAGCCTTTGAATATAAACCCAGAATATACCTCAGAACAGAGATGATTAAGACAAATACAAGAATACTAGTATGAGAAAAAGAGTGGAAGATGTATGGACTCGAGAATATGCCAAGGATTAATGAAATGAGACTCTCTTTTTTTGAGTCTTGTAGGAGCTGTAGAGTTTCATTAAATGGAGAAATTCTTTTTGACCATTGCAGGTTGTTATACTGCAAGAATTGTCCTTTGTGACCATTTTAAAATTTGCTAAGGACACCATTCAGCATTTGATTGGTTTACACTTGTCCTTTTCTTTTTTAAAATGCTTTTCTCTCTCTTGCTTTTGCTCTTGTGAGCTGTCTCTTTGTGCAGCTGTCCTTTTTTGACTCAGCAATAGATAGGATTTAATTTTCCCTCCAAATATTCAATGCTCTTGCTGAGGTATACACATAAAGCCTGTTGTGACTGATTTATCTCTTAGTGAACCAAGAGATTTTGACTTTCAGAAATGCCTTTTTAGAAACATGTATGTTGTTTGATATATATTTCAAACCTTAAACACTAACACACATATTAAATGTATAACACAATATTTGCATCACATGATTAGGATATTTATCCAACAGAATGCATATGATCAACGACCTAGTATCGTGGAAAAAATTTAGATGAATTTTGTTGGTTGTTATAAATCTATAGCTTTCTGATATAGATAACAGCAATGCTGGTTGGTAAGAAAGCTTTTTCGTGAAAAAGTGATGAATTGATTTTGAACCAACTAGGACAAGGATAAAAGTAAAAGAGAAGGGAAAATGCTAAAAGGTGCAAAAGTGAATTCGTGATATGGCACACAAAAATTGCAAGTCGGTCATAATTTACTACGTTTTATCTCTACCCAGACTTTTTTTTCTCTGTCTATAATTTTTGCCCTTCTCCTCTTGAATGGTTATTCTGTTTGTATTTTTTGTAAAAACTCTTTCGTAGCAACTAGCCGCACTCAAAGAGAAGAGAGTAAAGTGAGAAAAAGGCGAAGATCATGGGTAGATTAAAAGCAAGAGAGAGAAAAGATACGATTCATACAAAATTTAAATTTCAATTTTTGTTAATAGCCCTTCATTTATTGGCAAGTCAAATGTATTATAAGTCATTGTAAAAATTGGTTGAATACTTCGATGTTGGAATGGGAACACCTCATGTCACCTATTTTTTCATCATCAAGAAATATATATGTTGCAAGTGTAAAATCTTCCTGTAAAAATTATCAATAAATGAAAAAGTATCATAGCATTCGATCGACTAAAGTTTTCACTTACTGCAAAAATAAATTTTGTCACTCTATTATAACTTTTAACCTTTTTAAGAGAGAGACAGAGAGATGTACAAAACTAATGTGATTAGCTTACACAGCTTCTGAAGTTTGATTGAGGTAAGTACATATCTGGTATCTTATACAGAAGCATATATATACAGAACTAGAATTATATCGTATTTTTTAAAAATTCAATATAATAAATTATCATTCCAAAATATAGCATATATTCATTTGAAACTACGAATCTAGTTTTAGTATCAACCAAAAGTTTCATGTCATAGAATTACCTATTGACCAAGCAATCCCATCCTTTAATTTGCACTCATGTAATCATGTTAAATATTAGTGATCGTGCTTAGCAAATGTAACTGCATGAGTTCCCGTCTGATTCCGTATGGTAGATGGATCTATGTAGAAAGTAAGCAATATATATTTAATTTGTCCATTCATCTTTTCACAATCAACTAGTATTTTCGCAAGCTCATCCAAGCAACAATTTGAAGTGGCATGGTGTTTGGAGAAAATTAACAACCACTTGCATTCCTCTACTGTCCTAAGAGGCACACGGGCTTTGATTTGTACCTGCCTAAGACAGCATGAACATGGCTTGTGGAAGTGTACTAAAGCTAAGGAACAACTCGTGCTTTTCTTGAGGGAATGGTGAACGAAAATGACCATGCCATATGGGTCAAGGTAGATGAGATGAAAATGAATTTACGAAGTCAACCTATTGAGAAACCCTATTTGTACGTATATTAAAAGTGTACATCAAAGATAGACATAATAGAGACAGACAAAAAGTTTTAGCTCCATATTTATTACTATCAAATATTTTGTGTTTCTCTTTATTCATGATATCCACTTTTAATGTCTATCCTTAGTATACAAATAACATTACTTGTTCTATAGTACTTGACCAAATAAATAGAAGAGAGAAGTGAGAACCGGAAGGGTTTCAACCTCATGCTTGCCCTTCCCGGAAGAGTAGTATTGAACAGATCCAGTCAGAATTCAATAAGCTTTTATTTGCCACGAAATGTAGCTCACAAATTAAACTGTGAACATTTTATGCGTGAAAAGAATCAGGAGATTCGAGTTACTCTAGAGATACTCTAGAGATAGAATATCCGATATTTTAATTCAACGTCATTCAAAAAATTAAATTAAATTCTCCTTTTTTTTTGGTCTCTTGAGCTCTTGACTCTTGAGATGACTGGAGCAATAGGAACGTTCATCTGTCCATCTCTCTCTGTATAAGCCAAACTGTATTTGGAGGCATTGTCAATGTCAAGCCGCTGTACATGTTTGACTGGAAAACTCTTAATCGTAATCAAATAAATTATTCTCCTACTTGAGCCAAGTTAATGCGTGACTGCGTGGCTAATGCAAGGATCTACGCACTCAAGTCATTATCATTGTCAAATAGTACTTTTAAAATTTCAAGAATATTTTTAGTTACGTTACGTCCAACTTTTCGGTACACTTGCAATTTGACTTTCTAATTTAAATTCAACAAATTCTTAGATACTCTAAGCAAGAAAAAGTTTTGTTCTAGTTTATCAATAAATACGTCAGCTATTATATTAAAAATATAGGATAAATGAAAGATAATAATAACACATAAAACTAATGAATTAATTAATGAATGTTGGCATCTAAGAATTTCTAAATTCTTAGACTGGGCAAAGATTTTTTATGTGTGTAGGCAAATGCGTCGCACATATTCCTATCCACTTGTCAAATATTTTGGAACTAAGATAACTTACTTGATAATTGAAGCACAAAAAATCACCTGTCACCATTCATTATTCTTGAATTCTTCCTCCTTATTAGCTCTGGGTGTTCTATATATAAAAATTATGTACAAAGATGGCAAGAGAGGGAATATAATTTTGTTTGAAAGGAAGTTAAAGAAGGGAATTAAGAATAATAAAATAGTCAAAGTTTTTAAAGATATATTTGAAAGTGATTTGAAAAGATGTAATGGAATGCCTTAGTTCGCCCTTTACCACTCATTACCACTAAAGCCATTTCATCCTTCCAAATACGTTTGATCAAATACCAGATGACGTCCGTTCTCTTTACCTCTCGTTAATTTCTTTAAATAAAATTAGCATGTACTATTTTATTTCATTCCTTAAATCTTTATCCTATTCTATTATATTATGATCAAACTACTCAAAGGTAGTTGATTACATGATTGAGGTCTCAGACAATTTACTTCAATGTTCGGAGTTACCTAAATCCACTAACTTAATTCAATCCTGTATATCTCCTTGTGAACCCAAAAAAAAAAAAAATCAATCCATATATATCATAATTGGTATCTCTCAAAAAATTAAATAATGAAATAATCTATTATATATGTTTTGCAATTAGGCTTTTAAAAAAGTAAAGCTTTGGGTTTCCTGAAAATATATTATGTCATAACTTATAATTGATAATTATATTTATAATCAATATTATGTTATTAAGCTAATTTAAATAAACATACAATATATTATTCGAATATTTATTAATAATTTAATTTTTTTACACATTTAATTTAATTGATTTCTTTTAATTATTATTTTTTTGTGACATCAATGACAATAAAATTTGAACTTAGGATTTCATACATACTATCTAAATCACTCACTACTAGATCACTCTTACTATTTTTTTAATTATTATTTAATTTTTAATTATAGAAAATATTTAAATATTTTTAAATATAAATTATAAATACTATTTCAAACTCAAAATCAGTTAAAGAATCTATTTCTTTGAACTTTAAAAAAAATATTGTTAATTAAAAGGTATGTATATAAATTCAAGATAATTATATAAGTTTTTTTAAAAAAAAAAAGAAAGGTTGAAATATAAAGAAATGATTTTAATATTTTTCAGAAGTTAAAAGGAATATTTTCTAAAAAAAATTAAAAAATTACAATAAAAATATTTTTAAAAAATTAGAAAATGCATCCAAAATGTAATATAAACATTTCTGTAAGTCATCGTTGACCATACTGTCATTGTCTTCCAGTTGAAGGATAAAATAAAAATTAGCGTTATGGGTGGGCCGGTGGGATGAGATCTATAGTAGAAAAATTTTATGAATAATTAATATTAATAAATGAAAAGTAAAACAATCCGTTTTCTTTTGTCTTCTGCACCAATGAAATATACTATTGCTATAACAAATCAAACCTTGTGTCCACCAAAAAAATAAAAAAATAAAAAAAATAAAAATTTAAAAAAAAAATCAAACATTGTAGTCGGAAAGTCAAGCATAAATTTCGGCGACATTACAGACAGACCTATCTTACATTCCAATATTCCATCCGGGCTTCAAAGAATATTTTTATTTTTTTTATAACAGGAAAAAAATTAATTGTAGACTTTGGTCACACAATGTGGCACCGATTTTTTTGTTGAAAAAATATATAAAAATCTCATCTGAAAAAATTTCAAATCCTTCTAGAGGATTATTTGGAGCACTACTATTTAGCTTGAAGGATTTGTTACGAAATTTTTGACGAATACAAATGTCACACCATAATTGGAAATAAAAAAGAATTCAGTGGCGAAAAAAATTGGAGATAATGGGGTCATAGAATAAAAGAAATGCTCTAACATATTCGTGCAATTGAATTCATACTATTTATCATTATCCTTTGTGATATTCAAAGTTTACGGCCGGTATTTCAAAGAAAAAAATAACCCACTCTACTCTTGCTTCTCCCTTCCCCATTCCGTGTTGCGGCCTCCTCTCCCCACACTGCCGAGTCCCTATTTACCAAGTTTGGTGGTCAAATTCTATCCATTTTCGGGCTCAAAATTTTTTTTGTTTCACCAGAGCAGGGATTTCATTGTGCAGATTTTATCATTATCGCGCTAGATGGTACAAGTTTTTAGACATTTTATGGTGAAAGTCTCATAGATGATAATATTCAATTGATTGATATTGTAAAATATTTTATACTAATATGTATCAAAATTAATCTTTTAGATTATGAATTTAATTTTTATAAAGATTTTTTAATTATATATTGTTACATCATTAAATTTATTTGATTTTTACAATAACTATTTCAAAATCGCATACATGATGATTTTGGATTAATTGACAATATAAAATATTTTATATTGACAATATATCAAATTAATTTCTTATACCATGTATATATCATGATCGTTGTAAGTTATTTTTTGGATTCTTTTTTTTTTCGTAAGAGAAGTTATTTTTTGGTTTTTGAGCTCTCCTTTATTGTCTGCAGGTATCTATGTTCAAGGTATGCATTAATATTTTTTTTTCTAAAGGGGAAAAAATGACTCTTAATGCCTTGGAATATATGTTGTTGTTGTTGACTTTACTTTTACTTACTAGTTTCTCTATCATTTAATTGATTTACTTAAGGCATGCGTGGAAAATATTATTTTGAGAGATATAATCATTTTTTAAGAAAAAATTTTCATAGAAAATTTTTAATTATGAGCTGTTTTGAATTTAAAATAAGTTAATCCAAAAACATATTTAAACTAGAAAAAAAAATGATTTATTGATTTGTTCATTTTTAATCACATATGAACTTATTTTTTGCAACTAAATGAGTGGTTATATCATAACTTATGGATCAAGTGTTAAATTAATTTTGCTTTAATTTGAAAATGATGAAAGAAGTTGTTAAAATTCAAATGACTATCTAAATAAAATTCTTAGAAAATAAGAAAGGCCAAAAGCTAATTAAACTTTCATTTATTTTGCAATAATAAATCATATATTTATTTCAAAAAATCGTCATATGGTGATTTGATAACTCTGTATTTTACTTAGTTTACTATTTTTTTTTTTCACCCATCTAACATCACATGGGCTTTACCACAATTAAATCAAGCATTGTGTCCGTCAAAATTGAATTTTCATTCTAAATTAGTTTGGTTAATATATGCATCAACAAACTCCTTCCCATGGATCAATGACAAACGAATGACCGACAATAATGCTTTTGTGAAAGAAAATTAGTGCTCGATTTGGGAATGGTACTCAGTAAGCATTCACGCAACCTTATCCGCACATAATTGATGTTAATTACTTTTTTTTGGGAGCCCGATTGACACTAAATTTAAGTGTTTTTTTTATAACTAACATATAATTTGTTTAGATGGTTTGATACTTATTTTTATTAAGCAAAATTGGAATTGAATCTTATAAATGAAAAAAACTTGCATTAGAAATGTTCTATCCCCTACGAAAAACCAACCCAACACAAATTAGATTTAATTTCAGTGAACTTCGAACACATTCTATCACTTCTGAACCGAAAAATAAATGAATAAAATAAAACACATTCAATTCTCCTGGAGCTTCAGGACGTGGCAACGAAAGCACCACAGTATTAGCATTTTCAACCATTGCTTTGATATATTGTTTACAATATGAAATGCGTCACTATAGCAAGCCGGACCAATAAGCATTATTGGTAAGGTGACCAGGGAAAGAAATAAGTGCTCGCTGAGATGCTTGCTCCCGGTCTTGGACTCAACCAGAATAAGATACAACTTCAATAATAGGTAGACAGAAGAAAAATTACAATGCAAAAAAACAAAAATTGACAATCCAACTGTTTTCTTCTCCACCTCAGAAAAATGGTTCCTAACAATTGTCTCCCTTCCCACATATCTAAATTCCTCTCACGTTTTAATAACAAGTGTTTCTAATAGTCTGTCTCTTATGTCTTTTCAACTCAGAAGTGGGGCAGGAGGGACATCAAGAGTGATTCCTGCTTGGATTTGACCCCACCCAATAAGACGCCAGTGCTTCTCAACACGTCTACTAAGTGCAATCTTCTCACCCTTGCTGGTGCACACAGGGGAGGTAAGTTGCAACTTTGCCAAATCATTCTTCACAGCAATAACTCTGGCCCCCGTTGACATAGATCCTATGTTCAACATTAGCATCTCTCCTTTAGCCAGCTTAGACACCTTTCCCTGCCTCTCAGAGCCTTTAGTCCGGACGCCCAGAAGGCGTCGAAGCAAGAAGAAATTTACCTGCAAAACCGTAAAGTGCAAAATTCAGTCATAGACAATGACTTTCCGGCACAACAGGAGAACTGATTGTCATCTTTCAAGAGTCATGAGATTAACTTTTCATGCAACAAATGTAGACACACATGATGTCTGATTAGTAATAAATGTTTAGAATGCACATCTTGACCACCCACCTAATGCAAGAGTGAGAAATGAAGATATAATAACCCCCCCCCCCAAAAAAAAAAAAAAAAAAAACAAAAAACAGGCTCTTTATCCCCACAACTCATGAATTGCAAAACTCAGCAAGTGATTTGACAACCCATGGCAGGCATGCATAAACTGATAAACCATCAGACATAGCCACCAACCTCAAGTTCCACAAAGACCTCAGGCAGTGATCCAACCTCGCCGAGAACTTGCCCTACCAACCTGTCAGCACGTGTCAAAGTGGGATCCATTGTTGTTCCAACACCAATTAGACCTCCAGGCACAGCAAATTGTAGCTCATTTTGTTCAGCATACAATGAAACTATTCTTGAGTATATGGGTGTGCATCTGATATTTCCACTCTCATCTTTAACGACTATCCCAGGTCGAACTTCAATGAATTGGTTGACCTTCAAAACACCCTGCAAGAATAAATTGTCAGATGTGTTTAACAAGAACATGTCAATATACCTGATCCCAAACTTAGCGAGGATCACTAGGTCCATCACCTCTAAGGCACCTTAAAACTTCATCACAAAAAATTCAGTGGGTTTAGAGATAACAACACAACACATAGCTGATTTAAGCTGATTTCCTGATTCAGGTTTGGAAATGGAATGACAGACACCCTTCAAGTTATTTTGTGAAATTGCATGTACAAAAAGTTTCATAAAAAATGAGATTCAATAAATTAGCAGGCCCGTTGTTTCATTCATTGGCATCTATGTATGTATATATAGTGCACGCCTTTTCCATGATTTGCAAAATGCTTTGAAACTCTAGCATAGATTTAACATTTTGAAAACTATGCATTACACAGTTAAGGCAGAAATCAGTACAAACATTACTAGGAAAACTAAAATCTGCATGTAATGCAGACAAAGATCAGTGCACATGCAGCATTCAAGCATAATGTTGGAATATTGACGAAAACTTACCCTCAAAATACTTCCACCAGCTACGCCTCCTTTTATTTCATCAACCTCGAATCCAGGCTTGTTAACATCAAATGACCGAATGACAATCATATTGGGTGGAGAAACAAAGTTCCTTTCCGGGATTGGGATCTTTTTCACAATATACTCACACACAACATCAATATTATACTTCAGTTGTGCTGAAATAGGCACTACTGGTGCACCCTCAGCAATAGTTGCCTGGTAATCCACCAAAAAGGGGGGGAGTACCACATGAGTTATTGAAAAGATTAACTTGTGTAGCGAAACCTCTTCATAGAAGACTTACTTCTATAAACTTCTGAATTGCTTCATGCTGATTGATTGCCACGTTTTCTTGAATCAGGTCTACCTTGTTCTGAAGGATTATTATGTGCTGCAGACGCATAATTTCCACAGCAGCTAGATGCTCAGAGGTTTGTGGTTGTGGGCAACTCTCATTAGCAGCTATGAGTAGTAAAGCTCCATCCATGATTGCAGCTCCATTAAGCATTGTAGCCATAAGAATATCATGTCCCTACAGAAATTGGATAAGAACAAATATCATATACGTGTAAAAGCAAGCAACCTATAAATAATGATGATTTAGCATTGGCAGCAACCTGTAACTAAATGACTCAAAAATATACCCACAGAAATATGAGAATCCCACACCATATAGAACAGTAATGTACTAAGAAAGAAAAAAATATCTAACAAAATTATTGCATAAAATGGCCCTAAATAACAAACTAAAGATTAAAGTTTAGATCTTTACTGGACAATCCACAAAAGAAACATGTCTCAGCAATTTCATCTTGCAGTTTTCAAACCCTGGCACATCACACATAGGACTGTCTTCCTTTCCACTGCCATAAGCCCTGTAGAAGAAAATTGATCACGTTACTCAAAGTCAAAATAACCTGATTATATAATAGTAAGAGTGAATATGCAATTTAGTCCCTAAAGGATACAAGTGACATTGATTTAGTCATTGAAAGATTTTAAACATCAATTTAGTCTCTCAAAGATTAAATGTGATATCATATTAGTCTCTGAAAGTTTTTAACATCAAATAAGTCCTTGAAAGTTAAAATGTGACATCAAATAAATCCTTAAAAGTTAAAATATAACATCACTTTAGTCCTTTCGAAAGAAGTATTTAGGGACCTATTTGATGTCACATGCATCTTACAAGGACCACAGTGATGTCACATTTTAACTTTCAGGGACCTATTTGATATCAAATAACTTTCAAGGACTAATGTAATGTCACATATTAACTTTCAAGGACTTATTTAATGTCAAAAATCTTTCAGAGACTAAATTGATGTCATGCAAATTTTCAGGGAGTAAATTGCATATTCACTCTAATAGTAACTGCAACAGAAATACCTACTTGTAGCACATAGGCCTTGGACACCTTTCATCTTCACACTTATATATCTTTGCATTTGCATAGCCAAGCTTGATTGTAATGTTTCGCTCCAACTCATTTTTAAAACGCACAGTCTGCACATTCATGGGAAACCACAGCAGTCAAGGAATGTATATAAAGAATACAATACGGCATTGTAATATATAATCCTTTTTTAAAGCTGAAGATGCAAAAATTTATATATAAAAGAAAAAAGGAT
This sequence comes from Pterocarpus macrocarpus, assembly GCA_031439585.1. NCBI lineage: Eukaryota > Viridiplantae > Streptophyta > Magnoliopsida > Fabales > Fabaceae > Pterocarpus > Pterocarpus macrocarpus. Next base: position 58,979,338 of record CM062520.1, on the reverse strand, counting down.
AGAAAATTCAATTACTCTATATGTTTTCAAACAAATATGTAAACTAGGAGAAGAAAACTGCCTTTTTGGAAGGGCATCCAAAAACCTTATAGCCCATCAAGTGAACAAACCTAACCAGACAATTTATATATGACAAATGAAATCCACCTATTGAGACAAATCAACTTCATAATCCCATGCCAATTCAGATTTCACAAGCTTCATATACCACCTGCCTACTTAATTTGAGTAAAACATTAATTCTAAGCAATAATCTTTATGAGTTATGACAATGAGTAAATACTTTATTTCCATTTGAAACAAATCACTTCTACGAAGATAATTCCTTAATGAAAATTCTCTCTGGTACACAATATTCCAGAAATTAGATATATACATATACAATATAAAGTTAAACACCATCACCCTCACTCCTCCACCCCCAACCAAAATAGAGAGACATTGAAGAAAAAGGAATACCTGAACACCTGATATTGCTTTCACAACTGTTGATTTGCCATGTGCCACATGACCTATGGTGCCTGTCAGGATACAATTCATCAGCATCAACAGCATCAATTAAAAAGCACACACAGAGGGTTTTATTTTTATGAGAAAGTAGTTGAAGTTCAAATATGCTGTAACAGATTTCACAAAAACGAACCCATAAATTTGAGAGAAAAGGTTACCAATATTAATGGTAGCCTGCCGAGATATGACTTCTGGAGAGAGTGGATGCAATTTTGTCACATCCAATTTACTCAAGTCTTGCTCCATTAAACCCTTCCTCGACATTTTGGCTGCTTCCAATGAAAACCTAAATCAATTGATGAAATTAATTTATGACTTGACAATATGTGATGCTAAAATATCTGCATGTCAACATCACAGGACAAGAAACCTGCATCAGAATATACAAATTTTCTTTTTGTATAATTTTGTATATGAGTATATGACACAGAAGCTACTTCTCTTAAGTGTTACTCTATCATGACCATCATCAGGTAACAGATTTATGCTTAATGCAGATTTAATATTTTCTCTGAAAATTTAAAAAAAAAAAATTCCCACAATTTCCAAAAATAAACATCGATTGATTATTCTGCATTTGGTATCCAAATCACTAATTTTCTAAATATAAGGAAAAGGTGCACAGAAACCTCTTAGAGTTTAAGGCCTCAGTAGATATACTCCTCAACTTTCAGTGTAGGCAGTTAACCCGGCAAATTTTAAAAGTTTGTTAATGGCTAATGTATAGATGGTTAGGTATCTATATAGAAGGTTTTGCTAAGGAATCAATGGGTAGATTGAAAATTGAAAAGCTTAAGCTTGAGAGTGATAGTAATGATGAATCGACTAACAGAAATGCATACAAAGCAGCTAACAAACGGTAATTAATGTACTTCTTGCTATTCATGATTGACATGTCCAACAACAATTAGCATATTCACCAAAAAAAAACATAGTTGATATTTATTGTTAGACTTTTGGGTAAAATCATTATGTCAATTAGAGTGGTAGCCTTACAAGTTTTCAGGTAATTCATATCAAATGAAATTCCAAATATACACATATCTCCATACTGAAATTCTCCTTATATCTTCCCAGTCCTTTAGGCCCCTACTCATCCCGCTGCCCCCAATAAAAAAAATGATAAAACTCTTCCTTCAAACAGGTTTTCCAATTATATGTAATACTTTTTTTGAAATTAAATGATCCACACACTGAAGGAAAAAGTATGCTAATGAAATTGAGTTGAGGCATAGATTAAAAAGTGGGACCAATGGGAGTTGCACACACTAGGAGAAGAAAAATATATTACATTGATTCAAAATGATTTATAAGGATCTTCTGACCAAATGACATTGCAACTAGTAACAACCTTTTCACATTCATCCAAACCTATATAATCAACATAGAACCTTATTGTTAACAAGAACTCATACTACCCAGGTCCCCTCCACTACTAGCCCATGTCTAGTGGCTTATGGATACCATATCAATTAGCAATAGCTTCTTAATTAGCTCTTCAAACAGATAGCACTATTCTAAGTAGCATAAAAAGCAGTTTGAAATAAACCCCAAAAGAAAATACAGGACAAACGAGAAACAGAGCTACCGAGAAGAGCAAAAATATGTGCTCCGAGCGAAATTAAAAAAGAAAAAAAGTGACAAATGCCAAATTTCACAAGGAATTTCCAATTGCCATACTCTTTTGCAGAAAAAAAGAAAGAAAGAAAGACAGAAAGAAATTAGAAGTAAATTGAACATTTAACAATTCACGCTATTCAACATTCTTAATAATCGGTGCATCCTACGCCCAGAAAGATCAATGCTTCATTGCAGCTCCTCCTAAAAGATTGATGGATTTCAAATACAAGCTATAGGTCCAAATTAATCAAATCAAACATTCCCACTAAACCCTAGTTAACTGATGACAGCCCCCATGAGAGCATCAAGAAACCCCTCAAAAATCAAATCAGCAAACATCAATAAAAACGAAGCTAAATCAATCATTCAAACACCAAATTTACACAAGCAACAGAAGCAGAAACGAAGTGAGGGCACAACGACAACCCTTAACAGGGGGCAAGAAAGAGAGAGAGAGAGAGAAGAATAATGAAATATAGACAAAACCTGGAACAAGCTGAAGCGCAAGATGATAAAGGCAAGATGGCTTCGCTGGTTGAATCGGCGGCGGAGGACGGCGGCCGGAGAATGGATTACACGGCGGCGATGAAGAGGAGGCGGAGTTGATGGTGGGAGTGAAGACTGAAGCTGGAGAGCGAGAGTGTGTGCAAGAGCAAGGGAGAGTGCGTGCGGCTTATGCTATTGCAATGCTGGCTGCTAAGGAGAAAGACCAACCCTAATTCAGAGGGGACAAAAATAATTAATTATTAAAATAAATATTATATTAAAATTTTGTGTTTAAAATATTCTTACATGAGAACCACAAAAAAGAGTGTGATACCCGATTATAAGGGATAATTTTAAAATTTACGTGTCGAGCAATTTTATTGAAGAAAAGAAAGAAAAATCTAAAGAGATTTATGTATGATTTTCTAATTAAAAAACTACTGATAAATTGTTAGGGAGAATTTCTCCTTTGCTTTGTTTTGTCAACAACTTTGGTTTGTTTGTTGGTTTAATGGAGGAATCCTTGTATATTTCGAGAGTAAATTAATCCTTTTGCTTTGTAATGTTTTTTTTTTTTTTTTTGGTATAATAGTCTATGGATTTACTAGTAAATTTTGGAGTATTATAAAATTTTTCCTTTTTTATCTCTCTTTCAGACTTTGGCCAAACTCTCCACCCCACACTATAACTGCTCCTTTCCCACCCTTTTCTATCTCCAACTCCACCATCTCTACCTCGAAGTCACCCCACAATCACCGTCCACCACCACCTTAGTTCTTCCCATCGAAGACAACGACATGCCAATTCTGAACTCCCATAGCTTCATTGCCCTTAACAAGTTCCTTACCAAGGAGCAAAGACACCACTCCATCGCCATTGGCGAAACCATCACAGCCACTATCATCCCGGGCTGCAAATCCTGTCATAGCAACACCCTCAACCTATAGCCTCAATCTACCACACTGACTTCGCATCATGGTTTTCCAACTCAAGTCGCACAACCACTCTACAACCACAACAACATCAAACGCATCCTATATCTCATGAACATTTGGTTAGTGGTGGCTGTACCTGGTTTCAATTCGGGGTCTGCTTCAATTTTTTTATTTTTAAATCTTGAGTTTTGAGTGTGTGTAGTTGGGAGCTTGAGTTTTTCAAGGACAAATAAGCCACAGTCTTAGATTTTGTGAAGGCTGGTGCGACGGTGGTCAGGGAAGGATGGCAGTGGCTGGGAGTGGAGTGGGGAGGTGCGACGATGGCCATGGAGGTTAAGGTGCAAAGGTAGAAGAAAGTGGGGCAATTTGGGAGAAAGAGTGTGGCATTTTATGGTGGATTGGCAGTAATCAATTATATACATGGTTCATAATTTTAACCATTAGATCTGTGGGTACTTGAAGCACTTTGCTCAAGTTCTGCTTCAGAGCCTTTGCATATTGTGGGTCAGTTATGTTTCTTTAAATTAAATTTTAAATTATTTAAAAAATTATCCATGATTAAGTAAAATTATATCTTAACCCTATATTTTTCTAAAAATGGCACCCTCATAGAACATATGTAATTGATTGCCATCATTGACTCTACAATGAACCTAAATCATTGCAAACAATGAGGAGGTGGAGCATCATGGAGAACGCCACATTGGAAAAACTCATTGAGCATGACACAACTGGAAGGAGCAATGGGCTTGATTGGAATGTTATGGTCGAGGCTAAGAGTAGCTACAACAACTGACTCCGAAAGAAAGTTGGTTGCTTTGTCTCCATAATGTCTTTTCTAGGTTGTGACTAGCTCTTTCACACCTATAGACAATGCCAAGATTATGGTTGTCAGTGCTGGTGGCGATGACAACAATGTTGTTAATCGCATGATTGATTGCAAATTACACGAGTTTTTGAATTTTTCTTTATCTCTTTGTAATTATTGATAAAATTTTATTTTTTTAATTCAATTCTTCAACCCAGTATGGTGTATTTGTTAATGGGTCATTTTTGTTGTTTCTTGATAATGTGTAAAGAGTACTAAATTTGGTGGTTTGCATCAGGTGGAATTTCAAACCTCTCTTTTGTGATTAGTAATAGTTGACAAAAAAATTTTTTTTCACTTTTTGAGACCATTTGTTATACGTGTTCATGGGTCTTTTAGTTAGACAAGAACTTCATTTTTGTCCTTGATGAAGATTACGATGGATAAATTAGTCTCTCAAAATTTGAAAGTCCAATAATAATCTTTCAATATTTAAAAAGAAGGGACAAGTTAGTCCCTCTTGTTAACTCTAAATTTGATTCCATAAGAAAACATAACAACTTGACATTTATCCTCACACTATATTTTTTTTATTTAAGTCCATAGATTCTTAAACTATTTTATTCCCTTGCTTCCTACAATACAATTTGTTAGCAATTAAATCAAATGACAAAATGCCTTTTGAAATCCCCAGTTTAAACTAAATATAACAAAAGACATCTATCCTTTAAGTCACTTGGAATGTGCTAGTAGTGAGAAATTTGGATTGTTTATATGAGATTATAAGTTTAGACCTCCATGCCACTAATGTATCAAAAGACATCCACTCTTTTACTAACTTTGCTATTTTACTTTTTTTTTTTAATTATTATTGGAGGGCAAGTTAACAATACAAATTAAAAGTGAAGGGACCAATAACCATTCCCACTAACTATTTGGAATGATTAATTACCATTAGTTTATTCATTCTAATAAATTTCAAAGGGAGAATAACTAAATATGAAATTAGTATCTTTCTTTTCAGTTAGCGCATGAAAAGGGTGGAAACAAAACTAAGAGTTATATACACTAAACTAGCATTGCTTGTTTATCTTTTTTTCTTATAAACTTTACATCTACATTATAGATGGTGGTTTCTATTGACAATTAACAATATCCAAAATATAAATAGAGGATTTAGTTTTGATGCACTGTTAGTGTTAAAGATTTTTTCATAGTCATCAAATCATGTTTTCACATCAATAAAAATGTTTAACATTTACCATTATTATCTCAAAAGTCACATATATAAAAGTATATAATTGAATAATAGTATATAACTATTTTACACTAACATATATCAAAAGTAATCTCATGTTTTTTTTATTATTCAAAATAGTCTCGTATGAACATTTTTTAATGATAAACATAATAAATAAATAACAATGCATGAAGATTATACTATAAAAAGGAATTACCTGATATAAATTATTTATAGTGCTAACAACTTGTAACGTAGACATAAATGATCCACTAAAAGAAGGCATGTACATGCTATATGGATACACCTAAATGGAAAGTGATTGTTGTCAATATATTATATGACATATTATATAAAATTTATGTCAAGATGGATAGCTAAACTTGGTAAAAATTCATGCCACCAAGTTTAGTTGAATAGCCAAAGTAAGGTTGTGAAACAATTGGTTGAGGTATTATTGATGGGGTGACCTCTTCAAAAGTAGCTCTTTGGTATTTTATAGATAAATTAGATTGCTTGGTTACCCTAAAAAAAACTATTATATAAAATATAATAAATTGAAAAATAATGACATTTACGTGTTGCCAAATTTAGTTATTAGTGATAGTCTTGTCTTTTCCTCACTTTGGTACCTTTTTGTTTTTAAGTGAAAATGACCATCTTTTCTAGAATTGAGAGTTCCTTCTATCTTCACAATAAGATGGTCTAAAATGGTAGTTTCGTTCATTTTTGCAATTAGCTTCTTTAATATTGGGTTGTTTGTTTGTGGTTCTTCTATAGGAAAATGTATTTTTTTTTCCAATTTTTTTTTAAAAAGGTACTTCTAATATTGTTTATTTGTATTTCGCCAAAAAAATAAAAGTATAAAATAATCAATTTTTCTACTTTTTTGAGACTCAAAAGCTTAAGCAATATAAGAGAGAGAAAATTATCAAGAATTTCAAATCCACTACTTTTTCATATTATTTTACTATTTTATCTTTAATTTTTTTTCTTGAAAACACCACTCCTTATTCAATATTGTAATTTTACACTAAAAAAAGTATTTTTATATTTATCATATCAAAATAATTTAACAACTTTTAATTCTAATAAACAGTACTTCTACAATTATATCCAAATATAAAATAATTTTATATTTCTACTTTTACTTCTACTTCTAATTCTATTTTTGAATAAACATTTCTCCCAAAATCTAAACGAAATGTGCCTGTTATTCTTTTCAATAATGTTTTCATTACATTTTTAAGTGCTTCATGATCATTATCTAAAATCTCCCACATAAGTTTTCTTGTCTAGCTCTTCTTTCCTTGGCTCATATGTATGAGATTATAAGATATTTCAACCTCATTTGCATTTTTAGGTGCAATATTGCAATTATTAGTATATTCTTTTAGTTAAGAATAACAAATGCATGACAAGATAGAATATCCAATGTGACAAATTTTGCACAAGTACAAGTTAGAGCCAAAGAAAATGTGTTGAAATGGGTATACACACATTTGAATCATGCCGTTGCATCGATGTTCAAATTTGCATGAAATTCCATTTTTTTCAATTTCATTGTTGTCGTAAGCACCGATACCATCAAGATACTCATGCTCAACAAGCTTGTATAACTTATGTATGTGTACATTTGATGCATGCTTAAAAATACTACTATGCATATATGCACATGGACGTTTATTTTGATAGAAATTGTATTTTTCTTCTGCTTCATTTTTATGCCATCTCTTCACAAAATGTTCAAAGTCCAAACCAAATTTTGTGAGAAATAGACTTATTAGCCATTCCAGTGTTTGTGCTCTCCTTTGGGAAGATTTTATTCCATCTCCAACAATATGTTTGTTAAGAGTTGTGCACTATTATATCTAATATGATATTTCAACATCATTTTAAATTATGTGTCTTCAAATTCTTTCTCCGATTCATATCCTAGCATACATTTATTGAGCATTTGATGGAAACCTTGATCTTTTCTAATCCACGTAAATGTGAAGGTGCATATCTTAAATAATGCCACAAACATAATTAATGAGATGAGTTGTGAGACACATTCTCAAATGCTTTTGCCATTACTTGATTTTGATATGTGAAAAATAGTTTTTGGTGGTGTATTACCTATTAATACAACCATCTAATAAAAATACACATCCAAACATTATGTTTTGCTAGTGTTGATTTATTCTCATAAATGGTGTGCACACTAGATTATATCTGTTTGTGTAATAAGTAGTGTAAAAATAAATCACATTTCTGAAATAGTCATGATTAATTCTTCACTGAGTATCTCTCCAACAAAAGTTTGTCATTCACTTTTCTTGATTAATTTGTACATCCCAATAAAATATTTCTTCTCCATCATCTACTTTCCACTTAAAGTAATTTAACAAATTTTGAGAGTCCACTGTTGCTACAATTAATACAATTTTTTGGGTATTAATATAGTTCCAATAATCTTTCTTTAAAAATCCCAAAGCTTCAATTCCACCACTTCCATCAACCAAATTTGAGAATATACTAATTATATTGCTAGAATCCTAAAATTCACTATTGAAACCAACGTCTTTCCTTTCTCCTTAGAAATACATTAGGTAGATTTTAATAAGTGGCTTTCTTTGGGTGGCATAAATTTATGATTATGTTCTTTTATAAACTTTGCTACCGCCAATGTTCCTTCTTCATTAAGCACAAAGGCTATTATTGCTTTACATTCAATTCTAGTGCCTCACTTCATGAAAGTTTCCTTTAGCATTTGTTATTTTCAACTCCCCTTTTCCAATAGCAATTTTTTTTTCTATTCAACTTTGGAAACTTTCTTGAAAAATATTGCTTATATTTTCTTAGATTAAAACCTAAGGTATGTGCATAGTCATAATATAAATTATGTACTTCCTTTATATTTCTCAAAATCTTGCCCACAAACAATTTAATTGTAAGGTTACAACAAATTGGATTAGTTTCACTTTCTCCTCCATTACAATATATTTGTACTTCCTTTTTCATATTCAATTGAAGGAGATTGCAATGTATCACAACAAATATAGTGAGTTAGATATATAAAATAAAAACTAATAAACAACTTTATTCTATTAAATTACAATAAGGGTATAAATGTCATTCAATATAACAACATTTTTCCTCTTTTTTCTTCTCAACCAAATGAGAAAAAGTAATATCTACTATTTTCTTTTTCTTCAATTTTTTTTTCCATTTCTCTACATTCAAACAATAGAGAGAAAAACAAATTCTCTTTTTATTTTCTTTCCTCTTATTTTCTCTTCTCATTCAAACAAATTATTAATTCTTTTTAGGTTACCAAACGAGAGAAAACTAGTTCCCCCCTTTTCTATTGAACCAAACAGAGTATTAATTATTTGATTACTCTCCTTCACTTCTTTTATCGAAAAAGAAAAATACTAGCAATATTCTATCTTCAATCTAACTTTTGTTGATTTTAACGAGTTTTTGTATTATATGAAAATATTATTAATATAACTTTCATAATCTATAGTAATATTCAATTTTGTAACGTTTGAAAAAAAAAAAAAGAGTAGTAAAATGAAATAAACTTGTGTTGAGACAAAATTCAACTCAAAAGGCAAGTGTTTGGAAGTCATCTCCTATAGATTAATGTTCACCTTTCAAGTTTTAATGAAAGTTGATCAAAAACATATGCCACCATTACCTTTTAGGCTTAAATATGATCCCACTTTCAATAAAACACACATTTTTTTAATTTTAATTCTTACAAATTAAAAAAAAAAACCTTCAACAACTTTTTATAAATTTTACCTTTTTTTTTTTTTTTTTTGTCTAAAACCAATATCTACAGTTTATTAGATCCTAACTAATGTGAGTTGAGTTGGAGTCGATCTATCATGAGAGTAGAATTCTTCTAATACTAATTTTTTTCTTTCTTCATTTATAAACTTTAACCTTAATATTTTATTAAAGAAGAATAAATATTGAACTATTTCTTTACTCCAAAAAAATATTGAACTATTTGAACTAATCAGGTATTTAATTAAAAAATATTAAAGTAAATATGTATTTTGATCTTTAAAAGATATATGTGATATCAATTTTGATCCTAAAAATTTTTTAATATCAAATAGATTCCTGAAAGTTAAACTATGGTTCTTGAAAATTTTTTATATCAAATAGGTCTCTAAAAGTTAAAATATAATATCATTTTTAGTAAATTAACAGTCACTAAATATTTGTCAATCTATCTTTTATATATTTATTTTGTTAAGATAATAAAAAACAAATATAAATGAATTTTAAAATTAAAAAGTAGGTTTAAATATAGCTTTAATCCCTATAAATATGGATTATTTTAGTTTTGGTCCCTATAAAATTTTTACTCCGATCTCCTCTTTTTTCTATTATTAGGTTTTTTATCCTTGTCGTTTAGATTTAGTGTTAACTCGTGATATTTATAAAAAGTAAAAGAAGATTCAAAAATATATTTATAATGACAAAAAATAAAATTTCTAATATTAGTAAGAATAAACACATATTTTAAAGTACTTATAAAAATAAAAAATTTCGAATGATGGGGACTAAAAAAAAGGGGGGAAGAATGATCAAAATTAAAGCAAAAATTTTCGAAAAATTATAATCAAAATAATCTATATTTATAGGAACTAAAAATATATTCAAGCCTTATTAATAATGATATTTTGGAGAAAATAAAAATTAAGACACCAAAGTTGAAATTTCTTGTATAATAGCAACAGATATTTATTTTATACATGAAAAACTAGCAAATTGAGAGTTAGTACATACATGTCTATTTATATTCTTAAATTTCTTATTTTTCCAAAACAAAAACACAATATAATTGTATATACATAAGAGGCTGTGTAGCACCGATACTGCAAAATCCCACCATTTCCAGTATTAAGGACGTATCGTGTCTAATACAAGCACTAATACGCTTAAATCCACTCTAAGGGTGTGTTTGGTATGCCATATTAGATATGATAGGATAAAATAATACAATACATTATGACTTTATCTGTTATTTGGTACTTTTAATGTATTGTATAAGTTTATCCGTCAAATCTCTCTTATACATTAAAATAATGGATAACTTAATCCAGCCTGGGGAGGCCGTATTAGGTTTGATTAGTTTTTGATGTATAAGGGTTCTTTTATTTTTTATTTTTTAATATATTTTATTAAAAGAAAAATAATTATTAAATAAATAATAAAAAATAAAAAACCATATAAACAAAAAATAATATTATTTAATAAAAAATTTAAAAATAAATAAATATTTTTATAAAATAATAATTATAAAATAACTATTCAAACTAATATGAAAATATAAGAATAAAAATTTATTGATAAAATATATAAACAATATTTAATATAAATTTAATTATGTATAATAAAAAATACAGCCAAATATAATAATATAATATTAGGTTTGTTTAGATTTTTATGTATAAAAACTCCCTCTCTATTTTTCTCTCTCACTCACTCATATTTTTTATATTATGAAAAAATATTAAAAATAAATAAATAATTTTTAATATAAAATTATATTTATATATAATAAAAAATATCTAAAATAATTATAATAAATACTTATATCAATTTTTAAATTTTAAATTTAATATTCAAAAATTATATTTATTATAATCCCTTTTTCTGGTTATATTGTATATAATACAATATCTTATATAATGACATATCAAATATTGTATAGTATTAAATTTTTATCAAGTTTTATATTATCAGCTCTTATCTTATCATATCTTATATTATTAGGCATGTCAAATGGATCCTAATGGTGTTTTTTTATTTTAAATTTTATTCGCCACAGTTTGGTTGTGATCAAGACGGCCTAGACATCGGGCAACGGTTTCCAACTGGAAAAAAAAAAAAAAAAAAAAAAAACAAAGACATGGCACAGTGAATATTCGCAACAACAGGACAAAGCTCCAAATATATTGAATTGAGGAATGATAGTCACTTTTAACTAAAACTTCAAAATATAGACACAGAAAGAGCAAAGAAAGATTAAAGAGGAGGTGCAATTGCATAAATGTAACTAAGGTAAGAGAGAATGAAGCACTGACGGTGATAGTTATTTCGGAAAGAAGACTTCATGGATTTCCAAAAAAGTGAAAAGTGGTTTTTGGATACTTAAACAAAAAGGAAAGTGTTTTGGGCCTGGATATACAGGATAACAATTTAAGTAACAAAGTGAATCATAGATTCAATTAAAAAAAATGTAATTCTATATATAAATATAAATATAAACATAAACGTATCCGTGTATCTTCAATTTTAAAATTTTAATATACCACTGTATTGGTATTGGATTGTAACAGTATCATATTTTATCTTAGTGCTTCATAGTTAAGAGGTCAAAAAGTATCTAAAGATAACTGTAATTGTAAAATAAAAATTTAAATAATAAATTATGATTTTATTAAATTTTATTGAAATCTTCTAATAATTAATAATACTTTACTCTTTTTCATTTTTTTATAAGCCTTTAAATAAGTACTTAACAGTAATTATTACTATAAAAAAATTAAATACAAAATGAAAAATCCTATTTATAATATAGTGGTAGATTTTTTTTATTGAATAACAATGCCCCAAATACCTAAAAAAGTTCCATAAAGATTTTTCTTTCCCATTTCAATTAACCACTTGTTTATGCTGAGGTGCGCTTGATTATGAAAGATAGCAAAATTGCAAAGGCTGGTCAATGTGAAGGTTAGACAGAACAAACATGAGGATAAGTATCCTATCATGTTTCTTACCAATATTAAGGTGTTATATTATGAAAAAGAAAAATACAAAAAAATTAATAGATTAATATAAATAATACATGTGACTTTAATAATACGAGTATAATTTAGCTCTGTCCAATTCCATTTTTCTTTGGACTTACAGATCATTATAAGTTGGTAAAATAGGTTTTTTATTGTATTATTTATATATTTTTATTTAATTCTTTATTTTTTATTATTTGATCTCTTAAGTTAAAAGTTGTCTATCTGTCCTTAATTACTTTTTTATAATAAAATTAAAAAAAAATGCCAACATGAAACAAATTATGTCACATCTATATGTGCATTACATCAACAATGTTTATATTATATCAATATTTTTCGTTTTATGATTATAAGGTTGACTAAAGATTATATTGATAGACAGGTTATAATGTAAAGAACCAAATTATAACAAAATAAAGATAATAAATCAGAATAAAAGAACAAATAAAAATGAGAGACAAAAGAAAATTCTTTTTTATCTATAATGTTTTACCTAAATTTTGAATCGATTCATCTGAGTCTGGTTTTGCCTAGCCTAAGGCATAACTTAAATCCAAGCATAATCAGGTTGCACTCTAAGTTGGGTTCTTAAATCCCATCCAAGTCAACTCATTGACCTATGCAAGTGGCATAGGCAGATCATATAACCTAATAAACTAGAATCTCAATTATAAGGGGCCTAACTTTTAGGTTATGTTTGCAAGGGTGAGTGGTAAGGAGTGATATGGCTAGATTTAAGTATATAATGTTTGGCACGCAAGACTCTAGTTCAGATGGCCAAGGTGTTGGCCTTGTAGTAGTGCACCCCAGGAGTTTAGAGGACCGTGTTCGAGTCCTTGGGATTTGAGGTCCTTGTCCCCCTATAGCGACGCCCTAGTAGAGGCTGACCAAAAATAAAATGGTAAATTATGTTTTGAAGTAACTTAAGAAGAGGGAGTGGAATAGTTAGGGAGAAATAATCTGTCCATCTCTTACCACTTAAAACTCTCATATTTTTTCCTTTAAATTAAGGGGTGAAGGAGGGATTAGTTCTCATTTCTTTTCCCTTCCCTCGTTAAATTTATTAAACATTTAAATAAAGGTGTAACATACTCTATTTAATTCCCTTGCTCACACTTTTCTTTTTCCTTCCATTAATAACCATTCCGTACCATATTTTATAAAATTTCCAAACATAGCCTTAGAAGCAGGATACCGTATCATACAAAAATTCTCAAGAATATCAAGAAAATTGGGGATGATATCTCTCATTATTACAGGCTAACCCTCAAAGAAGAGGAGTTAAATCCGAACCAAATTGCTTTCTAAATAACCATCTCATACTATAAATACATGATTAAATCGTTAAAGTACGAATTTCATCCTTATCTGTCTAGCTATCATCTCATCGTGCAGGTACATCGAATCCATAAACTATTGGTTGGAAAGCAAATAACTTCTATTCGAAGGAATGCAATTATGCAAATAACCTCAGTGGCGAAAGTCATAAGGAATAAGTAGAGTAGGAAATAAGAATAGGCAACTCCACCCAAAAAAAAAAAAGGGAGTAGGAATTAAGAATAGCTAAGCAGCTAGGTGGTGCAAAAGAAGTTAAAAATAAATAGAGGACGAAGACATTCAGCCAGAGAAGGTGTTTTGGCCGGTGCTAGTGCTATTAGTGTTTTGGCACATGGCTGCGCACGAGATCCATTATGTTTTGTTAAATATTATTATAGCAAGTGGTGATAAAACTGCAATTATCTTAGTATGTTAGATTTTTACTATTCAGTTTAGAGATTAAGTTTAATAGACTGTTAATATAAAAAGATTTATACTATATTTAATTATATGTTATTAAATGGTAATATATGACTTTTAAAATAATAATTATGACTAAGAGTCAAATATATTTATTAATATGATATGATAATATAATTAAAGATTATATAAAAAATTTTATATTAACGGTGTATAAAATTAAATTTTTTATTTTATGTATGTTATTTGTATTATTCTATCAATTGTGAACAAAATTTTACATGAGTTTAATCATGTCTTAAATTCATAATTTATTGACAAAGGCTGTGTGCAATAGTAAACTAATATTTTGTGAACCGTGCAATGCACGGATCAAAAAAATATTATTTCAATTTAAAAAATTAATGTAATTAAGTTGTAAGATAAAGTAAATAATTTAGTTTTAATACAAAGTAAGAAATTATTATTTAAATACAAAATTGTATATATTATCATATCAAATGAATTAATTATGAAAGTATAATATAGAATTTAATATGGAAAAGATAAATGCAAATCAAATAAGGTCTTTATGACTTCGCATTCGTTTGAAATCTTCAACTTCTTGTAATACACTGCACTATATAAATATAAATTAAAAAAAATAACTATATATAATGTTCAATTATGACCTAAAAATTAAAATTAAAATGACAATAATTATTAGATAAATGCATTTTGGAATAGAAAATAAAAGTAAATTAAAATTTGTTACCTCAATTTTAAATATTTTGAAATACCTTTTGATAAATTATATTTCTTGTTTTGGTGCATAGATTTCCATTGTCATCTAATATCAAAATCTTCAACCTGCCCTTGGATTTGACTCTTGAAACAGGTATATAAAGTTGTCTGTAAGTGAATACAGGCTTTGGCAAAAACAACTCAACATACAACAATGATTGCCTCTGACTCTTATTCATAATCACATCAAAATAAAGTGTAATTGAAAATTGTCTTCTTTGAAATCTCAACTTTGAAATCTCGAAGGAATATCAGGATTAGATAGAATCATATTTATTCGAGGAATATAAACCTTGTCACCAATATGATTTTTTGTAACAACAATTGCCCCTATGATGTTATTTGCCAAATCTTGAACAATTAATCTTATTCCATTGCATAATCCTAAAGTCTAATCAATATTTCTTAGAAGCATAATTGGAACTCCTTTTTTTCAACACTAATTTATGATTTGATATTCCAGAGCATTTGGATTTCATTTAAGAATAGAAGAGAGAAAGAGCAGTGTGATATTTTTTAGGTGATTAGAGTAGGCCCATAGTTCATGATAATACACAATGGGTATTTCACAACAAATATTTAGTGGTCTTTTTAGTTAATTTGATGTGATTTAGTGGTCTTTTAAAATATTATTTAAAACAAAATAAAATAAATAACCAAACCAAATGATAAAATACACAAAATAGAAATGTAACCATTAATACATAGATTTGAATAAATAAAAAATAAATCAATTATATCAGTTTCATTTATTTGAGTCCTTTATTATAATTTTACACTAAATAAAAAATGCATAACCGAGCAAAATTTTTTTTTTTTAAAAAGCACATTCAATCTATTTGCTACTTCTTTTTGCTCTTGTATTAATTGCTCCTTTTTTTTATAGTTGGAAACACATTCAATTTAAAACGCATAATCGGGTCCTTTATTTGCTCTAGTATTATTTGCTTCTTTTTTTTCCCTAATTGCAAACCTATTAAATTTATTTTCTTAATTAGAAGTCTGTTAAGAATTAAAACATGTAGAATTCACCAGATTTTAACACATTTAAAGTTTCCCTATAGTAATAACCTTTGTTTTATAAGTAGTATAGATAAGTTGTACTTATAGAAAGAGAATCAAGGTCCAAACTCTAGAAAAAAAACAATTAATAGAAGAGTCTCTTAATCCCAACCATGCTTGAGCAATTAATCTATAACAATATCTTTACAAATACCCTAAGTATATATATATAAAAAAATCATAATTTGTCTATCCAAAGTAAATTCCATGCAAAGGCAGAGGGAAGCAATGGATGTCACATTCCTCAAGTTTACAATTTTTCTAAAACTAAAAAAGACTTAATGATACTATCATTTTTTTTTTTTTCAAACAAAAGTTTAGATTAAAAGAAAGGGTTGCCCCAGTCTAGGATTAAGACATACCTTTATAATGTAAGTCCCACATTAGTTAGGCAAGAAAGTCTTGGGTGTTATATATATAGGTTTGCAAAACTCCACTCTTAAACTAGCTTCTATGCTAGAGTTAGGCGGGTTCATATCATTTTGAGATTATCAAACTCTTATAGAGGTACTTACAGATCACCCGCCAATGAGAGAATCTACTAATCAAACCAAAATTATGGCAACTCAAGCAAAAGGCTCACCAAGTGAACCAATCCCTGTTGGTGAAGACTTAATGATTCTTTTGGAACCAATATACTCCTTTACATATTCACTTAATGATTCTTATAAGAAAAAAAGAAAAGAAAAGAAAAGAGACTTAACACTAAAAAAAGTTATGTACATTTTTCAGTACATATCTATATTTGTTCTTTGTTCTTTTTTTTTTTTTTCGAGACCATAAGGTATCTTTATGGGTTCGCTTCATTTGAATTACCTATAAGACTAATATTTATTCAACTATGGGAGTACAAGAGTTATGTAGTCTTCGAATAAGAGATGCCTTCCTAAAATTAGAACGTGCTTCCTCTTCCTTGGAATTCTAGATTGCTTACCACCTTTACTAATCTTTTGTAAGTGTATACATCTATATACTTACATATATGTCTAAAATAATGTCTATATTAATTATAGATATGTTTGTGTAATTTATATTTTATTAATTTATTTCGTACAGTATGCTTTCATATAACAATTTATATTCTGTTCTTTCTCATGCTAAATTTTTCACTTCATCCATGATTCCTGGAAATTTGTTCCTAAAATCCATATTGTAACACCTAGTAGTTCCAACTTACACTTAAGTCGCATTTAGATTCAATTACTTTTTAGCTTTGTGAAAAACTTAACATTTTTTTTAATTACTTTATTTGAAAATAACATATATATATATATATATATATATATATATATATATATATATAAATATATATATATGTGTATGTATGTATGTATATTTGAAAACTATTTTAAAAACATGAGTCTTGATCGCAGAATAGTAAGCATATACGATACATTGAATGAAGGAAAAGCGTCATGACGATAAACTTGAACAGTAAGACATCATACTAGGAATATAAATAACTGATAATAATCATAAACTTTAGTAAATCTAATCCATTCGAACAACATAAGATAACAAGGAAGTAAACATTAATACTGAAATAAGCATCCATCACTACTACAAATCTAGAGAAAACTATTCTTCTACTAAACTCGTCAGGCATGGCCTCGCATTCTGGCGAGGCAAGTGGAGATCGCAAGAACATCCAAATGGTTAGCAGGTGCATGATGTAACATCCGATTTCCGAGCTCCGACTTAGCCCCAGGATGATCAATTCCGATTTTCGATTTCGTCTTCAAAATTCAGATAGAAGGGCTTATTTCCGAGTTCTGAGTTCATCTTGCGGAATTCCCGACTTCATGTAGTCTGTCAGGCACTTAGGTTTAGTCTAAGTTTGATTGTTCTTGATTTCGACTTAGTAATAGAGGCTTGAGTTCCAATATCGACTTGATGTGTCAGATTTCGGTCTCATAATGTAGCTTCAAGTTTGGATGAGTTCCGTTCAGATATCATACCTCGTGCTCCAAAATAGTGTACGTGGTTTTCGACCTCAGAAGTAATAGTTTAACACCATGGTACAAGTACCAAACTCCGAGTTTGACAATGAGTTCCGATATCCGAGTATATATCCGTCATTGACATTCCCGAGTTCAAATAGGGAGTTCCAAGATTTTATGATGATCAGCTGCAAGACTTCCGACATCCGACCTTGATTCCAAGACTCAAAGTAAACCAGATTTCCTCAAGTCACCAACAACATGGTACGAGTTCCGACATCCGGCTTCGGCTTCAAGTAGTGTGAAATAGCACGAGCTCTGACTTTAAGCAGAAAAAAGACGATTTCTGATTTCATAATACAGTGGAAGCGAGTTCCACGTTTAGGCGACGTGGAGAGCAATTTGGCCACAAAAGTGAGAGATATGGCCGAATTTCAACCACAAAATTCCGACCAATCAACTCCACAACTTTCATGTATTTAAATCAGACTCTTCTCTTCATTTTGGTCTGATTTACGTTCCCCTTCCCAGCCTTCTTCTTCTTCCTTTCCTCTCTCAATCTACTCTCTCAAACCTCCAAGCTTTGTCAAGGCTTCCTTCAGCTCAAATTCAAATTCAGCAAGATCACACTCTAAAGAGGTAGGATTCAATCTCTAATCTTAATTTCTTTAAACTGAGGGTGCATGAAAGATTACTCTTCTATGTAATTGATGAATTATTGGATGTATTATGCTGGATTATGGTTGGATTAATAGTAAATTTTGAGTTGAAATTATGGTTAGAAGAGAGAATTAGAAGGAGAGAAGGATCAGGATGCTGTCTTGGTGAGGAGTTCCATGGCGGTCCGTACGGCGGAGTGTACGGCTCCGCCTACAATCAGTCAAATCCGATTAGACATTCAGGGCTTTTCATAGATATATTATATAAGGTTATTGGATTAGTATTGAGAGAGATACGAATTTTTGAAGTTTGACCTAGGGTTCAGGACTTTCATCCGGGCAGGGTGACTTATGGAGGGTATAATTCGCCCTATACAACCCCAAATTGAGTGAAACTAATTTTGTTAGAAAGCTTACACATAGGGGAACATCCCAATGTAAAAAATTCTGAGTTTGTTATGGTCCCAATTGTTCCCAGTGATTCGAGGAAGTTGTCCTATGTCCAATCCAGGCCAAAACGGAGTAGATCAGATAGGTCAACTTTCGGGACTTATAACTCGACGTATACTTAAGCAAATGGAATGAAACCTGTGGCAAATGAAAGGTTGTCCTGTTAGCTTCAATATGAGACCAATTTCGCATGATTTGAGCTTAGTTTCGATTTTTACTGAATTTATACTTCCAAGAGTGTAATTCGGGCTAGTGGCTGACAGGCTGAGGTAAAAGTTGAATATCTTGAGTTTTATAAATCAAAATGATATGGGACCAAAGAGGTTAGAAAGTAGACACATAGAGATATGATATATCCAAATTTCAGATTTAAATGAGTTGAATAGAAATAAAGGTGGATTATACAAAATCCGTGCAGAACTGAGCAAGATTGGCAGAATGGCCAAGTTGATAATTTTACAAGGGTTAGTGCACATATAAGGTTTAAGTGAGGATTGCCAATTTTGCAGTGATATATATATATATATATATATATATATATATGTGTGTGTGTGTGTGTTAGATTGATTATGTTGCTATGATTGATTTGTCCATGGGAACTAGCACTATTCATGGGGAAACGGATATGATCAGATTATCTTTGCCGATTTTTCTGGCGAAGTTTATGAAACTAGGGATATTTATATGCAAGAATGATATAAAGATGATATGAGAATAAATCAAGAAGCAGTATGATATGAGGTATATGAGAAATAATGATGAAGCATATGTACGAGTACATTTAGCATATTTATGTGATGAGAATGAAAAGATATAAGTATATTAAATGTGAATATAAAGATGTGAATCACTTGTGGGTGGTCGATGTGACAGCAGTCGCGAGTTGGTAAACAAGCTCACTCAAGGCCAGGATTTACCCAAGAGCGATAAGGTTAAAGAGTAAAGGCTTAAAGACGAAAGATTGAACTATATGCAAGCGCCCCACTCACATCAGACATGACATCGACCCAGCTAGTGTGAGTATAGGGGGGTAGGACTTACATGAGGCATGGCATGACCCAACTAGTGTAAGTACCGAATGGAGGCCCCATATTCCTAGGAACGTGACATGGCGATCAGCTCGGCGGGGTATGACATGGGGATCATACTACGGAATATAGCATGATGATCCACACCTGGGAATGTGACATGGCGATCACATTCACGATGGAGTATGACATGATCATGCCTACAGGATGTGGCAGGAAGAACATATTCCTAAAGAATGCGACATGGCGATCACATTTTGATGGGGTATGACATGGCGATCATACTCTGGAATATGTAAAAAAAAAGTAAAGGAAGATAAAGAAAGAAAAGTAAATTCCATGTATCAGTATAAATTCAAGTTCGATCAAAGTATATGTAGAAGTTATGCCTCTAGTACACTGATGCTATCATACTTTATTGTATTTCAGTTATCATTCCTAATATAATTCATGAATTGATTTTTATGGGTTTTTCCCAAATGCCAAGTGTATGATTAAAATAAGCTTTGCTTCGGACATTGTATTTTCGAACTATATAAAATTAAACAGCTTGTAAAGCATGTTCACCTTTTTCTTAATAAACCAAAAGCAAGCGGAGATGACAACGATGACATTCTTTCACGATAATTAGAGAATCCTCTTGGGATTCATAATTCTCACACCTATTTCCGTGTTGTCTCCGGAGACGGTTCAAGAAGTTACGAAGGCGGCCAAAGTTCTTTGTCGGATAAGAGCTCAGTGCTTGATAACAACTCCAGAGTGTGGTACTATGATTTAAGCATAGTACTATACTTGGGAGGGTGTTACACATGAGTGGGAGGGACCTTAGCTGCATCTGCAAGACAACCCAAGTGCAACGTTGTGTAGAGCCGCTATGGCATCTACGTCTGGAGATGACGTGGAAAGTAGGGATGAGAAATCAAAATTTCTCAGTAGGATTCTAACGTGGCAACTAACGTGTCATCATTATCGTTCCAGCCATTTCGGGTTTACTACGAAATAGTGTGCATGCAATCAGTTCATTTATTTAAGTTTAAAAGCATTATTAGCTGAAGTGGATTCATTTTAACATATCTCTTTGCATAGATCTAAAACATAAAATGATAAAGCATGATAGTGCATAATAAGTAATAATGCTAAAGTAATAATGTATACATATGCTTAATGCAACTTTATCTTAGGCCTTGTGCCTCTTGACTTTCTTAACTTCTTTAATGTCTTATTACTTGATCCACCCTCGTAGGCCTTGTGTATCTTAGAATGGTAATGAGCTCATACCGTGGTTGACGCCACCTTAGAGTTCTCTTATAGGAGAGGGGTAAAAGGGGGTAAAAGGGCGTCACTTTCCCTTATGGGAGGATCATGCTAAGCTGGGGAATCACCTTCGCTTGCCACTGTACGTTTGGAGACCGAAGGATCATATCCATTTATCTGGTCTTTAGAGGTCACCTTTCATTGCCAGCGTATATTTCAGGACCAAAGAATCATGCCTAGCTTGGCGGTCACCTTCCCTTGTTAGTGTACATCTAGGGACCAAAGGATCATACCCTTAGTTCTTTTTTTTCTTGGTTAATGCACAAAAAGTATCTTAATTGCTTACTCTTACTTTAACATGTAAATATACCATGATAAGTAATAGCAAATTCACATGCATAATCATTAATATCATAATTCATACCAATTTTATAGACTGCACAAACATTCATACATTGCATTAAACATGACAAATCAAATCAACATGTAACCCAAAGGTCATATATAAACTCAACATTGTCACTTCACAGTTTCATTCATGTATGGGTAATTGGTGGTAAACTAACTACGCCATAGAGTCTTATGAGCAAAGGCTTAAGTAATTGGATGCAAGTTTTTAATTTAAGATGTATCTTATAAGTCTTTAGCTTCTTTTTGTTTAGTTTACCACCTTCCGAGTTAACGTCATTATCGAGTTTCGAGATTAAATTGGGATCGATCTTTGAGATTATGCTTCAAACAATCTCCGAGGCCAACTCAGGGCCGATTTTCGAGGTTATCTGAATGAGGGTTATATGTTTTCCAAGTTACCGAGTTCCAGAATTCTGTGAAAGGGTTTAGTGTATTCTAGTTCCTGACTTCCAGGATTATGTGTATAAAGTTTTATGTTCTGGTTCTCGACTTCCAAGATCAGGTGAATACCGGTTTAGTGTTCTGGTTCTTGACTTCTAGGTTTAAGTGTTTTATATGCTTTGGTTCCTAACTTCCAGGATCATGAGAGTTATTTTGCAGTCTAATCTCTGACTTTAGGGATCATGAGAATTAAGTGTTTTATGTGTTTTGATTCCTCACATCTGGGTTCATGTGAATAAGGGTTTTGTTTTTTGGGTACTGACTTCTGGGGTTAGGTTTAGGACCGATCTCCGAGATCCAATTGGGAACAATCTACAAGGTTAAGATTCAATCGGTCTTCGAGGTTAACTTGAGACTGATCTCGAAGGTTATTAGATTTTCGAGATTAAGTCATACCTAAACATTATCATCTAACCTAACGTGTTGGTTTGCAAGTCTTCCGGCTTCCGAGATTAGGGCATACCTAACATTATTATCCAACCTCATGAATTGAAAGTAATGCATTGAATGTTTATGAATTGTTTCCGATTTTCGAGTTCTTGATCTATTTTACCAATCAAAGGTGTTCCTTATCACTAGAGAGCTGTAAGTTAATTGTTTTAGAAGCTTGTAGCCAATTAAATCTTTTAGAGAACATCAAGGGGGAGTTTTGAACTGATTAAATCTTTTTAAAGTCTTAAATGAGAGTTTTGATCTAATTAAAATTTTCAAAAACATAAAGGAAGAGTTTTGATCCGTTTAGATCCTTTAGAAGCATCAAGGGAGGGTTTTGATCCGGTTAAATCTTTTAACAATGCAAAGGAATAGTTTTTACCGATTACAATGCATCTAAAGACATGATCATAAGATTGCAAACCACAAACAAGCTTTTTGACAAGAGTAGGTGCTCTTAGCTATGGAAAAGACTAGATTCCCTATTCACTTGTCATGAACAAAAGAACATACCAAAAAGAGGATTTAGAATTCCTACTTTAGAGGAGATGATCTAATAAAGAGTTTTGAAGCTTGAAGGTTGCAGGATCCTTCTCCAAGCACACTTGAGGTTTTAGGTTGAGTTAAGAGAGTAACAGGTTCACCAGTTGAGTGATTCTAACTGGAAAGTGGAAAATGGAAACTGGAAACTAAAAACTAGATAGTGGAAGCTAGAGACTGAAAACTAGAAAGTTGAAGGGTTCTTCTTTGAGCCACACTTGAGGTCACAGCCATCAATAAGAAGGGGAAGAGCTTCGTGCTTTTTGTGCATGTCAGAGTGAAAGTAAAAGTAAGAGAATGGAAAGTGAATAGAGAGAGGGGGGCCATGTATTTATAGGTAAGGGTTTTGGGTGGTTACTGAGTTAGTTCATAGATTTAAGCCATCATATCTCCAACTTAAACTGGTCATTTTCAATTTCTGTTTTTGTTGGGGTGTGGGTTTCGAGATTTAAGCCATTTTGTTCAAATCTCAAACTGTTTATTTCAAAGTTTTGTTTCAGCAGGTAACAGTTTCTGAGTTAGTTTTGAGATTTAAGCCACTAGGTTTAAATCTCAAACTAGTTATTTAAATTTGTTTCAGTTAGAGCGGGTTCTAATTTCCTACTTTATTGGATGATTGTGAGGAGTTTCGGTTTCCAATTTTGAAGGTCTATTCCTAAATTTTTTCATGTTGTTCTCAAGCCTTAGCCGTGGGTATCCTTTGGTCCCACTATCATATTTGTAAATTTTCATTACTTAAATTTTGCAAGCTTGTTTAGTGATTAAAATTACTTTTTTTGCCCTTTTCTTAACTATGTTGGCTTTTAATTGACTTTTTCTAATTGTCAAGCTTTTGCTCATTTAATTAATAAATTAATTTATTAATTACTCTAATCACTCATTAATAATGAAATGATTAGCTTAGAGAAATTAGGGGATGTTACACATATAAGATACATCTTTAAGCTACTATGAGTGATCTAGTGATAAGAGGTTTAGCTAGTGTGCTTAAGGTCCTAGCTTTGCCACCAATATACCAAAGAAAATATATAAGATACATCTTTAATTTTTTTTATTAATTTCTAAATATACTTATTATATATATTTGTATAGTAATGAAATCACTCTCTTTCTCTCTATATTTATGAGAGAGAGAGGACGACAGAAAAATAAAAAATAAAACTATTTGAAGCTACCAAACATTTATTTTATACACCAACAATATGAATTAATTTTTTTTATGACTAAGACTATGGTGATCTTTAGATTTAAAAATAGTAAATTGATGAACTTTGGGCAGAACAATCTTGCCTTCAAATAATATTAAGTACCAAAGTTGACATTAGCATGATTTTTACCAAAAAAAAAAAAAAAAGGGATTCTTTGGTTTGAAGAAAAATTGATGTAAGCATGTCTAATTTAGTTTTTAAAACATATATCTATACTACTAATAAAACATAAGAAATAACATGGAAAGTTTTACACATGTCATAACTAGATTAATTCTACATTAAATGCATTCAACCAGAAGCTTTTACAAAAAAACAAAATTACTATATTGGGAAATATTAAATTCAAAATTTTACAATTAATATATTTTCTTTTAAAATTTAATGGGATATCTTATTAGTGGGTAATTATTTATTTCTTGTCTTTATTGTGATTCTCATTCATTATATCTTTTTGTTTTCTCAATGAATACTCAGTGATCAGATGTATTATGTAACTAGTGTATTCCCCGTGCAATGCACAGATGATTATACGTTTAGAAGGCTTTAAAAATTGATGAAGTGAATGTGTGTTAAAAATTGAAGTGAATTGAAATGTATCAATTTTGTATAATTTCCTTGTACAAATAATTGAAAAAAAAATAGAATCAAACTATTTTTATTTAATGTATATTATAAATTATTTAATTATTGAAAAAAAATTCTAAATTATTTATGCAAACACAGCACATAAGTCAAGTTATCATAGATCAAATGTAAATCAACAACTATATCATGGTCATTGTTTTATTGTAGAAATTGTTTCGTAAAGTAAATCATTCACAAAAGCATTCATAATCATCATCTAACAAATAACATCATATTTAATAAGTGAAGGACCTTAAACGCAAGTCCAATCAGGTCCAACAAAAGTTGGACAATCCATCCCAAAAGTTCAATGGTACTTACATAGATTTCACACATTTGGCATGCTATAGGAAATGAAACTGTAGCAGATGATCAATCCTAGATATCAAAGCTAGATGATTAATCTTTAGAACAAATATATGATTTAAAAGAAAAAAAATAAAAAAATCGCTTTTAACACACTTTAAATTTTATTAAAATTTAAAATTGATATTCAATCAAATCTGAATACTTTTGCTTAAAAAATCTCATTTAATTTAAAGCATAATGTGCATCATACATGAAATAGTAATGATTTATCTACCTTATAATTATTATTAATTTATAATAAATAATTAATAAATAAGTATATGTTCATATTAAAATTTTACTTAAGACAATGATACTTCGATGATAAAAGAATTTAGGCTTAAATATCTTTTTAGTCCCTATAAAATTAGTGAATTTTGGTTTTAGTCCTTAAGAAATTTTTATTTTTTATTTTCATCCAAATATTTCAAAAAGTTTTGATTTTAATTATTACTATTAGTTTACTTTTGTTAAGTGATAATATGGATAATGAATAGTCATGTCACCTTTTTCATGGTCAAGTAGGGTCTAAAACCAAAATTTTTAAAAATATTTGGATCAAAACCAAAAAATAAAAAAAATTAGGGACCAAAACTAAAATTTTGGGAAATATTTAGATCAAGACCAAAAAAATAATTTCTTAGAAATTAAAACTAAAATTCGTTAATTTTATAGGGACCAAAAATATATTTAAGCTAAGAATTTAAGCATAAATTGATTTTCTAATATATATATATATATATATATATATATATATATATGTATGTATGTATGTATGTATGTATGTATGTATGTATGAGTGTTTTTGCAATTAAGGAAATGCAAACGTGTTGCAGTTAGGTTACTCTATTTTCCTGCCCAAATTCTTCATTGGTCCACTTGGCTAATTTTTGTTATTTATTATATCATTTTGCAATTAAGGAAATGCAAACGTGTTGCACTCAAGTTACTCTATTTTCTTGCCCAAATTCTTCATTGGTCCACTTGGCTAATTTTTATTATTTATTATATGATTTCATTGATTTTTAAATTTTTAATTTCATTTAATAAATTAGTAAGCAGTTTTGATTCCTTACTTTTTAATGTGAGAGCAAAATATATATATATATATATATTGTAAATTGGCATTGATTATGGTATCAATGCAATGTACGGAGATATAAATTAGAGCATGAAAAGTTTTTAGACTTTTATCTCAATTATGAAAACCTTTTGTTCTTCCCTGAAAAATATTCATCCATTCCTATACTTTACTTATTCTTTCATGCGGGTATTTTTATTCTTCCCTTTCCCTTTTCTTTTTTCTTTTTTTTTCCCTTTTTTTAATTGTTGTATTCTTTAATATTTATTTCTGTGTTTAACTTCAGTTCATTCATTTTTTGCTTTTTGGTGCAAATATAACATATAGTTTTGGGCATTTCTCTTTTCTTTCATTTTGGGCATATGTATTCTCTTTTTTTTTTTTTTTATTCTATTATTGCATTGTATGATTTTTATTTTCGTCTTTACTTTAATTCTTTGAAGCTTAGATCGTAAATTTCGACTACATTCTTTTTAGGTGATGGTTTAATGCGTTATTTTCCTATTTTATGTTTAATTTTTGTTTTGGGATGTATGTGTGTAGTTCTCTATTTTGTGCTGAATCTTTCCACCTTTTATACTTGAAGTGGACAATGTTTATTATAGATTTTATATATGAATTTAAGTCTTTTCAATTATATTGTCTTGCTCATTTAGGCATATAAGCAACACGAGAAAAAAGAGACGTAATGAAGGAAAATTGTTTTAATCTTCTAATAATGATGGCATTAATTTCATATAAGAGGTTTGAAATTACTCTAAAACAAATGGTAATAAAATTGTGATTGGTATGGTAATGATCAATATAAATTTAGCATCAATTCTGGAAATTAGCTTCTTTAGGAGTTATGACAATATTATATTTGTCAAGATTCTCTACATGATGCTTCAAGATTATGCTATTAGCCTCTTTTTTTTTTTTCCCCTTCCGTTTTACACCCTTTGGGATAAATGTCTATTTATGGATTATATTTCCTTATGGCTATCTCTTTGATTAGGGATTTTTTTTTTTTGTCTTTTCAAAAAATAGAAATTATGAGCCATTATAGGTTGGACATGTGATTAGATACACGATTGTATATATTATTAGAAATATATTGCTATTTGTGTTTTAATCAATTAGATTTATGATTTATTTTGTTTGATTTGAAATTTTATTTATTTTAGGTCCTAATATATTATTATTGATTATTGTTATATTATTAACGTATTATTGATTATGGATTTTGATTTTTCAAAAAATAGAAATTATGAGCCATTATTATTGTAAGACTGAAATAGAAATTTTGATTATTGATAAATTGCCGCTCTTGCTGCTTCATAAATTATTAACTTTTATTTCACACTTTTATTTTGTCTTTGACTTTCTAATTTAATTATGTAATTATTATAAAAATTTGATGAAACAAACTAAGAAGCATGCATGACGTGACCAAAGAAGAGGTGTCTTTGTGGGATGAAAAAATAGCGAATATTACAATATCTTTGTTAAGAGGCTTAGTTGTGCAGAGCATATGTAATTAAGCATGGGTGATGACCACAATTTTAGCTTATAGATATGGGGTTCAAATATGCTTCATAATAATTGGAGTATATCTTCTACATCTTTTTATTTTTTGGGTTTTCTTATGTTGCCTTTTTAATTTTGAATGGTGCTACTATCTAGCATAATATTTTTTAGCCTTATCTCTGATATTATTTATAAAAATAATAAAATCTAAATAAATTATATTACCAACTTTCACGGGATATAGTACAATTTACGAGACTTTGAAGGGGTAAATGTAACACAATTAGTAAGAAAACTTTTTGCACATGTGATACCATCATGTACATTACATGGGTAATGATGAATTTCCTATCTTATAATTATTTCTAATTTATATTAAATTTAAATATATATATATATATATATATATATATATATATATATATATATATATATATATATATATATATATATATATTTAATTAATAAAAATACCATAGATTTAGTGACTCGAAGAAATAGAGAATGAAGAATTTTATAATATTCTTACAACTTATACTACAATTTCTTATTAATTAAAATCTTATTTAAGATAAGAATACTTGCATGCAAAAGAAATTAGCTATATAATAATTTTTTTTTATAAATATTGCAATATTAAATAAGTGATATCAAACATATACATTACTTAGGTAGTGATTTATCTACCGTATAATTATTATCATTTTATATTAAATTTAAATTAATAAATTATTGTCACGACCCACTCCAGAGTCGTGACCGGCGCTGAGAGATGGCAGACCTCCAGCAAGCCTACTATGACTATTCTTACAGAAAACAGACAAAACTTTGCCTATTTTCCTATCTTACCCATATTCGCCAAATCTATTCTAAACCACCAGTTAGCAAATGTAAATTGAGGCTCTCAAAGCACTCTCTAGTAGCTCATATTTATATACATAGCATCCATTTACATATTCCCTATTTATATTAGTTATTTGCATCCTATTCACTAAATAAAACAAATTCCAAGATCCATAAAGCCTATATATACATATCTTATAAAATACATCATCAAGTCATAAGATTCTGCCTGTGAATGGTGGAGCAACTCTAAGAAGTTGGAAGAACCGAGTCAGATGCTAAACCAAGTCTGAAATAGGAAAGGAAAAAGGGGGGTGAGTCCAACCGACTCAGTAAAGGGCAATAAAACTATAACATATAAGGACAAGCTCTATAAATAAAGCAAAGCATGATTAAATAAGGAATTAATATCATAAATCAAGTTTAAATAAGAAATCATCATTTTAAATAATATTTACGTAAAGAATCAAAATTAAATACTATGCATATATATAAAGAAGTAACATTATTTCATAACCTTAAACATGATTCTCAAAATTAAAGTCTAAGGCAGGGAGGCTTCCAATTCTGAGAAATTTCCAAATTGGGGTTAGCCCCTTCAGAGTTAACGGAGTCGGCGGTGTGCATTGGCCATACACACACACACCGAGCTAGCAACACCCCTGCTAGCTGGATTCGAACCATTAGTGCCAGCACAAATCAACCGCTAGCCACCGATGCTTGAAACTCCTCCCACAAAGTATATAGGAACTAAAGTAATAAATATTAATAAAAGCTAAGTAACAAATATTAAATGAAATTTTCAAAGCACAGAATATTTATCAAAGTTTGAGAGTTCAAAATGTAATTTTCTCAGTAAGTCAATTCAGTAATCCAAACAAAGATTAGAGCTTGTCTTTTTGTTTATAAAATTCATCGTCTTTTTCAAACAGCTTTCTGAACATTCAACACTTGAACATTAGTAAAATTTCCTCAAAACTAAATCAGAGGTCCAAGATGAGATAAATATATTAATCCATGAGACAATTATATCACTAAACAAAGTATTCGTAACTAACTAGATATATAAAAATAAGCTATCAATAAATGTGCTAGAATCAAACCAATATTATTTGCATAAAATAAAATTATATGCCATAGAAACTTCCACTCACTAAATGAGAGAGGACGTCAAATCTACGTCCTAGGAGCTGCCGAACTCGAAGGTTGATCACCGGGAGAATCTGTAATCAACATCGGATCAATTATTTTCAATTGAAACATAGCACTATGGTTTAGAATCTAATCCATAACCCACAACATCAAAGCATGAACATGGTCAGAATTTAGTTCATCTCCATATAAATTATATTCATGACCAAAATTAAACTAACCAACTTCTATTTATCTTCCCAACTAAAATCAAAGATTTCAAACCCCATTCTAAAGTTAATCCAATTTCCCCAATAGCAAAGAACAAGATATGAGGTGAGAATTCGTATCCAAGGTTGTAGATTGAGTGTGAAACGAGAAACCAATCCAGCCACCACTAGAGAGAGAGCTTGTCGGAGAGAGGGGAACCCGTGAGATTAAGAAGGAATGCAAACAATGGTGATGGTGGAGATGAATAGTGACGGCACTAGAGGGGCCAAAATGAGAGAAAGTTGAACGAGGGAGGGAGATGACAGAGAGACGTTGGAAAGGGAAGAAAGAAAGAAAGAAAAATTGTGGCGGTGGTGAGTGGGGAAAGGGAGAGAACGAGAAAGAGAGATAAAATGAGAGAAATGACAGATAGTGAGTAATTCACCGTGTAGAAGAATGGAGAAGCAAAAAGGGGGTTTAGGGTGGACCACCTCACTTAAAGTGTTGGTGGTCCTCCCCCTATCTCTTTCAATTTTTTTTTTTACAAGCACTTTATATTTAAAATTTTATCCCCTTTTTAAATTAATTAAATTCCTCTATTAGTATAAAACTTAATGTGAGTTCATAAAATTTTTCATTATCTACATTTTATTTCAAACAGGGTATTACAATTATATTTATGTATATTGTTAATCTTATAATAAACATTTTTTGAATTTTGATAATAAAATATAAATAATTTAAATTATTATTAATAATAATTTTTTGGGGAAAACTTTTCAAAATCCCTTCAACTTTGGAATATGTGTATTTTAGTTCTGTTATTTTAAAAATATATAAATTAACCTTAGAACTTTGTAATATATGCACATAACTACAAATGGACCAAAGTTGAAAGATTGTTAAGACTTTTTCCTTAGTTTTACATCACTCCAATTATATATTTATATATTTAAATCTTATAAATATATCTATTAGATTAATCAGTTTAAGCTTCAATTAGCAATGTTATTTAATTTTGATTAATAAAACTATCATGGATTTTATGTTTTGAGAAAGTATTGATAGGAAATTTTAGAAGGACTTTATCACTTATGCTATAAATTTTTATTAAAATCTTATAGATATATCTATTAGATTTGATATTTTTGTATTAATAAACCATGTACAAATAGGGTTGAACAATTTTACCATAACTTTTTTGATAGAATTAAGTTGTTAAAATAATATGATATACTATTGACTTTTAGATGAATAAATGGATCCTACCTATTCATTTTATCTAGTTTCTCTCATAATTTTTGTTAAAGATTTTGAAAAAATTATTTAAATTTGTACACCGATCAAAAACATTAATATCGTCATATATATATATATATATAGAATTTAATTTGAATACACTATCAGTGTAAAAATTTTTTATACAGATATTTAATCATATATTGCCATATCAGCAAAAGTCTTTGATATAATCACCCACTACTTGAATAGTCATACAAATGGAAGGTTTTGATTGGATGACAGTGTAAAGAAATTTTACACTGGCAATACATCTCAATTAAACTCATATATATATATATATATATATATATATTGCTTAATCATAATTTGCGACTTTTCACAAATTTAATCAAATATAGCAAGAAAAGAAAACCGAACGTAGTCCAACTCTGGATCCCCTACCCCTACTCCTAAGAATTCCAAGTTGCCAACCAGAATTTGTGGTACGGAAACTCTTTGGAAAGTCGAAAATCGAAAGCAAGATGTGGTGAAGTTTAGGGTGGATCCAAACACTTTGGATCCAGGGTGGATATAGTGTAGTTAAACGATAAAAAAATGTGGTTAATTACCCACAAGTGTGATAATTGCCAACAAAATGTGGTAAAATGTCTGGTCCACAATGGAGCGGGTCCATCGTAAAACGTGCGGCAAGATGTTTCTTTCCTTCCTTCGGTCTTTCTTTCTCTCTTTCCGTTCTACTCAACCCTTTCTTGTCACCTCACTTATTGCCATAGCCTACCCCTGACTCCACTCCACGTTCTCCTTTTAATATTAGGAAATACCTCATCTATTTGATAACATAACAAGTCGGTCACCAAATACCTCGGGTCTAAATATAAGGTATCACATTATTATAAACTCAATCATTAAACGCATTTAAATGCTAGATAGATTTCAGAGAAGCTTCCTGAAATAAAACAAAGCTTAACATGCTAAAGAGGGATAATAAATCTTACTTGCACTAATTTCCTTAATTATGAAAAATTTTAAATGTAAACAATGCAATGATTCCTCTTTAAAAATGAAAACATTATACCAATGAGAATTGAGTTTAATACAAGGGACTATTCTTTTATATATAATGAATTATAGTTTAAATTTCAACTAAAAGAAATATTCACATTTAATATTTAATTATGTCTCAAATAAAATTATCTTTAATAAAAGATATGTATGAAAAAGAAACAAAAGCATTACGTACACCAATTTATTTCAGCACAATATATCACAGTTAATATTATTGCGATTAAATTAGTAAAGTCCTCTCATTGATTATCTATTCATTTATAATCATATTATTATTTACCCTTTTTCCATCTCCTGCATTCAACCAAACCAAGATTCTTCCATTTTTTTATTCATTCAAAAATTCAATTTTGACTTCTTCTCGTAACGAATACGTGGCCATTATCTATTGGTGAACCATTTTACTCCACAAGCAGTTACAGCAGCAACTCACTCTCCCTTCTTTGTATATAATTTCGAAAATCAAACTACAAGGAAAGACGCATAACATGCTTCCCTATGCTTTACGCGTCAACACTTAAATTCCTAGTAATCACTTGTTTCAGTGTTTCTCTCATCATAAGTCTCTTCTGAAGCGTGATTTCTGCTTCTTTTGCGCGTTTTTGCATTGTCTCTTATTCTCTACCTTTCACATCTGGCCAAACTGGCTAGCAACTAGTACTATACTGTACTAGACTCGGTGTTGTTCTTGTTGTGCGCACTCACCTTTTGTACCTACCCTTTTGCATCCACTCGCTTAGACTTAAAGGCAAAAGAAGATAAAGCTTCTTCACCCCATAAAAGGCACTGTTTTTCACTTTTCACTCAGAATTCAGCTTTTTTGGTTTGGTTGAAAAATGGGTGCTGGTGACTACTACAAGATACTCAAGGTGAACCGTGATGCCACAGATGAAGAACTGAAGAAGGCTTACAAGAGGTTGGCCATGAAATGGCACCCTGACAAGAACAACCATCAACACCCTCTTAAGAAAGAAGAGTCTGAGGCCAAGTTCAAGCAGATTTCTGAGGCCTATGATGTGTTGAGTGACCCCAAGAAGCGCCAGATCTATGACTTCTACGGTCATTATCCACTCAATTCTCATAGGTTCAGCAAGGAAGATGGTGGTGATGGGGATGTTGGGAATCTGAAGGTGGAGAAAGCTGGGGTGGTTGAGGGCAGGTTGGCATGTACCCTTGAGGAGCTTTACAAAGGATGCAGGAGGAAGTTCAAGATCTCAAGGACTGTTCCTGATGAATTTGGGTAATCAAATATCTACTCTTTATCAATCATGCTGTAGTTCATGCATTATTGGTTGAAATTTGTGATTTTTCTTTGTGGTTTTGGTAGAATTATGTAAATGGATTTGCTTTCACTTTTAAATTGATCAATGAATTGGTAGATTTAGATGGTGCAGCCTTTGTCATTAAGATTGCATGTTTGTGTGTTGGCTATAGACTATTGCAGTTACTCCGAAAGGATTTGAGTTGAAATGTTATTAATATTGGAACTAGTACCACTTGTTGTGTTACATTTGACTGTAATCAAATGAAATTTTGCTGCTGATATTGAATCACAAGGAAATTATGCTGATGGTCTTGCCTTGGCTGTCATTTTATTTCTTTGTCATTTTTATTGTTGTTGTTATTATCATTATTATATTTGGCTACCACGCTCTCCGCTGTTTTGGCGTTTTTCTCTTTTGGCCTTAATACATATTTGGCTTGATCTTGCACACTTGTGCAGGCTCGTATGAATATGCATTTATCTGTATTCTGTGCCCACTTGTTCTGAAAGGAAGGTGTAATTTAATTGTTTTTGGGATTTGTGTGGCCCTCCTGACCCGCTTAATATTAA
The DNA here is from genome assembly GCA_031439585.1 of Pterocarpus macrocarpus. Classification (NCBI taxonomy): domain Eukaryota; kingdom Viridiplantae; phylum Streptophyta; class Magnoliopsida; order Fabales; family Fabaceae; genus Pterocarpus; species Pterocarpus macrocarpus. The sequence goes on along the minus strand of CM062520.1, from coordinate 58,945,098 downwards.
ATATCAATTAGATAAAGAGATTAATTTTGATAAATTTATTGTTACAAAACAACCAATCATCTCATCAATATATGTGTGATTTTTTAGGTAATTATTGCATAAGTCAAGCACTTTTGTTAAAAAAAAATCTTTACACTGTCAGTATATCAAAATTAAATCAATAGATAAAATCTTATCAAAATTGTATCAACATAAAAGTAGGAGTACAATAAGTCCAAATTTCCCCCCATTTCAATTTGCTTAGACATATATGCTTTTGGCAGTAAGTTGAAGTCTGTAGAGGAAATCTTGAAGATAGATATTAAACCTGGCTGGAAGAAGGGCACAAAAATCACTTTTCCTGGGAAAGGAAACCAAGAAGCAGGAATGGCTCCGGCTGATCTAATTTTTGTGGTGGACGAGAAACCGCATGCTCTTTTCAAGAGGGACGGAAATGATTTGGTAGTTTCTCAGAAGATACTACTTGTAGATGCTCTCACAGGAAAGACTCTCAACTTCACAACCTTGGATGGAAGAGACCTCACAATCCAAGTGACTGAAATTGTGAAACCAGGATATGAGCTGGTGGTCCCAAACGAAGGTATGCCGATTCCAAAGGAACCTGGCAAGAAAGGAAACCTCAGAATCAAGTTTGATGTTATGTTCCCATCAAGGCTGATCACACAACAGAAGAATGAGCTAAAAAGGATTCTGAGTGATGCTGATAACTGAAGCAGTATTGTTAGTCTAATGGCTGTAACTCTCCATTAACAATATTTGACATGAGAGATCAATTTAACTGTAAATAACTAAATATGTAATTCCACCATTAGATGTGAAAGTTGTGCATAATACAAATAAACCAAGCATAGTTGCTATCTTATCAATATTATACATTTTTCTGTTTTTTGACTCTGCCTTACTTGGAGAAAGGAAAAATTAAAAGAAAAGGAACTGTGATTATCAGTACATTGACTGGTTTCAGTTACATAGAGGTGTCTTGTTTGTTTATAACTTGCTCAGTATGAAATTAACTTATCTGGAGATATTTCCTTTTAAGTTATAATCTGCCATGTATCTATGTCCATTTGTTTGGTCCCATGATTTCTCTTTAAATTTTTGCTCCTGTTTCACAAAACCTTTTCTTCTGCTGATACCTTGAGGACTATTTTTCTATTTCTTCGTATAAGAGAGAACTATGGTGATTGGCCAATAATATTACAAGTTGTTGGAGATTTTGATGAACGGAGTCTAATATCAGTAAAGAATCCAATAATATTGATATAGATAGATACTACATGCAAACTTGTGATGGTAAAGCATGACACCAATTCTAATTTTCTTTGGGTGAAAATGATGAAACCAACTTATTGCATTCTAAGTTGTTGGTCTCGGCTTGTTCCCTTGTAGTGGTCAAGATAGAATCCACTGCAGAGCCTTGCTGATTTTACTACACTGCATGATCACAAATTTATTTTCTGTGTTTCTCAATCATCCTTTGTAGTTCCTCCTTTCTTACGCCCACCACTTTATCAGCCACTCTTCCTTTCTTAATGAGTATGAAAGTAGGCAGTGCCTGCACCTGGAGTGCTTGAGACACCTCCTGTTGCCATTTATAAAGTGAATACAGATCAGTTCTCAACTGTTGGAAATCATTTGTCACTGCTTCTTTTACAATAAAAAAGAATAAATTAGTTAAGTAAAGGGGAATTAGTGACATACCAATAGCTCATCCACATCAATCTTGATGAAATCAACATCTGCGTATTTTGCAGCAAATTCTTGGATAATTGGGTCCATGAGTTTGCAAGGTCCACACCATGTAGCTGTGAAATCAATCACCATCTATAGCAAACCAAGATTATATTAGGAAAACCAATAGTTGTAATTGATTATGATGCTAGTTAAACATTACAGCTTAAACATTGTAGCTAACCAAACATACCAGCTTGTCAGTTTCTTTTATGGCACCAAAATGAGCATTCCACTTAGCAGTGGAATGGAAGGTAAGGACGTGGGATGAAGCTGATGATGATCTATCAGCATACACAAAGTTAAATAAGTTGGTTCCCATGTTGGTTAACTAGAATTGATTTATCAGCCTGTATGAATCAGCAATAAGTTGGAAGAGTGTTGAGTTTTCTTAGCTGGTTTGGATTATGGGAAACTGGTTGGGAAGGCCTATATATATATATATAGGACAACCAAAGTAGTATGAAACTACTATGTGATTTCTTTTGAAAGCTTAACGTATCAGATTCTTCTGAGTGGCAAGATGTAAAATGGAGCTAAGTAACAAAGATACATACGAAAGCATAAGCACTTGCTATCACTAGCTGGCCCCCACCCATTGGCGCATTAATTAAATGGCCGTTCGCATCCCATGATGTTAATGTGAAAGAATATTAGTAACATTGTTTTAGTATTATTGTTTTTAAAGTATAACCTTGGTCACAATAAGATTTTAAAAGAAAGAAATTGTATTAAACTAACATTTTAGATGATTGACTAAAGTATGAAAAATTAAGGGAAATCGAACGAAGTGGAAATCCAACAGGGGGTGTATGGTTCGCGAAATATTTATAGATTCTTGGGAATTTAAGTTTGGGAATGTAACATTCCCATGTTTAGCTCGTAGTTCGAAAAAATATTTTCGAATAAGTTATGCTCTTGAGAATGAAAAATATTTAAATTTTATTCTCACTCTCCCCCATGGAAAAGTTGGATTCCCATGAGAAGGGAATGTGTTTCGAATCAAAAGATTAAATTGCTCTTGGGGGGTGTTTGGTAAAGGGGATGTTTTTCATATTTTCAGGAACGTGAAAACATCCCCCTGATTGGTAGAGGATTTGCAAAAATAATTTTCGTGATTGATTTTAGGTCAAGATTTCTACCAAAACATTCATATCGCATACATGGGATTACAATATTCCTATGAGATGATAATATTTTTCTTTGTGAAAAGGTCAAATTACCCTTATTATTAGCCACTGACACTCATTGCAAGTTACCTTCCACTATCGTTGGACCGCCGCTATCGCACCACCACTGGCTGCCGCCCCCTGTTGCTGAACCACCAACGGCTGCCACCTTTCGCCAAGGGTATTTTTGAAAATGTGCAAAATATTTTTGGAAATTCAATCCATTTACCAAATATTTTAAAAAATACATGCTTGGAAAAGATATTCTTGAGAATAACATTTCCATAAATTCTATTCCCAATATTAAAAATTCAAACCTCCTAGCAAACGTCCTCTTAGATACTAAACCTTGAAAAACCATCACAACCATCGGATTGCCACCTGGCCACTATCGGACCACCACATGTGTCATTTTGTCATGGATATTTTTCGAAGGAAAAAAATACATATTCTCAAGAATGCTTTTATATACCAAAAACGTTTGAAATGCATTCTTGAGCATAAATAGTATTACCAAAAATGAAAAATGATTCCTCGAACCACTAGTAGAATAACTAAGCTGCATGCCAATTATATAAAGAAATGTATTTTATACATAAAATAAGAACATCAAATAGAGCATTTATAGCAAATCAAATATTTTATAAACATAAAATATGATCATCAAATATCACATTATTATATCTCATACTTGCTTAGACCTGTAAATGTTTTATTTGATGTCCCTAGTTTGAGGACAAATAACAACACTCTTTATTTTATCACTAGTTAACATATTTGGAAAAGTGAAAACTATGATCAACGAGTAAAAAATAGGAAAAAGAAAGAAAGGAAGACTATGATTAACTGTGTATTCATATGCCATAAATTTATTATCGTAAATTCTTCCCGAAAAAATGATTAATTTTCCTTGAATTTACTTTTTTGTCTCGTGCAACTATTCTTTGAATTCTATTCGGCTTAACGCTTAAGACTTGAGATGCAACGTGACATTCCCGATTCACGCGCTTAAATCAGAACCTCAAAAAATTACGGAAAGGAAAAATCAAAATGATCACAAAGAACGGTGTTCATTCCCCCTTGGCAAAAGAAGGGAATGTTTGGAAATTTGGATTGAACTCTTGCAGCATCTGAAGATTCTGAAGCTTCTCCCCAAACGAGCTTGTCACCTTTCATGTGAAACCATACCTATGAACTGTTACAAAAAACTGAGCAATCATAATTTTATTAAAAAAATTGTTAGATTCTCTCGTAGTAACTAAAAGTTATTTTCTTTTACAGTTTAACATCTCAGTTATTTCAAATTGTATTGTAAGTGAAAATAAAAATAATTTATAAAATTAAAGTGTTAAACTCTAAATAAAATAGAGTATCACTTTTATTCTTACTTTGGGAATGCTCAAGAATTTTTTCATTTATATTATCCGAATTTTTATTAAATTAATGTTCTATTATTTTTAACTTTTGAATGAATAAATAATTTTTACTTTTTCAATCTATCTAACCACTTTTCTTGAATTTTGATAAATTATATTAAACATTGTGATAAGGGTTTGTCTACAATGCAATGCATTGATAATGGTGCATCACATACTAAATGATCTAATACACAAGATTTAATAGTGCATTGATACACCCATTACCTATCATCCACCCTAAACCTTCCTTCATCTTGTACATCACGCTCTGTCCCATCTTGCTCCATAGCTTCACAACTATCATCCACCATCACCAATCTCCGACAAAACTCTCCAACCACTCTCATTGTGATCCTGTTGTATAAGGCTGTTGCCAACACGATGCTTTACATGTGTTGTAAGGCGGTCCACGGCGTGCTCGCAGTGGAGATCGCGGGGGAGCACACCTGACTTTTCCTCGTCAAAGGGAGTTCACCAAGGAGTTCTCCACTGCCCTGCCCCTCCCCCTTTGGCGCCACTGACCCCGCTACGACCCATCCCCATCCCCCTCCGGCTTCACCACCTAAGTTGTGCTCAACCTCAACGTCCTTCACCTTCTGCTCCCAAACCACGTCGGGTTCGATCTCATTCCCCACCACCACCCCAATCCTCTCCTCGTTAAGCTTCTCTTTCACCGTCAGGTTATCGAACATCGCCCCAATGCACAGACGGCGGCATGGTGTGAGCAGACACTGATTCACCCGATTTGAGACTTCCAAAGACTCCAAGCCGAGGAGGGAGATGGACAACGAAGTCGGAGGGTGTTGGAGGACGACGTCTTTCATGGAGGTCCGCTGTCATCTGTGGTGGAGCATGATTGGCTATGAAGGAGGCACCGCCGGCGGCAAGAGAAGGGGATGAGTTGCAAGTTCGGGTGTGCTTCGGGGTGGGGGAGAGAGTAGAAGTGTGCTTTCTATAGTGGATCGGCATTAATCAGTCTAGGGGTATATCAAATGATCTTGACCAGGTGTGTGATGCACCTTAAATAACGCGATGCATTATAGACAAACCCTTGTGATAAATAATTGTAATTTTGTAAAGTTAATTATTAGTTGTTGAAAAGTTAACTTAAAAAACTAGGTAGGAAGCATCTACTTTATCTGACAACGCACGGCGGCTTCAATATACTGCACTAAATAAATGTTAAAAAGGAAACGTAACTAAAGAAGTAAAAAAGCAGACAATGGTCCCGAATCTATTTAACTCCGCTACTTTGCCAAACAAAAGATTCACATATATATATATATATATATATATATATATATATATATATATATATATATATTCCTTTTTCCTTTCTGGTACACCAAATTCGTGCTACCATCGATAGAACAAAACGTCACTGTTGATCTCTATTTATATCCATACGCGGTGAATGCAAAAAGGTTATTTGGAAAATGCTAATTCGTACGAAAATAATATTACGATAGTTACATGAATTGATATGATTGGCTGGATGTATGTGATAGCATTACTCATTTTCTTTACTAACTAATACAATTTCTTATTAAGGATGCCATTATATTGGGATTTTATTATGTTCAGAGTGCTATCATAGTTGTCTTGTAACATTTTGTCAACTATTAAAATGTAAAACAAAATTTGAAAGTGACAAAAAGCATGCAAAGGAGAAACTCACCACGAAGGATGCTCTTGAGTTGCATTTGTCTTATAGTTTCTTCATCGAAATGTGAAGTTTTTTATTCACGCCTATGAGAAGAGTCAGATGTGGAGAATAATAGGTTTTGTAAGCGAAGATGTTATTTTCATGACTAGAAGGTAAGTAATTTATAGGGAATATCATATAAGAATATAAGCCATCATATGTTAAACAAACGCAATAAATTGCATAACTACTTAGTTATTATTGGTTGAGCTCCTATATGACTCTTAATAGGTAGGGCACTGCAACATGTAGTAGAGAGGAAATCTGTCAAACCATGATAAGTTATTATTCTCCTCTAGCGCATTAGAAGATCATCTCTGTTCTCCAAAATATTGCAACTCGCAATGAGTAAGGCATTGTAATATAAAGTAGAGAGAGACTTAGTCCTGTACTTTATATATGAGATATCAACCCTATTAAGTCCTCATATTATAGGCTACTGGAATTGACCTATACTAAATTTGCTTGACATATCAATTTAATAAAATATAATAAACTCATATAATAAGTAGATTACCCTTGACCTGTCTCATATGGATTGATTATCATCCTATTTTTATAAAACTTATGAAACATTAATTAATAATCATCCACAATAACAAATAATCTTTAATCTTACATAGTACTTCCATCATCAATTTAAAAGGCACCAACTTTTGCACCAGCAATCCTTACCGTTTACATGTGTAACTGTATATATTCTGAATAATAATTTAAATTGTATTTTTATACATCTTGTTTCCATTGTGTATTTGGAAAACCGTGATTATATACTAAGGTTGCACACGAGTTTTTTTTTTTTTTTCTGTTCGCCCCGCGCCGGGGGGGGGGGGGGGGGGGAGGATGGCCGTAGTTATAAGAGTTTGAAATATCAGCCATTGGTACAACAAAAGCAAAGGATGCTACATTGTCTGCGATATAGCATTGACGATTAGAATCTTGTCTTGGGCTGATTAGCAATTGGGCCTAAATAAGGTTACACGAAGAATGGATGTCACCTTTTTCCTTTTTTTTTTTAAATTTTTTTTAAGGTTTTTATATATTGGTCTCTTCTTTTCTATTTGTAAATTTCTATAATTCCAAATTCTAAGTTTTAATTTAATAAACAAATCCATAGAGAAATTTAGGATTTTGGTTTTGGTGAATTTTTTTTTTCCATTTTTCCGTAAGCCTTTACAAAGATTAATTTAAGATAATAAGATGCAAATATATATTTGTATAGCTTGCTTATCATGCACTCAACTTTTATTAGTAAAACCATTTAAACTATATACATGTCCAAGTTGCTACGTATGATAATTTTGAAGTGGATTTAGTTTTAATTTACCATAAGTCAAAATGATTCTATACTGTTATATTCAATTATACATTACTAATTTGTTTAAGAGAACTTGACTGGCTAAAAAGTCTTAATAATGTCTCAACATAACATTAGAGATTATATATAATACTGAATCAAGTTCAAACTCTTTCGGAATTAAACAAGAGAGTAGCTCACATTAATGGCTTATGAAAGCAAATGACACACAAATATATTTTTCTTTTGGTTACACAAATGCTTTGCACGCTGACCTTACATTTGTCAAAAACTTAATTAAAAGAAAAGTATTAAGACAATTAGCTAAGCATGTCACCTCAACATGCTAATGTGGAGTGACAGGAGATATTGCAAACTTCATCATTATTCATGTTCCCTCATAATGGTCGATACCGGTGACCAAATGCAAGATCAGTTTATAACACACTCAGTTTCGGTGCTTCTCAATCAGCTTTTGCAGCTCCTCCTTTCTAGCTCCAACGACCTTATCAACAATTTTGCCTTTCTTCATCAGAATGAATGTTGGCATTGCCTGCACCTGGAATTCTTGAGAGACCCCCTGTTTACATTTATACATAGTTTCTAATTAATGTGATCCAATGATTTTGGGTATTTAATGGAATAGAGTGAAAAAAAACAAATTAAACACGTACAATGTATAAGTGTGTTTCTTACAATAATTAAATGACAAACTAGTAATTGTGGAAGGAAATAAACGAGTAATACCATCAACTCATCCACATCAATCTTGATGAACTCAACTTCTGTGTATTTATAAGCAAACTCTTGGATAATTGGGTCCATGTATTTGCAAGGTCCACACCACGTAGCAGTGAAATCGATCACCATCTTTAGAAACAAAAAGCTATGATTATCTCATGAAAGCAAGAAAAGAAAATTAAGACATGACTAATGATTACAGTTGCAATTGCAAATAATATACCAGCTTGTTAGTTTCTTTGGAGGCATCAAAGTGAGCCTTCCATTTAGCAGTGGAATGGAAGGTGAGAATGTGAGATGATGAGTGTGATGATGGTGTATGAGCATAGTACTCCATGTTGGACATGTTGGCTCCCATCTTGCTTCTTTCTTTTGTGGACTGAGACACCAGAATTGATCTGTAGGCTGTGCAAGTAGAAGAGCTTTGCTTCTTTTATGTTTGGATGCTAACATTTTGTGTATGAAAGCCTCATTTATAGACAAACAAAGTAGAGGGGAGAAGCAATAAAATCTTTTACAAGACATCTGATTCTTTCTAGCTAACTGACATGTTACTAAATTCTTCAATGGACCCTCACTATCTTTCATCTTTCTCTTTCTGTATGTCTATAATAAGTTTCTAAAATAAGTACTAATAATATTTTCTTGTTATATATATATATAGCTTTATCGCTTTATGATTAACTGTTGTGATTAAAAAATAAGGCAGTTAGGTTACCTTCCTACTCCAAATATCACAAGAATCACAACTCTATAAAATAAAAAATATAGCTTCGCATCTTACTATTAATAGGTGGCATATATTATTTATAAATTAATGATACTTTCATACACTCAACAAAAATTTAGAGAATAAATCCTTACTCTAGTCTCGAAATTGTAGGCCGCGGTCATCAATTTTTTTCAGCTTTCTAATATTTTATTTCGAAATCAAATTAATTCCTAATTTCATATTGAATTTAATTTTTGATATACTATTAATGTAAAAGAGTTTTATATTATCTTTCAATCATGTATTGTCAATCTCAGCAAAAATATTTAACTCTCACACATTATTTTACAAATTTCACATATAGTGCATATAATTGGATAATAAATGCATTATCTTTTACACTAATATTATATAAAAATTAATTTTATTATATTCTCATCAGTTAAGTTAGTCTTTATTAAGGACTTCAAATTTTCATAAAATTAGAAACTATTATAACTTACGCTTATCATTTCAAAAATTAAAGTGATGGTTTACTCAAAATTAAGGTAACAGTAATAACAAATCGCCCACTAGAATTGGATGAAAAAAAAATTGCCTTCACGCAGTTCTAACAATTGGGACAAGGATGATTCTACGGTCCCCCTAAACATGTTCCGAGAATTAGATACTCCCAATAAGTTTTCAATTGTTTTGTCTCGTTTTAGTCATGTATTGGATATTAAAAATTTTCTCTCTCCTATATTTCTCTCTCTTATGTATTAAGAAAGATAAAGTTTTAAAATTTGTATGAGTACACTGTTCAACCTTTTTGGTATTTATAGTTATATAGTGGGAATTTTTATATATAAGCTTGTATTCAAATACATATTTAAATATATGATAAAAATTAGACTCTTTAACTGAAAATTCACCATATTTTATGTATGAATCTTCATCCAACTAATGATATAATATAAAAAGTGGAGAGAGAATAAACTATTATTGGAGAGAGTAGGAATGAATCTATATACAATAGGTTGGGGGTATCTATCTCTATCAAAATTTGAGAATTTTTTTATGAGTACATAAATATATTCCTATTTTATCCTATTATTTTATTAAATTTGACACTACACTAAGATAAAAATTATGAGAAACTTCTTACTATGTTTATGTATTATAAATTAATTTATATCTATTAACTGTATAAAATAATTTTATACTATTAACTAATACAATTTTAAATAATTGCCACATCATAATATGTAACCATCCACTATTATAACCATCTAGCATGATTTGATAATTTTTTGAAATTTTATTAACAGATAATATAAAATTATTTTACACTATTAATATATACAAATTAATCCTAAGTATTATCTTTATCCTATTACTTAAATATTTTGGATCCGTCACTGGGAGAGAAAATCTTTTTAACTTCCCATTATATAATTAGAAGTCTCCCAAAAATAATTTTTAATCCCTACTTACTATTCATTGCCAAGTTGTACAAATAAAATAAAATAAAAATTAATGACGACACCTGGGACAAATATAAGTTACTTTCAAACTTACATACGACATCGTTGTAGTTATACTCGTTTTGGATTCAATTCGAAATTTAATTACATCTTAGATTTATACAATACATACACTGGAGCGCATAAAGTTTTCTGCTTTTTTTTTTTTTTTTTTTGCTTATAAAGTTTTTTGTAAGAGAAATATTTTTTATATCATTGAGATAGGTAGATATTTTGGACACCTAAAGATAAAAATGAAAAAAAATTATAAAAAAAAGTAAAAAATATGAAATGATTAATGGAAAAAAAAAATAAAAGAGAATATTGAAATGTTAAAATTTTTAATATATATAAATAATATAACTCTTTGTGCAAAATAAGGTTTCTGCTTTTTGTGTTGATGGCGTTGTGCACAATCATAAATCATATCAAAGACATGACAACGTAATTCGATATCCAAAAGAAAAGTTAGACAATGTAATCTGTACCTCCAAAAAAAAAAAAGAAAGAAAGAATAGGAAGTGGAAGCCCGGATGACCAAAAGGCAGTGTTTATTCTCCATCGGCACGTTGAATGATAAAGGAAGAGTTTTTTACATTAGAGAGGGGAGGGTTTCGAATAATCTCTCTTGCCCAGCCACAATAAATTGAAGTATTGGACTGGTAGCCTTTCGTCAAGTCAAACACAAGTTGAGTTGCGGCTAGCCGATACCCACTGGGCATCTTCTTTATGTCAATGGTCTAAGTTCGACGCTAAAGAGAAAGAGAAAGAAAAGAAAGTAGAAGAGCAAAAGAAATTCAAAAAATAAGGGGAAAAAAAAAGCAACTATAGACTTTGGACGTAGAATTGTTTGTGTTTATGTTACAATCCAAAGTAGTTAATTAGTTTGTTAGGTTTATTAGTTAGTTGGTTAGGCATATAAATAAAAGTATTGCTTCATTGTAAATTATATTATGAATAATTATATTAGTAAATTCATTGGAATTCTTGTGGAGCTTTAAAATGAGGCTCGAAAATAGTTTTGTCATTAATATTTTCATTGAGAGCTCTCCATGGAAGGCATGGAAGCAACTCATCAATTCTAAAAATCTTTAAAAGAGCTTAAGCAAACAAGATCAATTACATATTATCAACAATTGAAACACTTTCAACCAAGATTCATGGTGCTCTTGAAAGATGGTTGGTACATTTTTTTATTACTAGTTTGGATGATTATCGTAAGTGTCAACTACATCTAACTAGGCCTACCTCATAGCCAAAGGCTGTTGCATTAGCGCATTTACATGAGCCAAATTATTTGGCTTGGAAAGATTCTCTAAAAGGGGACAATTCGAGTTGTTAGCTCTTCGATTGGAAAACCTAAGGGTATAGTGCCTGTATCTCAACAACTAGTGAACAGAGGATCGATCAACAACAACAGAGGTTTAACTTGGGGATCAAGGGGATCAATGCGTCAAGAATCAACAGTAACAAATTCAACCATAGAAGTTTCAAGAGCAGCAAATCAAGAATTGCCTGTTCTATATGCAAAGGTTCAAGAAACAAAGACTAGTGAGGTATAGGAAACAAAATTAGAAGGAGAATCCACGCGATTATTTCCGACATTGGACTTGAATGGCGGAGGGAAGGCAAGGCCAGGTTGAAAGCCACCACCACCTGCAATCCAGAAGGAGGAGTCTACAAGGCACAACAATTCAACAAGGTACATAGCAAGCGGCGAGCCATCAATGGTGTTATTAATATTAACATTAATCAACTACTACATGGTGTTATAACAAAATTGTTATCTAGATTAATCCAATTATTCAATTTTCATCATTAACCTTTCCCATCGAATACAATTGTTTTTTTTTTTTTTTTTTGTCCCTACCTCTTCCCCAACCCTTGACATTAAATATAGGGTTAAATATCATTTTGATTCTTGTAAAATTAACGAATTTTAGTTTTAGCCCCTAAATTTTTTTTTTTTTGTTGGTTTTATTCTAGATATTTATGAAAGTGTTCAATTTTAATCCCTGCCGTTAGTTATCCTCTATTAATTGTTGACATGGCTAATGGAATGCCACAGGCCTTTTCCCAACTGGAACCCCAAATCCTACATGGCTAGCGTGACCCCAAAACCACACATGCCCAATACCAGCTTCTAAGTTAGACGAAGCTTGACAAGGACAACAATTGTCCGAGGTCCGAGGTTCAAGATTGGATATTCGAGGAAACAGGTGGGGGAGCCGCAGAGACCGGGCTCCAAGGTTCGTGGTTCGAGATTGGATGTTCAAGAAAGTAGGTGGAGGAGTCACAGAGACCAAGGTCCAAGTTCTGGGGTCCAGGTTGGATGTTCGAGGAAGTAGTGGGGGAGACACAGAGATCGAGGTTCGAGATCTGGGGTCTGAGGTGGTATAGGTGGGATGATGGAGGGTTGAAGTGAGGTCCTGAATTCAGGATCCATGTGAAAATAGTAATATGGCTCTCCATCATCCATGTCCCTAGTTAATGGATATAGACTAACGGTAAGGATTAAAATCAAAACTTTTAGAAATGTTTGGATTAAAATTAAAAAGAAAAAATTACAAGAACTTAAACCAAATTTTTCATATTTTATAGGGACCAAAAATATATGTAAGCCTTAGATATAATTAATAAATGCGATCCCAAGCAAATTAAAGTAGTTACTACTCAACAACACACTAAGGACACAATATTTATCATTTTCCTGTTTACACCTTTAATATAAATTTATTCCGCCTTTACTCTATATTTTGTCCTCCACCATTAACAATATTTTACCAAAACACTGTAATCTTTTTGCCAAAATACTACACAATTCTTACTAACTTTGTATATTATTTTAACAAAAATAATCATATTTTATTAACAGTTTAAGTTAACATTAATTTATATTGATTTAAAAATTTATGATATTAAACAAAATTAGTTTTTTCTTGGATACAGTAAAATTTAAAATCTTCGCTCTACTAAATCCAAATAAAAATAAACTATTCATACTAATACTAACAAAAGTTGACTCCGTACACCAACATGCCTAATGGTCAACACAGGACAGTCTTCTTGCACAGCTCCTTCCACAATTCCTACATCTTAAACCTGTGTCCATTTCCGTGTTACAAAAATGCAAGATTTTTTATTTTTTTTCTATTTATTTACCCATTAACCGACTACCTATACATGCATTTCAATAATGTGTTATCACCTTAGATTTGCTCTGTGCATGTAAGCCATTAGATTTACCCTTTTTTTATTTGGACAGCCACAAAATCCTGGATCATCGGTGTCTAATTTTTCGATTGGAGCATTGTAAACGTGACCAAGGGAAAAATTCCCTTCCCAAGCATAATCCTCTAATACTATGAGATTAATCGTGTTTTACAAAATAACTGACCCATTTGACTGCTACTAGTTTGGCTGCTACTTGAAATAGTTTCTTAATGTACCGGCATTTAGCTTGAGTTCCACAAGCAATAAAGCAAAACAAATGTGAAACAAACATTTTCCCATTACACGTGTATAACTTTCTAATTGTACCAACCTTATAGAACAAACACACCCTTATAGAACAAAATGCATCTTATAGATGTGCTTCGGTATGCTTATTTTAGGTTGTTATTCATTTGTCAGCCCCACACGAGTGTTACTAATCCACTTAAATAAAAGAAAAACAGAAAAGAATGTATTCGATATATTTGAGAAAAATGAAAAATTGGTGGATGACGAAGGTTTTAGAGTATGCTTGAAGTAAAGGTCGATCTTGTGGGAGAATATATCCTGAAATTTACGATGTAGCAACATTTTCTACATGATCCAAAAGAAGCTTCCACTTTCTTTATATATATTGCTTTTGCTTCACCAATCGTGTTCGTCGGCCAATGGCTTGCAATATGGCTCCTTCAAGAAGATCTCACCAACAGGTGTGAAATATATCCACTCTTATTAAACATCACTATATGTATAAATAGACTGGTTTGACTCATATTTGAGAGAAAAAATAAATTTAAATTGAGTAAAATTAATTGAGTTAGTTTAGTTTGATTTTTATATTTTCTTTAATGGATCTGAATTCGGATTATCGGGTTGAAGTAAAGATTTAGAAATTTTTTTTTTCAGTTTTTAATTTTATAACAACTAATAATAATGTAAAATTTGGCTATGAAATATTTAATAATAGTGTGAATAGATAATGTCTTAAACAAATATTAACAAAGAAAATAAAAAATAATTTTATTACTTAAAATTTAAATGTGAAACTTTGAAAACTATGAAATGAATAAAAAATAATTGATCAGACAGTACTCATGATAAAAAACTATAAATTTAAAATTAAACCAATAATAGTTGACTTAGTTTAATTCTACCTTAAAATAAATTAATTATCCAAACTATTCCAAATTAATTTTATTAGTTTGATCTAAATTTTCAGGTTTATTGAAACAATCCAATCCGATAATCACCCCTTAATATCACAATATTTTTATTAACTCTTTTATCTACACCCCATATGCGAGCTATGGGCTATGGCCTGACTGTTAGCATGTTCTTGTGTCAGACGTCAGAACCCCCTATTCCATCTTAGCACAAGTAACAAGACCCCAAAAAAAAAAAAACTTTAGTACGAGTTAATTATTAATTAGTACATATTTATTAGCTATTACAGTTTATACAACTTGAAGAAAGTATAGTTTCACAAAAAATAAAGAGTAGAAGTGATCGCACACAAACGAATATTTTTAACCATTTTTAACATGCCCGAGAACGAAAAAGGTTATGTAAATGCTCGCTAAACCACAAATACCCCTCCTGTGACGTATATGTGGCTAGAAGGTATGTACGGATTTCACCATCTTAGCAACAACCTCATCTCCGATTAAAGCAATATAGAATTGGGAAAAAGAATTTGGACCTTGAGAGTGGGTGCCCATCAACAACATTCTGTGAAAGAAAAAGAGAAGGGCCGGTAGAGGAACAAAAAAAAAGGAGAATGACGATCGTGAGTTCCACACTTCTTATCTTTAAGTGTTGCGCATCCCATAAAATGGAGTAATGCAAATAACAGGACTGTAGAATTTTACCACAATAAGTTTATTCTTGGTCTATACATTTTCTTTTCCCACTTAAGCTTTGATAGGGTGGTAATTACAGATGAATTTGTAAGAATTTCAAGGTCGATCAGGCATGATAAAATGGAGGTAAATTTAAAGTTATTATAACGAGGTGGTGCTTGAATACTGAATAAATATTTTCCAGTTTCCAGACATTAATTTTTGGGTCAATAATAAACATTTGTTTGTCTTGGTCAACTTCACAGCACTAATTAGAGGTGTCAACGTGCCCTGACAAGTCTCAGGCAGGTCTCAGGCCATGTGAATTTTTGCGGACAGCAGCCTAATAGCATATGCTAAATTGGTCAATATTCTAGTAACTAAGCTACTCACACTACAACTAATTTCCAGTCAAACAAAAATTAATATATTTAATATCTCAAGAACTAACTAACTATAAATATACTTCACACCTCCTTAAGCAATTAGGAAAATCTATTCATTAACTAATATTATTACGTAAACGATGTAAGGTAGCTCCACCGTTTAAATTAACGGCTAGATCAATGCAGTCTTAATTACTGCATCTACGTACAAAGAAATTGAAGCGTGCCTGGAATATGTTTACCTACTATTTCCAATCACCAATCCCACATTCATGCTTTAGTTCTACCCCCACACATTAAATGAATCCACCGTATGTGGCAAATGAATATACGCCACTACACTGGTAAATAGTGGTGGCTGCAGTCGATTCATAAATCCATCCACAGAATGCAGTAGAAAAAGTACTTATGAGGCACTGCTTTTGCAATTTGTGCATTATGGTAGGTCCCACTGTATACTCAAATTGCAACAGCAATGACTAAGACAAACTATATATCCTCCTAAAACATCATCCTAATCATCCTCCTAATTTCTAAATAAAGAAAATAATAAATATTTTTTTATTTTTTCAACATAATAAATACATCTGCAAAACATTCAATATTTTCTATGTTTAATAATTGTTAGGAGGATGTTTCAGGAGGATATATCATTTTTCTTTTTCCAATGCCTAATTGCCTATGCAAAGGACAGAGACAGTGATGCAAAACCATTTGAAGGCTAATGCAGAAAATCTAAGTGCAACATTCCAGAACATTAGATGTCGTTAAAATTGTTTCCCCCTGTAAGATTACGGACAAAGGTCCACTAGCTACTGGACTACAAAATGGTGGAGTCTGGGTGTTGGAAGTGTCAAACAAAATTGTTCAAAACATGTTTTTCATACCAGGCGAATAAAAGGGTTTCACCACCAACTAATGACAGTAACAAACACTATGAACACCTCATGATTACTCATGATTGCACCCCAACATCACCTGCAACATGATTGAATTGACCACCTGAACCATGGTTACTGTAAGAGTAGCCACCTCCCCTGCCACCTCTTCCCCTATTGTTATAGTAGTTCCTTGGATAATAATTTCCAGGCTGGTCATAGTATTGATTGCGGCCATTTTGGTAGCCTCCTCTGCCACCGCCACGACCTCCACGTCCATTTGAATAACCCCTCCGACCACCTCCTCCACCACGACCACCTCTTTGGTTCTGATAAGCCCTCCTGGGATAATACTGCTGCTCCTTTGCCTCTGCATCTCGTTGATTGTACTCTACATCCACCTGTGGATTGGTCTGTTCGTGTTGAACTGACACCACCTCAACTTCATTTTCTCCTTCGACTTCATCCTGCAAGAAAAGAAAAACCTTGAGAATCAGATCAAGTCATAAGTACCATGTCAGCAAGATATCTAGCCAAAACTACAAGCACCTTCTGAAGCTCCCCTTCAGGATCAGTCTGATCATCTCCAGATCCATGTCCTTGATAATTTATGGTTCCTTCATCCTATAAAATGCATATGGAGCTTTTTAGCTAAAAGTATAAAGCATCAGAAATTATTTTGGCTTGAATTGCAGAAAATATAGAAACTTGGTTATCACACTAACATGTTCTTCACCAAAAGCATACAAGCGGAGAGAACTTGAGGAGTAAACAGTTCTCCTCTAGAAATCATATCAAATCAAACTTCTGTGATAATGTAAACAGAAAACCTTGAAATTCAATATTTACACAGAAAAACATGGGCATAACATCTTAAAGGAGATAAAGCTACATGCACAAACAAAAGGAAATAGTTGCCAAAAACAAAGAAATGCAACTACAATACTAAACCAACTAACCAGATTTGAAACTTCTTCAAATAAGTATAAAACAGAAATGCTAACTTACTGATTAAGTGTTTATCATATCATAAGTGATCAATCGCAAGTTATACAAGTATTTTCCAATGGAGGCAAAAGGGCAATACAGATACCAGAAAACAACGAGTATGAAATTCTATTTGAATAGTCTAGCATTAGCTTTGGCCTGCTGATTCAATCATAATAGGTATTTGTAAGAAATTCGAACTTTGTGGAATAATGACCCTATAATGTTGGGCTGCCTATGCCGTTGCATACAACACATGGCAGCTACTGCACAAAACTTGCAGCAAGTAGACATGGTACTTTTATTTATGCTACTGTCTAAATTATTCCCCCCCTCTTGTATTCAATATACTTCGCTTAAGCACAACTGTGCTCTCAAATGGAATCTAGAGGTAAAGATCACGGGGCTGAAAAACCTATAAGTAATTATGATGATAGTTTCACATACTTTTTGGTATCCAAAACAGCTTTTTAGTGTTCTAGTCTCCACCTATCAACTTCAAACCATACTAAACTTCAATACAAATAAAATAAGAGATTTTTAGAAGATTAATTTAGAAAACTCAAATGAGTAAAAAAAAACATATAGATTAACAAGCCAGAACAAATGAAAGACTAAGCCAATATTGTTATTCTTAACTTCCCTGGAATTCTTATGATAGTGAAGATCATTAACTTCATTGGAATTGATCCCCAAATCAAAGCAAGGTCTACAAGTTGACAATCTCCTTTAGACAATAAAATCTTGGGGTAACCAACAGTGTCATACTTTCAGTTTATAACAGATGATTGTACTTTTTTATAAGTGCAAGGTATTAGTACAAGCACGGACAGACAGGAGAATTACCAGGGTATTAGTATATAATTTTAAATGATGAATGATATGTAAAGCTCAGCCAATGTAAAGTAATTAGATGTCATTTCTTGTTACTAATCCTCTTGAAGCACACCAATAAAAACTTACTTTATTTATTTATCTGCATGTTTTTAGCATTGTAGCAAACTAAACCATCAAACTTCAAACACACATCCAAGAAAAACTGTTAATTTTAGACTTAATAATTGATAAACTATATCAATTAGAACGTTTACTAGATCTGTATGTATGATAACAAAGAGGAAGAAATGCAAGCAAGAACATCAGTTTTCCCAGCAACCATATTTGCATTGAAAACTTTGTATTATAATTAATAAGCAATGCACAACTATATACAATAACAACAACAAAAACTAAATCTGATCCCTCTAGGTGAGGTCAGCTACATAGATAAATCAATTGCACTCAAAGTAAAACCATTTCAAAAAAACTATCAAACTCAGGCCTTTTTAAATGGTTTCTTCTCATAAAGTTTTAATTGATCTTCCTTTACTGGTTTCGATTGGACTATCTTCTATTTGATCCACTTTTCTCACCAAAGCCTCCATTAGCCTTATTTTCACAGAATCAAACCACCTTAAGCTGGTTTATGTTTCTTCTCTTTGATATATGTTTATCCTCAATCACCCCCAAAAAAAAAAAAAACTATCTACTAAAAGTTGCATGTCACTCTGAGCTACCTGTATGGGCAGGGGGATGGAAAACTGATGGCTACACAACCAACAATGGGATTCACTATGAAGCCCTGTGTCGGCCTGTCCATCATCCTTTTGGAGACCCCAGGGTACCACACCGTCTGCCATTTGAGACAGCCAGACTTACAATGACATATAAATGCCAGAGGTTTTACCCCAGTTAAACTCCTCAGAAGTAGGAAATTTAACAATACCATAGCAACACTAATTCACCACTTAGAATCAGGATATGCAACATTGGTTAACTGCAGAACCCACGGGCGCCAAATCAAAAAAACATAAATTCAACTTGCATTGTGAAAAGTAAGACACTGTCAGAGGAGGTATTGGGGCACTACCAATCCCCCTTTGAATTGTATGAAATTCCTTCCTATTGAATGATTAGGTACTAAGTCTATGCTAATATAATAAGCACTTGCATACACTTCTTATAGTCAACAGCTCAGGTTACAAAAGTAAGATTTAACTCCTCAAGGCATGTCTTGAAGCAGGGTCTCTGTCATTAAATCTAATGGAGAAAATAAAATAAAATCTTGGATTTTTTCACCCCCTCCAATATGCTCACTCCATGCATATCAGAGAAAAATTACTAAAATATTAAAAATATGTAAACATGCCGACATGAAACAGGAACAAGAGATCAGAAACTTCTCATGCGTATTCTCCAATAAAACAAACAGTGCTAATTAAATTTTGACATGGTTTTTGCACACATTGTTCTATATAATCGATAATCTTCTTGAAGACATGCATATGTGAAGAATACTTAGTTACGAAAAGGTGTCTCCCCTGATATTGCAAGTAATAGGGGACAAATCTAGTTTGCTCAAACATCTATGGCATATTTAGCAACTTGTCAACTTCTATTATATCACAAGCTCAAATACAACTCAAACACCATTATTCTTGTAAATGACTTCATCAAAACTACATTCTTCCAGGTCGCAATACAAAGAAAGCTTAGCAGAGTTACCTCTGCTCATTTATCTATATATGCATGATTACAACTCAACTCTGATGCATAATGCAGTAAATTAGAGAGGGAACTTGATGGCATTCAACGAAACTCAGATCCACAAATATATCCTTGCTGATTTCACCCTTTTCTTACTATGCAGCAGCAGAGTTAAATAAACAGAAAAGCAAACAAAACAAAACAAAACAGCAAATATTCTTTTCCCCTTCCCTGTCTTCATACTTGCAAAATCACAAACAAGAATTATTTGTTAATAAAACTGTTATCACTCTCAAACTACAATTCACCCAACCAAACAAAGCAATGTCAATAACTAGTGCATCTCATTTGCGAAACAGTTCAAGTACCTTTCCATAGAACAATTTACAATGAACAGAACAATACTGTACCATTCTATCAATACTCCAAACCATGCATTCAACTCAGCTGAACACACAAACTACCACTGCTACGCAACATCTAAACAATAACCACACATCCAAACAACACAATCTCAAAAAATTACCAATCCACCAACTATTATACCTTCTCCTGAGACTGAGAAACCGAACCACCTTCCACTTCCACCGGAACTGAGCCGTGCACCGGCACCTGGAAAGACGAGTAACTTCCACTAGCAGCAGCAGCGGCAACTTCAACCGTAGCCTTAATCTCGGGAGTGGTAGTGAAATACTCCGAAGACATAATCTTGTTCAACTTCTCCCTCAATCCAGCATCTATACACACACACACACAAAACCCCACATCAATCAATCAACTCAAGAAACACCAAAAATTCAACACACAAAGCAACGAATTTAACACATACAGGTGACTTCGGCATTGGGCTCGATGGGCTGCGGGGCCCTGGCGAGCCAGAGCCTGGCGTGCTCGACGCACCGCCGCAGCGCGTCGCGGTGCGACAGGCTGGAGTCGGCGGGCCGCGAGATCAGGAGCCTCCTCATGGCGGAAATCAGGTCCAGATCCCTCTCCCGGAGCAGATCGGTGGCGTCGTCGGTGACGTAATCGTAGGTGAGGCAGCACCCTCGCTCGTGCGTGCGCGTCAGCATCGTCGACGTGAACTCGCTCTGCGACTTCACATCAAACAAGGACCCAAAGTAAATCAAGTTAATCAGGTCATCGACGACCGCGTCGTTCTTCGGTTCGGAGCTCGGTTCGGGTTGGGGTTCGGGCTCCGGGTGTGGTTCGGGTTGGGGTTTTTGTTGTTGGTGGTGGTTTTTGAGGGCGAGGTCGAGCTCTTCGGTGAGTGCGGAGGAGAGAGGGGCTCGAAGCTTCTCGAGCTCGTCGATGAGTGCGAGGACGAAGGGCTTGGAGCGAAGGACCTCTTCTTGCTCCTTGTTAATGGGCTTGCCTTGGGCCGCGGACTCCTCCGTGTGGTTGATGCGGTTCAGCTTCTTGCGAAGCGCGCGGAGGCGCTTGTTCACCAGGCTCAGGACGGGACCCTCGGCGACGTCGTTTCCTGCGGCGGCGGCGGTGGTGGTGGTCGCCATTTCGAACACTCGCACCAAATACTAATAGAACAACTTTTATTTTTTGGGTTTTTGTTTGGTGGTGGTGGTGGGAGCGCCGCGGGATGCGGCGGCGGAGAGAGTGTGGGCTTGAGTGTAGTGAGGGGCTTGGTTGGTGCCTGTTTGCCGGGGGGGGATATGGTACGGTGCGGTGAGGGTGTAGCTTGCTTGATTTATAAAGGGGGAGGGTTTCGTGTTTGGGGCGAGGGGGCTCGAGGCTTTTGTGTTGGGAGGTTTTTTTTTGCGGGTGAAACGAAGTGGGCCGAGTTTGTCGGTTTTGTGAAGCGCCTTTTTTAGCCTTGTGCTTGTTTTTGGTGTTGGACCCAATCTGACATGGAGACTGGACAGCGTCGCACATATCGGCTGTCAAATGGATAAAGTTAAGTCCAAAAACAAAATGGATAAAGTTGATTTCTTTTTTTTCTTTTTTTTTGAAAGTGCATAGGTTGAGTTAGGGAGTGTTTGCAACTTAAATTAAATTGTTTTTGAGTAAAAAGATCTCACCCAATTCAAATAATATAAATTTTTTTTTAATAAAACACGTGGCTGAACCCAAATTACATACTCATAATTCGGGGCCTAACATGCCGATGAGCATCAATTAGGAAATCTAGCAAATACAAGAAGGAAGCCTATCAAAAAATCTAATATCCAATGATAAACTATGAGTCTGCTTGGCTAAACCATCTGCACAAGTGTTAGCCTCCCAAACACCTGTCTAACTACAATATTACCTTCCCCAAGCTCCATAAGATTTCTAATAGCATTTATAATGGATGCATAAATATGGGTCCTTCTGACCCCATGGGATATGAATTGGCGAACACAATTAGAATTTAATTCTAATATAATATTTCTATAACCCATCAATGATATGATGTAGAGACCCTGATATGTACCCCAAATTTCAGCTAGTGTGATAATGCAGCCCCCAAGATTCATGCTTCAACTTGTTAGGAAGTTGCCTTGTGATCTAATGATCTTACCACAAGCAACAACTAGGTTTCCAATAACAGACTCATCAACATTTATTTTAACCCTAACCCAATTCTTGGCTTGGGGGGGAGGGGGGAGGGGGAACTCCATGCTACTTCCTCTATAGTGATTGATGGCACCCTCCTTCTCGCAGTGGACACCAAGCTCAAATTCTTCGCATAATCTCTAGCTAGACAATGCACCCTGCAAGACAAGAAATAGTGAACATCAGAAATACCTTCAAAATACTAAGGTTCCTGCAATACCAAAGACAGCTACATGCTATTATAAATATCAAGGGCCAAGCCAACCCTTGAACACTCTGAGTGTCATTAACCAAATTATCCTCTAATCAATCTTTCAAAGAATTTTTTAAGAAAGTTTGCCCAATCACATTATTATCAACACTAATCCATAAGTCCTTAGCTTTATCACAATCTCTAAGAATATGGAGCGTTGTCTTAAAAGCTCTCCCACATAGAGTGCAGGTATTATTACTTGTCATTCCCTCCTTTGCCTGAGTAGTATTTGTTAGTGAAGCATCATTAGCAACTACCCGCACAAAACCCCTTAATCTCTGAGGAGCTTGTAATTTCCATATTTCCTTAAACATTCTAGATTCAGCCTCACCATTATTCTCACCAAGTTGTTATAGGCTAATTTTAATGTAAATTCTCACATAATAGTGAGAATTCAAGCCAAACTATCAAGCCTAGCTCTGCCACTAGGTGCTTTCACTGGTAAGCAACTTCTCTTCAAGCTTATCCTAATCCCAGTCACCATTTGCCATTGCATAGTCAACCACCTTTTTTCCAATCTCTTCCCTATCCGGTCTCCCATCGCAAAGTCCCCTAAGTTGTGGACTCTTGGAAGCCAGTGGTCAATCCACATGTTACATTCTGCCCATTTCCAAGTCTCCAAATCAAGTTTTGTTGCAACTTTTGCCAAACTTGCACTATACTCTTCTAAGCATTAGAAGGTTTTAGCTTCCCTGTAACCTTTAGGAGGATACCACCCGTCCACCCATATTTATGTCTCAATACTTTTACCCAAAAGAGTATTTGGTTTATTGATGATACCCCATGCAAGTTTCATCACACACGCCATATTCACCTCTTTTGCCTTCCAAAATCCCAACCTACCCTTCTCTTTGGGGCTGCAAATTTTGTTCCAATTTACTAAATGCACTTTCCTGTTGGTTTCTGAAGATCCCCATATGAAGTTCCTACATATCCGATCAATTCTTGAGCAAATACTATTAGGGAGTTTAATAGTTTGCATGACGTAACTTGGAATAGAAGCAAGGGCCAATTTTGCCAAAGTAATTCTATTGGCCAAAGATAAGCATATACTCTTTCGTCCATTTAATCTCATAGTCATACGGTCAATAATGAACTGAACATCTGAGGTTTTGCACTTCTCATGAAGAGGGAAACCCCTAGATATATTCCTAGGTTCATGGTCAAATGGAAACCTAGCATATTATTAAGCTCTTGACATCTAGCATAACAAACATTCTTTGAAAACAACACACAAGATTTGTTTTGATTTACTTTCTAACTCGAACTCTTAAAAATAAATCTAGAACACCTTTAATTGCCCTAACCTGATCTATGATAGATGCCTTTGAAAACAAAATTATATCGTCCACAAAACATAAATGGGACAACCTCGGCCCAGTCCTAGATATCTTAAGGGGATGCCAAATTTTATGGTCAACAGTGATGTTTATGAGATGGGATAGCCTCTTGATGCATAGTACAAATATGTATGAGGAAAGGAGGTAACCTTACTAGATTCCTCTAGAAATGCTAAAAGAATCTGTTTACCCCCCCATTCCATAAAAGACTCATCCTGGTTGTAGAAATATACTCATAAATTAGCTTAACAATGTTATCAAGTATGTCAACATCCTCTAGGGAATCTTTTATAAATTCCCAATTTAGCCTGTCATAGGCTTTTTCCGATTCTAATTTAACAGCCATATAGCCTGTGTTACCTTTTTTTTGTTTCTCATAGAGTGAACTACCTCTTGAACAATTAAGATATTATCTGATGTGGGCTTACCCGAGACAAAACTACTCTAATTCAAACTAATAATTTTTATCATTAAAGGTTTTAGTATAGAGGCCAAAATCTTTGTGATGAGTTTATAAGACACATTGCAAAGCCCTATAAGGCAAAATTGAGCAATAGTTTCAAGTTTATCAACCTTTGGGATAAGAGAAATAAAAGTGCCATTAACTTGATTCAATAAAGAGGAGTTCTAGAACATGGCTTTCACCCAATTACATAACGACTCCATAACCAACTCCCAATTAGCTTAGTAAAACATGGCTGGAAGCCCATCCAACCCAGGGGCCTTCCAGCTACTTAGAGAACAAAGGGCTAATTTTATTTCCTCTTCTGTAACCATTTTATTCAGATTAGCAACCTCCTTAATGGTTAACCCGGGGTAAGCCCCTCTGACCACATATTGCTCAGTACCCTAACTCTGACAAAATAGATTTTTAAAAAAGTTAATACCATATTCACAAGAACAGCTAAGTCATCAATCCTAACCCCCCTTTCATCCTTTAACAATAAAATTCTATTTCTCCTACCACTATTCGTAGTTATACTATGAAAACAACTAGTATTTATATCCCCAAAATTAAGCCATTTGAACCTAGATTGTTGTTTCCAAAAAAATTCTTCTTGAATGAGATAAGGGAAGTCTTTGGATCTGTAGTCCAAACACCAGAAAGTGTAAACCCTATGAGATACAAATGGGTATTTGTGAGAAAATGAAATGAGAAAAATGAGATTGAACCCTATAAAGCTTGACTTGTAGCGCAAGGTTTGTCACAAAGACCTAATATAGATTATGATGAAACATATTCCCCAGTAGTGGATGCAATTACGTTTCGATATTTGATAAGCTTATTGGCACATAATAAGTTAAATTGGATGTTGCCACGGCATATCTATAAGGGTCATTAAATACTGATATTTACATGAAAATCCCTGAAGGATTAAAGATATCAACGTCTAATGAATGTTCCCAAGGAATCTATTCAATCAAATTGCAAAGATCATATGGTCTAAAGCAATCTGGACGGATGTGGTATAACTGTCTCAATGAATATTTGATCAAGAAGGGGTTTAAGAATGATACTATTTGCCCCTGTGCTTATATAATGAAATCTGCATTTGGATTCATTATAATTACTATGTATGTTAATGACTTAAATATTATTATGACTCATGAAGAAATTCCCATAATCATAGAAAATCTACAAGAAGAGTTTGTGATAAAAAGTCATCGAAAAACAAAATTTTGCCTCGACCTGTAGATTGAGTATTTGACAAATAAAATATTTGTTTGTCAATCAATTTACACAGAGAAAATCTTTAAGAGATTTTATATGGATAAATCACATCCATTAAGTATCCCAGTGATTATAAGATCGTTGGATGTGAAAAGGGGCTCATTTCATCCTCAGGAAGGTAATAAAGTTATTAGTCCTAAAGTACCATATCTTAGTTTCATAGAAACACTTTTATATCTTGTTAATAATACATGACTTGATATGATATTTATTATAAGTGTATTAGCATGTATATTTCCTTTCTAAACTAGCTAGAGAACCATTGGCATGGAGTTAAATATATACCTCCGTGGAATGATTGACATGTGGTTATTCATATGAATCCAAGTTACAATTAGTTGGCTATACAGATGCAAAATATTTGTTAGATCCACATTAATGCAGGTCTCAAACAAGTTATTTACATGTGGAAAGCAATGGATCAATATATTCCAATGTCATGTGGATAATCTTATAAGAAAGAAACTCTTACAACTTTATACGAAGACAATGCAGCATGCATAGACTTATTTATCAAGTCACTACCTACTTCTTCCTTTGAGAAACTAGTGTTCGAGATCGAAATGTGTTGATTCTGAGATATTAAATGATGCTCTAAAAAGGGGGAGAAATACTGTACTCTTTTTTCCTTAATCAAGATTTTTGTCCCACTGGGTTTTCCTTGATAAGGTTTTTAACGAGACAATTCCCATTGTGAGGATATTGTACTCTTTTTCCTTCACTAAGAATTTTTTCCCAATGGATTTTTTCTTAGTAAGATTTCAATGAGGCATATTCCTAATGGACATCTAAGGGGGAGTGTTATGAAATATTATTTAAATTTAAATGTGAATGTCCATATCTTTATCCTGATTCAGTTAAAATTTGATTAGATAGAATCAATTATTTGATCATATATTGTATCTCTCACCCTTTGGCTATAAATAGCTTTTAAAGGCTCATATATGAAGCTCCTGAAAATATTAATAATAGAATTCTCTCTTCCTGCTCTTTCTCTATTCTCTTTTACTATTACTTTTATAACACTAATTTCTAGATAAAGTGTGTGTGGAGGTTGCTAATATATAGTCACACACGCACAAATGTGATAACTTTTAAGCCCAATTATTAGCTCATGAACCTTGCTTATTAAACTGTTCATGAATCGGGCTATGAGTCCTCACACGGCTACCGGTTTGCGGGGTGCACCATACCAGAGTCGTCAATGCGGGCACCTAGCAACCATGGCTAACAACCATGCATGGCCTGTAGCACTCTGCATATTTACGTTGCACTTAGGGTGCTGACAACCTGATTAAAGGCCGTGTAGCAGTTTAATTTACAATCCCAGAGTCGTGAACCAAAAAGTAACATAATCATTGCGGATTACTTCTTACAAATAATATTACAACTGCCACGTCAAAATATGACCGCAAAAGCGAGTCTTATTACAGACATTAGTTCATTATTGATTGTTGTTCTACTTTTTCATCTTTTTTTTTTTTTTTGTTTTGGGCAATTTGAAGCAATCTGGCAACATAGCATGTCATCACATCGTTGACAATGATGCTAGAAAAATATTTGTTAATTATCTAAAGGGATTCAATAATTTGTCACTTCCAAAGCTGCAGCTGATCTAAAGAACATTGATCGATGCTGTGAGTCAGTGACTATAGCTTCACAGATCACAGGGTGAATTTAATTTAGCTTGCTTCATGGGTCTACATCTTCAGGGAAGATGGCTCCACCGGCGTAAATATATTGCATTTCGTCCTTCCAAGTCTGAACAGACACCAAGAAGAATCATTATCAAGAAAGAATTACATATCAGCTAAACTTCTGTATATGTGGTTTGTCTCAATTTTACTACCTCAAATCGGAAAGAGATCCTAAAATTGGGAACATTGGTCTTATGAATATCATTTCCTTCAGAACCTCTCAAGAAGTATTTATCCCCAAGCCAGTGCAACTGTGAAAGGAGACTAAAGTTATGAAAAGTGACAACAATGATCATAGAAAATCAAGGCATTGATAAATCAGTAAGCAAGTAAACAAGATGATAGAGAAGCCTTAGGGAAAATATGGGAGTATAAAATTACTGTAATATATCCACCCTAAAGAAGACCTAACACCCAAAGCCAACAGATATACTTGTTTTCCATCACTCTTTCAGACATGCTCACCCAAAAAACTTAAATTCAAGTTCTCAAGACTGTATAGATGTTTACAATTACAAAGTGGAAGCATTTACATACATTTGCCAGCTTGAGTAGCGGATCATATGCCATAATTGAAAAGATATAAACAACATAACAGTTACAGACCTCCCAAATTCCAATCTATCAACCCTCAAAACAAAAAAAAGTGTGTGGGGGGCACATGCATATTTCGCTTCAGATTCTGTACATCAATTCACAACCAATAATTTGTATTTACATATAATATGGCATAAACGCATACCTTTGCTTGATGTGAAAATCCAGATTGGTAGACTGAATTTCTAGCTATCTCACACAGGTCACAAGCAGAGAGCTTCCACACCTGAAGTGCATGTATTTATGTAAGAAATAGGATCCCTATTCCCTAGAAATTAGAAATAGACGATTTAACTAATTTCTTTGAATCAACCAAAGAAAACGGAAAGAGGGAATGCTTCATTTGGGAGGCATCAAACCTTAGCTGCAACACTATATTCTTCTAATAGTGGCTCTTTGGTCAAATGAATTTGCAAAGGATCATCCGAAGAGAGAGACACATTTAGACCTCGCTGGAAAAACATAGGCAGTGGATTGCGATGATAGTCCAAGAAAAGGAAATTATTGCTAAGCGGTGACATACATAACCCAATCTGAAGAGATAACACAATGGCATTAATGTATTATTACAAATTAGTAGAACCTGGAAAAATGCTTGAAATTATTGGGACAAGATAGTTTCCTGCTTTACTTTTCCCTATAATGAACCCAAACTCAGAATAGCTGCAAGTTCTCTAATGTGAAAATGACTTAAACTCCAAAAGAATAACTATATTGAAAATGAGTAATCATGACGGGCTAACCTGGGCAAGGTAATATAAATATTGCAAAACAGGAGTCTTGCGTAGATTAATCCCATGGGAAATGTTATGGCACAGGAGGAAAGCAGCAGCCAAATGATCATTATCACCTGCCTACATAGATAGTAAATTAATTATAACCATGTTAGTGAACATAAAGGATCAATCCATACTGCTATAATATAGAAAATAACCTCTCCACAATGAGGCCGCAACTTTATCGTGGTCATTCCTTTAGATTCACGCAGCTGAAACAGACAGAAAGATGTTAATGTTGTTGTTAACCAGAAATTCCTTTTGTGACAGCAAAAGGTCCCACCAAAACAAAAAGACGGAGGCATAGTTGGCTATAAAATGAATTAAAAAGGTAATGGTTAGCTGTTGAAGGTTTAGAGCTAAGGAGGAAATAACAGAAACCTTGTTGAGCGTATACAAGTTCGCATAACAGTAATAAAGGTAGTACGAGTATGCTGGATTGAATTCATTAGTCCATTCAGCTGGAGTAGGCATGTGCTTAGTTGGACGCCTTTCTGGTTTACTTTCATCATCTACGAGATCAAATCCCACCACCTGAATTCAAAAGCAGCTCAATATATTGTACCTAATACATTAAGAAAAGAAACAAAATACCTAGAATAAACAACGTAACCGCATAATTTTTGTTATGATTTTACCATTCCTTAACAACTACAGCATGGAGAAATAAAAATGTGGTCATTCATCTCTGTGTTTTGATTGCCGATTATAGTAAGTCTACACAGTCAGAGCATACTAGAAATAACGTTGTCAAGATAAAAAAAAATTGGAGCATAAATGGATCTCAAGTCTCAAGTATCAGGTTCATCCGTTACCATTGACCATTGGGAAAATCTAACAATAATGGATTGGGATACTAAGAATCTATGTATATTATGCGTGCACCCGTTTATTGCTATAAAGCACCACCACATGTATCCATAGCTGTTTTATAAGAAAAATGAAATAAAGCAGAAAATCAACTTGATTTGAGATATATGGGGTTCTTCCATGATAATTTAAATTAAATAATTGGAATTTGAGCATGAATTAAATAGTTGTTTGCAAAACAGAAGCTAAAGAGAAAATATTTGCTTCAGGAATTCTTAAGGAGCACACCTTCCAACTTGGTGAAATCTGATAAAATTAAGGCAGACATTCTTTAATAGTAAAACTATAGCGATGAGCAAGTTACGTACTGAAAATAGTCACCGTTGCAAACAAGTTACATACTGAAAATAATGTAACCTTATGACAACATGCAAGCACAAAATTACTTGGGGCACTAGCACATACAAGGATACAGATATGACTAACCTGCATCAAGAACAAATGTAATTGAGGATGAGAATTTGGATCTACTGTGACTTCAAAAAGAGGAATAAACACATTATCCAAAATATTCTGAAAGGATGTTACAGTTCCCATATTCTTGTACACATTGTATAGACGTGGTAACTGTGCCAATGAAAGTTCAGAAAAAATAACATAATTAATGAACAGACAAATAATTCTATTGCTCAAAGAAGACTCAAGGGATACCGGCACACAAAATTCTAAATAAAATCTATATTAAAAGACCAATACAACGAAGGTGGAATATAAGGAAATTGCTACGATTGGTGATTTTCCTGGTCCACTCAAGCCATGAAGCAAGAATATAATTAATAGGCTCATCATAGCTTGTCAAATGAACTTACAGCTCCAAGCAAAGCAAAAATTCCTGATCCTTAGGATTCCCCATAAAACGAAGGTAAATATTGGCATCTTTATCCTCATTTTCTATCTCTCTCCTCTAATAGAGAGCCTATTTTGATAACATTACTTGACCACTAAATGAAATGGTATCAAGAAGTTTAAGCTATCTTAATAAATTTTCAAAATAACAAATCATCAAAGGAATGTAAAACTTCGTAAATATTATTCAATTTGAAAAAAATGCTTCATGCATGTACAACTGCAACTGGTGAATTTCTTTTATACTTTAGAAAAGAAAGAGTCTTGATACTATAAGCTCCTCTCCCAGACACTGCCTCAGAGAGAATGTGAGTTGGTACGAAGATGAGGTGAACAGACAACAAGCAGAAACAATCAGTGTAATCACAAAATGACATTAACAAAATAGGACTTGAAGTGGATGAAATTAACAAAATATGACATGAAGTGGAATATCTATCCAAAAAGGACGGAAAAAAGTAATATGCCAAGAAAGAGTAACGTGAAGGCAGGCATCAAGACAAGAAAGATAATATCTGCAATGATGATATGGTGTTGATGATGAAATTAAGAAAGAACCATCCCCTGTGGCATTGGACCGACAGTACATTTCTTGGAGGTATTAATGCTCAATGGCTCATAAGTTAATTATCTTATAGTTTGCAGAAGAATCAGAAGAAGTTAACTTCTTGAACCATGAATATAGAGTATGGCGCAGGTTAGAGACCTCATATAATGTTAAATGAGATTTCGATCAATTTACCAAGGGCACTTGCCATGATTCTTTATTAGCACTGGACCATTGCACCCTGCGATTTCAGTTTGAAAAATAAAATGGTCCTAAAACTTAGATAAAATAATGAGCACTGACTCTAGTAGAAAAATAAATCAAGAAATGAATATGCAAAGGAAGTTTAGTGTGACAAATGAAAGTACTTTTACAACAAATGCATAGGCAGCCTGAACTGTAAACCAATTTTACAGAAAGGATCAAACCACTAAGACTGTTAGATCAAAAACTTGGGAGATACATAAACAAAAGCCCATACAGTTTATTCTAAAGGCCATGATGGGCTAGATTTGGGCCCAATGGTTGACAATCAAACTATCCACAAGTGCATGAGACTCCCACCTAGTGGGATATCGGGAGAGTAGATGTACGCAGCTTTACCCCTACAAGCAGAGAAACTGTTTCTAGCGTTTGAACCTTTGACCACTAGGTCACAAGGCAACAACCTTGCTATTACTCCAAAACTCACCCTCTAACCATCAAACTATGCATACAAAAAAAAGGATGTAGACTAGAAGTCGGAATAGCAAGTTACCTGGATTAGCCAGACAGCATTATCACTATAAAGAGCATTGTTAACAAACCAACTTGCCAGCTGATCCCATTCACTCTGTTTTCTCCCATAAACTGAGATCCTGTACTCAGCCATCTGAAAAGTTTAAGAATATACAGAAATGCATTAACATGTGAAATATCAATGAGGAAAAATCTTATACCACATGGGCAAGAAACCTGATATTTGCTTGCTTCAAGATCTGACAAAACTTGCTTCGTTATTTCTGCGAGAAACCTTCCTGTACATTTGAGTGGCATTAAACTATTATGAATTCAAAAAACATTGAATAATACCCTTATCATTCATTTGGAGTTCTTAAACTTCATAAAACTAAATAATAGGATCATTTGGAGTTCTTAAACTTTATAGAACTAAATAATAGGGCCATTCTCATTTTCATACAAACCTTGAATAAGATTATCCTGCTTTAAGAATATCTCTCTCAGTCTGCTCTGTCCACAAGGATTGTACTTTAGGTTGAATTTGTCAAATCTATGGAATGTGCTCTTATCTGCATGAACATCCAACAAATCAACATTCAGATCATGCCTGCATCACAATTGCCACTAATTAGACAACATGCACACATGTAACTAAACAAATATATGCAGGCATAATTCTTCCTACTTTCTTAATAAGGGATAATTGAATAAAAAAAACCAGTAGGATGTCAATGCATACCCTGTCAAATCCAAGCTCTCGAACACCTCCTTAAGTGTCAAATATTTGCCATCTCTGAATATAACAACCTGCCAATAGGTTAAAACTAATGGTGTAATTAAGAAGCACTAGCAATTAGAAAAATAGAAAAGCAAATAGGAAGGGTAAAATAGCCTACGACATTATGGTCTGAGGAAGAAATGAACTAAAACCATGGAGTAAAAAATAAATAATGGAATCGGTTTTCACCTCATCAGGTTCTTCTCTTAATTTTGACCTGATAAACCGGACAAGATGCTTCTGGTTCATGCAAGCAGAATGATGAATATGAGTATCAACTTTTCGGATATTGTAAAAATCTCGGTGTGGTGCACTCTTCTGGGCCAGAAGCTCCCTATCTGCATTTAGTAACAGATGAAGGCGGAATTTCTGTACAACGATCAAATGCATGTTATAACCAAATGCCACATGCTGAAAAAAAGAAATCATATTTACATAACTTTGTGAGAACTTACTTCCTCTAGGAATCGTAGCCTATGGTGGCATGTAGAGTGGACATTCCCATTAGACATAACTTTAAGAATGTAATGCATATCAGTAAAAAATGTTGTTGAGCTTGCAACAGGGAAGAGCTCTTCAGTGTCTGTGAACAGTAAATAGTTTCTTAAACAGCTTAGTTCTTCCATAGTAAACAAACTAAATATTACAAAAGGAAAGTATTAAGATAGCTGAAAAAATTATCAGTAGGCATTCAGTTTGCTAGAATTATTTTGGTGGGAATCAATTACCATTCATCATTTCATCTTACCCTCTTGGGTATGGTCAGTGTTAAAGACCAGTTCTTCTAAAATATGTGCAAGCCATATACCGATTTTGTATCGCTAATAAGCCCCTTTCATGCAAGAGCAGTTTGGATTTGAAGTGTGGACAATGTACAAGCCAACTTTATCTTTCGCAGAAATTTAATTTAATTATGAAGAATGGGGGTCGGAACGATCAAATTCCTGGTCACTTGTAAAAGCTTACACAAATTCTCATAGTTAGGGATGTACCTTATTCCATTTCATTCCAGAATTTGTTAAGACATGAATAAAAAGGGAAACTAACTTAATATCAATGATACCCTAATTAACAAGGTAGCAATAGTGGTGGCAATGGTAGGTGATGGTGCTGGAAATGGCAATGGTGAAAATGGTGTTATGCTTGCAAGGTGGTGGTGGTAACAATGGCAATGGTGGTAGCATTGACTAAGATGGTGGCAATGGCATGTGGTAGCAGTGGCAGTGTGTGTGTGTGGTGGTGATGCAGGTGGAGGAGCACCGGTGGTGATGCAAGTGGAGGAGTACTGGTGGTGGTGGTGATGGAGGACAAATGGTGGTGGTGTGCTCCTGCTGGAAGTAGTGGCAGTGGCAATAACATGTTTTTGTTACTTCCAGAAAATACATAAGATGTAATGATCATTGAACTTGTGATTTAGGAATGGAAATGACCATTCCTTCCAATTTGGAGGAAATACCAATCCCTCTTTTAGAGGGATTAGCATTCCACTATTTGCTACGAGGCATACTTTTACCTTATTAACATTCCTCGTTCCCATTCACTCCACTCTTATTTCTTCGAACCAAACATCATTGTATTCACCATACTAAGTGCCACTTTCAGTCCTTACCATCTTTACTTGCATAAACATGAATGACTCCATCTTCCATTCTAAAGTGATGCTGCGTGAAACACCAAAAGTCAGATATAAAAAATATAAGACAAACATTTCAGAACAAAATTGACTGTTAATAACTCGTACAGATTTGCTTAAAGCAACAAACTTACTGCTGTTGCTTCAACTGGTTCAAAGTGAAATGGATCAGAGCTCTTTGCCACAGGTTCTGCCTTC
Source organism: Pterocarpus macrocarpus (assembly GCA_031439585.1). Classification (NCBI taxonomy): domain Eukaryota; kingdom Viridiplantae; phylum Streptophyta; class Magnoliopsida; order Fabales; family Fabaceae; genus Pterocarpus; species Pterocarpus macrocarpus. The sequence goes on along the minus strand of CM062520.1, from coordinate 58,910,455 downwards.
CATGGAGCGACCTTTTCCTTATAAACATATTTCTTCCGCAAATCTAAGCATTCACGAATCATCTTGCATACTTCCTCTTCTTCTATGTTTGTTGACTCTGAAAGTGATTTGTAAAGAAGAAAAGGATGCATCAGGTCTCTAGCTCTTTCAATTTTTCTTCATATTATATAAGTAAAAGAAAGCATAGTGTATTGCTTGATCTCATTAAAGAAAATAGTTATAAAATAATATTCATGAAGAGATAGAAAACAAAGTCAAAAGATGATAAAAACATGTAAACTGACATTCATGAATAATACGAATTGAGAATGAAATAAAAGAATATAGAAGCAAAAAGAGCAATACAGAGATTATGACAGGAGTGTGAAAGTACCATGCACTGTGTTTCTTGGAAGCAAGAGAGTATTGACAAATGCAAGGTCTTTTTCACTTTTCGAAATCTCTACATGCATCTGATTTTTGGCACAATTTGCATCATCACCTCGGAATGGAGCAGCAGACAAATTGCATATGTTTGAATTTAGTCCCTGCCCCAACATCATGAATCTCTAAGAAAGACGAAATATGGTAAGCAAGGCAATCATGCACCAGCACTATGCATCGGGTAACTCTAAAGTCTAAAAATATCTAAATTATCAAACCAAAAAAGCAACCCCTCATTTTATAGCCTGTGAACAGCCAACTATTATAACATTATTCTGACAAATAATGACCAGCAAGCATAGAACTCAAGTAGAACAAAACTTCCCTACTTGGATTCTGATGTAAGGGTAAACCGACAATTATCATTTATTAAAACATGAATGCATCTTTCAAAGCATCTCCCCTGTGATGCTCATAGTTCAGTTGACAAATTTCTAAAGCAACATTCAACAATCAGTATCCACAACAGAAAAGGAAATATATTCTCACGTAATGAACACAATTGTCGTCTGCAAGGTGCGATCCCTCCTCATCAGAATCTTCCGCGCTTTCAAAGGCGTTACGGCCTGGAGACATTCTCTTATAGGAAGATGAAAGCTGAGCACTCTCTCCTGTTACACAAACCAAAAACAGAAACAGAAGAAATTAAAGCAAATAACAACTCAAAGCATCTCCACCTACTTCACAAAGAATCACATCACATCATATCCGCAACACAGCACGAGGAATATTTTCCAATAGTTTCAAAATTAACCGAAATTCAACAACGTTCCAGAACAATACACTGCGGTCTAAGCAAGAATTCGTTCACATTCATACCATCTGTTTGAAGAGTCGGATTCTCCTCCTCCTCCAGCCAACCGGTCCGAGAAGAAGCCGCATTCGGCAACGAAGACGAAATCCTATGGCTCCGAAGTACGCCATCGTCCAAGGATCTCGACAAGCTTCGCGGATAGCTTCCGAGATCCACAACCGTTCCACCGCCGTCGGGAACGAACCCTAACCGTTCACCATCGCCGTCATCATCGTCGTCGTAGTCGTTAGGCGCTTCTTGTTCAGGTTGCCGGTTGCGGAGGCGTCGAGGAGGGGCGCGGCGGACCTCGGCGAGGCGGCGCAGGACCCGGTTGACGCTGCGGCGGTGTATGTAGAAGGCGGAAACGGCCATGAAAGAAGCTCCGAACAATGCAGCCATTGCGAGGTGAAGAGTCATTGGCATGGGAGAAGGATCCATTGGAAGAACAGAACAGAAACAAAGTAACCGTTTCTCTCTCTCTCAGTGAATGTGTTGAAGTTGAAGTGAGTCGTTACAGTGATAAGGGAATGACGAAAGCGAGGTTGCGAAGCTTGCGTTGCGTGATTGCGTGCTCTTTTCTGCGATTCTCTCTCTCTATCTCTCTCTCGGGCGAGTGGCGTTCTGTTTTGGCGGTTTTTGATTTGTTACGGTTATGCTTACGTGGCTTCTTTTCAAGGTGGCAGTTGCTGAAGGCAGCCACACGCGAGCTTTTCAAAGCTTTTGCTTTTTAATTGGGAGTGGGCTAGTCAAAATCAAAACGAGCTTGTTTTTGCTTTTTGCCACGGCAACTAACGTGAGATTCGTGAAAACCAACAAACCAGAACACGTTGCGAAATTTTATTCATGATGGAACCTAACATGCAAATGCAACTGACGCTGACGTTAACCAATGCAGACAACAAAGCAACGGAGCTTCTGGTGAGTGACATGTCACTCTGCCATTTACATATGACGGATTGGGCTTTGGTTTAACATTCCATTTGACATGTGTGCTAGCCTAACTCATGCAAGAGTAGGCTGGGCCAGGGATTACTATGCTGGTAGCTCTTTTCGCTTCAGTACCAAAAATTTCTTGTATGTTCCGTGAGCAGAGTTGTAAATTACCTAGAGCATGCCCTTTGATCTGTATGGGCCTTACAGAGAAACACAGAGTAGATGGCATCCAGTGATAATTTTTACTTCTTGTTTTTATTTGATAATCTTCATTGAATGTATTTAGCTCTCACAGCATGATATTGTTGTATATTAGTTTCCAGCAGTTTCTCTTCTTCTTAATCTAGAACAACTATAAATTCCAAACTTGTCCTTGAATGAACTTCTTGACTACAAGTGGAAGACTGAGTCCACTAGAACAGTAATGACTGGTTAATGCTTCTCTTTGTAGAAACTTCATTTATTACCTCTCTTTTTGTTAAAATGTCCATTGATATTGGAGACAGAATAATTAAAGAAAAAACACTTGAATGGGTCTAAATTTCGTTCTTGATCCACGAAGGGGAAAACCTCTGTGCACCTTAACTATCGAAACATCACAAAGGAAGGGCTCAAGAATACATTTTTTCAAATGTTTCCAAATCTTCTCACACGTGGATGCTAACCCGCTCCTGAGCACTAAAAGAGAAGCGAAAGAAATTGAATATGAGACGTCAATAATTATTTTCTTGATCTATTTTTTCAATAAATTAACCACTCAAAGTGTGATTCTGAGCACGGTAACAAAATCCTTTGGTTTTTTGTTCTCGGTCCATACATTATGCTTTCAGGCATACCAATTTTCATGGGCTTATTGTTGCTGTGCTTGTTGGGACTACCTTAAAGCTTGAGTCCAGCTTTGGCCTAGGCCCATACTACAAGATTGGGCTTGTTTTTTGGCATCGCTTGGAATTGTATCGAGGATATTACTGCACTAACCAAGCAGACATATCCTACCACCGCACCTCCACTGGCTTGGCCTTGAACGAGTATCGCTCTACGAATAGCACTTTTGTCATGACCCAAAAAAAAAATAGCACTTCGATACAAACCGATAAACCATGTAAAGCACGATGGGAAGCAAGTAGCCCATATCTTGGCTCAGTTAGCGTTTGATAACCCAGCCCCTTCATGTCTTTTTGGTCGGCGCCCATGTATGGCTTGAAGAATCCCCAAATTAGTTTCGAATCATCGTTGTAGAAATAGTATTAAGATTTGTAACCTCAAATTAGCCTTTTCTTTTTGGTAAAATATAAATTGGCTTCAAAGTGAAACACAGAATTAGAAGAATAGGGGGGAAAAATTTTGCTCCACTCACCACTGTGCTCCATTTAGGAAGTAGATCCCATGCCTGGATTTTAGTCAGAACCAAATAATTGGATTGAGGCCAACCAGTTTTATTACGAGACATTGTGCTGTAGTGCTTTTAGTGGGATTTTTAGTTTTTTCCTTTTTGACATAAAGTGATCAATTGGTTTTGGTGTTGGGTGGAGACAAAAAAGTTTGTGAAGATTAGAATTGGCAAATGGCAAGGCCTTCCGCGGCAAAGGAATGACAAGGCTTTTGAAAATAAAAATACGACCGGATGAGCCAATGGCTTAGTGGTACCATCGCATCTTGGTGAACTACATGGAGTTGTGTTCTACTTTTAGGGGGTCAATGTACCCCTTACTTCCAGGACTAGAGGCAAGTCACGTTAGTTTAATAAGTTGAACTCATGAGTTAAATTTGAGTTAAAGATTTAAAGTTGTTTATTAAATAAGTTAAACTTGAGTTTTACTAAATTCAACTGAATAGTTCATGAACTTACTTAATAGACCTATATGTGTATATATTTATATATATAAAATCATATCTTGTTATTAGTTTTTGGCATGTATTATTATTATTGAGGCTATATTCTTATGATTAAATATCCTAACTTACTAAATCAAAAAGACTTAATTTGTCCCTAATTTGAATTAGTTCATTAGTCGCATTCTAAGTTTTTGGTGAGTTGGGATCAAGACTCACCTTTTTATTGAGGTTGATCTCATTGTCACCCCTGCCTATTCTCCCCCCTCCCCATTATAAAAAATTAATTTAAATAAGTTGGTAATGTATTAAAATTAATCTCTATAAGATTTAGTTAGTCATAAAAAGTTTCTCAACTAATTAATTAAAATTGTTATTTTATTCATAAATAAGTTACATAAGATCACAAGATCAAACCCCAATATCATTGATGTATAAAAATATAAGTTGTATTCAATGCACTAGTTAACTCTTTTTTTTTTTTTTTCACTGTTTTCATATCAAATACAAGGAGAAAAGGAGTTAGAATACAATTACTCGCAAAGAAAAATTAGATTTTTAATCGACGTTAAATTAACTAATTTTGTGTAATGTTTTACCATTTTTTTTAGCAATTGAACATTAATACTCAACCATTTAATGATATAAATGTCTTTAAAATAGTACAATTATATTCGGGACAATCACAGCCTTTATATAATTGGTTTAAAATCTTCGATTTTATCTATTTATCTCCCCCTTTTTTTTAAGCTATCAATATTCGAAATTTATTAAACTTTAACTGATTTAATTCGAGTTGAGTCAACTTATTATAAGAGTAAAATTCGTTAAAGAGTTATTTATTTATTTATTTAGAAGACTCAATTCCAAGGTCTTACTTAAAAAAAATAAAAGTTGAACTACTTGAACTAACTAAGTGTTAGTTTTATCTCCTTTTCTATTCCCTCAACTCTTAATTTGACGCATGTAAAATAATGGTTTTTTTTTAAATATTTAATTTAATAAAAAAGTTGATTATATCACTTTTATTTAAGTTGGCAAATTTTTGTCAACAAACAAGAAGGAAAACATGAAAACAAGAGAGAGGATTTGGATACTTATAATATGAGCCTAATAAGAGTGTTTATTGTCGAGTTTCATTCTTTGAATATTATTAAATTATTAGTACATGTCTTTATCCTTTTGATCACTGCACAAATAGAGGATGACATTGCCCCTTGCCTTAAAGTAGACTATCTGAATCTTCACATCACTAATTCATTACCTAAATTTCATGCAAATCATCTCCATTTTCACCTATTTATCAACTTGCCTACCATAAGACAGAGCATACCATACGACAGAACATATACTATCATGTATCATATTCTTAGACCCCAATTTTCAACTATCAACCAAATCATTACCTTTCAAACACATCATGTTGTTTAGTCCTATGAAGAACATCAACCTGGTCCAACACTATTCCTATAGTTTCATCATATATCTAAACCTATCTATATCCTAGTGGCATTTGCATGCGTAGCTATTCAAGTTCAAGTTTCTTTCTTCTTGTTTCATTTTAGTGGGGTTGTGGTACATCTAAAAGCATGTAAATCGTGGGCACACCTTTCCCACTACCTGTTCCACATGTAGGCCCACTAGATGTCTAGTCAACCATGTATAATATGTACAACACCAAAAGTTATCACAAGGGTGGTTTGTCCCTATGTGATTTTTGTGATCGAGTCTTCAATTCCGTGATGCATCAAATGGTCCTATGCTATCCAAATCATGGCCTTCAAGTTGGACATATCATGTGGGAAAATGTGTAGATTTTGCTTTGTGGGATTTTGTGGACCTAAGTTGACTGGCTCTAGTTGTACATATGGCTATATGTATTTGAACTTGGTTTGAATTCTACGGGCGGAAGTTGTCCCTTTCAAAAATGTAAAATGGAATACTTTCATACGGATGATGGTAAGGAGAACTAACAAGAAAATTTTCAAGATATTCACACGCACTTGAATTCACACTACATATATGGTCATCATTCTTATAACTGAACCTTCAATTGCTATCGAATACTACATGAAGTGGTATGTGTACATGCATACGTATACATAGACAGAGATGCTGCATAAAGTGTTTTGTGATTTTTTTTTTTGGTTACAAAAAGTTTAGGTGGGGTTGATGTCAATCATCCTACCAAGGTCAGGGTATGGCCCCTGGTCTTAGAGAACACTTACAAAATTGCCTACCAATTGAATCCTCATATTGGCAACGAAAATTGAACTTGCGTTCTTGTGGGATACGAGTCGGTTCCTTACTTTCTTATCAACTATGTCAACCCTCGTTGGCAAAGTATTTTGTGATTTAATTTCATTGTTGGTTCAAGTAGGCTAAACAACAACAATGACAATAATAATAATAATAATAATAATAATAATAATAATAATTTACCTAGATAAATTATAAAATAATTCACATTTTACTTTCTTACATTTTATTTAATTTTTACATCATATCTAGATATATTTAATTTTTTATATTCGTTGTTTATTTTTCTTATTCAAACAAATATATTGAAAATATAAATGACTATCATCTCCAATGTTATTTTTTATTAATTAATCTTTAATCTTTCCCCACCATATATAATTCCTTCCCAAATAGGCAAGTTGCTTTCCAAAGTTGTCTCTTTCCTCAAATAAACAATATAATGATTTTGTTCTCTTAGATAATGACCATTCAAGAAGGAAAGGTACACAACATCTATAGACACTAGCGGTGTCCGCACGGAAATGTTGCTTGCACAAATTGGTTAAAGTGATTGAATAAAATTTTATGTATTTTTTTTCTTTAATGTGCACGAGTTTAAATTTTAGGGAATGTGCTTTGAATCTATATTAGATAGATATCATATAGATGCTATATATTAATGTAAAATGTGGGTGAATATTAAGGTATATATTTATTGAGATGAGAAACATGTTATGTATGTTTATATAAGAGAAGTGTTGTATTTGATGTTAAATTATGAAGGTTGAGTAACATTGCTTTTAATTTTTTTTGAGTTAATCTATGCTCTAGGACTTGCCAGAGTCAGTTTTTAACATAATCATGTGGATGCTAGTGAAGGGCTGAAAAGATGTAAATCGTGGGCACACCTTTCCCACTACCTCTTCCACATGTTGGCATGCTAGATGTCTAGTTAACCATATATAATTTGTACAACCCCAAACGTTATCACAAGGGTGGTTTGTCTCGGCTTTTTTATATAAATAAAATAAAAAATTATTAAATATGCAAATATCCGGTTTCAACTTTATTTTTGAAAATGTCCTCTTTTGGTCGTTTACAGGGAAATCATGTCAGGTTGGCACAATTTATGACTGGTTTGTTACTGATCATAAATCGTGCCAGCCTCACACGACGTATGGCTTAATTGGCTAACCAACCATAAATCGTGTGAGGATCACACGATTTATTTGCAATTCAACTGCACAGAAATCGTGCGTGCATTAGCGATTTACGTCAGTTGAATTGCACATAAATCGTGGGACCCTCACATGATTTATGATTGAGTTTTGCCTATAAATATGAAATCATGTGAGGATCCCTTCCATTCAAAAATCATGGGAGGAAACAGTTCAGAAATTGTGTGAGAACCGAAGAGAGGAGAAAGGGAAATTTTGATAGGGAAAAGTATTATTGGATACATATGGCACAAAATAATATACGCTGATTAGATGAAGATGGACATATTTCTGCACATCTACATGAAAAGGTAATTTTTTACCATACTTTAATTTAATTTAGTTTAGCTTAATTTAGATTAGTATAAAAATATTTGATTAGTTTAGTTTAGTTTTGATTAGTATTAAAAATGTTTGGTTAGTTTAGTTTAGAAATCATTTGTTGGGTAATTTTTTTTTTAGTGGAAACTTTAGTTTATAGATTTATGTTAATCCTTTTCTATATATTTAAATTTAGGGTTATTTAATATAAAGCAAAATTATTGGTTTAGTATTTGATGTTTATTTATATTATAAAGCATGGTGTAGTGTAAATTCAGAGAAATTAAATATATTTTAGTTTACGATTTTATTAATATTAGTCACGATTATCATTTTAGGGTTTAGTTTCATATAGTTAGGTTAATTTTATATAATTTAGTTGTTATTCTACTATAGATTTGAAATTTAGTGTTTATTTGATTTATTATAGAGTGTGATGAAGTTTAATTTAATTGGTATATTTTTAATATATTTAGTTTAGGGTTGACGGTAAATCATTTAGCTCTGTTTCAATTTTTTAATCTTAATGATTTTACGTTCATGCATTACAGCCACGTTGAGTGCTCGTCACTAGATGTTGCCATATAGCTCCACTACATGCTCTAATGGAGCTATACTTGAGGTAGGCAAGATTATGGTATGCTACTCAAGTTCCATTTTATGAGTATGATAATGTATTGGTCAGTGCGTTTGTTGAGCGTTGGCGGCCGGAGATCCACACATTCCACTTTCCATACGGAGATTGCCTCATCATGCTAGAGGATGTTGCATTTCAGTTAGGGCTTCGCATTGATGGGCAGCCAGTTAGTGAATGCACACCTTCTTAGGAGAGATATCATGGTTATGATATGTGGATAGTGTGCTATGACCTATTTGGGACAATGCTAAGTAGGGATGAGCAGGATGGATACTCAGTATTTTTATCTTGGTTTAGTAGTACATTCCATGACTTGGCTTCAGATGCACCGAGGGAGACAGTTATATGCCACACTCAGGCATGCACATATAGATGCTTGGTGGGTTTCTAATGTCAAATAAGTCAGGCTCCAGAGTGCATATGAGATAGCTGCCCCTAATCCATGATTTTGAGTATTTTGGGAGCTTCAGTTGGGGGTTTGTAGTGCTGGCGACATTGTACCGCAATCTATGTCATGTTGTCAACAAACAAGTATGCAAGGGTGCTTGGCCTTTTTACAGTCATAGGTGTGGTTGAGAATCCCAGAATTGAGACCTCCTCCAATTGAGCTCAACTTTTCATTAGCTGCAAGGTACAGTTAGGAAGAAAAAAGTTATTTTATATTTTATTTATCTTTTGTATTTGAATATTATTAACATTAATACTTTATTTTGCTGTAAGTGGGGAAATTATCGATGCATGTCGGATAACCACAAGAGATGGTTGCTGGCGTTATGGAGACAGATTGATGGTTTGACTCTTAGCAGGGTAAGAAGCATTCTATTTTCATCCATTTTACTTATGAATTTGATACCTCTAGGTTGACCCCATTGAGAAAAGCAAATGAACTATACATTGCAGTTAAGGTGGACTATATACTAGGACATACATGTCGCCTAGATTACACAAATTAGATTTGAATTGCAAAATGTTGCTCCCTCATTTGTATTTGTAATTTCACCATTATGATAAACAAGGATGTAAAATCACTATGCCATCTCACTCAAATTTTTGGAAAAATACGTACTCTCACTGAGATGAAGTGATGTATTCTACATTGGACAGTTGAAACTAAGTTTATGTAGATGGGGATTCATACGAAAATCATGCCAGGATACCACGATTTATGGTTTAATTGGCATTGTCAGCCATAAATTATGTGAAGGTCACACGATTTAGCAATTCAATTGCACAAAAATCATGTGAGGTTGGCATGATTTTTGTGCAATTGATGTGCACATAAATTGTGTGACCCTCATACAATTTATGGTTGGTTAGCCAATTAAGCCATAAATCGTGTGAGGCTGACACAATTTATAGTCAATAACAAACCAGTTATAAATTTTGCCAGCCTCACATGATGTCCCTATAAATGATTGAAAAAGGACATTTTTAAAAATAAAGTTGAAACGGGACATTTATGAATTTAATAATTTTTTTATTTTATTTACGTAAAAGAGCATGTGATTTTTGTGATCGAGTCTTCAATTCTGTGATGCATCATATGGTCCTATATTATCCAAATCATGGCCTTCAAGTTGGACATATCATGTAGGAAAATGTGTAGATTTTGCTTTATTGGATTTTGTGGACTTGAATTTGAATTGACTGGCTTTAGCTGTATTTATGGCTATATGTATTTGAACTTTATTTGAATTCTATGAGCCAAAGTTGTCCCTTTCAAAAATGAAAATAGGACACTTTCATATGGATGATGGTAAGGAGAAGTGACAAGCACATTTTCAAGATAATCACATGCACTTTAATTCACACTATAAATAGTCATCATTTTTATAATTGAATCTTCAATTGCTATTGGATACCATTCCGGACTAGGATTAGGAAGCCCAATTCTGCCTTCATACTTAAGTCCGACCCAATCAAAGCTGATATGGTCCTAAGCACATCTTAGGCCCATAAGTCATTCCCCGAGGCCTAACTTGGAGGCCCTATATGTTCAACCTAACAATGAAGCCTAATACGAGGACAGATTGACCACTATCCAATACATAGTTTGGACCCTATGCAAGCTGAGGCCCAAATTGGAAATACAAACAATAAATTTCCCTATTATGGCGGAGCGGTACATATCTCGTGTGTTGCCAATGAACTCAGACCCATCCACCAACCTCTAATTGTTGGACGTCTCGAGTTATCCCCTATCATTACGGAACTAACCCCTTATATTCTAAACTACCTACCTATATAAATAGGAGTCTAGTTATTGAACTCAGGTACTTTTTTTCATCCTCTCATATCACCTCGAGCACTTACTAACTTGAGTGTCGAAATCCTTGCAGGTATCTCCCACCATCATGGGATCTCAACTCCAACAACCTATCAATTGGATCGGAGCAGCCTGGGTTCCAATTCTAGTTCAGATTTCCCGTCAGGTAACTTACTTCCAAATATTGATGCCGTCTGTAGGGAACCCAAATGCTCCTTTTCATCGTTCCATGGCAAATACCATACCAATGTCTTGACACCCAAGACAAGAAAACGTGATGGCACACGACCCCATGAGCAACCAACAACCACTGGTGGACGGTCAGACAACTTCCGATTCAACTTTGGATGTCGGAGATCGCTGCCAAGAGTAGAACTCGACAGCTCACCGCTTTCTCATCCGAGCCATGAGGAACGTGGTCACCTCTAGGGTGAAGCTCTACCCTCAAGCCAACATCGACTCACTCTCCGAGATGGTAACCCTGATACTGGAATAAGCTACTCGTATTTAGAAGCTAGAACAAAATTTGGACCGCATGAAAGATGCCAACCGAAGACGACGACAGGAACAACATCATTGGCATGACAGGAGCCCAAAACCCGACAGAGGCCGAAGTCCAAGAGAACGTAGCTACAGCGTCGAATGGCAACATCGGGGAAACTCACAATGTCGGAGTGTTGTCGACAATCATAGACAACCTCGGGTGGAACATTCCTAACACCACCCCGAACATTCTGAATCCCGACTTCTCCTGGGGTATGCAGATCGACGTTCTAGGCATGGCTCAGAACATTACGAGGACCCTGAGGATGGCGATGATACACCATTCTTCGACTACATCATCTAAACTCAACCTTGGAATAGTTTCAAGCCTTTAACCGACATGGAGCCCTATGGTAGGAGCACTGATCCCTAGGAGTACATGGATGCTTTCAAGTCAAGGATGGCAGTAGCCGGAGTCTCGGACCCTGTTAAGTGCCGAACATTCCCGATTACTTTAAAAAAAGCAGCACTCAAATAGTTCAACTCTCTTCCGTCCAGGTCGATCAACCGATTTTTCGACCTTGCTTCACTATTCTTGGCTCACTTCACTATTAAGAAATTCAAACCAAAGCCGATTTCCAACCTTTTCATATTACACCAGCGGCAAAGCAAGTCGCTCCGAGAATTCCTCGAGCGATATAACCCCAAAACTTTACTGGTAGAAGAATTATAGACTCAAACGGCGATTCTTACATTTTTAAATAGACTATGACCTGGGCTCTTTAAAACTTTATTGTCAAAGGGGTTACTGCGATCCCTTGAGGAAATACAGAAAAAAAGCCGAGAAATACATTTTCCTCGTAGAAACTAAGAAAGCCACATCCAACTTAGGGATGCGCTAACCTAACAAGAAAGCTGGTGGTCAAGATGAGCGCCCAAGGAATGCCAACCCTACACTTTGCCAACGTTCTAGGGCTAGTAAATACAACGAGTACACCCCCTTAACATATCCCTCTCCGAGCCATTCCAAGAAGTTGGTCAGGTTGAAAGGTTTCCCAAGCCAAAAAATCTCAAAATGAGGGCCAACACAAATAAGTCCTTATTTTGTGAATACTACAATGGCTTCGGACATAGAACGGAGGATTGTTACGATCTCTGAGAGTCCATAGAATAGCTGATAAAGGAAGGCAGATTGGCTAAGTACGTGACTTTTCAAAGAAGTCCACGAAGAAGACGAGCATCCGATCAAGGGGACGAAGAAAGGCGGAATCCGAGGAGCCAAGGGATCTCGGAACCTTAAGAGAATCAAGACAATGACGAGGAACAACCAATTACCAGGACTATCAACGTCATCACCGGAGGCTTTGCGAGTGGCGAAACAACGAATCAGCTTGGAAAAAGCACCTATAAGAGGTCTTCAATTTGTCCTTAGGGAAGATAAAAAGGCCAGCGTCAACATCACCATCTACATCGGAGATAATCTACTCCAGCTCGGACTTGGAAGATGTGATTCTCAGACACGACAACCCCATAGTGATTTCTGCCATAATGGTCAATGTTGAAGTAAAAAGGGTGTTCATTGATCAAGGGAGCTCGGTAGATGTTATATTCCAAGATGCTTTTGACAAGCTCAGACTTAAGAACACTGATCGCCAAACACATAAAGAGGAGCTCGTCGATTTTTCTATGGAAAAGGTGCACCCCGAGGGGTTTGTCACCATTCACCTAATCTTGGGATCCCGGCTTAATACCTGGATAGTTAAAGTCGATTTATTAGTTGTCGGCTGTCTCAGTTTATAATGTTATACTCGGAAGGCCGATGTTGAACAAGATAGGTGTCATTATCTCAACGACATCCTTAACTATGAAGTTTTTCATGTACGGAGGAGAAATTGCCACAGTAAAAGCGGATCAAGTCACAGCTCGGCGATGCTACAATGCCAGCTCCAAAATCCAAAGACAAGAAAAGGAGGTATATCACGACAGCTCCCGACCTCCCAATTCCTCAAATGTCATGATGGTAGATCTGGATGCGAGGAAAGTCAAAAGAGGAAGACCCAAGCTGGATGGAGAATTGGAAGAGGTTCAAATCGATAACGAACCTGGACAAACAACTCAGATCAGCACAGATTCCAAGCCTCATTAAAAGAAGATATAATTGCTTTCCTGAAGTCCAATGCAGATTTTTTCGCTTGGATTGCGGCAAACATGCCTGGAATTGACCTAGACTTTATGTCCCACCAACTATCTGTTTCCCCTAGGGCTAGACCTGTAGCTTATAAAAGAAGAAGAATGAGCCCAAACAGAGCTCTCGCAGTCTAGGAGCAAGTCCAAGGTATTCTAGACACCAGGTTCATACGCAAGATAGTATATCTGACCTAGTTATCTAACGTCATCATGGTCAAAAATTCGAATAGGAAATGGCATATGTGCATCGATTACACTGACCTGAACAAAGCCTGCCCAAAGGATCCCTATCCGTTGCCAAGCATAGATGGGTTAGTGGATGCCGCCTCCAGCTTCCGATCTCTTACTTTTATGGATGCTTACTCAGGGTATAACCAGATCTCAATGCACCACCTCGATGAAGAGAAGACAACATTCATAACTCCGATGGCTAACTATTGTTACAAGGTTATGCATTTGGGTTGAAGATTGCAGGAGCCACATACCAAAGGCCCATGAATAAAGTCTTCGCGAAGCTCATAGGAAGTTTAATGGAAGTCTACATTGACAACATGTTGGTCAAAACCAAGAAGGAAAAGAGTTTCTTTCCGACCTCAAAGTTGTATTCGGTCGCCTCCGACAACACAACATAAAATTGAACCCCCATAAATGTGCATTCACTATGGAAGTCAAAAAATTCTTGGGATTCATGCTTACACATTGGGGAATTGAAGCAAATCCCGATAAGTGTCTAGCTATCCTAGAAATGAAAAGCCCAACAATAGTGAAAGAAACACATCGTATCATCGGAAGAATTACTTCCTTCTTGAGATTCATGACTACATTTGCTCAGAAAGCCATTCCTTTTTTCTCTCTTTTAAAAAAGGAAAATATCTTTGAATGAACGCCGGAGGGTGAAGCCACGTTCGACGAGTTCAAAAAGTACTTCTCCTACCCTCCGATATTAAGTAAGCTTGAAACCAGGAAGCCCCTATTTTTGTACCTCTCGATGAACAATGCGGCCATGGCCGGGGCTTAGGGAAGATTCTCGACAACAGCACCTCATATACTTCGTCAGCAAAGTACTCCGAGGCCCCAAGATTTGATATCGGAAGATTGAAAAAGTTGCCTTGGCCTTGGTCATAGCAGTGCAAAGGCTCTGCTAGTACTTGCAAGCTCATACGATCTTCATCCGAATTGACCAGCCAATCCAGCAAATCATCCAAAAACTGGACTTGGCAGGAAGGATGGTGTTGTGGTCCGTAGAACTCTCGGAATTTGACATCTTGTATGAACCAAGGATGGCCATTAAAGCTCAAGTGTTGGCAAATTTCCTAGCTGAAATAGTAGACAATGAAGATTCCCAAGAACCAGGATGAACGTTACATGTCAACGGACCCTCCAGCTTGAAGGGAAGTGGAGCCGGTTCCATACTCGAAAAAGAAAGAGAAATTGTCATCAAGCTTTCTATTAAGTTCAACTTCCTAGTTTCAAATAACCAGGCCAAGTGTGAGGCCCTAATAGCCAGCTTAAAGTTAGCTAAAGACGTCGGAGTAACCTGATTTTCTACTTGCAGTGACTCCTAAATCATGACCTCCTAAGTAAATGGGACGTATTAAGCTAAGGATGTGTTGCTCCAAAGGTATCTTATAAAAGTCGGGGAACTAATAAAGGAATTTTTTCGCACATGTCCCTAGAGAGTAGAATGTCAGGGTCGACGTCCTCTCCAAATTAACAAGCATGAAGCTTGAAAGAAATAACCAAAGCCTGATCCAAGAGACATTGAAGTTCCCTTCAATAATAGAATCCCTTCTGACCTTGACCATTGGAGGGGTTCCGAGCTAGATGACCCCTATCATTCAGTACTTGTGTCATGAAACCCACCAAAAGACCTTGTGGAGGCAAAACAGCTAGTTAGAGAAACTTCTTACTATACCATCATCAATGAACAGCTATTCAGAAGAGGCTTGTCCTAACCATTACTAAAGTGTATGGGACTAGATTGGTTTCCCATCATTCTCGAGGAAGTCCACGAAGGCTCTTGTGGCCACCACTTCGAAGGGAAATCACTAGCACTAAAGGTACTACGAGCTAGCTACTACTAGCCAACAATGATCAAGAATTCCTTTGACTACGTGAAAAAGTGCTCTAACGGCCAACAACATGCCAACTTCCATCTTGCTCCTGCCGAGGAACTATTCTCGGTTATGTTCCCCTAGCTAGTAAGTGGGGAATCAACCTCCTAGGTCCTTTCCCACTTGCCTTAGGGCAAGTAAAATACCTAATAGTAGCCATCGACTACTTCACCAAATGGATAGAAGTAGAGTCGCTTTCCACTATTACCGTTGCTCAAGCTTGGAAGTTTGAATGGAGGAACATCTTCACCCGTTTCGGAATACCCGACTCCGTGGTTATAGATAATGGAACCTAGTTCATCGATCAAAAGTTCCGAGGTTTCCTCGCCAGCCACAAGGTCAAGCATTTCTTCATTTCCGTTGAGCACCCATTCAACGAACCACTCCACATTCAATGAGAAGAGAAACTCTTTTCAAATTGACTTATGAGGTGGATGCAATGATATCGGTCGAAGTTGAAGAGCCCAGCCTACAAGTTATGTTCTGAAATACAAGTTTGGAATCACTTTGGGAGGAGTCCGACCTAGCTAACAAAGCAAGGGAAATGGCACACATACAGGAAAAAGCCTTGAAGCACCGAATTGCTCAGAGATATAACTCCAAGGTTGTACCTCAAAAGTTCAAAGTAGGGGACCTAGTTCTCCGATATGCTAACATTGGAAGACCTCTCCTGAGGCATGGAAAGCAAGTGGCCAACTGGGAAGACCCATACAGAGTCACTAATATTTTAGGAAAAGGAGCGTACAAACTCTCTACATTATCAAGCTCCAAGATTCCGAGGTTGTGGAATTCTTCCAACCTCCAGATATTTTTCATTTAGTATAAACTGTGTTAGTAGTCGTACTCTTTTTCTTACCTCGGGTTTTGTCTCACTTGGTTTTTCCGATGAGGTTTTAACGAGGCAGGACTTCGTGGGCCAAGTTGTAGTCAACACTTCTGCTTGATTTTTACTTTCTATCTTGTTAAATTTAGTTTTATCTTCATTACAATTTCTTGTATTCTTAATTTATCTCCAACATGATTACTCTATTATGATTTTATTACTTTGTTCTAATTAAGCTTAAGCCTCCTATCCGCTTCAATCCTCCTAAGGGACTAATCATCCCTTAGTCAAGAACTATAAGCCTAGGCCCAACACCTCAGGAATCATTCCAAAGTTTGAGTAACACACTTGGATAAAGCATTCCACCACGGAACTAACATACCCTTAAAGCACAACTTAAGCAAGCAAAAATCCTTGAGTTCCAGCCTTTAAGCGGAATTATCCAGGTCATTAAAACTCGGGAAAACCAACTTGGGTAAAAACCAGTTCGGATATTTATTCTAAATTACAACCTCATTAAACTCTTTACAAGAAAATGTCACTAATTTTCCCTTTAAGTTATTTAACTTAGGCGAAGAATAAAGGCACATTAATTAGCGCAAGTAAAATGAAAGAAAATATGTACTTAATAAAACCTACCCGGCAAGTCATTAAAAAAGGAGGCCTACTAATAGGCACTAAATAGAAATTTAAAGGCACATTAATTAGCGCAAGTAAAATGAAAGAAAATATGTACTTGATAAAACCTACCCGGCAAGTCATTAAAAAAGGAGGCCTACTAATAGGCACTAAATAGAAATTTACAATGCAAGAAATTCAAGAATAGGGAGCAGGGATAACCGGGTCGCTCGCTGGGACATCAGTGTTGTCGTCTTCATCAAGAGCAATCTACTTAGCTGCAGAATCGGATGCGGAAGCACATACCTCCATTAGCTCCGATACCCGAGCCTTTGACTCCCCTAAGTCTTCCCCTAACGAGTTTAGCTGCTCCCTCAGCTCATTCATCTCAGCCTGTTTGGCTTTCTTTAGGGCCAATTTTTGATCTTGAAGTAAGGTGAACTTCTCCTTGAGCCCCTTTACCTCATCCATAGCTTGGATACTCGAAGTAATCATTGGCTCCGAGTATCTAAATAAGGCTGCTGACTTCAGCATCGCACAGTCAACCCATTGAAACTTGGCAGTTAAGTTCTCGTCGTCACCTCGAAGGCACCGAAGGAGAATGAGAACCATTAATTCCTTATCCATAAACTCCGAATAAGGAAAATCCTTCTCCATCACGTGGAATTCCAAAGTCTCTTTTAGTGTCAGAACCTCCTTGGGATCGGGGAAAACGGACTTCCCTTTGGCCGCCTTTTTAACTTTCTATTTTTTAGGAGGATTGGCCTCAGGAATAGAAGAGTCGGGAGTAGTAGTAAAAACTAACTTTCCCGACCCTACAAATGTTAGGCTGTTGCTCCCATCCCCATCTAAAGGGCTCTTCAGGACCGCCGTATAAGCTCGGCCAAGGCGAATCTCAGGGCCATCTTGTCTACGAAACAAAACAAAGTAAAAAACAATAGTTCAAGAAACAAAAAAGAGAAGATATCGGGAAAAATTAAGACATAAATATCTTCTTGCATCGTCGGCATTAACACCGACTATATTCTACAAGTTTAAATGAATCTTCCGAAAATTTTGAAGAAGAAATTGAACTACTAGTTGTTCCACCGACTTGACAATACCCTCATCGACCCGAGGTGCATCAAAGTTCTTGCTCCAATAAACATGGAATCGAAATTCGCCTTCAAGCGTATCCCAGAATAGGATCGTCCCAGGAGCCCCAAAAATTTTCAAGTACACCAACTTGAAATGATGGAAGGATTCCTCGTAGAGGAGGAATCCCGAGGTATTCACAAACAACCTCAAACCCTCGTATCATGGCCCAATTAATGGGATGGAGCTAAGAGGGGGCAGCCTCGGTCTGTTGAAGGATTATGAACTAGAAGTATGTGAAGGGAATTTGGATGCTTAAGCTCGAGATAAGGACGTTATACATCCATATCTAACTTGGACCGCTCCTGTGATTATAAAAACACACCCTATCGTTCAAGTTTGGAGCTGCTAAGGCATACTCATCCTCATACACTCCTTCTGACGTAATCAAGTTCTCTTACCTAAAATGGCGAAGAAACTTGGAAGTCACAACTGCTGTAATCCCCAGGATCTCGGAATCCACCCACCGATATATAAAGTCAATCTCGAAAGGAAACATGAGTGTTTTCTGTTTCCTTGCCATCCTCGACTCCGAAGTTAACCTACAAAGGAAACCACCACTACATTATGAACTCGAAAATTGAAAATCGGACATTTACAAGTAAAAGAAAAATGAAAAAACAAGCCTATACGGTGGTTTTCCGCTAAAAATGAAGCTGCCAGTGGACGACAAGAACAACAAAACACCAAGGAGGATGGATTCAGCCACTCCATGCGGCGGGGAAGCCTAAACAAACTATGGGAGGAACTCAAAATACCACCACACCATACAATTGTAAGCACCATAAACACAAGAAATAGGGAAAAAGGGAGAGAATGCATACCTGTTGTGGAGAATAAAAGATTAGAAGAATAAAATGCCTTGCTAAACCATCGAATGAACCATCGTTTCCCTCTAAACAACTCTTCCTTTCTCACTATAAGCCTGAACAAAAATTTCAACAAACAGAAATGAAGAAGAAGAAGAGAAGATGGGGAGGGCGTATTTATAGGAGCAAAAATACCCCCTCACCGCGCAGGCCAAATATCACTTTTTCGCATCAAGAAATAGGGGCAAAATGGAGAAAGCATCCCAATTCGAATAATGAGGGCGCTCAAATCGAGGCGCCAAAATGCCACACGTCTCCTCGGGGTGACTAGGCATTACTTACAAGGAAAGAAGACATCATTACATCATGAAGAGACGAGACGTTTCGAAGCGTGTAGACGTCAAATCACTCAAATAAATTGCCCCACTCCCCAAGGTATAAATCACGGAGTCGAAACACATAACTCAGCACCTGACGTAGTTACCTCGGATATCGAGTTGGGGGCACTGTTTCGGACCAGGATTAGGAAGCCCAATTCGGCCTTCATAATGAAGTTTGACCTAATCAAAGCTGATATAGTTCGAGGCACATCTTGGGCCCATAAGCCACTCCCCGGGGCCTAACTCGAAGGCCCTATATGTTCGTCCCAACAACGAAGCATGATACAAGGCCAGATTGACCACTATGCAATACATAATTTGGACCCCCATGCAAGCTAAGACCCAAATCAGAATTACGAACAGCAAAGTTCCCTATTATGGCGGAGCGGTACACACCTCGCATGTTGCTGATGAACTTGGACCCATCGACCAACCTTTAATTGCTAGACATCTTGAGTTATCCTCTATTATTACGGAACCAACCCCCCATCTTCTCAATTACCTACCTATATAAATAGGAGTCCAGTTACTGGACTCAAGTATTTTTTTTTTACCCTCTCATATCACCTCTAGCACTCACTAACTTGAGCGTCGGAGACCTTGCAGGTACCCCCACCGTCGTGGGATCTCAACTCCAACAACCTAGCAATTGGATCGGAGCAGCCTTGGTTCCAATTCTAGTTCAGATTTCCCATCAATCTTCGCTAGTTAATGAGTGTGATGCACATTGCAATTTGACGGTGAAGACTGTGAGGTGCATCGATACATCAATCACTTCTGATGCATTAATTCTCTAATTTTAGTTAGACTTCAAAAATATGATTAGATGTATTTTCAAAATTGACTAAAATTTATATGTATAATTATGGAGTTGCAGAAAATCTTTTAGAAAAAATTGTTTAACTAAGGATAATTCTATTTAATTTCAAATTTATGCAAAAAAATCAAAAAAATATTTTATGATGCTCTGAAATTATTCAGAATATCGCAAAAAAATTGTTTTATTTTAGGATCATATAGATAAATTTTAGTCTCTTTTAAAATGCATCTAGCCACATTTTTTAAGTCTAATTAAAATTAAAAAATTATTACAATGCATCGCAAGTAATTGGTGCATCGATACATCTCATAATTTTCACCATTACATTGCAAGGTGCACCACGCATTCATTGGTCTATGTGTTTTTTAGTCCATGATAGTTGGTAAAATATGCAAATTTTAATATAAGAGAAATTAGTTCATACCTAACATTACTATCTAACCTCACAAATTCCCCACCTTGAAGCTAGTATATTACTAATTTTTGGTTAGGACTATAGTTTATAGTTATTTTGGGAAGTTGCAGTTTTTTGTATATATTGCAGTTTGTGTATATTGCAAAAGTTTAAAGGCTTTCGGGTTTTTTTGGGTAGAAAAAGAATATTTTTTAGTATAGTTAGTAAAAAAGGAATTATTTTAAATGCATATCTCTGATAGAAAAGGAATATATTTTGGGTCTTTTGTGTACATTTTGAGTACAATTTGATTATCTATGTATTGAACAAATATATTTAGTAATTGAATTAAATCTAGTATTGCAAACCAAATTGTATCGTTCTTTCCTATTGCATTCTGTTGATGGTACGATGGTTATTTACTTCCCATATTTGTTGTTGGTTCAGTTTAAAAAAGAACAGGGATATTACATATTGGTGGTGGACAAGTTATACCTTCTTATGTCTAATTATCACGCATTGACTCATCAACACATGATGGTCATGTTCGATTAATTTTTTTACAAGTGCATATCTATACAAAATACATGAGGTGTTGTGTTGGCTTAGGATTGCAAATTCATTCACAAGGATTAAAACAATTTAGCATTTTGTACTAATGAGATTAAGCTAAATTACAAAAAAGGGTGGCATATGGCCAAATTACAAAGGTAATGAAGCCATATGGCCTGCTCCTTTAAGTTTCGACAATTTTTGCTCAAATACTAGAAGAAAATTTTGCATGTATTAACTCAAACTTGATAGAAATAATCTATTACACATTGGGTATGCAAGCTGTGCCCCTAGAAAAAACACAATCTCAAATGCTAAACTAAATCACTACATATTTAGCCCTTTTTGACAGCATGATTCTCACAATACAAGTAAGGCCAATCAAACATAAAACTCAACAAAATTACTCACTTTAAAACTAACACAAGAGTAACAATAATTCCAATAACAAATACACTATAACCCAAACACATGAAAACCAACAACTTCAAAGTGGCTTCTACAACATTGATTTTTGTCTCGTAAAAATTTAATTCCTTCTCCATTTCATGCTTTCAACTAACTTCACTTATGCTCACATCTTCTACAGTGTGCATAGTTACTTCACTTCCATGACCATCACCATTGTTAAGTTTACACCAACCAAAAAAGCTACACTTTCCATCCCTACAAGTATAGAATAACTTTCTTGGATTTTTATCAGTCTTACAAACCTTCATTTCTGTATTCTTCCCATAATTGCAAGATTTTGTACGGTATCTAGGACCAACCTTCCACTTTCACCCATACTTAAAGAAGGCATTGCACCTTTCGCCAAAAAAAAAAAAAAAAAGGGAACAAAGGAGGCAAATCAAGAGAGGGGAAAAAAAAACACTAAAACCCATTCAAACCTAATCCCCAAATATAGAAATAAAAAATTGAACCTACATTGTTTTATGGAAATAAAATGCTATTAAAGTTTGAAATAATTTCACCTATTTAAGTAATAAACTTGAATAGATGATAAGCAAAAAGTTCTAATTTTAAATGTAGAATTTACTTATAAGTGAAAGTAAATTTTTGAATCTTTTGATTGTAAGTAAAAGTTGAGTATTTTTGAATTATAATGATTTTATCAAAATAACTCTAAGCATCAAATATTATAAAATATAAATAAATCATTTCATTTTTTTAATAATTTATCATATAAAATACTTATTTTTAATACAAAAAACTACTTAAAATTACTATTAAGTTAATATATCTGACACTGAGGTATTAATTTTTTTAGTCCTTCACTATAAAATTAATTTGTTGTGTTATTTATTTGCTTTAAAGTTTACATATATGATGTACTGTTAGTTTTAATTTGATTGTCATTATCTAATTTACGTTTTAAATTATTTGGCCACCCTAAAAATTTTCTTCACGATCTACCACTTAGCCCAAACACCTTCATTAGCCCTTGCTGGAGGATTCACCATAGCAAAACAAAGTCATGTAAGGTCTATTATGGAGTGTCTAAACCCACTCCCCCCTTGTCAGTGTTGGCTATCGAGCGAGTGAAGGGATAATGAAATTGTTGTGAGTGTTAGCATCAAGAGGGGTTGGATTGTCGGAGAACTTGACCGAATCAGGGAGTTGATTGCAACTTCACCATGCTGCGGTGGCAGTGCGAGCATGGATGTCTCATGGCGCCGCATTGCTGCGAGGTGAAAAACATTAGCTGTGGATTTGGGGGGAGGGCGAAAGAGCCACCGTGGTGGAGTTTTTTTTTTTTTGGGATGGGGAGTTAGCAGGAAGATAGAGCCTCTGGCGGAGTCACTGAAAGAGGGAAGAGAGTATGGTTTAAGGGGTTATTAAGGTACATTATATGTAAATGGTGTATCAATACACCTTTTCATTAAGTTTCAAGGTGCTTGAACTACCCTATAAAATAGGGTGCATGAGAGCCTCCCTCATATTTATAGGGATTAAAAATATATTTAAGCCTCATTAATATACTGATATTTTGGAGAAAGTAAAAAATTAGACACTAAAGTTGAAATTTCTTTTATCATAGCAACGGATATTTATTTTATACATGAAAAACTAGTAAATTGAGAGCTAGTACATACCTATCTATTTATATTCTTAAATTTCTTATTTTTCAAAAACAAAAAACACAAGATAATTGTATATACATAAGAGGCTATGCATGATACTGCAAAATCCCACCATTCCCAACATCAAGGACGTGTCGTGATATACGGACACTAATACGCCTAAATCCGTCCTGATGGCGTTTTCTATTTTAAATTTTATTTGCTGAAGTTTGGGCGTAACCAGGATGGCCTGGACACCGGGCAATGGTTTCCAACTGTGAAAAAAAAAAAAAAAAAAGACATGGCACAGTGAATATTCGCAGCAACAGGACAAAGTTTGTAATATATTGAATTGACGAATGATAGTTACTTTTAACTAAAACTTCAAAATGTAGAAATAGAAAGAGCAAAAAGAGATTAAAGAGGAGGTGCAATTGCATAAACGTAACTAAGTTAAGAGAAAAAGAAGCACTGACAGTGATGGTTATTGCTGGAAGAAGACTTTACGGATTTCAAAAAAACGAGAAAAGCGGTTTTTGGATACTTAAACAAAATAGGGCGGTTAATTGTACATTGAAATCTATCAATATCCGTAGACACCTAGAGAGGGAAGGAGAAAAGAAAATTAGAAAAGAAAAAGGAAAAGGTGACAAGATTACATAGAAAAAACATATTACAAAGAGATGGTTGGGGTGTATATCTCACCAACTATATACAAATTTATTTTCTCTTTTCTTTTTCATACTATAACACCTTAATGTTGGTAAGGAGAAAAAAAAATTAGAACAGAAAAAGAAAAATGTGACAAAATTACATGAAAAAGGCATATTACAAAGAGGTGGTTAGGGTGCCTACCTCCTAACTATGTACAAATTTACTTTCTCTAAAAAAAAAAATCTACTACTATATTATAAATAGATTTTTTCATTGCTTATTTAAAGACTTATAAAAAAAAATGAAAAAGAGTAAAGTATTATTAATTATTAGAAGATTTCAATAAAATATAATAAAATCATAATTTATTATTTAATTTTTTTTTATAATTACAATTATCTTTAGATGCTTTTTGACCTCTTAACTATGAAGTACTAAGATAAAATATGATACTGATACAATTCAATATCAATATAGTGGTACATTAAAATTTTAAAATTAAAAATACGAGGGTACTTTTATGTTTATATTTATATTTATATATAAAATTACATTTTTTGAATTGAATCTGTAACGTCCCACAAATCTTATCATTTTTAACTAAATTGTTTAGTTTTTATCGAACAAGTGAAATTAATTAGAAATCGATTAAGTATTTATTTAAGGCCAATTAAGCATCAATTAGAGAGATTAGATGTGAGAGAATTAGATTAGAAGCATAGAAGATTTCATAAAAATTTTCCTAAACTGATTTACCGATTTAAAGGAAATCGGTAGGATTTCGGTATTTTAAATTGTCGGAACCGAATCAATAGAATTACACACCCAAATTCTATTAATCCATGGCTGAATCTCAGCCATTTAATCAGCTCTTGGTGGTGCCACAAAGGTCACAAGGAAAGGGAGACTTGGCTGAAAAATTGGCCACAAAATTTCAGCCAATAACAACACATATAGCCAACATCCTTTTAAGTGTGTGAATCAGATTTTTCTCTCCTCACTTCATGCTGATTTGCGCCTCCTTCTTCTCTTGTTCTAGCCTTCTTCTTCTCTTCTCAACCAACTACATCAAACCTTCAAGCTTTGATAAGGTTCCATCAATTTAAACTCAAATTTAACAAGATCACACTTAAAGGAGGTAGAGATTCAACTTGCTTCTTGTCTTCTTGGTTATGGGTGGCTAATTGGGTTTTTATTTTTTCATTTCTTGATATGGTGTTTGGACGTATGTGATGATTATTGGCTGGTTTGATGGCAGTTTTTGTGTTTAAAATCAATTAGGAAGTAGAAAGGAGTGAGAGTAGGATGCAGGGAGGGCTGGAAGATCAAAACCCCACGGCAGTCCATACGGTGGGTACGACTCCACCTACAGCCTTTTAAATTTTTTTTCAATAAACTGAAGCAGCTGGAGATAATAACGATGACACGAGTATGAAATTTCTTAGTAAATCCTACTGAGAATTTAAAATTCTCACTCCTATTTCTGTGTTATCTCCTGATAGCTCAAGAAGTTAGAAGACGGCTGAAGTTGCTGTTAGAAAAGGTCCGCTTAGGTAATAGTAACAACTATTAAGTATGGTACTATGGCTTAAACATAGTACTATATTTTGGGAGGATGTTACAGAATCTGTGATTCACTTTGTTACTTAAATTGTTATCCGTATATCCAAGCCCAAAACATTTTTCCATGCAATCTTGTCACCTTTTCCTTTTTCTTTTCTAATTTTTTTTTCTCCTTCCCTCTCTAGGTGTCTATGGGTGTTGATGGATTTCAATGTACAAATAACAGCCTTTTTTTCTTTTAGTGAATAACAATGCCCCAAATGCCTAAAAAAGTTCCTTCTCAATTTTTCTTTCCCATTTCAATTAACCACTTGCTTATGCTGAGGTGTGCTTGATTATGACATATAGCAAAATTGCAAAGGCTGGTCGCTGTGAAGGTTAGACAGAACAAACATGAGGATAAATATCATATCCTATCATGTTTCTTACCAACATTAAGGTGTTATAGTATGAAAAAGAAAAATAAAAAATATTAATACATTAATATAAATAATACATGGACTTTAATAATACGAACATAATCTAGCTCTATCCAATTCCATTTTTCTTTAGACTTACAGATCATTATAAGTTGGTAAAATAGGTTTTTTATTCCATTATATATATATATATATTAATTTAATGCTTTATTTTTTATTATTTGATCTCTTATTTTGTAAGTTGTCTATCTGCCCTTAATTACTTTTTTGTAATAAAATTAAAAAGACGCTATCATGCTACAAATTATGTCACATCTATATGTGCATTACATCAACAATGTTTATATTATATCAATAATGTAAAGAACCAAATTATAAAAAAATAAAGATAATAAATCATATGAAAAAAACAAGTAAAAATGAGAGACAAAAGAAAATTCCTTTTTACCTATTATAACAACCTATTAAATACAATATTACACTTAAGTCATAATATCACACTTCAGAGTTGCTACAATTAATTAAACGGATCTTGATTCATTATTCATTTTATTTTCCGAAGATAACACAATATTCTTTTACATTCGACAGATATTGGTGTTACAAGGCAGCCTTTCAATTTACATAAATAACTCTACTAGGAGTTTTAACTAGGGAAATAGCCATCAAATGCTAACACACACACACACACACACACACACACATATACATATATATATATGTCAATTGTCTTCAGCAACTAATCCAATCTTGGTTACCCTCCTCTAGGTTGGTCCTTTTCAAAATCTTCTGGTCTATTTGGAGATGACACAGAAACATATATAAGAATGAAAATTTTATATTCTTAGTAGGCTTCCTAAACTAGTTGACAATCCATGTCATTGTTGTCCTCCCAGTTGCTTCAGTTTATTTAGAAAACGTGATCTCATACATACAGATAAAAGTTCACTTATTAATTTCAAAAAATGTATGCTTCCGAAGCATATTAATTTTAACTCATATGCTTGGGTATAGCATGACAATAATTATACAACTACTAAGTGTGCATTTTCCTGACAAATCAAACTATCAAATAAAGATAAATATGCTGCATGCCCATGATTGTATGACTTGATGCACTTTCTCATTTTCTATTACTTTGAATATGCCTGTAATCTTTATTGCCTTTGGGTAGCCTGATCTATGAGTAAACTCAACTCGTGACCTTTGTCACACAGTACTAAGCTACAAGGAGACCCACGTGCCTCTAAATTGGAGGGACTCAGTTGGCCAACTATTTTCAATGTAGAGAGAACCAATAGTTTTAATTGCCTTCACAGGAAATGACTCAATAACTACCTCCAAATGAAGGAACCACATATTGTCTGTTTAACTGCCTTCACAAGCAAAGACCTAATAACTGCCTCCAAGTGAAGGGATCTCATCTTCTTATGCTCTTAGCATAGATTATCATTTGTATTCATACATGAAAATGCTGGATGTACTTATGGTGATGCTACATAACTCATTTGCAACTTACTTATGCTTGAAATTCGACAGCATGATAGCTATAATATAAAGATTTCCCAAAATAGATAATACAGCCAACAATCCAGCCGATCATAGCAACCATAATCATCATAAACAATATACCAACATAGCACCACTTTGGTATGAAATTGCTTCAATATTCAAGCCATTGAATTCCTCATGGTTTATGGAACCTCTAGATCATGAAACTCTCAAGTTGTCCTACTTTCCTTAAATCTGCCTTGAATTTCTAAATTGCATCAAAATGCCATTTTAATTCATTTTAGTGTGTGTTTGAGAAAGCTGAAAGATTAAAATTATTTCAATAATCGCTTATTTGTATAATCGTTTTTTTTTTTATGTAATCATTTATATGAGAATCAATTTATCTTTGGATACTTTAGTTAAAAAGTGATTTTAAGATAATATATTTTGTTTGGGTTGTATGAGAAAAATTGCTTTTGTATGGTAAAATTACTAAAAAACGATATGAAATAATTGTTTATATTATCTAATATGTAATACTTAGGGTCAATTTGGTAAAAGCATAATAATTCTGAAATAATTAGCTTTCACTTATAATTATAAGCTCCAAAAAATTTGCTTATGTTTATAAGCTATTTTTTGGCTTAAAATTATCAGTTTTTTATTATAATCTATTCTATAAAATTTAACCAAACATGATTATTTTTACAAAATAGCTTTTTTTCAAAATAAAAGCTGTTTTAGTGGGTTTCCAAACATGCACTTAATCTCAAAATTTAATAGAATATATCCCTATTAGTCTACTTTTAAACCTCTTTAGTTTCACTAAATTTCGAGGTGTATAACTTAAGTTATCAAAGTGTTACTCAAGGTTGACCTGTTTCATGATAGCCTCACACATCTAAAGTTAGAAAATCACTAAAATTTCTCCTTAAACTATTTTGATCCAAAATTTTACCAAGATGTACCTATATGAACTTCTTTCAAACCCAAGAAGTTCCACTCTAATTGGGTAAGTAAAGCTTAAGTTATGAGCTCCTCATTTGAGTTGCCCTATTTAAACCTAAATAGAGCACATGTTAAATTTAAGAAACTACTAGGAATAATCTACTAAGAATCTAATTTTGAAATTTTATAAGAATGTTGAACTATGTGTTAACTTTCTAACAAAATTTGTTTCATTCAAATTGAAGTTATATGGGGCAAGTTATGCCCCTATCATCATACACTAGTCAGGATAAGGGATGTTAACTAATAGTCTGTTTCAAAAATTCATAACTCCTTTATTTTAAGTCCAATGGAGCTATAATTATATGGTTGGATTCATCTTCAAATCAAGTTTCATACAAAATTAGTTTCACTTCAATATAAATTTTACAGATTAAGATATGTCCCTTAATATATGAACATCTCCTAAATTCCCTTACAACAGTTTTTCTATTTTATGACTATTGTGGTTTTCTAATTTATTCTTCAACATAAAGCAAAATTCTCTACCTTAAATCACTAGGACAGAGTTATATTAACATCATACAAGAACAAATCAAGGATGATATAAGAAACCCTAACATCCATAAAATCCCAAAAGATAGCAAATGTAAGGAATCTTACCTCAAATTCAAGGTTTGAAGCTCTTTAACTTGAACCCTTTGATGTCTCTACTCTCCTAAAGCCTCAAGATAGTTGTAAATCCCTTTTTATTCCTTGCTTGGTTGAGATTATATATGTCAAAGAAAGGAGGTTTTGGATAAGAAAAGCAAGGTGCAAGAGTTTGGGTAAGTATGAGTGAGTTAGAGGAGAAAATGGAGATGAAGAAAAGGGAGAGAAGGCTGGCCAAATTTTACAAGGAGAAGAGGAGAAAAAATGTTGTCTTGCTTCTTAAGTTGATAAGTGGATTCCTATTGGTGGGTATACAACAAGGTTTAAATTCTCTTAAGCTTTATTTTGTATGGCTTTTGTTTGTCCACCAAGAAGGATAGTGTAGCTAATTTCTAGCCATACATCTAGGATTTTTAACTGATATTTATGCCATCTTGCAGTGCAGACTTCTACCAATTTAGTTCTTATATTACAAGACCTTACTAGCAGGACAATTTTCCCCAGCTAGCAAAACATTGTTATTGTTTCTATAGAGAAGACTTAAATTTACCTTACCCTATAATTAACATTTCATTATTACCTACTTATATATCTATAATGTATCTAAAAATTAATTATTCAACAATATTAGTTATACACACTATTATTTTTTACCTCGGCTTAAAGACTAGTATTGACCTATATCCAACCTAACATTACTATCCAACCTCACGAATTGAAAGTGATGGACTGAATGTTTATGTATTGTTTCTAGTTTCCGAGTTCATGATCTATTATACGACTCAAAGGTGTTTCTTAACACTAGAGGGCTGTAAGTTAATAGTTTTAGAAGCTTGAAGCTGATTAATGCATACACTTTAATTGTATGCAAAAATATTTTAAGATGAGTAGGATAGAGCAGCCTGCTTGAGTAGCTCATAACTTGAAATCTACTCACTCAATTAACATGAAACTTGTTGGGATTGAAAGATAATTCAATTAGCTATAGTTTGGTATCTAATTCGCATAAAAATGATAAGAATTGAAATTTTAGTGATTTTCTAAATTTAGGTGCTCAAGTCTATCCTAAAGTAACATTGAATTTCACTTTGTATTAGTTATTAAAATAAAGATTTGAGGACATTACTAAAACTAGTGGTAAGGCTAGGTCAATGATGATTTAAGATGGAGATCTTTTAGTAGTATGTTTTTATAAAATTTAAGTTAATAATAGTATATAAAGTACTATACTAAGAAATAAAATTTTTACTTCTATGTAGCCATAAATCATGTATTCATTGTAGATTAGAAACGACTTCAACCTAGTAGTTACAAGTTGGATGTTGATAGTATTGCTTTTGGCAACCCCGAAAGAGCAAAGTTTGGAGGTTTGATTCAAACATATCAAAGCCAATGGGTTCTTATGGGATTTTTTGATTTTGTGGGGACCTCAACAAACATGAATGTAGAGCTCTTGGCTTTTTGTAATGGTCTATTTTTGCTTGGAATAATGGCATTCAACATATCATGTGTAGTTCAGATACTTAGGAGGTAATTTTTATGGTTCTGAAATGTAATACCTGATATAAAGATTTAGTGTTGTAGAGGCAAGTGTAATCGCATAAGTTATAATTTATATGAGTTTTGATTTTCTTGAGCGAGGGAATTTGGTTGATCCTTTAAGACTTTTATTCTTGAGTATTTGATGATGATTGAAGTGAACATATGTCTAAAAGTATGAATTAAGTCCTAAGAATGCTTGTAGTGGAGTGGAAATGGGTTATTTTAAAAACAGGATACACCGCCTAGGCGGTACACTACCAGAATGAGTGGATTTTTTGGCGCCCGCTGTGTTTTAAAATTTTGGGGTTTCTACCCCTAACCCTACTTCTCTCCAAATCATTGTCCCTTTTGGCCTTCTCTCTAAAATTCATCCACCCTCATTTATTCCATCAATCAACCACCTTTTCCCTTTAGTTTTCCTTATAATTTCATCCTCTCACTCCCTCTTCTTCATCACCATCATTATCTTCTTACTTAAGCTCTCTCTCTCTCTCTCTCTCTCTCTCTCTCTCTCTATCTTTTTATAGTGAGAGAAAGTGAGGAGTAGAGGAGACCCACCACTCCTCTCTTGTCCAATCTTCATTTGAAGGTCTTGAGGTAAACTTGTAAAGCTTTCTTTCCCTTCTTAGCTATAGATTTTTTTTACCTATTGCATAGGATTAGATTTTGGGTTGTGAGGAAGAAGGGCTTGGGTCTTTAATGTGGAGAAATTGTGGTTGTGAGTAGATTGTGGTTAGATTTAGTTTGTTAAAGTTTATTTATGTTAGTTTGGTGTATTTTGTAGCTTTGAACTCTTCCCGAGAGTTTCTAGTTGCTTCAGAGGCACCACCCCACCTGAACTATTGATTTGGAGTCTTGGTTATGAGTGATAATAAATCTATAGCTTGCTTTATATCCTTAATTTCCTAAGTACATGCCTAAAATGTATTTTAGTCAGGTTTTATTAAAAGAATTGATTAATGTGTTTTACTCCATATTTATAAAACTCTCGAAGTAGTCATGTTAGTTATGTGTATGTATATATATATGTTTGAGCATAGATGTGTGGGACAAGCTTTTATAACAATTGACTTATGATATTTGAGTAATATGATAGAAAAATATGAGGTTTTCAAGTTAGTAAAAATTGTTATGTTCTTAAAGTCAATGTTTTGAGCTATTTGATAGAAAAGATAGTTAAATTTTTCAATAAATTGAGAAAGAGCTCTAGATACTTAAGTTGAATAGTTTGATAGTACAATTATTTGAACATCTGAAAAAAAAAATTGATAACTATGTTTGCTAAGAATACAAAAGTTTTCTTGGATATCATTGTGCATTTTAAGTTATGAGCAAAATGTATATGATTTGAGCTAATGAAAACTTTTAATGACAAGGATTTAGTAAAGAGAATGTTTACTTAAGGGGAGGAACTGTAACAGAACTATTTGCTAATGGCAGCAGCGTTAGCCTTGGTGCACCTCAAGTAACCTAGCTAGCAGGGTGATTGCTAGCTTGGTATGTTTGGCCGACATGTTCGGAAGCTATAGACAAGTTGGGCAAGCCCAGACGTGAGATTTATCAGTTACTGCTAGGCAAGCCCAGTCAGGTAGTTATTTTCTGAAACAGGATCCTCCCTTAAATATTATTATGATTTTGAAACAAGTATTTACTTTTCATGTTAGGATAAAGTATTTCTATCTTTATACCCAGTTTTATAGATTTATTACACATGATTTATCATAGTTAAGTCTATACATGTTATGCTTGTATATTCATAAAGCTATATCCATTTGAACTAAAAAGGTGATGTAATGAACTATGTACGTTATATTGAAAATTTTATAGTGTTTGATATATAAATGGAGTACTGTACTTAAGAAATAAGGTTCTTAAGAATCTTATAAAGCTTTATTTTGCTAAATGCTCATGTTTTGGTTTGTTCCACCCCTGTTATAGATATATTATCTCTCACTGAGTCTTTACGACTCACTCTTTCCTTCTTTCCATGTTTTCAGGCAGGTGCGAGGTCGTGCTCAAGCTTCCACAGCTAATTGGAAGTTTCAGCATTTAGGTTTATTTGTTTAATCTCTAGAAGTGCTCCAATAATATCCCACAAGCAGGGTCCTTCCTGTGTCATTTTATAGTTTTGTAGTAAAAGTATATTATTTTTAATTATGTTAAGTCTGAATTTCAATGACGATTGATTAGTGTTTTGGATTGTGTACATATACATACATACATATATATATATATATATATATATATATATATATATATATATATATATATATATATATATATTTCCATAAGCGTGTAAATGTTTAAACACCTATCATGTATGCTATGGGATGTATTCTGAGAATGCCTGGATCCTCAATGATTTTTGCATGTTTGTATGTTCTATGTAGGGTGAGGATCTTTATTTAGGAATAGTCCTAAATATAAAGGAGACTTTGCTCGATTTTTTTTTTAGAAAAAGATCTTGTGTAGGCTTGCTGGGGACGCGTCCCTATGCGCTGGTCATGTCCTAGGTTTAGGTCATGACACAAAAGGTGTGCCCTAAACTCACAGATCATTCTACATCATTCACACCATAAAAAAGTAGCTACAGTAATTGGAATATTAACTTGCAGCACTCCTATAGAGAAGCAATGCTTTTGCTGATTTCCTTGCAAAAAAAAGGTGCTAGCAATGGGGATCGCTTTATTAATTAGGATTCTCCTCCTCCATGTAGTGCTAGGTACGCGAGCTAGCCCAGTTCGCATAGCCCAATCCGCAATGGACTACACTTAAACTGGCTGGACGGGGCTGATTCGTTTAATAAATGGGTATCATAAATGTTGCCCTGCGTTCGCACCGCTTAAGCTTTTAGGCTTGTGGGCTAGCCTACATTGCATTCTTTTTTTTTTTTTGGCTTTTTTTGTGCTTTCTTGCCTTTTTTTTAAATTTATTTTTGCTTTTTTCAAACCTTGTAAATTTTTGTATTTTCACCCTAAAGCTATAATCTAAATACCAGTGATGGCATTTCTCCAAGCTATGGTGGCGGAAGGCGTGCAGTAGCAATGGTGTGTGTGTAGCGATAGTTGCGGCATTTGTATAGTGACGGTGGCGTTCTGTAGCAATAGAAAGAATAGCACTCCAAGCTGCGCGTTCTTGCAGCAACAACAATGGCCTTTCTCGCTGGTGATGGTGGCTTGTGAATTCCCTAAAGAGGGAAATGAGATAGAGAGGGAGACGTAGAGACTATGTTGAGACTTGAGAGAGTTGAATTGAGAAAGGCTAAGAGGGAGAGATGTGAAAAAACATTTGGGTTTTCAATTTCTTGGCGTTGTTTGATGCGAGTCTTGTGACTTGTGTGTAGAAAGGGGTCAAAGACTCGGAGTGGACTTGGGGTTAGGGGGTGGGACACACATGGGCCCTGTGGGAGTGTGAAAATTGACCTGCTTTGATTTCTATTCTTTATTTTTTTTTTGGACGTGACTTTAATTTCTTCAATAAATTAAAGTGTATGATAGAAAGAGATATAGGTCAATACTACTCTTTAAGCTTAGGTGAAAAATATTGGTGGCTTGTTGGGTCTATTAGGGTTGAGCATTACTCATTGGTAGGTTTGTTGTGGATACTTGTGTATGGACCTTGTTATAATGGATGGCTTGGCCCATCATTTTGTTTATAAGGAGAGGCCTCTTCTCCTAACCCTATTTATAGGCGCCTGTTGCCCCATTGAGACAGTATACGCATTCGGCTATAGCGGGAGTAAAAGAAGTCTCTCTTCTCAATTTCTTTTGTAACATCTAGCACGAGTTCCGAGTTCCGACTTCATCTTCGAATTTCACATAAAATGGATAATTTCTGACTTCCGAGTTCGTATTCGAATTTCAGCATAATTTCCGACTTCCGACTTAATCTGGCATAATTTCCCTACTTCTGACTTAACCTTCAAGTCCAAACAATATGGACGTGATTCCCGATATCAGACTCTATATATCAAAGAAAACGGACCCAATTTCCGATCTCATAATTTATTTCCAAGTTTCGAGCAAGATGTACGCGAATTTCGACCTCGTACTTCATGTTTCAAAATAGTGTACATGGTTTCCGACCTCCAAATTGATAGTTTAACACAATGGTACAACTACCAACTTCCGAGTTTAATGTAACGAGTTCCGACCTTAGAGTTGAACTCAATTGGAATGGACACGAGTTCAGATCTTTGAGTTGATTTCCAAGTTGTACACTATTTCCGATCTCCGAGTTTATTCCCAGGAGCTTTCCATTTCTATTAGTGTTCCCGAGTTTGAGTTGGGAGTTCCGAGATTATGTGATTGTGTGCTGTATGATTTCCGACATCCGACTTTGCTTCCAAGTGTCGAATAAACCAGACAAGATTTCCGATACCCGATTTCATCTCCGAGTGTCAAATAAATGGCACGAGTTCCGACTTTAAGCAGAATCGAGACGAGTTCCGATTTCAAATAGAATGGAAGCGAGTTCCATTTTTGAGGCGACGTGGAGAATAATTTGGCCACAAAAGAGGGAGACATGACTGAACTTCAATCACAAAATTTCAACCAATTAAAACACACAAAGCTAACTACCTCTTTAATACTTAAATCAGATTTTTCTCTTTTCTTCCCATTGGATTACGCCACTCTCTTCTGATTCCAACCTTCTTCTTCTCTTCCCCTTTCAACCTACTCCATCAAATCTCCAAGCTTTATCAAGGTTCCATCAACCCAAACTCAAATTCAGCAAGATCACACCTAAAGGAGGTAGAATTCCATTTCTGTTCTTAAATTCTTTGAACTGTGGCTGTATGAAATTTTACTCTTCTTCATATATTTGATGATATATTGGATGTATATGATGTATTATGGTTGGATTAATATGAAATCTTGAGTTGGAATTGAAGTTAGAAGGAGAAAACTAGAAGGAATGGAGGATTAGGATACTATCTAGGTGAAGAGTCCACGACAGTCCGGATGGTGGAGTGTACAGCTCTGCCTATAGCAGATTAAATCCGACGAAATTATTTGCATATGAAAGTAGACATTCAGAGCTTTCCACACATATATCATATAAGGCCATTGGATTAGTATTGAGAGAGATATGAATTTTTGAAGGTTAACCTAGGAATCAGGACTTTCATCCGGGTAGTATGACTTGAGAAGGGTGTAACTCACCCTACACAACTCCAAATTGAGTGAAACCAACTTTGTTAGAAATTTTACACATAGGGGAACAATTCATAATGAAATTCCAAGTTTTTTACTATCCCATTTGTTCCCAGTAATTCAAAGAAGTTTCCCTATATCCAAACTGAGCCCAAACAGGGCAGTTCAAGAAAGTCAGATTTTGTGGCTAATAACTCGAGCTCTACTAAAGAAACTGAAATGGAACCTACTGCAAATGAAAGCTTGTCCTGTTAGCTTTAATATGACACTAATTTCATATGATTTGGACTTGTCTTCGATTTTTAGTAGATTTTTACTTTTAGGTGTATAATTCTAGCCAGCCACAGGGCAAGCCGGGATAAAACATAAATAACTTGAGTTATACTTATCAAAACTAGATGGAACTAAAGAGGTTAGAAATAGATACATAACACTTTGACATATCCAAAATTCAAATCCAAAGGAGTTAAGATGAATTTAAAGCTTAATTTCTAAAAACGGGCAGAGTCGAAAAATATGAGCAGGATTTCCAAAGTTAAAGGATTTGGCACCTTAGTTCACATATGAGTTCAAGTAAAGTTTAAGTGATACAGATTCCATGTGGGTGCTTGAAAGATTGATGCATTATATTTGATCTCCTGCTGTGACTGACTGTTTATTGAGATTGGCACTACTCATGGGAAAACGGATTTGATTCGTTATGCTGCCGAATTTTCGGTAGAATTGTAAGGAAGTTATGAGCCTTTATATGTTATGAATATGTATGTGAAAATCATATATGCAAGGATATATGAAAATAAATGATGAATGCATATGTACGAGTACATTTAGCATGTCTATGCTTGATTATGTATGAAAATGAAAGAATATGAATATATTAAATGTGGGTCCCTTCACTTAGAAGTAGTTATTCGAGATCCCTCCTTGTAAAGGCAGTTAAAGACTAAAGATTAAAGCATATGCAAGCACCCCACTCACATGAGGCATGGCATCGACCCAGCTAGTGTAAGTACCGGAAATTTATGGTGACATATAAATATTCACTATAAAGGATATGATGAAGGTCTTATATTCCTAAGGAACGTGACATGGTGATTATGCTCTGATGGGGTATGACATGGCGATCATACTTCGGAATGTGGCATGTAAAGATTTTATGATGAAAGATATGATAATGAGTCTATATTCCTAAGGAACGTGACATGGCGATCACGCTCTGATGGGGTATGACATGGTGATCATACTCCAGAATATAGCATAATGATCCCACACCCTAAAGAATGTGACATGACGATCACATTCCAATGGGGTATGACATGGAGATCATACTCTGAGACGTGGCAGGAAGAACATATTTCTAAGGAATATGACATGGCGATCACATCTCGATGGGGTATGACATGGCGATCATACTCTGAAATATGGCATGATGAGCAAAAGATGAAGAAAGGAAAGTAAATTTTATGTATCTGCATAACTTCAAGTACAAGTAAAGTCATGTGTGGATGTTATGTCTTCAGTATATTGATGCTACAGTATCTTAATATGTTGCAGTTATTATTCATAGTATAATTCATGAATTGACTTTGTATGGGCTCTCCCAAATGCCAAGGGTATGAGTAAAATGAACTTTGCTTCGGATAATATATTTTCGAACTATAAAATATAACAGTTTACTTCACATATTCACCTTTTTCATAATAAACCGTAGCAAACTGGAGATGATAACGATGACAGTATGTATGATAGTTAAGGAATCTTACTGAGGATTTAAAATTCTCACTCATATTTCCGTGTTATCTCCAGATAGTTCGAGAAGTTGCAAAGACGGCGGAAGTTGCTGTCAGTCAAGATCCACTTAGGTAACCATAACAACTCCTGAGTATGGTACTATGACTTAAGCATAGTGCTGTACTTGGGAGGGTGTTACATCTTTACTCTTGTCTCTGTCTTCTTTCTCTATCTATTCAGGTGCAAAGAATGAAGAATAGTTAATGATTGATTGTTCTTTAATCAATAATATCAGGTGAACTATACATCTAATCTTGTCTATAGTTTCTTATTGTGTTATAATTAGAATCAAAGCTAGATCCCAAGGCTTTAAAAATTCCAACAAGTGGTATTAGAGCCCATTTTGATTATTCTTCAATAAAGGCACTGATAAATCAGTAATGTCCTTACTCAACTATGGCTACGTCACCACTCATTAGTAATGTAGAGATTAAAAATCATTTTCAGGAGACTTTTAGTTATATAATACAAAGTAAAAAAATATTCTCTCTTCTAGAGACAAATCCAAAAAATTTTAAAGATAATTCTTAAAGATTAATTTATATGTACTGGCAGTGTAAAATAATTTTACACTGTCAGCCAATAGAATTTCAAAAAATTATCGTATCATGCTAGGTGGTTATATTATTACCTAACAATTTACATAAATTGTCACTTATAATACATTAAATGTATACTTCTCTGCATTTATGCCGTAGAAGTCACCACTAAATTTCTTATTAATGTAGGCCAAAAATTTTTATCAAAAATATTTATAATAAGTGGAATCAAGATGGAATCGTTCAAAGCAGGCCATCTTCTAGAATCTGGTAACCTATCTTCGAATATTGGCGCCATCTATAGGGATCCAAAGTTGCTTTTCATCATGTCCACGCATCATAGACATGACCTGGTGGTGCTACAAGTCCCCGGGAATCATAAACGACTACCCATACAGGAGCAAGTGGATAGAAGAATGGCCTCAAAATTGGTGTTAGATGCCGAAAATAAACACAACCAATAGAACATTGCTGCTCGTCATTCTTTGGTACCATCCCTAATGAACATTCTAGTATTCACGATTGAACAAGCTTTAGAGAACCCAATCCCATATGATAAAAGAGTGTCCCTCATGCGAGATCAAGTCGCTCATATCCAAGAGTTAGGGTGGAACTTGAAGGCCTAAGGGAAGCTGATAATGACGTCATTAATTAAAGTACTGAAGTTGTAAGTAAATGGAATGAAATTGAAGGGGATAAAGTGATATTGCCCCAAACTATAAAGGTACAGTAACAATTAAGTGCTTCAACTTTAAAATTAACAAAAATACTATTAAAAGTTCAATATCTCAATAAGCAAAGTTATTATGTGCCTTAAAACTATAATGGAGGAGTGCATACTACAAGGGTTCTAAATAATGTTATAAATACGGTTCTTAATTTTCTTAGAAAAGCATCAAATGCAAAGGCAACAATAATTGGTATGAAGTTGCCCACTCTTGTCCATATGTTGCTAAAATTTGAAGCATTAACTTGATCTAAATGGACCACATTCAACAAATACACCGTGAGATTTGATATTGTGCCTTACATTGCTAGCTTCATAACTGCATCAATTGTTGCATGCAAATCATCAAACGGTCTTTAATGAGCTCAAACTTGATAATAAATGACTTATATGAATAATTGAAAACATGTAGATTATGTATTTAAATATGGACCTAAGATGTAGGCAATGGCCTTCCATCCAAGTCTTTTCCCTATTATCCTAGCATTTGAAGTGGCCAAATTGTCTTCTTGTGGTAATTGGAAAAAGCTTATGCTTTCATTTATGATCTCTGCCTCCATTTTTTTTTTTAAAGTATCTCTAATATGTCTTGAACTTGGTGAGTGTAATGGTTTGTTTATTATGCGGGATGGTGGTTGGTGCAATGATTAGCTGGATAGGGAAGGGCGTGTTTGGATAGTTTAGCTAGGATATTTTACAGATGGATTGAGATTAATCTTTTGCTTAATTATGAGAAATGTCATTTCATGATAGATTAGGGTATAGTTTTATGTCCTATAGTATCTAGTAGGGCATTATTGTAGATCCTGCTAAGGTAAATGTTAATTCCTCTTTGCCTTACCCTGTATGCGTGTGGAAGTTTGTTCTTTTCTTGGTCATGTATGTTTCTACAAGAGGTTCATTAAAGATTTCAGCACGATTGCCCTTTCATTGTCCAACTTGCTGCAAAAGGATGCGCATTTTATTCTTGATGACAAGTGTTAAAAGTCATTTGACCAGCTAAAGAAAGCCTTGACTACCACCCATGCTATCTAGCCACTAGATTGGATGCTTGCCCTTGAGCTCATGTACAATGCCTCGAATCATGCAGTGGGAGCTATCCTTGCATAGAAAGTGGGCAAAGTACCATATGTGAAGCCTCAACTCATCAAGTGGATGCTGCTATTGCAAAAATTTGACATTGAGATCAAGGATAGGAGTGGAGCTGAGAACCTAGTAGCAAACCATCTTAGCCAAATCCCACAAGCCTTGGACCCTCTTCCTATCCGTGAGACCTTTCCAGATGAGCAACTTCTACAATTACGAGGTAAGAATCCATAGTATACTAATTTGGTGAACTATTTGGTTGCTTATGAGTTACCTGCTTATTTTACAAAACACCAAATAGATGAACTTAAGAGTGAGGCTAAGTAGTATGTTTGGGATAATCCTTACCGATGGTAGATGTATAATGACTAGGTTATTAGGCGTTACGTGCATGAACTTGAGATACCTTTCATTTTGCAGTTTGTCATGCTCTTACTTGCAATGGCCATTTTGGACCATAGCGCATTGCTAGGAAGATTTTCGGTGTTGAAATTTACTGGCCTACATTGTTTTATGATACTTACACCTATTGTGAGAATTGTGACAATGCTAGAAGACAAATAGCATTTCTTGTGGGAATGAGATGTCCTAACAACTCTTATTATTTTGTGAGATACTTAATGTATGGTGTATTGATTTTATGGGTTTATTTCCTATTTATTTTGGTTTTGGTTACATTTTTTTGGCTATTGATTATGTCTCCAAATGGGTGGAGTCCAAGGCCACCCAAACTGATGACTCTTATGTTGTTGTAGATTTTGTCAGATCCTATATCTTTTGCAAGTTTTGAGTACCCAAGCCTATTATTAGCGATAAGGGTAGCCACTTTTGTAACAAGAATATGGAGGCCTTGCTGAAGAAATATAGTGTTACTCACAAGGTTTCAACTCCCTACTATCCATAAACAAATGGACAGGTAGAAATGTCAAACAGGAAGTTGAAGTAGATCTTGCAGAAAGCAGTCTAGCCAAACAGAAAAAATTAAACCAAGAGTCTTGAGGGTGCACTATGGGCTTACTGCACTTCCAGCAAGACTCCTTTAGGAATGTTTCCCTATTGGATTATCTTTGGCAAGGCATGTCACCTTCCAATAGATATTGAGCAAAGGGCTTACTGGGCGGTCCAAAAGTGTAACTTTATTTTGAGCCAAACCGGACTCCATAGGAAATTTCAACTTCAAAAGCTAGAAGAGATTGGAAGCCTATGAGAACTCCTACCTTTACAAAGAAAATACAAAACTCGCCCATGATAAAATGCTAGTTTGAAAGGAGTTCTCTGTTGGCCAAAATAGTGCTCTTCTACAATTCTCGTCTCAAGCTCTTTTCAGGTAAGCTTCATTCTAAGTTGCTTAGTCCTTTTATTGTGTCTAAGGTCCTCCCTTATGGTGTAGTGCAGATCTTGAATCTTGAAATAGATAGAGCTTTCATAGTAAATGGTCACCATTTGAAGTCATTCCACAAAGAGATTCTCTTGGAGATGAAAGAGGAGGTCCCCTTACAAGCGGCCATCTACACTTGATAAGAGCATTTATCTTTTCTTTCACTCATTTTACGTGCCCTACATATTCCACTATTGCTCCTTTCTTGCATTACATTGAGGGTAATGTAGAATATAAGTGTTGGGAGGGTGGTTTGGTGTAATAGATAGTTTTACATGTGTTTTAGTAATTAGTTCTTCATTCTTGCATTAGTTTTCTTCTGGTATCCCTTGTTGTGAACATTTTCAATTTTTCTTTTGTTTATAGATTCATTACTTTCCTCTACTATCCTCGATTGTTTTCATATTGTTTGCTATTTTTCTTATTCGAAAAAGAAAAAAAAGGAAAAAAGAAACTTTGTTTTGTTTTAGTTTGTCCATGTTCACCATTGATGATTTGAAAGTTGTTAAGTTTTAGGCATTAGTCATTCAAGGAGAAAGGTTCCAACATGATTGCATTCTTCTTTTCCCTCTTAATTTGTGTGAGTTCGGTGGTTAATCTTGATTTGCTATGATTAAGTGTGTTGGACATTAACCTTGTAAGTTTTTTAGCCTATTTAATTTGGATGGATGCATCACATGCAATCCTTTTTCTTCTTATGTGCTTTTCCTCATGGTTTTTATACTCCAGAACTTGCTTTGATTCTCTTTGAGGCTAGCTTTCCATTTACATACATAGATATGATGGAGGCACTCATTTCATTTTAGCCACTTAGCCATGTAGCCTACCTTGCATTTTCCCCTTGTTTAGCCCCATTGAGCCTTCTTAACCTTTCTTTGATTCTAGTATATTACAAGCCTAAGACGAAAAATTATATTTAACCTAACCTTAAGGATAGAGAAGCATTGATTGCTTATTGTTGTTGTGCTTTGGTGAAGTATGGGGGTTTTCCCAAGAAGTGCAATCATTCAAGTGTTGGGGGTGTAAAGGATGGTGGAAAGAAAGAAAAGAAAAAGAAATATGTTGTTAGTAAGTGGCCATAAAAAAATAGATAATATAATAGACAAAAAAAGACAGGCAAAGCAATGCAAGAAAAAAAAGGCAAAATGCTATGTTGAAAAAAAAAAAGAAAAGAAAAGAGAAGAAAGAAAGAATAAAATAGGCAAAAGAAAGTGAAAAAGGAGATAGGAGAGAGTTATTGTTGCATTGGATGAATTGGGGAGGGCCCTCATACTTCTTACCTTAGTTCATGACCAATATTCATCTATTCTCTTTGGTATTTACTTTATCATATCCTCATTATTTCCCTAACTTTACCTTGGCCCCATTATAACCCTTAATAAAAGTCTTCTTAATTTATGCATGTTTATGTTTTGCTTGGTGGAGATATAGATGATAAGCAAGCCTATGGTAGTGCATTATCCATTGAGGTGACTTGAGTGAACTTTTAACTTATACAATTGAGAGTTGAGAGTTTAATACACCATCTTGTCAAGCCCTTTACACTTGATCTATGCACTTTGAGCGATTTTGCTTGACTTGCACTTTTGAGAGGTGAGGAGTTGTGTGTCTTGATTGTTGGAAACTCTTGATGCCTTCTATGTTCTTTTGTTCCTAAGCTTATCACTTTTGATGATTCATTAGATGACAAGTATGAAGCTCTTTGCTTTTTAGGTTATGTCTCTTGTTCGTCAAGTGTTCTCTCTACCCTAGGACTTAGTTGAGTTTTGCATGAGGACATACATAGTCTAAGTGTGGGGGAATTTGATAAATAAGAATTTTATATATGTATATTCCCTCATATATAGTGCATTAATCCTCTTTTGTGCTCAATTGATTAGATTTGGATCATATTTGATGTTTGGATTTAATTTGGACTCTAATTCATTTTTTACAACATTGTTGTCATCCTGACACTGCTTCAATATTTTGGCCATTACTTTCATTCTAGACCTGAATTTGTGTGCTTCTTGATTTGTAAGAAGCCTAAGACTCAGCCCTACAACTTTCATGAAGAGTTTCAGAGGCAATTATGAAATTTTGTGGGTCAAATAGAGCCTGGAATTGAAGTTGGAGTTGCAGTCGCGGTGTTCTAAGCAGTCTATGTTCTTTGGGCCACAAATTAGTTCATAGTAGTCCAATTGAGCTTAAATCGGTTGAAAGCATACACACAGGGCTACAAACTTGCTCAAATGGTGACATTTTGATGGTCAAAAGTGCAGTGCAATGTTTTGGGCCTAACTTTTAGGATGACACCAAGGAAATTTGATTAGTGTTTTGGGCCTAACTTTCTCACCAAAAGCCTGATTAATACAAATGATATGTTGAAATGAAGCTTAGAGAGAGGAGATTAATGTAATAAAAGATTAGTGAGTTAATTGTACCTATAAATAGAGTGGAGGCCAAAATTGGAGGGAGGCCAGCATTTTGAGAATTAGAAATAGAATTTCATTTTCTTGTATTAGAAGTTTTCTCTTCTTCTTATCTCCTCTCTCTTTCTCTCTCTTCGAATTTTGCTTTCTCTTTTCTATAATTTTGGTTTTACTTCATTAATAGAGGAATAGATCTTCATCTAATTCAAAGATTCAAGATAAGTGTTGATACTCTTGAGAATTGGTTAATTCAAATCAACATCCAGAATTGTTTCTCTACACTTCTTTCTTGTACTTGATCTAGTTTTTCATTTGAAGGTTTTCAAATTCAAAATTATGATTATGGATCTGATTGTTCTCATATTGATCAATTGATTAATGTGATTCAATTGTTGGATGAGCAAATTTTAGGTTTTCTCAAGTTTGAACCTAAGGCTAATTGCATTTGGTGCTTAAAATCAACATAAATCAATTTGGTTTTGAGGTTTCATAGTTTAATTGATTGTATATTGATTGAATAAATGGAGGTTTTCATGATTGACTGCTTAGATTTGGATTGAGGTCTCATTCGAATTCAAATTAGCCACTAATCTATGTTTGGAAGTTTGAAACGGATCACATATCCTTTTTCTCTTTCATTCCAATTAAATTTTACCTGTGAAATGCATGCTCAAATGATGAATGCAACTTCATTGTTTGT
Source organism: Pterocarpus macrocarpus (assembly GCA_031439585.1). NCBI lineage: Eukaryota > Viridiplantae > Streptophyta > Magnoliopsida > Fabales > Fabaceae > Pterocarpus > Pterocarpus macrocarpus. Next base: position 58,866,355 of record CM062520.1, on the reverse strand, counting down.
CAAAAACTTTTTTGATTAATTTCCACTAAATTTCAAAATGCCTTATCTAGTCATGGATGATAATTAGTGAGCATTGACTTGATAGAACCTGCATTTGCCAAAATCAAGTGGATTGGTATTTATCCTTATAATAGGATCGACAAAGTGTCAAAGATAAAATGAAGTTCTTGGTGATAAGTGACATAGGATGAATGATGATTTTATAGTGATCATAAGTGCAAAAATGCTTCGTCATGCTAACATTGATGATGATGATTGATGGCGACTTGGTGAGTGATAATTAGAAATGTTCAAACCAGATGTGGCCCTCTATCTTATCTTGGCCTAAGGGTGTGTTTATATATATTGCTTTCTACATTTTTTTTTTTAACTTTTCATTAATCAAAAGTCACTTTATACTTGCTTAAACCAAATTTTTGTATAACTTACTATTTTCCAAAATGTCACTTTTAGTATTTTTTGAAAAGTTAAAATATTAAACTTCTAAAAAAAAAGTCTACTGCATAATTTTCTAAGAACAAGTACTATAAACTAAAACAAGCACTTCTATTACTGTGAATCCAAATATAAAATAATTTATCCATGAGTTACTTTTCATATAAGTCCTTTTATAAGAAACTCTTTTAACATAAGGACTTAATTATGCTATTTACCCAAATGGGACCTAAAGCTAATTGAATTGAGTTTAAATAGTGAAAATGAACTTGGTGCATTGTTGGGTTGAGTTTAGGTTATGTTTTAAGGCAGCCTAACTCAATTTAACAGCACAAAATTCTTAAAATTTTATATTTTTAAAAGATAATAATAAATTACATGACATTTAGACTTAAATTAATATATTTTAATTAAAATAGTAATGTTTTTACATTAATATAATTTGTTTTGAAACATATAGTAAAATATTCCTTAATTTTTGTTTTTTTTATAACTTAACTATATATAATATTAAAATTTATATACTTTAAGTTAATATCAAATTGACATAGTTTGACTTAAAAGTTGATTTGACAATGATTAGGTCAAATTTAGGTTAAGAGAAACCATCTATCAAAATATCAAGTCAAGCACTAATATTTGGTTGATTTAAGTAGTTCAACACTTTTTTTAAGTAAACTCTCAAGTTCAAATTTTGTAGATAAAAATAAAATAAAATAAACATTGAAAGATATTTACTCCTATTAAAGTTGACTTAGCCTAAATTAGATTAATTAGAGTTCAATAAATTTTATATATTAATAATTTAGATAAAATAATAAAGTCGGATACGGATCAAAATTAGCACATTCAACTTGTCCCATGAATACCCTAGTGATAGTGTCGGCAAGCATGATTCATTGGTGGAATTAGCACGAAATTAAACGCGTGCTTGTCAAGACTTGGCACAAACCTTTCCACTATATTCGAAATCCTGGATTTTAAATACATACATATATATATATATATATATATATATATATATATATATATATATATATATATGTATGTATGGTCACAGAAAACTCTACTTTTATTCTGGTTTTTTCTATTGAATTTGTTTTGGCAGTGTTTGAACAAAGAAATTTCAGTGCGCTTTGAGAGCAATCGATTGGGTCTAAGTCCAATTAGCAGTATCGTACTTTTGCAATCCATATGACTTATATTTATCTATTTATGGGTTTAATTTTGATGAATAGCTAATACAAAATTGTTTTACATAACTAATTGATTATATATTATCATATATTTGAACTTATGTATAATCGAGATCATTCCCGAGGTGATCACCTGGGAGATTGTTTCGTGGTTCTAATCTCTCAGTTGACACTGCAAAGAGATTGTTTGCTTTATTTGATTAGTTTTATCCTTAATATTCAATTTGCTTAATATAAACCCCTCATCCACTATGCACACGATATACAGCTACACAACTCAGAGGCCTAACCAGGTAACATATAGGAATGGTGAGGTCGTGTCATGGGATATAGCTGGAATTAAATGGTGTGGTAATGTCTCCACGAAAGGAAAGTTAAGTGTAACAGATGCCCATTAACATTTTTATTTTAATTGATATAATGATGCTGCTGGAATATACTTGTCAAGTCCATTATTTATAATTTATAAATGGCCTAAAAGTAGGAAGTCTCTACCAAAATCAACCTTACTGGTTATATAGGCTGCTTGCTATAAAACCAAAGCAACATGATTAATTGAATTGTCCGACCAAAGCAAGTAGGAATGTAGGATCATCATATGCAAGAATAATTTCGAATGGACAAGTTGGTACGGAGGAACATAACAAATAGTGAAATGTAAGTGGGTCATTGTCTGCCTCATCTTTTTGGAATCTCCTTCTGTCATTGTTGGATTAGTATTTGTTCCTCTCTTGAGATTAATTATAACCTTTTTTTCTCAAAAGAAAGAAAAATGAAACGGAAGTATTATGTACTAATTTTATAAAAATTAATTCGTAAAAAAAAAAATTCTAATAAGAGTTCTATTTCATTTACTTTCTTATAAAGTAAAAGGAATTTTATTTAAATTTTTAAATCTTTTACACATAGATTGTTTTTAATTTTTTGAACCAATTCAAACAATTCCAACCTTGTTATAGTTATTGTCATTTTGGGCGTGACTGATGGTGGGAGAGAGGGGAGAAAGAAGGGATGGGAAGGAAGAAGAGATAGATGATGTGAAAAAAAAATAGGTGATGTAAAAGAGTATAGAGTAAATGTAATAAGTATGAGTAGGAATTCCGTTAGCCATGCTATCACTTACCAGTAATCCCTTAACAAGGACTAAAATAGAACATTTCTTTCTTAAAATATGGATTGAAATCAAAGCCAAAATTTTATGAGGACCAAAACAACCTGCGAGGTGATTCTCGTAAGCCCCAATGCGTGAGAAAGGCTCAGTTTGAACTGGATGTAGAGGGTGGTAGTAGTGAGGCTGATGAGGAAGATCCTATTGTTGAAGCTAATAAGACATGGGAGAAGGGCCAGCAACTTGGGTTACTAGCTGAGGAAGAGAATGCAGTTAAGAGCAAACCCATGCAGCGTAAAAGGAAGAAGCGTAAAGGGACAAAAGTAGAAGGAGTAGCTCAATCCCGTCTATGGTTGCCGCTGAGTTTTTTTGTGCGTTTAGTTTTCTTATGTTAGTTCTTTATTATCATTGTCAGTCTTTTTTGACTATGTATGGTTGGGCTTGTGTTCAGATGGGTGGTTTGAGTTCTTGGTCTTTGTTCTTTTTTTCTTGTTAGTTTGGGTTTGAGTCGTGTGAGTCCTGGTGTTTGTGTCTGGTTGCTCTCTTCTTGGAGAGTTTTGAGTACTTCTCCAACTATTGAAAAAAATGTGGCAAGGCCATTTTGGGTCAATGCACTTGACAAAGCCTATAGGGGCCCCACTTATATTATTGGGAGTTGACGAGGGTGAAGTGGACTGCCTTTCATAAAATCATTTCGGCCTCAATTGGATCTGATTGTAACCTCCCATCACACAAGTGCGAAATGATGGAGGTCATTCAAAATTCCCTTGCCCTAATATATGACATTAGTTCCTCTTTTGTGATGGACGGATCTCCTGGATGAGACTTCAGTTTTTATGCCCTAGCTGCACAAAACAATAAACACGAATTGTTAAAATTAAAAGTAATATATCAACATGGTGTTAAGTTTTTTGACACTATTTATTAAATTTTACAATGATAAGATAAATATCAATTCCATTCCCAACATAGGTTAAAATTAATGTCCTTAGTTGGTTTATTGATCTAGGAACAAGTATAATTTACTTTTGAGTCAGGTCGATCCACTAGAGAATAAAGTGTTTTTAGTGCTATTTATTTTTTAAATTTTTCACAAGTCTCAAACTAAAAATTTTGCCTAAGAAAAATAAATGTCAAACTAAGTGAATCAATTAATCATTAGTATGTCCTTAATTAAATTAAAAAAGCAAGCTTAAGTACTTAAGTTCTACCTCACTTTTTTCTTCTCCTCGTGGTGGATTCAAAATGATATTCTATATTGGTGTTTCCCAACAAATCAACCATGTTAGACAGACCACATTTGAAACAAACCAAAAAAAAAAAAAAAAAAATCCAAAACTACATGGATATCTCAGCAAAACAATACATATTAATTAAGACACTTAATAAAAACAAATGATAACAAATGTCCATCGTACTAATTAAGTAAATAATGTATTCAAACAATTTCATAATATAACCAAAATTCAATAATATGTATACTTAAATATGCTATGTGGATTGAAAACGCATCACATACTAATAAAAATATACATATTGAAAAGAAAAGATAACTAATGATAAGACATCTTTTGAAATTATTACAAATGATAATTGAAAAACACAAGACTATAAAGGAGTTTCGAGATCTACCAACTAACATCGCTCTGGTGAATAATATTAGGCATATAAATTAGTCAAATTAGTTCAAGCTTTGCCTAAAACAGGGCTACCCTCTTTTTGAAATTCAATGCCTGATTCTAAATTTTTACCTGATATAGATATTTTTGTACAACCTGACGCGACCTTAAAATTTGTTTAAAATGTCTTCTTTGCATTAAGTTCTTCAAATAAGCTAACAGACTTACTATTAGTTTGGGAAATTTAAAAAATTAAAATTATTTTAATAATCACTTATTTATATAATCGTTTATATGAAAATTAATTTATATTTAGATATTTTAACTAAAAAATAGTTTTAAGATAATCTATTTTATTTGGGTTGTATGAAAAAAATTACTTTTATATAGTAAAATTATTAAAAAATATATGAAATAATTATTTATATTATATAATATTTATTATTTAGGATCAATTTGGTAAAAACATAATAATTCTAAAATAATCAGCTTTTACTTATTATTATAAACTCCAAAAAATTATTTATATTTATAAGTTATTTTTTAATTTAAAATTATCAGTTTTAGAATATAATAAATTTTTAAAAATTTACCAAATATACTTAATTTTTAAAAAATAACTTTTTTTCTGAAAAAAAAACTATTTTTTCATGTTTCCAATCATGCACTTATATCTCAAAAGTCAACAAACTCCGACAGATAAAATATTTTAAACAAACCTTTAAAAATTGCATACTTAAATTTTTATAAATATAATATTTTATTAAATATATCTAAATTATATAAATAATTATGTCATGTAAATATTTAAACTTTATAATATACAAAATATAAATATAAATGACTAAATTGGTTGAATTGTTAAGTTTAACTTTTAAAGGCCTAAAATCCGGTCCATTTAATTAAATAGGGTTCTTAAAAGTCTTGACCTGCCACTTTTATTAAAGAGACTATTTTAGACCAAACCTTATGTAGGCCATTGATGGGTCGCTTGGCCACTTTTATCCACTTTTATACTTCAATCATAGCTCAAATTTCCATCCCTAAATTAAGTGGTAATAATAATCGCTGGGCCAATTTCCAACTTTCTCTTGATGGTAATCATTACATTAAATATTTATATATTATTTATATATTTTATTATATTTTAAAAAATAAAAATCTCACAAAATTTTGATTGAAATAAATTGGCAACCAAATTTTTTAATGAGAATTGGCAATCGATTTTGGTTTACTGACTAAATAACTTTCATATTTGGAATTAATTCCCAAATCAAAATTCTTACTCAAATAATCACATCAAATAATTTAATAACTTCTACTTTAATAAATATTTATTTTAATCGCGCTTGAAATTAATAGTATCCACTTTTATACTTCAATCATAACTCAAATTTCTCTTCTAAATTCTTTAATTCTTCACTCATCTATAAGAAATTAATATATATAATCACGAAAGTGTTAATCTAAGTGAAAGTAACTCGGATTCCTTAAATATGAGGTTTTGGGTTCGATCTTAGAATTCATATGTATAAAGAAAAAATATTGAGAGAGGTTCTGTTCAGGTGCATGATCGTATCTTAGGAGATTAATCTCTTATCTATAGAGTGAAGGAATACTCTAATAAAGTAATAAAGAAATTAATATATATTTAGGGAGACTAATTGTTTATATTAATTTTTTGGATTGTTTAGAACTTTTATATTTGTCATTCAATAAATAATGATACTTGCTAATCGCTACATCTTCATATGAAGGTTAACAAATTTTATATTTTTATTTGGAAAAAAAAAATTCTCTTGTAAACTAGTAATTTATAATTCGGATTAATTTTATAATTTTAAACATTTACATTAATTACTAGTTTACTTTTTCCTTTCTTTTCATAATATTCTCTTCTATTACTTCCATTTCTTCCACTCTCACCTCCGTCATCACAGCCATCTCCACCTCCTCGATCCCATGCCACCCATTTCTTCCATGACTGTGGTTTCTTACCAAATAATTTTTAGACCCAATTATTTTACTGTTGAGTTGAAACAATTCAAGTTACGACGTTGAAGTTCTAAAATAAAATAGTTGAGGGGTTTATTTGACTTGAGCCTGTTCAATCCCTTAATTTAGTATGAAATTGAGATGAAAAGATAAAGTAGAGGGAGGACAAAAAGAAATAAGTAATACCTAATTCACCTCATAGCGTAAAATCATTTTCTGAATGCATTACATATCACAATTTGTCAATTGTGGTCACCGAACTTAGGGGCTACGTGCACATTAGATTCATCCCACAACTCAATAATTTTGACAGGTTGTTTGACTGAGTTGAGCAATTGACATGTATTTTTGAAAAAAAAAAAAAGGCTTATGCTTCGGTAATTTTTTTTCTTCTTCCACGTGTTCGATAATTTTTTTTAGTGAACATACTTCAATGACTGTGATTTTTGGTGCTGGTGGAGAAATGGCCAAATGGGTAGAATGGAAGTTGGTAGAGGTGAAGGTTGAGAAGATGGAATTAGTGGAAGAGAGAGAAATAGAAGAGATAATATTATTGGAAGGAGAGAAGATAAAATAATAATTAATATGAATTAAATAAAATTATAAAATTAACTTGAATCATAAGTAGATTCATTAAAGGAAAAGTGGATTTTTTTTTAATCCAAATGAAAATGCAGAGCTTTCTACCCTCCACCCTTTTATATGGAAGTTAGCAATTCCCATATATTGTTAAGAGAGAAAAAATGTAAACTAGTAATTAGTGTAGATTGTTTAAAATTACAAAATTAACCTAAACTATAAATTATTTTATAAGAGAAAAAATGGTGTAAATTTTTTGTCTGAATGAAAATATGGAGCTTAAGTAATCTCCATATGAATGTGTAGATATTAGCAATCCCTTATTTATGTATACAAACGTAAAAATTTTGTACAAAATTATCTAATTATATATTGGCATATCATAAAAAAAGTCAAAAAATTAATACAAAGGACCGATACTAGGGATTAATCAAGAAAAAGGATTAATTATATCAAATTTATTAAGAAAGACATAGCTAAATAATATTTAAGGAGAATAACAAAAGATTTCTTTCAGGTAGGCAATTATGCCCTTAGTATCTCTCTCAACCTAGCTCTTGAGCCCTCACCCTCACCCTCATTGACAGGCCTTCTTTTGTTGCTCGCCCTTCATAGCATTATTTGTCACTCTGTGTACACCTACTTTTGCAATTTTGGTTTTCCTTTTCCACCATTCATAAGTTTTCCAATAATTTATTTCTTTCTTCATGATGGTTGTACTGCACCTTTGCATTTTAATTAATTGATTCTCTTTTTTAATTTGTCTTGCTATTTTCTTTTAGTTGAATCAAAATTGCCAAAATTAGAATTAGAAACACAGTGTTTGATTATACCTAAAGATTTTCTACTGTACTCCCATAAAGCTTTATGTGCACTCTTTCCATCAGGAATGAGTTTTCAATTTTTAAAATTTGTTGATATGATTCCTCTTTTTAAGCACATGTTTGGCTTCTTTTTTTATTTTTCCCATTCAATGCATAATGTGTTGCCTTGAGAGTTGATAGAGTTTTATGTGAATAAACATAGAGATGATATGCATTTACTATTTCATTTTATTAGTGATGATATACACTCAATATTTTGTTTAGATAAACAATATTTACTCGTTGTTATTTCATAAATATTTATTTTATTTTCATCAAAAATAAGTTAGACATGATAGAGTTGATTGAGTTTTATGTGAATAAACATAGAGATGATATGCATTTACTATTTCATTTTATTAGTGATGATATACACTCAATATTTTGTTTAGATAAACAATATTTACTCGTTGTTATTTCATAAATATTTATTTTATTTTCATCTAAAATAAGTTAGACATGATTATTTAGATATTGACAAAGATGATTAGAGAATTAGGACAATAAGAGGGGTAAAAAAATGAGAGATGGATTAAAAGATGATCTACGGGTATTATTGTCTACCTAAAAATTTTTTTTGTCTTTCTCCTTAAATATTATTTAATAGGTCCTTCTTAATAACTTTGATATAGTTGATCATTTTTATTAATTTACTCTTGTTAATGCTATTTAGTATTAATTTTCTCAAACATTTTACACTATCCATGTAACAAAATTAATCTCTTAAAGTATTAAATATGTATTTAAATTTTAATTACAAATTAGTAATGTAGCTCAATATTTATAGAAATCAAATTAATGCATCTAAATTTTAGAACATGTAACTATTAATAGCAATTATATCATTAATGCATAAGAGAATAAAAAACTCATATACATATATATTATTAATTTTTAATTAAATGTGAAAATTACGATCTCAACTCCACCTTTCATTTGTTTGACTTTTCCCTAAAAACAAAAATTATTCGAAACAAATGATATATGATAAAACCCCCAAAAAAAAAAAAGTACAAGTTTCCATTAGTCCATGAAATATTTGACATGATACGAAAGAATTAACTATGACATAATTTCACATTTGAAAGAGCCATACATTTTAAATATTTATACGAATTTTAATTAATTTCAATTTTATAATTGATTATTTTATTTTTTTTACAGGTAATTAATTTTTCAATTTTTTATTTTTAAGAAACAGTAAAACAATTTAAACCATTTAAATACGAATATTGAAGTAATCGTACTTATATATTTATGACTTTAAGAGGATATAATTTTTCAGAGCTTCTACCAATGAATTATATGTCATATCATATATGCATTATTAAAATAATGCTTCCTCCAAAATCTTCAAAAGATTTTAATTTTCTTCTAAATATATATTTAATAAAAATTTATGGAAAAGAAGCAAGAGCTTTAATTTTCTGCGTCAAACCTCAACCACCGATTGGAGACAAACAATATTCAATTGTCGCCTGACTGTCGATCTTGTAATTAATACACACATAAAATGACTATTCTTATTATACATATAGAATTATAAAAAGAAAAATTGTTCAAGGGTTATTAACCTTTTCAAAATATGGCTCAACACGATTTTTGCAAAAGTTGAATCTATAAAACTATAATTGGGATAATTATTACATTGCATTTACTGAGCGAGTAACAATGTAGTACATAAACACAGCAAGTCAAATATCTATTACTAGAAAGTAGTTACTCGATACAACAACTATACAAAGGATAAGGATAAGATCAGTAACAAACTGATTCTGATATGCTACACTATGCCAGCTAAGACTAAGTATACTGATGTTATCATCCAATAATTGTGCAACTGAATTGACTAATTTAATTTCAAATTCATGAGGCTGGATTATGCCCCCTCAGGAGCAAGTTTCCATCTAAAACTTGCATCTTGACTTTGAAATTATCGAACTTGGCTTGAGGTAAAGGCTTTGTCAATAAATCTGCAATCTGGTCCTTGGTGGAAACATGAGAACCATAGAGTTTGCCTTGTTGAACCTGTTCCGTAACAAAATGATAATCAAGAGATATATGTTTCATCCTCGAGTGCAAAATTGGATTAGAGCACAAATATGTTGCACCAATATTATCACATAATAAATGAGGAGGTCGAGACACGTTAATTTGCAGTTCACTCAATAAATTTTGTAACCACATAATCTCAGATGTAGCAGTAACAATTGCTCTAATACCTAATAAAAAAAAATAATTGGGAAAATGATTGCATTCCATCTACTGAGTAATCACGGAGTACATGTACACAGCTAGTCAAATATCTGTTCCTAGAAAGTAGCTGCTTGATACAACAGCTATACAAAGGATAAGGATTAGATGAGTAACAAATTGATTCTGAAATGCTACACTATGATAGCCAAGACTAAGTCACTGATGTTATCATCCAATAATTGTGCAACTGAATTGACTAATTTAATTTCAAACTCATGAGGCTGTATTAGAATCTCCTCCACCATTTCTCTAATTCTTCTTTCTTCTCACCTTTATGTCAAAAAAAAAAAAAATTTCAATATAATTAAACAATAAATTCGACAATAAAAAAATGGTAAAACTCGGAAAAGAGAATCATGCATGACACTTTTTTGTATATGGTTTTTATTTTATATAGTTGAGATATTTTTTATTTCAAAATTAAAGAAAAATTACAAAAGCATCAAAATAATAGTGTATAAAAAGGTAGATACATATCACGAAATCTTGTCATGTGACATTTGGTAATGCTTTTTTTTTTTTTTGATATATTTGATGGTAATGAGGTTTGAATTTATAACCTCATGCAAACTATTCAAACATCTCACCACTAGACTACACCTAATGACTTAAATGAAAATGCTTTGAATGACAAACTTTTTTTGTGTCATATGACAATTTTATATTTTATACATGTGGCGATTTTTTAAGCTTTATGCATCATCTACATTTAATGGTCCCTCCTTTATAAGAGCAAGTTTAGAGGAGAAACCGCTATATTTTTTTGGTGATACCATTTTAAAATTTTTTTCATTTAATCGCTTAAAAACTATTTTTATTTGCGTTTGCTCCCTCCGTTAGTGTCTCTTTAGTTCATGCCATTATGTGTCAGTGTGACATCTTATACGTGGATACTGGCATAGGCTAAAGGATTAAAAAAGACGGATTAAACAAAAAAAAAATTGTGATATTTAGCTGGACTTATATAAGAAAATCATAATGTTTTGGATGATCAAATGAAAAAATTGTAATAGTTTGTATGAAATTTTATTTTTATTTATATGCATAAAATAAAAATTCAAATTAAAAATTTAATTAAATTAATTTACCTATTATTAAATTATTATTTCTATAAAATATATATTTTTAAGTTGTAATATTTAAAAAAATTTATATTATATTTCATGAAATTAAAAAATTACATAAAATATAATAAAAATAAAATGTATGATATGTGAGAAATAATATATTGTTAGGAGTGATCTAGTGATGAGAAATTTGGACAGTTTATATGAGATCCTAAGTTCAAACTCTATTGTCATAGATATACCAAAAAATAAATGCACGATATGTGAGAAATAATATAGTAATTTTAAAAACAATAATAAAATTTAATTTAAATTTAATTAAACTAATTTACTGCTAGAAAATTAACATGATTCAGCCTTTTTAGTGTTTCTTTGCTTTATTCATTTGTTTGATTTGAATGAGTGGAGATTTTTTTTTCCAACGTTAATGACTCTACTCCACCAAAGGGCTTTCTGTCACGACCCAACCTGGACGTGTAGGCGCATAGGGAGTCATGGTTCCCTAGTAAGCTTCAACTGAAACTTTATTAGAAAATTGGACATTTTTCCATACTTAATCAGGTATATACATATAAGTCTTTCCACATAAATAGGCCCTAACTACTACAATTTTGGGACCTTGCCTATAGTTCAATAGAGTATTAGACCATACCAATTACCGTAATCCCTTTGATAACAAAGGAAGGGTCACTTAAGGATTGGGCTCATTGAAAGGTTACTAGAAGCTAAATACTGGTACCTAAAACATGAGAAGGCAACTGAATGTTAAATAACTCAGTGAGAGATAATTTAGCTATAGTTAGCATAGGACAAAGTTAAACATATTTATTCGGCTTAGTAAATATAAAAAAATATTCTCATAACAAAAGGATTGAAATTATGTTTTACATATAAAATATGTGGGGAAAATAGTCCCCTTTTTAATCAAGAAAATCACTAGAGAAAATAATTCTTATAAATATTTTTAGAATAACTAAAAGTCTATTTGCCATATAAAGCATTTGGCAACTATTTCGTCTTGCAACACATTTAAAGAAACCTCATTTAAAATTCTGCAAAATCGTTGGAGGTGTAGCTCTCTTATACCTTTAGTACATATGGAAATCCTTTGAGTCAACTAGGAAGAGTCAAAATCTTATTTTGCTTTTGGAAATTCCATTGAAACACATTTTTATAAAACATAGGAATTTAAAATATGTACTTATAGCTATTGAGAAGTCGGAATTATAGAATTCCTACTATAATATCCTGAGTAGCAACATCGATATAGCCCTTAGTGATCTGTAATCTGGTCGCATCGGCCTAACATGTCGGGCTAATAACTTCCTTACTAGTTGGGATTCACACAAGGTGCACAAAGTCTAACGTACCCACTGTTAGCTGCGGTTCTATGAAGTGTTCATCCCACAAAACTTATTTCCTTTCATTAGAACATGTCAATTTCAAAGCTAGTTTAAAGCACACATTAATAAACTCTTTTTCTTAATAAACGTAAACTTTTCTAATATGGTATAGCTAAAATTAATTATCCCCTTTCTTTGTATAAACAGCTAGTAACTTTGGAAAATATAACCATTTCAAATCCAATTTGAAACTATACATAGATTAATCAGTCCCATGCTCTTCATAGAAAAAATCTATAGCATACATTTATTTTTTCATTAGCTTTTCAGTTATAAAAAACCAATTTTTTAAACCTTTGTTGTACCGTCCACTTCCTTGATAAAAAAAAATATGTATATATATATATATAACATACATGAATTTTATATCTATATCTATTTCAAAATCTACTATAGATAAACTATCTACTCACAATACACCAGCCAGAAAGGTGGAAGCTCTTTGGTGAAACCATTGAGCCAATCAATTGCTCCAAGAAGAGATCTGGCACCATAATAGGATAATATAATTAAACCTCACCTATAGAGATAAAAGATTAACTTAGACTGCATTTAAACATGAAAAATCTTGGGATTTAAGACTCTAGGACTCTAAATCCTAGCCCAAGAACAAATCCTTTGAAAATAAGTTTCCTATATCTTGACATAAAAGGGGTTTTAAGCTTTGGACTTACCTTTACATACTAAAGAATGGAAAGGAACGTGGTGGAGAGCTTGGATCTTCTCGCAAGACATCCCATAACTTCTCTTACTTGCTCAAAAGAGAGAATTAATTGGTAGAAAAGCTAATAATGTAACTGATAAGAAGTGGATAAGGACAAATGGTAATTGTAACACCCTCACAAGTATGATACTATGCTTAAGTCATAATACTTCATATAGGAGTCGTTATTGTCTCTTAATTGGACCTTGTCTGGCAGCAACTTTCGGCCATCTTCAATCTTACTAGTCAACTCCACCTCGAAGGACCTTCTTTGGAACTTCTGAACTATCTGGAGATAATATGAAAATAAACATAGGAGTGAGAATTATTAATTCTCAGTAGGATTCATTAAGCTACCATATGCTGTGTCATCGTTATTATCTCTAGCTGCTTTGATTTATTATGAAAAAAGTGGACATGTTATATAAACTGTTAAATTTTATAGTTCGAAAACATATTGTTCGAAGCAGAGTCCATTTTAGTCATACACTTGATAAACAAAGTAAGAATTAAAGCATAAGTATAGCAGATTGTGCATGTACAATTGCTCATCATGAATTTATGTGAATGCACTTATACCTTCTTTTCTTCCTTTACTTGTCATGCACATTCCAGAGTATGATCGCCATATCATACTCTATCAGAGTGTGATCACCATGTCACATTCCTTAGGATGTGGTCATCATGCCATATTCCAGAGTACGATCGCCATGTCACACCCCTTTGGGGTGCGATTACCATGTCACACTCCTTAAAATATATTCATCTTGCCACATCCCAGAGTATGATCGCTATGTCGTACTCCCTCGGGATATGATCACCATGTCACATTCCTTAGGGGGTGGGATCATTATGCCACACGCCAGAGTACGATTGCCATGTCACGTTCCTTCGGAATATGGACTCATCATCATATCTTTTATCATAGAATCATAAATACATAGACTTCGTACCTTATTCTCAAATAATAATACTTACTTAGTATTCATACATGTCGCATAACAATATTAACACACCAACATTTAGAGCTATCACTAATTTCTACCAGAAATTCAGCAGCATAACGGATTGAGTCCACTTTTCCGTGAATAGTGCCAGGCTACCAGTAAAATCAATCAAGCAAAAGTCCAACATAGAGTAGCAAACATATCACAATAATGTCAATCATGTAGGGATTGGGCCCTTATGTTTAATTCTACCCGTTATAACAATTCTGCCCGATTTTTGTAAAGTTCACCATAATTTCTATTCAATTTAGTTGGACCTAAAATTTGATTATGTTATAGTGTTATATGTCTAGTTTCCAACCCTTTTAGTTCCATCTCATTTTGATTTGTATAGCACAAGTTATTAGCATTTTACCTCAGACTACCCTGTACTTATCCAGAAGTGCACTCTTATAAGTGAAAATTCATTAAAAATAGAAATTTGGGTGAAATCATACAAAATTTATATCAAATTAAAGCTAACAGAACAAGCTTTCAAATGAAGTAAGTTTCATTCATTTTCATGAATATATGTTGAGATACAAGCCCCATAACTTGACCCTACTGGACTATCCTGTTTCAGCTCGATTTGAACTTAAGGTAACTTCATTGATGTGCTGGGAATAATTGGCAAAGAATCTGACTCTAAAATTTTTAGGAAATGTTCCCTTATATGTTAGCTTATAAACAACATTAGTTTCACTCAATTTACAGTTGTGTAGGGTGAATTACACCCTTCTCAACTCATACTGCCCATATGAGAATCCAGATTTCTAGGTCAAGCTTCAAAAATTCATAACTAACTCTATATTATTCCAATGGCCTTATATTTTATATGTATGGAAAGTCTTGAATGTCTAGTTTCATATAAAAATAGATTTATCAAATTTAAACGGCTGTAGACAGAGCCATACACTCCGCCTTATGGACCATTGAGGGAAAAACCCTAATAGCTTCTTGAATTCTTCTTGGATTCATGTTTTCCTTAAATCAATCCATCCAATCTTCAATTCAAACTCACATATACACCTTAAACCAACCTTAATTCATCATCTCCACCCATCACAACATCAGAATCATGGATGAACAAGGGACCCTAGACAGCCCCAATTCAAAGAAAAGAAGAAGAAAGTTGAGATTCCTACCTCAAATTGATGTAGAAACTAGCTAGATTTGAGCTCTTGGTGTAGGAAGTGGGTGGAGCTTATAGATTTGAGAAAGAGGAAGTGAGGAAGAAGAAGAATGAAGGGAGAGAAGTTGGCATGAAGGAGAAGAACAAAAATGAGGGGAGTTGGAGGGGATTTTAGAGTCTTAAAGCATGACAAATGAGTGGTGATTGGTGGAGGCTTGGATGGTGTACATTGAGCCAAGTTTCTCCGCTCTTTGGGCAGCCACTTGGTGCCACTTGGGTAGGGGGATGGTGGCTGAATTTTAGCCACTCTTTCTAGGATTTCTAGTGTAGAATTCTATTGGTCCGATTCTAGTGGTTTAAAATACTGAATCTCTACTGATTTCCTGCAAATCGACAAAACAGTTTTGAAGAATTTTTTGAGGTTTTCTATATGTTTATTTTAATTCTTCTTAATCCTAATCTCTCATTAACTTCAAATCAACTCCTAGTTAACCTTTAATTAACTTTTAATTAACTTTACTCAATAAAAATGAATAAATCGATTAATAGTGTAACTTAAATGTTTTGCAAATTTAGGGCCTTCTGTTTTCTATTTTCCTTGGCTAATGGCATTTTCGTAATTTTGAGCAAGTCTAGGGGTATCCCATGTCATTTTACATATGGATACCTCCATGGTTCAATCAGCTGAGGTTTAGGTTTCTACGTTTTCGCTACGTGATTCTGCTTCGTTTAAAACCTTATTCTGTCGATTCTATTGATATAGGACCTAAATGTCATTTTCTAAAAAGTTCAGGGGTAATTATGGAAAAGATCTTTAGGGTAAATATGTAATTACCAAAAGTTTTGGGCAAAGTCACAAATAATCGAAATTTGCCCACGGACGTATTCATTATTTCTTATTACGTTATATGGGGATGTTACAGTAATATAAGATGGTAAAATACTATACATGAGAAATTTTGGGGAAAGAAATGAGAGAGATCGAGGGAGAAGAGAGGAGAGAGAAAATGAGAGTTTTGGGGTTAAAAGCTCCCTTTTATGTTTTTCTCACTGACTTGGGCATGCTAGAGCATAGGTGTAACGTTCGAAAGTTTTTAAAATGTTTAATTTACGTTAATAATCAATTTATTTGATTTTATTGAATAAGTAAGGTTAATTAGAAGTTAATCAAAGATTAATTAGGAATTAATTAGATATTAATTAAAATAGACATGTAGAAAATTTTATAAAATTAGTTAGTAATGTTTTGCTAATTTAAAAGAAATCGGTAAAGATCTGGTATTTTAAATTGCCGAAACCAAGTCAGTAGAATTTTATACTGATAACACCTAGATTAGGTAGCCAAAAACTCAACCGCCAACACCCCAAATGGTGCCACAACAACCATATGTGAAGAGAAATGTTGGTTGAATCTCAACCATTCAAAGCCACAACTAATCAAAAGTCAAGATATAACTATCAAGTATTTTAAATTTTCATTATTTCCTCAAAAGTCTTTCATTTTGTCAACCAACTTCAACAGCTCCCTCTCCATCTTCTCTTCTTCCATTTTATCTTATTTCATCCTACCTTCCTCCACTAAAAGAAACCTAATTCTAGCTAGTTTTGCATCAAATTGAAGGTAAGATTCAACCTTTCTACTTACTTGTTATGAATTGATGGTTGCTTTGAATTGTGTATCTATTCACTTATTTGGTGATATGTTACATTTATGTGATAGTTTAGGGTTGGATTAACATGAGATTATTGGGTAAGGTTGAAATTGGAATGAAAAGCTAGAAGAAGAGTAACCAGAATTTGTTTCAGGTAAGAACCCTAAGGCTGTTCATACTTTCGAAGTGTATTGATTTACATACAGCCATTAGAATTTGATGAAATCAATTTTAAATAAAACTAGACATCTATAGCTTTCCAATCATATAAATTATAAGGCCATGGGATCAGTATTAAGTGAGATATGATTGTTTGAAGTTTACCCTAGATTTCTACCTTTCAATTTGACTAGAGTGGGTTGTATAGGGTGAGTTATACCCTATATAACTTCAAATTGAATGCAACTAATTTTGTTAGAAAGCTAACATATAGATGTTGATACCATAAAAATTTTTAGATTCAAACTCCAAGTAAGTTGCTCCTAGTAATTCATCAAAGTTGCCCTATGTCCTAACTCGACAGAGACAGCGCAGACCAAAATAAGATAGGCAGAATTGTTAATTGAGTATTTGACTACCTTAATGTCAATTGGAGCTTGAATATTGCAAACCTAGCTTGAATATTGCAAACCTATGACAATATTGAGGAATTAATATGTGATGTTTGCTCTGTTGTTGTGATTGATTTTCTGGTTAGGCTGATACTATTCATAGAGAAATGGATCTGATCCATTATGCTGCCAAATTTTTGACAAAATTATATGAATCATGCATCATGAATATGATTCCTCTAGTATATGCAT
Organism: Pterocarpus macrocarpus; assembly: GCA_031439585.1. Classification (NCBI taxonomy): domain Eukaryota; kingdom Viridiplantae; phylum Streptophyta; class Magnoliopsida; order Fabales; family Fabaceae; genus Pterocarpus; species Pterocarpus macrocarpus. The sequence goes on along the minus strand of CM062520.1, from coordinate 58,848,558 downwards.
TCATGACTTCATGATTAAAGATATAATAATAATTTCATGTTACTTGAGCCAGCCCCTAAACAAATTTAAGGGGAATAAGTCAGTGAGAGTGTCGGGGAAAGAAAACTCGACAATCCTGTATAGGAACGAGCTCAATCCTGAAAAGCAAGCTATTATCCAGAGGTGAGAAGGGCCATTCACCTCCAAGGGACGAAGTGCGAGTGAAAGATAAGTAAGGGGGTGCACTTGAGGATTGCGATACATAACGCTCAAGTGTAAACCGATATACACATCATAGGGACGGGGATACGTAACACTTAGGTATGCCAAGGAAAGAAAGTAAAGATAGTTAAAAGAGGCAAAGACACTTATACCAAGAAAGTCATGTGCATTCATTTATGCATGAAAATAAACTATTCCTTATTTTATTATGAGCCTATGCACCTTATTCAATTATCCTTTATGTTATTATGTTGATGTTTAGATTCTCTCTTTGTTTAACAAGTGTATGAATAGAATGAATTCTGCTTCGGACAATATGTTTTCGAATTATAAAACTGAATAGTTTATATAACATGTTCACTTTTTTGATAATAAATCGAAACAGCTGAAGATAATAGCGATAACACGGTATATGGTAGTCTAAATAATCCTATTGAGAGGTTAAAATTTTGACTCTAATATATATTTCCGTATTATCTCCAAATATTTCGAAAAAGCTAGAAGATAAGTATACTAGGTAGAGTTAGGAATTTTGAAGATGGCTAAAGAGCGTTGTCACACAAGGTTTGTTGAAGTAACAGTAACAACTCCTGAGTGTAGTACTATGACTTAAGCATAGTACTATACTTGGGAAGGTGTTATAATAGGGGGTCATGCTCGAGTGTGTCCGGGTTCCAGATCCTTCATTTCTCTATTCTAGGAGCACATTGTAGTGTAGGGAGCCGCCCTCGAGCTTTCCTCCACACTGGAGGGTAGGGAGCTGTGCTTAAGCGTGGCTCTCAGATTCTAGAATTTTGGTTTTTCTTTCTCTTTTGATCTTCCATACTCTTCAAGCCATGGTCTTACACTTATTTATATGTCCCCTACTACTTTACTCTCCACTAATTTCAAAACATAAATGTAAATAAGGAAATGTCCTCAATTTGAAACCAATAAAAATATTAGAAAAATCAAACTCCTTAATAATCAAAATCCAACTTTTGGATTTTAGTATAAATTTTTGAAAACTTGCATTTTTTTAAACTTCCGAGCTAAAAATGAAAGGGTTAACGACTTTCTAAAATTCATTAAAAATCACTCTTCAATTATTGGATATCTAAGGAACAATTACTGGGACTTTTGATACCATGAAAATGTCTCAATCATATAGCCCTCTAAAGAGGCAAAGGGTTCAAACTTAGAACTTTCGCAGGGTCCGACAGGACAAAGTACCACAATTCTTGTAACTCTTGACTTGGGTGTTACACTTTCTTCTATAAGTTAATTGCATCTCATATTCTCATCCCAATTCTTTAATATAGACATCATAAATAAATTCATCTAAAAAAGAAAACCCAATTATCAATATAATGTAGAAATTTCTATCTCTCAAAATATGGATTTGACTCTAATTATAACATGCAAATTAAGAAAACCATAACAAGATTTGTGTGTTGAAATTATTTGAGTTGATTGAGGAAGACATAAAATCCATAATCCTTTCTTCCTACCTAATCAAAAAGAAAGACAGAGGAAACAAAGCAGGGAGAGAGACTTCTCATATTCCAATAATAGCCGAATGTGCCCTCTGTCTTAATAGAGCAACAGACACCTATTTATATGGTTAGGAGAGGGGCATCTCCCTTGTGTTAGTAATATGATGGGCTAAGTCTATTTATTATGGCAAAGCCTATACACAAAACCCATATCATATCCACTTATTAGTAATATAGAATGCCATTAAGCCCCAATAACGATATTGATCACAAAATTATATTGGGCTAAACAATATGCTCCAATATTTTGATATCTAATTGATTTGGGTTTTAAAATTAAAAGCAATTCTAATTTATGGCAATCCACAAACAATAATCAATCATTCTCCCATTTGGACAACATAAATCAAATTACTATATTTATATGAAATCAATACTCCAACTTAATATGTGGCCCCGACAAGATGTCAAAATCGAGCTAGCACTCTCAACCAAATGGTCCAAGATGAGATAGCAAGCATCTCAATGGTACAAAAAAATCATACTAAAAAAAGTATTAACATTCATGCATGCAAGATACTCATATCCTAGTGCTTTAGGATTGCAATAGAGTGCTTTAAAAAAATAAAAAATAAAAATAAATCATTTTGATGAGATTTGGTCAAATAATGAATTGGGGTTTTGGACATAAAGATTAGTGTTCTTTAGTTTCATTCGAAATTCTCTCTCAAATTGGAACCACATCATGCAATTTATATGTTGATTTACTCAAGACAACACTAGTAATAAGATTCGTCAATCAATTTCAAAATTAATTGGTGAAAAAATCAAAATCCCAAATTGAATTGCTTTTGGGTTCATACATGTGTGTGGGGACTTGATTCCTCACCATGATTAAACACACAATCTCATAGCAAAACACAATTTACAATCATAATCAGAGATCAAATTAGCTCTCATACCAATTATAAGAATTTCTATCCCTCAAATCTTCAATCCAACACTTATTATGGCGTGCAAATCAACTAAAATCATTAACTAGATTAGTTATGAAAATTACTTAGAGTGATTGATGAACTATGGCCTTGATTTCTCATATCTGATTAGAGGTGTCCGAACTCCATACTTTCTCTAATCAAATTTGAGGAACAAAGGCTCTGGATTCATTAATCAACCTAGATAATCTTCACACCTAATTCTATTAGATTTGGTGATATTATTCTAATTTTTTAAGAGTTGCTGAGCTCTCTAAACTTTTAAAAAGCTGCTCTCAAATAGTTATAATAATACCATTTGATAAAATAATATAAAAATTACTCTTAATAAATAAAAGTGACAAGAGTAGTATTTGATAAAGTTGCTTGTAGAATCTAAAATAATCATAATGGATAAATATTAATGAGAATAATTTTTACTCTTATTATCATTTCTTTTTTTGATAATTCAAAATACATAGCCTCAACTCACCATAACATAGTGAGGAGCAAATCTGAGAAGAAAGTATTTGAGAAGTTAAATTGAGAATTATATATTATATCCATGTAACTAGAGGTTTACACGATGAAAACAAAATATATTACTTCTAAATGATGGCCAATGCTGTTGCCACCATGATAGCTATATAATTGAACAATAGGTTTTTTTGAGGGAAGGAATATAGTGTACTTGGCAGACGGTAAATATATACGTGCAATTGATGGAAATTGTGCGGGAATAAAAGAGACCGGAGGGAGAATTAGAGAATAAAATTAAAAATTAGAATTTTTAATTAATAAAATAATAAAATTAGATTTTTATTAAAATTTAAAATTATATTAAATTTTTAAATTTTGAAGAGTATAATTCAGTTCTAAAAAATATCCTACAAAAATTTTTAAGAATATTCTCTGACTTTTAAAAATTAAGACTAAAAATATATCAATTTTTTGGTTTATTAAATAAAAAAATAATTTATATTTTTTATAAATTAAAATATTCTTTTAAAAAATAATATCAAACTAGACCTTAATAATTTTAGTCGATTTCCATGCCATAACCAATATTAGATTGAAATTTTGAGGAATAAAAACTCTTACATAAAAGGGAAATAAGTAGTATCTACCAAGATTTTAGCCGAACTAAAAGCTTCACCTTTTTATGTAGGAGAGTCAAAGCATGTTACTTTCTCACATATTTCCCCAATTTTGGCTAGATTGAATGGACGCCAAAGATATTCCCTCACATTTGAACCACACTTTTTTTACTTGGCAAACCGCTTCTGCGGACACGCACTGTATATATGTTGTTAGTTTCTCTCGTCGACCGCCAAAAATGCCGTTCATATTACATCAAAAAATAATATAATACTACTTTTTGTTAAGGTTCTATCGAAGTGAGCCCCTCCACGCATTCAATGCTTTGAGATTCTGCTTCGCAAAATCTTTGAAAAAATTGCACAAGATGCTGACGCATGCTTGAGCTTTGAATTGGTAAACGAGGATCAGTGTGTTCAATCATGGCACAGATGAAAAGACACTGCGTACTATTTGTTTCTGTAAAGGACAAGTGGAGTAATTAAATGGACTACTCCACCACTCGCCCTAGCTAGCTGCGCTCATCACGTTTTTGTTTTGTTTTTGCTTTGATCATCATATTCTACATTATTCTCCATCCTTTGATCCTGTTCTAACATTTCCAGTCATCATGTTCACACGAAGCCAGAAGCTACGAACTCCATGAAGTCAACAACCCCACTTGCGTGCTGATCTCACATGTATAGATCCTGAACTACGATATCGGGATTGCGAGTTTTTTTTTTTTTTAAGAGAGAAAAACTACATTTTTGTTTCTAAAATATAAGTGTATAATAAATTCCTTTTTAAATTAGAAAACATTTACAATTTAATTCTTGAATTTATCTACCTTAAAATAAGTTAATATTTTTGGAAATTATTATGTTAAATTTAAGAACTAAATTTTTATTCTATTTATTGTATGTAAAAAATTTAAAAATAAAATTATATATATTTTCTAATTCAATGATAAATTTATTACACCCTCAATAATTTGAAGATAAAATTATAATTTTTTCTCATAATTTTTACATTTAAATCTTTTTTTTAAGAAAAAAAATAGTATCAAATAACTTAATTATAATTTATAAATTTCAAAAATTACTTACCCTCATGTTTAATTTTTCAACTCTTTTATTATTATTATTATTATTTATTTATTTTTGTTTTTCTGGGGGTAAAACGGGGCCCAAGAAAACAAAACAATCATACTAAGCAGCCCCAGCAACACCATCTCTCAACACCGAACATATACTACTAAATGGAGAAAGAAAACAATTTTTAATAAATTAAAATGTATTTATATTATATATGGCTTTCAGCATTAAAAAATAAATATGCTAGTCAGTATTCGCATCAATGCAATAAAACAAATTTCGCTAAAAAATATGAAATAAAAAATCCACTCATTGTTTGACCGGCAAAAAATAACAGCTAAATATATTAATATGTCTCAACGAATTTGTTAATGATAACATACCGTGTATAAAAATTATACTAATATGTTACTACTATGATAATTTACTAACAAAGATAGAACAATTCTGCGTTCTTTAATATCTTAGACAAAAATCATAAATTAATCATATCTTTTTTTTATGACTTTTAATTAAGGTAACTATAATAAGAGTCAAATATTTTTAATAGTGTAGCAATATTTTATTTTATTTTATTTTTTTGATGAGATAGTATAGCAATATTTTAGATAACTGTATCAAAATATTTTATACAATATATCAAAATTAAATTTATATATATATATTTTTTCTTATTTTCTTTTCTCTATTAAGATTAATTATGAAATATTTTATGCCACAAAGAAAAGGTTTTAAAAATTTTTTTTTTCTTCTTTGATTTTAAGCACTAATTTACAATTTTTTTAATAAATATGAGAATTTTTTATTATGAAATGAGCATAAAACAGAATAATTATGTTAGCGAACTAATAAATATGTTAATTTATGTAATGCTTCACAATGATATACTAATATGTTTGATAGTTCCTTCGTACTATTTGGGCAACATTACCCATGACTTTTTTTTTTCAACCTTTTAGAAGTTAAAAGTCATATTTTCAATTTTTTATTCTATTTAATTTTATAGCTTATTACTTATTAAAAAATCATTTTTAGTGTTTTTTAGGTAGTTAAAATATCTAACTTCTTAAAAAGTATATTTTGAAAACACTCAAAACAAACACTTTGTTATTATATATCTAAATACAAAAAAATTTATTTATAAGTTACTTTTCAAAAGTTTCTTTTCTATAAGGATTTAAATGAGTTATTTATCCAAATAGACTCTCTCTTTCTAAATTTAAATAATACATATATGCAATTTTTTTTCACAAAATATGATTTTTTGCTCCCACTAACCAAAACCAATCACGCATCAAAGGGAGGCAAAAACCCTATTTGAGATTCTCTAAACAAAGACTCCATCTTGATCCATTTTAGCGGATGCTATGGTGTATTTCAGATAACAAAATGCATCACATATTTTCATTTAACCACACATCTAAAGTGTAAGTAAATGCATTCAAAGTTTGGTGCGTTTAGGCTTGGTTTAATAATGGTCTTTGATGGGGGCTTTTGCTTATGAAATGATAAGTTGATTTTTTCTATTTGGTAAACAAAAAAATTAAGGTGTTTTTGCTTCTAGTCATGGGTGCTTTTAAGGGCATATCATGAAGTGCCTTTCAAAACTTACTAATACTCTCTAAAATTTAAAAGACTAATATAATCTTAGTGACAAACATTTAGTGATAGTGGAAGTAAAAAACTACTCTTTTTAATATGTTATGTCTATTATAATATTTTAGATTTTAAAATCAACTTTATAATATATTTACTAAATTCTACTTTTGTGACTTCTTATTATTGATAGTAATTTTTATATTATTTTATCAAATAGTACTACTATAATTTTGTAAGAGCAGCTTTTAAAAAAATCAGTAACTTTGAAAAAGTCACACCATTACCAAATCAAGCTTTATTCACACTTCAGAACTTAGTTAAATAAAGATGTATGGTGCACCTTGTTATCTGAGACGCATCTAAGATGGCCCCAAACTATTTCATCAAAATATATTATTCTCTCTAACAATGCATTTTATTTTCTCAAGTATTTGGGGGAGTTTGGTTTGCTATTTTCCATTGTCATTTCCACAAAAAATAGAAAATAGATGACAAAATATGTTTGGTTTCCATTTTTTAGAAATATTTTCAGAAAATATTTCCTAAAATAATTGAAAATTTGAAAATACCAAATCCAAATTTTCAGTTTTTCACTTTGATTGTTGGAAATATTTCTAACTCAAACACAGTGGCATTGTGGTAATAATTAGAGCTTCTTTTCTTTTTCACTTCCATCTCCTCAATTTGAATCCAGCAACAAGAGAAGCATGTTTTTTTTTTTTTTTTAACATAACTTCCTTTTTCTTTGCGTAGGCACCCAGTTCGAATCCATGGGGAGGTGAAATGAATTTTTTCCCCAATGCTGTTTGAAGAGCCCTAATAGCCCTAATAACCTCTTCCTCATCAATTCCATTAGCCTCCATTTCTCCAAACCAATTTCGCCTCCATCCTTCCCCTAAAGCCTCACTGCTCACTGTCGCCACTACTCGCCGCTCACCGTCGGCGCTGCTCATCGCTCACCCTCGCGCAGCTTGCCCTCACGCAGCTTGCCCTCGTCGCTACTCGCCCTCCTAGCACGCCGTTCATTGTCGCCTCATGCCACTCGCCGTCACCTCATGCTTGGCTGCTTCCCTTCCTTTTCCCTGTTTCCGAGTGTTTTTGGTATGGTTTCATTTGAGTTTTTGGCCCTTTTTTTCCCTCTTTTTTCTTCCTAAACCAGTGATGGCTTTTTGTAGGGACACGGTGCTGCTCACTACCGCTGGCTGATTCCCTTCCCCTCATCCCTATTTTCTGGTTCTGTTTGGTATGGTTTCTATTTTTTTTTAATTTTTGCTCTTTTTTTGGCTAATTCCGGTTGTTTGATGGCTTCTTTTTTTGCTTGTTTCTGATTGATGTTCTTGAGGGAATGGTTCTGCTTGCTTCTTTGAGGGAATGGTTCTGATTGATGGCTTCTTTTTTGGCTCATTTTATAGTTGGCTTTTTTTTTTTTGCTTCTTGTTGGAATTTTGGAATGTTCTTGTTTTATTATTGGATTTGTTAATGGAAAGGATTTGCACTGATTAATCTTATTTTAGGCAATTGGATCTTGATATGTTAATTGCTAGTATGTTCACCATATTTGACTGAAGTTTTTCAGTTTATATTTTTCACTGAAATGGATTAAGTAGAATATGTTTTGGTCTAGCTATTGGCATTGGGCAGAATTGTAAAGAACTAGGAGTTTAGGCTTTAAAGTGTTTTGGTCTGGCGCTACTAATAAAATTTGGTTTTTAAAGCGTTCTCTTTTTCTTTTTAAATCAAGTATAGTTATATTTTTAAATATGTATAATTGTCTAATAGAATCATCCACAACTTTGGCTTTTACCTATCAACTATAATGTTATTATTTGGTCCCATTAGTTTTTCAGTTAGGACGCATCTTGAATGGTTGTGGTTGATGTTGCCCATTTGTTCTTTTAAAACAAAGAGTGGCAGTTGAGAGGATGAATAGAGTTTGATGTGACAAGGTTAAAGTTCGATAGTACATGTCTTTGCCTTCAAAGTAAGAGGCCTTTTCTTTTCTTTGTAAAAATATGTATGAAAGTGGTTGTCTCTCAACTAAGATTATAACCTCTCCTTTTAGGTGTTTCTATTGTTTTATGATTCTATCTATTCTGTTTGATTGAAAATGTATTCAATATTGTGGGGCAAGTTTCTCTTCTGGTTCTGGTATCTTTTATTTTATAGGTGTCCATTTGTGTGAACAAATTGATGCCTCATTTGTTTTCATTTTAGGCTTTAAAGTGCTTTTGGTGATAAGATCTTCTTTTCTCTATTTTTCTGTTGGAATTACATAAATCTGCTACTTCTTTTTTATTATTCTGCATGTATTTATGGCCTTCAATGAGTTATGTTTGATAGTAATGCCTTCTTGTATGTTTCTATACCTAATAAAATATGAAGTTATTAGCACAAAATGAGTGGAAAAAGTGTGAAGGGGGATAATAAGGAATGGTCATCACAGAACACAAAAGCATTCATAGAGATTGTTTATGATCGTGTCAAGAAGAAGCTATTACAGGCATCAACTTTTAAGAAGCCAGTATGGGAAGATATCAACAATGAATTGACTTCAATCAGTACAGAAAATTATGGAGTGGAAAGGTTGATGAATAAGCTTAATCGCCTACGCATGCAATATCGTGAATTTTCAGCTTTATTAGCTCGAACTGGAGTTACACGGGATTCAGAATCTAATAAACTGAATGCTTCGGAAGAAGTATGGGAATAAATGTATACGGTTAGTTTTGTATTATTGTTTATTATATTGGTTTATGTATTGGGATAGGATTGAAAATATTTACTTGTATTTTGCAGGAAGGAAGGTTCTATAAGCAATTTAAGAAGCATGGATCTGAATACAATTATGAAGTCCTTGGTGAGATCTTTAATAGTAGCACGACAACCGAAAAATTGAGCCATGCCTCTACTAAAGAGCCACCTACATCATATGAAGAAAAAGAGTTAGAGGAAGATTTTCTTTCAAAAGGTGTGCATGTGGACGCACATATTGTTGATATTGATGGTGATGACCCAGAAGAAATAAGCAAAAGAAAGAAGATTGTTAGGTCTTCAAGTGAGCGCCAGCGTAAAGAAGCGAACAACCCAAGATTGGATAAATTTGAATCTACATTGGGAAATGGGCTGAGTCAGTGAGTGCACGCATAGAAGTATCAAAGGCGAGGATGGAGAAAAATAAATCACATGATAGTTAGGCTACTAGTCCATTGTCAGATCCTTATTCTAGTGAGGCATGCATGAGGGTGTTACATTCTATGAAGATGTTTCAAGGACAATGTACAACAGAGTTGTGGCAAAGTTTGTACAAGTAGAATGGATATGCATATTTATGATGATGGAAGAAGATAGAAGAAAGGAATGACTTGCTGATCTTGAGTAGTTTGCTTTAGATAATTCATATCAATTTATGGATGTTATGTTATGTTTTAAAGACTTGGTGTTTTTTTTTTCATGATTGCTAGACTTTATGTTATATTATGTTATGTTCCAGTATTTGTATCAGTTTGTGACTTGAATATTTGAAGAACTTGTGCTATGATAGTTTGAATTATTATTATTTACATGTCTATTTTATTACTATTGTTATTAGCACTAGTTGATTGATTATTTAGTCATTTGAGTAGGAAAATATGTCTATTTTCGGATCAACTAATAATTCCCATAGCATGAGTAGTGATGATTCAAATGAATTAGATGATGAGATGGGAGATATTATTATGGTTCGATTAATGATTGAATATGAAAGGAGCTATGTTGATAGGATACCTTGCCGAACTTCTGCCTTGACCGGAAGGATGTATACTCTTGAATTTTTGACAGGCCATAAAGCTAGATGTTACGAAAATTTTCAAATGGAGAAATAAGTGTTCATAAATTTTTGCAATGCTTTGAAGGAAGTTGCAATTTTAAGTGATGGCAAAAAGGTAAGTGTAGAGGAAGGGGTTGCTATGTTTTGTATATATCATCACGTGTCATAATATGCACCACTGAGTTGTTGCTGAACACTTTTAACATTCAATATATACTATAAGCAAATAGTTTAGAATAGTTTTAAGAGCAGTATGTAAGTTGGGCACACATATTATTCAATCCCGGAATCAAGAGACTACTCATCCACACATTCTGAATAACTGCAAATACTTCCCGTATTTTAAGGTAATTATGCATTCATGTTCTAATATTTATTGAATATATGTAACTATTGTTGAACTAAAATATCATTTACATTTTTTTTATGAAGAATTGCATTGGTGCTATTGATGGCACACATGTCTCTGCTTGGGCTCTTGTTTCCAAACAAACTGCTTTTTGTGGAAGACAGGTTTTGATAACACAAAATGTGTTGGCAGTGTGTGACTTTGACATGTTATTCACCTTTGTTTATTCTGGATGGCAAGAGACAACAAGTGATTCTAGAGTATTTTTAGATGCATTAAAACCTGAAAATAATTTTCCAAAGCCATTAAAACCTGAAAATAATTTTCCAAAGCCTAGTAGACGTAATGTTTTATTACATCAATGTTTCTCTTTTTCTCTTTCTTCTTATTAGTTATATGTTATCTAATACATTCTTGGATTCTATGACAGAACAATTTTATCTTGTTGACTCTGGATTTCCTAATATATCTGGCTATCTTGCTCCATTTCGTAGTACAAGATATCATTTGCATAACTTTTGTAATAGAGGACGAGTACAAGGTAAACATGAATTATTCACTTATAGACACTCTTCATTGAGAAATATTATTGAGAGGTGTTTTGGTGTTCTAAAGGCAAGGTTCTCAATTCTTAAATTGATGCCAAATTACCCTCTTAGGAGATAGAGGCAAATTTTCATTGCTTGTTGCACCATATATAATTTTATTCGAATGCAACATGGCACAGATAGATTATTTGGTGATTACTCTAGAGAAGACATGATTGTGGATAAATAGAGTTTTAGGATAAATCAAGAGGATGTTGATATTAATGCTACTGAAGCAACTCAAATAGCACAAGTCAGGGAGATAATTGCCAATCAAATGTGAGATAATTATCGTCGATGATTGATCACTATCACTTTGTATTTTGTTGGAGGATGATGTATTTCTCTTTATCTTTTTTGTTTGTATGTTTTAGCTGCTTGACAAGTTGAAGTATAACAAAGACTGTAGTATTTATTAATTATATGATAATTGATATTAATAATAAATTACTTAAAAATGAACAATTTATTTTATTCTTAATCTTAAAGTTTTATAGAATTATTTTATTTTAATAAATATCTTTAAGTTTATCTCAAATTTGCAAATAATAAAGTTCACTTAAATATATAAAAAATATATATAACATTTTTTTATTTAATAATAAATATAATTTTATCATCTCAAATTTAATTTTAAAAATATATTTTGAAAACAAACAAACCAAACATATTTTTATTATTTTCCCTTTTTAAAAATAGACAAACCAAACACATTTTCTAAATTTAGAAAATATGAAAATAAAAATCCTTTTCAAAAACTAAAATTAAAAAATAAAAATAAAAAATATTTTCACAAGCCAAATGCTATTTTAGGTTTCCTTATTAATTATTACCCTAGTTACGCATGTACTATATGTAGTTTCGTGGTTTATTACTTATTAGAATCCATGATGATCACCCATAAAAAAATGAAAACAAAAGAATCAGTGATGGTCAATTTAGCTGAAGAATTTTCAACTTTTTTCACTGAATTAAAGTCACTAATCATCAGGGAAGATCCAGTTAAATACTAGACCCATGTTATATTGAGAGCAGTACATTCATCACTCATCAAATAAGCAAAGCAGATCACGGACAGCCGCATAAGAAGTGACCGAATACATAATGAGTCAAACGTTATTATAAGATTAACATGTAACTTAACAGTTATTTTTCATCTCTTATTATATTATTATTATAATTACTTAAAGATTTTAAACACTTTCTAAATATTTAATTAAAATATTAAATGTTTTTACTTTTTAATTATTAATTGTTATTAATTAATTCGACGACTTATGTAGGCGTTTCCCTAGAGTAAACACAGTAAAAGAAAAAACTCATTGATACATGCACATCGGCATTTCTTTCCAAAGATAATTTATTAAAGATTATAGAGTTAAGGGAATATAATCCCTCTCTTTATCTGTCTTTTCTCTCACACATAATCTCTCTCTCTCTCTCTATATATATAAAGAGAGAGAAAGAGAAAGATGAAAAAAATGGGCGTTAAATCCGTTGAACCTAGCATGTCTGTTTTTAAATTTTTAGCACTATAAATATAAAATTATTAAAATTTAGGAATATTTTTTTATTGAAAAGTGTTGTTAAAACTCTTTAATAATATAACTTAAATATAATATTAATAAAAATATTACTAAAAATTTTAACAACATATTTTTATATTTTGTCCCATTTTAAATATTGTAATTAAAAAAATATTTCTAAAATTTAAATATGTAATATTGCGGTTAAATGTTGTTGGTTCTGGCTAACATACATATTTTGACTAATCTATTTTTCCAATTCAATTAATTATTAGAGAACTTGAGATTTACAAGAAGAAATTTTATAGCTTAATACTCGCTAATAACTTAAGGATAGTAAGAATTTAAATTTGTGATCATGTGTCTATCACCCTACTTACAACGTTACATGCTCATTGTATATTAACTAATTCCTAAAGGTTGAACCCATTATTTCGGGTAGGATAATATTAATTAATTACATAAATATTTTAGCTTATGCCATGCTCGATCTATGCTGGTGGAAATGGAATTGCCATTTTCTATTGACAACGTAAAATCTAAAAACCGACCACATCGGAATTGGGTGGAGAATCTTTCTGTCGTTTTGTCTTAAAATATCACAAAAAACGCGTTTTGTGCAATTAACCAAACACACCTTTACATACTTTACAAAAATTTAATCCCCTCACACTTCGTTTCCTTTTCTCTTTCTCTTTGTCAGCTTTTTCATTGTACCAATCCTTTTCCATGAGAGACTCCACCTCCTGTTTAGTACTGATTGACATCGTTGATGTATACTTACTAAATCTTTTGGATCTGTGTACTCCACTTACCCCCGTTATTTTATGTGTTTGGGGGAGGCGAAAAATTAAAATTATTATAATAATTATATATTTATATAATTATTTTTTATATAATTATTTATATAAAAATTAATTTATATTTAAATATTTTAGTTGAGAAATTATTTTAAAATAATTTATTTTATTAGAGTTATATAAAAAAATTGTGTTTATATGACAAAATTATTAAAAGAAATATGAAATGATTATTTATATTATATAATATAAAATACTTAGAATCAATTTGATAGAAATATAACAATTCTAAAATAATTAATTTTTACTTATAATTATAAGTTCCAAAAAATTATTTATATTTTTAAGTTATTTTTCAACTTAAAATTTTTAATTTTAAATTATAATATATTTTTAAAATTTACCAAATATACTTAATTTTTAAAAAATAATTTTTTTTTTCTCAGGTTCCCAAACATGCACATTGTTTACGTGCGTAGCCCTCGTTTGGTTGAAATGAGAAATTGAAATGAGATATTGTAGATGGCTGAAAACGAACAAAGAAAAACAAATTACGCTTAATTAATTAATTGATTTTTAAATGAATAAAACTTTATTTATGTATTTCGAGTTTGACTTAATTTTTTAATTTGCTTCAAAAGATTTTTTAGATTTATATCTCAGACGTTACTAATTTATTTTGGTTTCATTTATCTATCTAACTCATTGTAAATTATTAACAGCGATTATTTAAGTGGAATATGTCCTGTCTCAATTTTTTTTTTTCGCGATAAACAACGGGGCTAAAATGCCCAAAACAAGAAACAACTAAACAGCCACTACTCTATCATGGCAACAACCCATGAGATCAACAGAAAATACAATAGACATAAAGCTAGGGAGAGAATTAAAAACAGTTAAACCTAGAGGTAACTGATGACCATATTTGGCCAAACTATCTGCGCAAAAATTGGCTTCACGGAAGGCATGGCTGATCTTCATAGTCTAGTCCTGGGAGCACAGTTTATGAATGGCCGAAATCAGAGGTCGCATACTTGTCCTGTCTCATTTTTGCTATTGATGTTGTCAACAAATCAAAACACTTTGTAAAATGTTGATATAAAAAAATTAAATTGTAACGATTAATAAATAAAATAAAATTTAACAAATGAATTTAAAAACTTAATTTTTTTTTTGACAAAATATAACTTTACCCTTTAAAATTCTTAAATTATATTTCACTATATGTATAGTTAGGATGCGATGTTGTATATACAATTTTTTATTTAAATTTAATTCTAAATTTAATACATTATGAGTGTAAAAAGTATATTTACGATCTAATTACATATTATCATATCATTAAAATTATTTAATATTTATTATATTATCTTAAAAATTATATATAATATATAAATTAATAATAATATAAATATTTTATATAAATAATATATCAAAATTAATCTCTATAATTTTTTTTTAAAAAATAGATGGCCCATTTTACATAACGGTTAGGTTATATCATATTTTTTAATTCTCAACCCCTTTTGAGTTAGACCACTCAAATGGATAAGACCTATCCATGCATGTTAGCAGTGTTTGACATTAAGTGTATATCTTAAAAGTTCAGTGGCGTGCGTGGTGTTATATTTAAACTTGTTTAGATTTCATATTTTTTAATTATTTACAAACATATATTGTAATAATATTTGTTATATTCATAAATAATTCAATAAATATACGTTTCAATATTCGTTACTTTTTGTACATTCTTTATTTTATAAAAAACAACATTTTGTTGTTAGGCGAACGCTATGGTGCCTGTTGCTTAGCCGGGGCACCATACATTGTGATACGGCCTATCGTAGTCTATTGATTTATTGCCCGTAGTCCAATAAAATAATTGGTTTATTACTTTATTAAGTTTATCACCATTAGCACTATTTGATGACTTCAATTATGACTTGTCATATCCACTTTATCATTAAACGAGATATAATAATATTCAATTGTATTTGATTTTATCTTTAGCTATAGTTTAGTTATCAGATGAACACAGAACTTAGTATTTATATGTTTTTTACCCAACTCGAAATTCGATATTCATGCAATAATGTAGTTAATGTCCAGATCGGAACCCCAAAACTCAATGTCCATATATTGATATAACTCGGAACTCGGTGTTTGTATGTTTTTCACCCAACTAGGAATTCGATATTCATGGAATAATGTAATTAATGTCCAGATCGAAACCCAAAACTCAATGTCCATATATTAATATTTATTAGTTCAATGTCTAATTTTGAACTCAAAATTTGGTATCCATGAAATATTATAGTCCATTGTTGACGAACTTGGAACTCGGAATATTAAAATCTATTTTGAGTTAAAAAATAAAATTATCCACATATCTAATTCTAAAAAATAAGAGACACATAATTGAAATAAATGATGTGCATCCCTCTTTCTCTAAAACTTGCTGCGCGCGGTTGCATGTAGACTTTACCAAATAGCGTCTATTACCATACATTCCATCCTCTGTGTACCAAACCGATTCAGCGGCTAAGATTTGCCATCTTATGAAACTGCACCATACAATTTGCAAGTCCATGCACTAAAGAACACGCCTTGCTGTTATACCTATTATTATACACGTCATTTTGATATTATACCCACATCCAGTCCTCGATTAGACTACGTTTCACACAACTGTGTGTAACTCGCAAAAGTGGCTCTTTGACTCTGGTTAAACGATCACACTTTCCACTTTCATTTTATGATTATTTTAAATGTGGGATATAATTTTTTATATTATAATATATAATAAGAGCACCTCCGGCGGTGCTTTTGTGCCTACAAATTGGGACTTGCGACAAGATTACTCCAATTCATGGAAGCAAAATGAAAAGTTGGTCTGCGTCACAAGAGGAAAGGACACAAGACAATTTGTAATGCACAAATAATTTAGTGATATCATGACACTTTACTTTCTTTTAACCATTATTATTGATAAAAAATTTTATCGTTGTAAATTATATTGTTGTATAATGGTATATTATATTTTTATTAATTTTATTATTATCTTTACCCTATTAATACCAATCTCTTTCAACTTCTTTTTTGGCAACTATTTCTAATCTTTTCTAATGCCTCTCAAATTCTTCATACATAAATTTTATTCTTCTATTCTTCCACAAAAAATGGATCTAAATCAATTTAATTTAAATTTTTTTCTCAATAAATTGTAAAATTGTAACTTCCCTCAAAATCTAAATATCCAAAATTTTCAATTTTAAAACTCGTAAAATCTAAATCCAAATTCTAATTTTCAAATTCCAAACTTCTTAAATCTAAATCTTCAAAATTTCAATGCTCAAATATCCATAAATTTGAAGACTTGTTTAATTTTTTTAAAAAAATTTAATAAAAATTATTTGAAAAATCTAAGTGTACATTTTTATCCAATCAAAAAATAAAATTATATATTAAAATATATTTATGACAAAGAATTTGATAAAACATGTATTCAAGTACATATTTAATTACATGATATCATGTACTAAAGTACACGTACTCCATATTTGAGTACATTAAACACTATGAAATGTGTACTTCAGTACATTATTGTGAAACGCATACTCAAGTACATGTTCAAATATAAAATTAGTCATTTCAAAATTAATTTGTAAGTATAGAGCATCATTCTTTCACATTTGTTCATTATCTTTTCTTCTCTCTCTTAAAAAATAAATGCATAAAATTTTTATCTATAATTTAGTTTTTTTAAAATTTAATTTTAATAAAAATTATTCAAAAAATTAAATTTTATAATTTTATCCACTCTAAAATTAAAATTTCATGTTTATAACAACGTATTTGATAAATATGTTGATTTTTTTAATTTAAAAAATATACAAGACTAAAATTGGGACTAAAATTGAGACCTTATATTAGAGAGAAGATCTCAATTTTAACTCAATTTTACTTGATGTGGCAAGTAGTGAGGTAAAAAAATGGAATTCAAAGTGGATCTTGACACTGGAGATGCTTTAAGAACTACCCTCTTATATGAACTCACACGCTAGTACAAAATTTGTTATCAATAATTATTAAAATATGATAAAATTTATTAAAAAAAGTCTATGTGCCGAAAAATCAGTAACTTTATTTTCTGTTCTTTTATTGTCATGTGTTGCATATTAAATCGTTTTTATGGGAGCCCCTACTAGTTAAGCTTTAATTATCGACAATTTGTGGTTGAAGTAATGTATACATATTTGTACTGGTTGAAATAATAATGTAATCAAACCGGACTATTTTTTTATACAAATATTATATACACTTGTATTAAAAGAACGTGGTTTTACTATAATTCTTCTCCACAATCATTGAAGAAAAAATAAGCAGAAAATTAATCACGAGATTTTCATTAATGATTATTATATAGACATTGAAGAAGAAACAAATTGTTAATGTTAGGTGAATTGATTAATTTATGAAATTAATTTTGATACACTATAAATATAAAAAGTTTTATACCGTCACTCATTCATATGCCGCCATATATAGAATTTAGTTTTAATACACTGTTAGTGTAAAAGAGTTTTATACTGATATTCAATCATATATTGTCATATTAGTAAAAATATTTAACTCAACTACCCACTACCTTAAAAGTTTTATAAATAAAAATATATGATTCAATGATAATGTAAAACTTTTCTATATTGATAGTTTATCAAAACTAATTTCCTATATGTATGTGTGTGTGTGTATGCAAAAGTTAGAATTTAATTGGTTCTTGTTTTTTAAAAGTCGTTTGAATTGGATTGAATTTTAAATTTAATTTTTAGAATTATCAAATTCAATTCAAACCGAATAATATTATACAATATAGGCTCTTTTAAATAAACTTCTTCGAAAGGATCTTTTTTATAATGATATTTTTTTAAAATATCTTTTGAAAAAGTAAAAGTTATTTTTATGTTTAAATATAAAATTAATTTATGTTTGGATTAAATATTAAAAGATTTTCATTTATCCTTAAACATATTTTTTATATTATAAAAAATATATTCTTTTAAAAGATAAAAATCATAGGTTTTCAAATTTGTTTGTGAATGCTATTGGTCATCATAATCCCAGATTTGTTAATTTATAATCCTTAGGCATAGGCTTCATTGATGAACAAAAAAAAAAAATCATAGCTTTTCCAAAAAGTCTTTTTGTACTTTTTTCCAGTAATTCTACTTTTGTTAAAAAATTTTACTCAAACATACCAAAAAACATAAAAAGTACTTTTTATTTAAAAAGATTTGTTTTCAAAATAATAGCACCAAAAAAAGTACTATATTTTTTAATTATTAAGTCTATACTTTTACTTATAATAATTTTAATTTATTACATAATTTTTTTATTTGTGTATCATCCTTACTTAAATATCATTTTATACATATTAAATGAGTTTTATTATTTTTTTATTTGTATTATCCATTTTATTGACTTAAGTTACTTTTAGTTTATGATACTCTAAACTTTTTTTTTTTGGGTAAAAAAATGGATCAAATTAAATTGGATTCAAATTTTAAATTAAATTAATTCCATTTAAACCGTTATAAATTACATTATTTGGAACGGTTTGATTTTTCACTCAAAACTTAAAAGAAGAAATTTTTTGGGAGCATGCAATAATTTTTCTAAAAATAAGAGAAAAACTGTACTTAAATGATTCACAATCCAAAATATAATTGAAAATATGAAAAGCAAGAGAAAATTAATTACTTTTGTGGACTGTAAAACAATCATTTAAATAACTGAAAATATGAAAAGCAAGAGCATGCAATCATTTTCTCTGAGATATTATTGTGGATTATATTGTTGTTGATTATGCATTGTGGACTATTTTTTGCAAGCTTATTATGCTTAATGTTTGCCATCTCTAGGTCAAAGTACTCCTAATTCCCCTTAGGCCAAAAAACGTGTACATGAGAACTATATTATTGAGCTTAATTGCTATACACTATCAGTGTAAATTTAATTTACACAGTCAACCAATGAGAATTTGCCACAACATTTAATTTAAAATTAATTCAAAATTTACTTAAAAAATATATATTCTGAGATAATTATGAAATAATATATTCTTAACTGCTTCTTGTTGCCACGCTTTCCCTGAAACTCCTTTCGTGCTAGGACCCAAGCACGATTAGTAAATAGATGTGAGGATCCCATCTGTGAATGCCATTGGAAATGGATTAATTAACATTTGAATGATTCCTCAAAGAGAAATTGGAAAAACGTCGAAGAAACTGATCGAGAAGAGAGAGAAGGCTAGATGAGGTTGTGGTTGGCAAGCCAATCGTAGAGGGTCCGCACGAGAGACTTCCATTGAGTGTACCTCGCATCCACTCACCTTTTCTTGAGTATAGCAGATAGTTTCTGGTCTTTACTTGGATAGCCTCATCGGTAAATATGAGTGTGTTTGCCTCCATGCAGTGATGGAAAATTTCGGCATTTTCCAGTGCCTTAGGCAAGGACACAAAGCCAAAATCGAAAAATGGTGAAGTGTCTGTGTGATTTTAGGATGGTGCTGCAGCTGTAGAAAGAGTGCATGGAGTTTCAATGGGAGGAGAAGACGTAGTGGAGAAAATTTTGGAGAGTGGTGTGGCTATAGAATTTATTTTAAAAACAATTTAGGAATTAATTTAAATTAGACGATGTGGCAGATTCTTATTGGTTAACTATGTAAATTGAGTTTATATAACAATTAAACTCTATGATATTAACTAATATATTTTGAAATTGCGCATATAAATAAATAATGTAATTTTAATATACTGTTAATATAAAAAAATTTTATACATTTACATTTAATCATGAGTTGTCATGTCAAAATTTTTTTTAACTCTCATACCCACCATTTGAAAGGTCTTACATATAGTAGAATATGGTTGGATGATAGTATAAAACTCTTTTATATTAATAACGTATCAAAATTAAACTCATAAATAAAATAGATTATTGGAATTTGATTTAAACTAAGGGTTTAATTTGTATGTATCAACAATATAAAATTTTTTTATATTGTCATCGAATCATATGCTGCCATATAAACAAACATACATAACCTTTACTCCCATTATTCCAAAAGTTATGCAAATGAGAGAATGTGATTAGATGATAATATAAAATAATTTTACACTGCCAATGTATATAAATTAAATCCTTAAACTAAAGCATTTAAGTTTGATTTAATTTTTATAATTTTGCTCACCTTCACATTGATTAATCTATATTGAAATTAGGAAAAATGTTGAATATGAAAAAATAAAATAAAATAAAATATAAGTGTAAATATATTTTTTTCCTCTGAAAATATACTAAATTTCAATTTTGGTTCCTATAAATTTTTTTATCTAGTTTCAGTTCACAATATATAAAAATGAATATAAATCGTCATTGAAAACTTTTAAAAATTTGTTTTTCTTTTCTTTCATGAGAATCAAGTGCTAAATGTGCATATTTTGAAATTTTTGGACTGAAACTAAATAAAAAATTTTATATATAGGAATAACAACTGAAATTCCGTATATTTTCAAGGATTAAAAGTATGTTTATTTAGCCTAAAAAATTACATTTACCTATATATTTTTTTAAAAAGTTGAATCATAATATGTGCACTAATTTGTGTCAACAATATTCAATAAAGAAAGTCCTATATATCCAATATAATCTCCTTATAATTTCAGTCAAATATTTAGTAGGAAATGGGAAAAAAAAATGCCAAGTTTGAACTTTGAAGAGAGATACTTCCCCCTCACATTTTCTTATAAGGAAACCGTATAATCTCATAGGATCATATGAACAAAATTGCTAAATTGGCCCATCAATTTTTCGCTAATACATTGCTATGATTTGAGTGATTTATGGATTCTTCTATTAATAAGTCATTTGTAATCAATTTTATAAATATTTGATAAGTTGAGAGATATATTCTAACTTTGGATTAAAATAAATTTTTTTTTAATCTGAATTTTTTGTCTGTTAAAAAATAGTTGAACAAAAATCACTCTAAACCACTATGCAAAATAACTAAAACTGTAAGAATATTCCGTGATTAAAAAGAACAATAAATAAATAAATAAATAAAAGGAATGCAAATTGCAAAGCAAGAAGATGGTTGCTAAAGGAAGTTAGTGGCATCAGATTAGGGTCCGTTTGGTTTAACTTTTGGGAGAAGATCTTTTAAAAGAAGGTCTTTTAAAAAAAGACTTTTTAGAAGAAGTACTTTCAAAAGAATGATTTTTATTTTATTTAAATATATTAAAAAGCCTTTTAGAAGAATGAATTTTGTTTGGATAGAATAACATAAAATTACTTTTAGTTGTTAATGTGAGAATAATAGTAAGATTCCTTTTTAAAAGGTCTTTTTCTAGAATAAAAAGTAACCTCAAAGATACTTCTTCTATAAAAGGCTTTTTAAAAAAACTTAAATTAAATATTACTATTTACTATATAAAATTATTTTTCTTCTCTTAAAAGGCCTTTTAATCACTGCAAACAGAAAACCAAAAAGGCTCTTACTAGATTTAGGGAAGGGATTGAATTTAGGTGCATGGTCCCCACTCCCCACGCACCCACCGAGCCATGGCAAACGCCACACGCAACCACTGATACAAGTCGCTCGTGCACGATTCAGTGGTCTGTAGTCTATACGTAGCACACGTCCAAAGTGTGTCTCTGTTTGGATGTATTCTAATGTAATATTCCACGGGCTGCTAAAAGAAAAGAAAAAAAGATGTTATTTCGACTCATTTTACGTGCATCAATTGATTTATGGTAATTTATATATAAATAAACAAATAAATAATTTATGTATATAACTAAAAAATGAGATAATAATATTATTATTTATTTTTATACTCATTTAATTTTTTAATTATATAGATAAATTTTTCACTTAGTCTTTCATGAATCACTATCTCAATTAAGGGTGTCCAAATATCAAGACTAAAAAATAAAAATCATCAATCTCTCCGCCATTCAATCATTATGTTTGTGCCTATATAAATCAGTGTGCCGGGTCCTTAGAGTCTCAAACCCACCGACGCCTAACGCATGACTCAATGCTTTCAGGATAGTGCATAGAGATATTGATGCAAAATCCAGTTACACTATAGAGCCATAGAGGAAGAGCAATTTAGCTGGTTTATCTAGAGCTAGCTAGGGAGAACAAAACAATAGTGATATCTTTGTGAGAAAATAAAAATGTTGGGTTCAGAGGATAAGGGGTCTAAGCTCTCTGGCTCTCCTTCTCTCTCCATCTCTCCTTGGTCCTTTCTATGCTGCAAAAGTGGCATTTCTTCAGCAGAAAAAGAACCAGCCAGTGATGAAAATTCAGAGTCAGCTAATAAGAAGAAGCCCGGAGGATGGAAGGCCATGCCTTTTATTTTAGGTCTTATTCTAATTCTACTTTTCTAATTTCTTATCATGCATAATCATGTCATGCTTCTAAAAAAAGAAAAAAGGTCAGTTACACATAATTGGACCTTTTACTTAATTTGTTTGTGTTAATATGTTTATGTTATAGGAAATGAAACGTTTGAGAGGTTGGCAGCATTCGGATTATTTGCTAACTTTATGGTGTATCTGACAAGAGAGTTTCATTTGGACCAAGTTTATGCTTCAAACATTCTCAACTTATGGGGTGGTATCTCTAATTTTTTCCCCTTGGTTGGTGCCTTCATTTCTGATGCCTATGTGGGTCGCTTCAGGACCATAGCTTTTGCTTCATTTGCTTCTTTACTGGTACATATTCCCTCTCTCCCCCTCTGTAAGTTTGTATTTTTAGATTTTGTTAGAATTAGAATTATATAGTCTTGTGAACTTGCTATAGTTGATTATTGTCACTTACTTTGATGCAACTTTTGAGACTCTGGAAATTAAAGACGATCGGCGGTTGCAAGTTGCAACTTCGCAGCCATGGAGAAACCATCCAGAGTTGTTTTGTCCTCAGTGGTTATGATTTTTTTTTTTTGCGAAAAAAAAAAATTCTTATGAAAAGTTTTGAGCGTTTAAGAGTGGCGAATAAAGTGTAATCGTTTTAATTGGTTGTAAAAATTAAATAGCACTCAAGTGTTCTTTTGATGAATGATGATATGTAATGCATAAAAGGACTGTCTCAACCACGGAAAATTCTTATTTTTTTTATTGGGGAAAGTTTTTTCATATTTCACTATATTTATTTATCTTTAAATTTTTTTTCTCTTATACCTTTAAAATTAAATGTCAAAATTATTCTATCGAGTAAAAAAATTTTACTTGATGGACACGTAAGAACGTCTCTTCAACCGCTTTGAGCTACTACTATTTTTTAATCCCATGTTTATGTTACTTTCGGGCTGCAGCCAATTTAATTTAATACATAAAATGGTTGCTTTATTTGCCACTGTTGACAAAAATAGAATATAGAACATTTGACTCATTTCAGTATGGATTCCCGTGACACTTACTATGTACTTCTGCGTTAATTACTCGAGTGTATCTAGACTATCTTGGGATCTCAAATTTTGTACAATATGTCAAAGTTTAACGACTATAATATCTTCCTAATTTTATGATTAATATTGTCTCTACATTAAAACTAAATATTAGGAGTAAATACCACAGAGAGATAAAAAATTGACGAAAATAGGTAAGTGAAGGCTTTTCGGCCCTTGATGTCCAATATTCATATCCACTTTTGATATTTAAGTGGACTTGCAAGTATTGAAATTAAACTGGGCCACTTGAACTTAATAGTAAAAGCTGGAGTGAAAGTAACACTTCCAATATCTTGTAATTAAACTCCCCAAAAAAAGAAAAAGAAAAAGAAAAAATTGGATTGGTCGAATATTGCAAATAGTGAAATTAACCCTATTATCTTTTGTCTTTCACTTCTTTATTCTTACAATTATTTTTTTCATACATTCGTGAAAATAAGTGCTTAATTGGTTTTTCTATTGAAAATTGCTGAGCAGGGTATGATCGTGGTGACTTTAACAGCCTGGTTACCAGCGTTGCATCCTCCACCTTGTACTCCTCAGCAACAAGTATTGGGTCAATGTGTTAGAGCTAGCGCATCTAATCTTGGTGTTCTGCTTACGGGGCTTTGCCTTTTAAGCATAGGCTCTGCGGGTATAAGGCCATGTAGCATACCCTTTGGTGTTGACCAATTTGATCCCACCACAGATGAGGGGAGAAAAGGGATCAATAGCTTCTTTAATTGGTACTACACCTCTTTCACAGTGGTATTGCTGCTCACTCAAACAGTGGTTGTCTATGTCCAAGATTCTGTTAGCTGGAAGATAGGTTTTGCTATACCAACTTTGTGCATGATGTGCTCCATAATCATGTTCTTTGTGGGAACAAGGATTTACGTGCATGTGAAGCCAGAAGGAAGCGTATTTTCTGGTTTTGCACAAGTTCTAGTTGCTGCTTATAAGAAGAGAAAAGTTAACCTCCCTAGTGAGAAGAAACAGGCAGATGGAATTTTCTATGATCCACCACTGAATGGGTCTGCTGCGTTGTCTAAGCTCCCTTTGACCAACCAATTCAGGTGAGGTACCTCTATTATTGAGAAGCATTCAAAGTTTGTTGCAAGAGTTTTTGTTGTTATTGGTACTTTTGTCATTACCTCATTAATCAAATCAGTGACCAATAATTAGAGTAGTTAACAATAATATTCTATATAAAGATTACGTCTACAACTTGGGTTTATTTTTATATAAGCTCATGTTAAGATTTGAAAAAAAATATTATTTATATTATTTTTTAAGACATCTTTAAAAGGACATACCAATATTTCTTTTGAATATTAATCGAGAGAAAAGCTAAAATTCATTTTTAACAAATATTTAAGTGACAATTCAAAATATCTTTTTAAAAATATTCCAACAAAGTAGTATAAATAATATTTCTCTTTATAATATATATAAATATTCTAATTACATCAGCTAATTTATCTTTTGTTAGGGGTTTAAATAAAGCGGCTCTAATAATGGAAGGTGAGCTAAACCCAGATGGGAGCAGAGTAAATCAGTGGAAACTCGCTAGCATCCAGCAAGTGGAGGAGGTTAAATGCCTGGCAAGAATTTTCCCAATCTGGGCTGCTGGTATCCTTAGTCTTGTTTCCATGGCACAACAAGGAACATTTACTATATCACAAGCCATGAAAATGGACAGGCACCTTGGACCCAAATTCCAAATCCCTGCTGGGTCACTTGGGGTCATATCACTCCTCACCATAGGTTTCTGGGTCCCATTCTATGACCGGGTCCTAGTACCAGCACTAAGAAAAGTTACTAAGCGCGAAGGGGGCATCACTCTGCTCCAAAGAATTGGAATTGGAATGGTGTTTTCTGTTTTATCCATGGTTGTGGCTGGATGGGTTGAAAAGGTGAGAAGAAATATGGCAAACTCCAATCCAAGTCCATTGGGAGTTGCACCAATGTCAGTCTTGTGGCTAGCCCCACAATTGATCCTAATGGGTCTATGTGAGGCATTCAACATAATTGGACAAATTGAGTTCTTTAATAGGCAATTCCCTGATCATATGAGAAGCATAGCTAACTCCTTGTTCTCATGTTCCTTTGCTGCCGCTAGCTATGTTAGCAGCATACTAGTCACCACGGTTCATCGTGCCACTAGAACACATAGCCATCCAGATTGGTTGACAAATGATTTGAATGCTGGCAGGCTAGACTACTTTTACTACCTTATAGCAGGAATTGGAGTCCTGAACTTGATTTATTTTCTGTATGTTGCTCAAGGATATCACTACAAGGGGAGTGTGGACCTCCAAGATAAAGCTCAAGATGTGGAGTTAGGATCACAAAAAGCCTAAGGATACTATAATGCTAGGTATATATGAAGAATCTAGATAAAACGAAAAAAAAAATAGAAAAAAAAAAAGGAAAGAAGGAGAAGATATACCTATCTTTAATTTTGGAATGTTGGCCATGTAATAAGGTTCGCTCCTTCAGTTTCTAGTCTCCTAGGAGTAAGCTCTAGTTGTTCTAATCGATGACGCGATTAAAATCAGCAATCTTCAAATGAAAGTTCTTGACTTCTTGTCATCATACTATCTTAGTGTCCTCAAATTAAGAACAAACTCAATTAAGTATATAAAACTAAAACTTGAATTTCCAATGTCAGTAACAGTAGTGTAGCACGACGCTTTCTTAGCGATGTTCGGTTAATGATTGTTTCACATTTCCATGTCGAGTCTTAGGACTATATTTTATCCAAAAAGAACAATGCGACATTAATTATATTATTTTAAATAGTAAAATATCATACCAATAAAATAATATTTTATTCATAACGAAGTTAAAATTTTTTGTAAATAATAGTAAATAAATATTAGCCTAATCCACAACCAACAGGATGACGGCGTCTGGTATTAACAGCGGCAATAGTTCGCGTCATGACGTCATCTAGTTGTCGATGTCATGCACGATTGTTGGGGATAGTAACCAGCTCCGATTTGGTTCGGGTAAATGCATCCTTAAGATGGATATGAGAAGCAAAAGCCCAAAGTTAATAATTAGTTATTTTAGGGATTGTAGGATGAGTTTATTTTAGATTTTGAAAAAAATGATTTTAAAATTTAAATTTTATATATGGTAGTAAAAGTTGAAAATTAATTTTTTTTAAAAGTTATTTTTTTTAATTTTTTTAAAAAAATTAAAAATTAATTTTTTTGAGAATCTAATTATTTTTAAAAATTTATCCAAATATATGAAAACTAATTTTTTTTCAATGAAATAAGTGATTTTTTTTGAAAAAAGTATAAATAAATACACTCATAGTTTAAAATAATATTGTTTTTATTTTTTCTAATATAAAAAAAGTAAAAACTCAAAACAATGTTGTTTTGAACATTTTGTATTTTTTTTTTTAAAAAAAAACCTAGTTTAACTCAATGGGACCACTAGTTTTCATAGATTTTAACTGATTTTGGATAGGTTAAATCAATTTTCTAAAAGTTAATTTTTTTTGACAAAAAAAGATCATTTTTTTTTTCCAAAAATTGATTGAATTAAACACCTGATTGATCAACTAGTTTTCCAGTCGAACTAGCCAAGCCGATTCAAAATTTTCGTCCACGTTTATTATGGTTCATTACTTGTAATTCATGCGATTTATCTTTAGTACAAAAAAAAAGAAAAAAAAATTAAGTATGGAGGACAATCTCACTACAAAAAGATTGTGGAATACCGACGATAATTACCGATGGAAAATTATAAATTGAATACTCGCATAAGTTATTGACAGATGGACAAATTCGTTGGTCATATTTGGCAACAATTAGTACCAAATGGTGCCAAACATTATCTATAGATATCTTGTAGGAATATTCAATATTATTTACGGTTTAGGATTTAGGGTTAATTATACCTCTATTTACTTATTTTTTTCAAATAATAATTTACCTATGGATTTGCTCGTCAATAATATCAAATTAATTTTTATTTATTCTTTATTTGTAAGATAAAAAATTATTGATAGATTTTGCAATGGTAATATTGAGTTATGTTCTATTTATTTTTTATTTTTAAAATAAAAAATTACAGATGAATTTTTTTGTTGATATTTAAAATTTTGAACATTTGAGGTGGCACTGCTTCAAATTTCTCTATTTTTGAATACCAAAAAATCCATTAGGTTTTACTCAAACTAACTCGACTACCATGTACAAACCATGGTTGGCATAAGAATTCCTACATAAGAAATGATATTTATATATACATTTTACTTCAAACTCTTAGATATCATGACTTCGCATTATTTTCAACCACCATAACTTTTGATTTTTATCTGCTTAGTGGGGAAAGAAATTCTAGCATCTTTATAGAACACAAATATATTTCGAGAAAATCTCCATCATTGATTTTAAGGCATTGTGCCTAAAATTTGTTTAAGGTTTAATTAATTAGTAGATTCCTATATATAGTTTGATAAGATTTTCAATTAAATCCTTATAGTTTTAGTTTTTAATTAGATTCCTACATGTATTAGATAAATTTCATAGTCAAGTTCTTGGAGTAATTTAATGTTAATTTTTTTTTTAAAATTTCATATAATTTAATAGGTTCTCATTCAATTTTACAAGCTCGAATATAAAAGTGCATTCAATTTAACAAAAAATTTTGTAACAATGAATTATTTTAGGAACTTGATTACAAAAATTTATTTAATGTAGGAATTTAATTAAAAACTTTTAAACTATATGGGCCTCAATTGGGTTAAATTATAGGGACTTGCAAATTAATTAGACCAAAATCTTCCTAAAATATACACAAATTGCTTCTACAAAACTATTGCTTTTTCTAAGTTTGCAGCGGCGGTTGGGATAGTAAGGACTGGGGTGGATTGTGTTGTGATGGTGGTAGGGGTGTAAACAAGTAGACTTAGTTCGAGTTTGAGAGAAAAATAAAATTGAACTAATCAAATTAATCAAATTGGTTTGATTTAGTTTTTGAAAATATTTTAGCCAAATCTGAACCAAATTCAAACCAACCGAGACCCTGAGAGGGCTTAGTTGATCCATAATTTATGTTTCATCTCTTGTTTCCTTTTGTTTGTTTCAAAATATATATTGATCAATTCTAATTCTTTAAAACAATTTGACCAAGATTGGGTTAGTTTGTTTGGGTAATTGGGTTGAAATAAAAAAAAATATTTTATGTAAGTTTTTTTTATCCATATGACAATCAATAATAATGTATCATTTGATCATGAGATCTTAATAGTGGTCTATATAGATAAATGCCTTAAAAATGTAGATAAAAAAGATGGAAAGTGACTTAATTGCTAGAGTAAACCCACAAATTAGTCCCTGCCAATATTCTTGATGGACAACTTGGTTCTTGACAAAAATAAATTGGTTCCAAGATCCCTGACAATTATAAAAATTAGACACTTTATTCCTTAACTCATTTGTAACTGGTAAAGAGTGTCATGTGTAGGCTGCATGCTAATCAAGACATCTTGACATTTCTGTTTGTTCTTAACTGAGACACTTGTTATGTACATAATGTCAATCTTATTATAAATGCTTAAGCAGTCTTAGTCTAAGTATAAAATGTAGAAAGACTAAGGAACACATACACTTAGCAATAGCACCACTGTTTCATTGAATGTCAATTTATCAAGTACCATACCATTCAATAATCTCTTTTCTCATCACTGTTTCAATTGCGGTATTAGATAGGAAATAGAGTTTAGGAATTTTGAAATGTTAGGTTTAGATCCCATTGAGTAAAATGGTGAGTTTTTTTTTTTTTTTTAAAGTTGCATGTTTGGGGGTGGTTGGTGTCACATGGAATGGGGTCAAGATATACTAATCAGCATGCAATCTACACATCACACTCTTTATTACTTGTAAGTGAGCTAGAAACTAAAGTGTCTAATTTTTGCAATTATTAGGGAGCTCAAGATCAATTCATTTTTATTAGGGACCAATTTGTTTATCGAGGACATTGCCAGGGACTAATTTGGGATTTTATTCTAATTACTAAAAGCTTAAGTGCAATAATTTGAAAGTTTATAAACATATTTAAAAATTTATTGGATCAAGTGATCAAATTGAATGTTTGATTTTCAGTTGAAAAATCATAAATTTGAGAATTGAACCAAGACTAATAGGTTTAATTTGATTTTGGTTTGAAATAAACCAATTATTTGAACCAATCTAAACCAATTTACTAGTTTAATTTAGATTTTTAAGCTTATTAGGCCAATCTAATCTAATTAATACCACTAGGTGGTGGCGGAGAGAAGAGTTTGATGAAGTTCATAGTGAATCTTCCAAATGGGATTGGTATACTAGGGGAGCGGTGTCTTTGAAGTATGTTGAGGAGGTTTTGTGGGAGATAGTGACTGGTGCCACTTGGAGTGTTTGTGCAGAGGTGTGTGGGGATTGTGGCAAACAAGTTTAAGGCTAAGGCATTGAGGAACTTGGAGGTTCAAAACCATTAGGGATTTCTTCTTTGTGATATGATGAGTTTTGAACTTGCAATGGTATATGTTTTACTTATTGAAATAGTGAGTCTTGAGCAATTCTACATTGACTATAACATGACATTAAACTGACCATATCATCATCCCAATTAGCATTAATGGATGGATTTAATAAAAGGATTAACCTGTTTTAGTCTTTAACTTTATGGGCTTATGTGTTAGCAAATTTTCTTTGAGAAATGATTATGTTAAAAATTGATTCTGGCAAGTCCCAAAGTGTAACATCCCAAATTTTTTTTTAAAAAAAAAACATAGAATTTAGGTTGTTAATTAATTTATTCTGTTGTCCATTGTGTGAGAAAATAGGAGCAATTACGAATTAAATGAAAACAGTAGGGTTGGAAAGAGTTGAGGTTATTAAGTAGAAACTTTAAAAGAAACCATTGGTAATGTTTTAAAATTTTAAGAAAAATTTTATGTGAAACTAGACATCTAAAGCTTTTCATAAATATAAAATATAAGGACATTGGATTAGTATTGAGAGAGTTATGAATTTTTGAAATTTACCTAAGAATTCTGAGTTCTCCACTAAGCAGTATGAGTTGTGGAGGGCGAACTCACACTACATAATTCAAAATTGAGTGAAACAAACTTTTTTCTAAAGCTTACACATAGAAAAACATCCCATAAAAATTTCAGAGATATATTCAACTCCTATTGCTCCCAGTAATTCAAAGAAATTGCCCTAAGTCCAACCTCAGCTAGAATAGGGTAGTCCAGATTTGTCAACTTCAAGAGCTTATAACTCAAGCTCTATTTATGCAAATGATATAAAACTTGTTGTAAATGCAAATTTATTCTGTTAATTTTAATATGATATAAGTTTTATATGATTTCAACTAGGTTCTTAATTTTAGTGAATTTTTACTTTTGACTGTGCAATTTTGGCTGGTTATAGGCAGTTCAAGGTAAATTTCTAATAACTTGAGCTACATGTATCAAATTGAGATGGGACTAAAAGGGTTGGAAACTAGACAAATATTACTCTTAACATATTCAAAATTTAGGTTCAAATGAATTAAATAGAAATTATGGCTTATTTTACAAACACCGGGCAGAATGAAGGTACATAGACAGCAACTTAAATTCAAGTGCAAATATTATCTCTATGAGATTGATATTGATATGTGAATGCACTATTATGATTTTTTTGAATAATTGATGGTTTATGGTACTGGCACTATTCATGGAAAAGTAGACATGATCCGGCATGCTGCCGAATTTCGACAGAAAATATAGAAAACCATGCATTATGAATATAATTCCTCTAGCATATGCATTCATGATTATGATTAAAGCTATAATAAAGATTCTATATGACTTGGGCAACCCTGAATGATTTTAAGGGGAATAGACTAGTGTGAGGGTCGGGAAAAGTAAACCTGTCACTCATGTATAGGTATGAGCTCGGACTTGAAAAACAAGCTATTACCCAGAGGTGAGAGAGGCCTTTCACCTCCAAGGGAGCAAGTGCAGAGGAAAATAAGAAAGTATTGACACCTTAGAGATGACGATATGTAACACCTAGGTGTGTCAAGTAAAGACAGAAAAAGTGAAGCATAAGTGCATATCAGAATTTTTATGATGAGCAAGTGCATTAAGAAGACATCTGCATCCATTTATGAATGCTATTCAGTTGTTGCTTATTTTATTTTTAATCTATGCATCTTATTTAATTACACTTTATATTATTATATTGATGGCTGAGATTCTTTCTCTATTTAACTAGTGTATGACAAAATAAATCTGCTTTGGAATAGATGTTTTTGAACTCACTAAAATGAAATCTATAGTTCATATAGCATGATCACTTTTTCTTGAATAAACTAAAGCAGCTGAAACGACAATGATGACATGGACTGCCAAGTAGCTTAGGAATCCTATTGAGAATATAAAACTCTCATCTCTATGTGTGTTTCCGTGTCGTCTCCAGATAGCCTAGATCGAAGGTCTTGAAGGAGATCAACCTAGAGGAGCGTGGCCGAGACTAGATTAGCTACAGAAGAAATTTGTATATATGTTTAGGTATGTGTTTATGGTTGCTAATGTTTGAAGGGTTATTTAGTTACGCTCCTATTCACAGGATGTAATAGAACTCTATTTTAATTTCGCAGGAAATAAGACAAATAATGAGTCAAGGTCCATTTAATTAATTGTAACAACTCCTAATGAGATAGTATGACTTAAGTATAGTATCAATTTGGGAGGACATTACACAAAAGCATAGATTAACTCAAAATAAATAAATAAATAAATAAATAAAAGCAATGTTACTCAATCTTCATAATTTAACATAAAATACAACACTTCTCTCATATAAACATACATAACATGTTTCTCATCTCAATAAATATATACCTTAATATTCACCCACATTTTACATTAATATATAGTATCTATATGATGTCTATATAATATAGATTAAAAGCACATTCCCTAAAATTTAAACTTAGGCACAATTAAAAAAAAAAATAACATAACATTTTATTCAATCGCTTTAACCAATTTATGCAAGCCACAATGCCGTGCAGACGCCGCTAGTGTCTATAGATGTTGTGCACCTTTCCGTCTTGAATGGTCATTATCTAAGAAAACAAAATCATTATATTGTTTATTTGAGGAAAGAGACAACTTTGGAAAGCAACTTGCCTATTTGGGAAGCAATTATATATGGTGCGGAAAGATTAAAGATTAATTAATAAAAAATAAAATTGGAGATGGTAGTCATTTATATTTTCAATATATTTGTTTGAATAAGAAAAAAAAAACAACGAATATAAAAAGTTAAATATGTCTAAATATGATGTACAAATTAAATAAAATGTAAGAAAGTAAAATGTGAATTATTTTATAATTTTATCTAGGTAAATTATTATTATTATTATTATTATTATTGTCGTTGTTGTTGTTTAGCCTACTTGAACCAACAATTAAATTAAATCACAAAACACCTTGCCAACAAGGGTTGGCACAATTGGTAAGAAAGTAACGAACGGACTCGTATCTCACAAGAACGTAAGTTCAATTCTTGTTATTAATATGAGGATCCAGTTGGTAGGCAATTTTGTAAGTTTTATGTAAGTATTCTTTGAGACCAGGGCCGTACCCTGACCTTGGTGGGATGATCGATACCAGCCTCACCTAAACTTTTTGTAACCAAAAAAAAAAAAAAATCACAAAACACTTTATGCAAATGTCTCTATCTGTGTATATGTATGTATGTACACATACCACTTCATGTAGTATTCAATAGCAATTGAAGGTCTAGTTAGAAGAATGACTATATATGTAGTGTGAATTCAAGTGCGTGTGAATATCTCGAAAATTTTCTTGTCAATTCTCCTTACCATCATCCATGTGAAAGTATTCCATTTTACATTTTTGAAAGGGACAACTTCGACCCGTAGAATTCAAACCAAGTTCAAATACATATAGCCATATATATAGCTAGAGCCAGTCAACTCAGGTCCACAAAATCCCACGAAGCAGAATCTACACATTTTCCCACATGATATGTCCAACTTGAAGGCCATGATTTAGATAGCATAGGACCATATGATGCATCAGGGAAATAAAGACCCGATCACAAAAATCACATAGGGACAAACCACCCTTGTGATAACTTTTGGTGTTGTACATATCATACATGGTTGACTAGACATCTAGCTGGCCTACAGGTGGAAGAGGTAGTGGGAAAGGTGTGCCCACGATTTACATCTTTTTAGATGTACCAGAACCCCACTAAAATGAAACAAGAAGAAAGAAACTTGAACTTGAATAGCTACGCATGCAAATGCCAGTAGGATATAGATAGGTTTAGATATATGACGAATCCATTGGAATAGTGCTAGACCAGGTTGATGTTTTTCATAGGACTAAACAACATGATGTGTTTGAAAGGTGATGATTTGGTTGATAGTTGAAAATTGGCGTCTAAGAATATGATACATGATAGTATATGTTCTGTCATATGGTATGCTCTGTCTTATGGTAGGCAAGTTGATAAATAGGTGAAAAGGGAGATGGTTTGCACGAAATTTAGATTAATGAATTAGTGATTTGAAGATTGAGATAAGCTACTTTAAGGCAAGAAGCAATGCCATCCTCTATTTGTGCGGGAGTGATCAAAAGGATAAAGACGTGTACTTTCAAAGAATAAAACCCGACAATAAACACTCTTATTAGGCTCATATTATAAGGATCCAAATCCTCTCTTTTGTTTTCATGTTTTTCTTCTTGTTCGTTGATGAAAATTTGCCAACTTAAATAAAAGTGATATAATCAACTTTTAATTAAATTAATTGTTTTTAAAAACCATTATTTTACATGCATCAAATTATGAGTTGAGGGAATAGAAAAGGAGATAAAACTAACACTTAATGAGTTCAAATAGTTTGACTTTTATTTCTTTTAAGCAAGGCCTTGGAATTGAGTCTTCTAAATAAAAATTAACTAGCTCTTTAACAAATTTTACTCTTATAATAAGTTGACTCAACTCGAATCAAATCAGTTAAAGTTTAATAGATTTCGAATATTGATAGCTTAGAAAGAAAGGGGAGATAAATAGATAAGATCGAAGATTTTAATACAATTATACAAAGGCTGATTGTCCCGAATATAATTGTATTATTTTAAAGACATTTATATCATTAAATGGTTGAGTACTAATGTACATTTGCTAAAAACAAATGTTAAAACGTTATAGAAAATTAGTTAATTTAACGTCAATTAAAAATTTAATTTTTCTTTGCAAGTAATTGTATTCTAACTCCTTTTCTCCCTGTATTTGACATGAAATCAGTGAAAAAAAAAAAGAAGTTAACTAGTGCATTGAATACAACTTATAATTTTATACATCAATGATATTGGGGTTTGATCTTGTGATCTTATGCAACTTATTTATGAATAAAATAACAATTTTAATTAATTAGTTGAGAAACTTTTATGACTAACTAAATCTTATAGAGATTAGTTTTAATACATTACCAACTTATTTAAATCAATTTTTTTATAATGGGGAGGGGGGAGAATAGGCAGGGGTGACAATGAGATCAACCTCAATAAAAGGTGAGTCTCAATCCCAACTCACCAAAAACTTAGAATGTGACTAATGAACTAATTTAAATTAGGGACAAATTAAGTCTTTTTGATTTAGTAAGTTAGGTTATTTAGTCATAAGAATATAGCCTCAATAATAACAATAATAATAATACATGCCAAAAACTAAGAACAAGATATGATTTTATATATATAAATATATACACATATAGGTCTATTAAGTAAACTCATGAACTATTCAGTTGAATTTAGTAAAACCTAAATTTAACTTATTTAATAAACAACTTTAAATCCTTAACTCAAATTTGACTCATGAGTTCAATTTACTAAACTAACATGACTTACCTTTAGTCCTGGAAGTAAGGGTACATTGACCCCCTAAAAGTAGAACACAACTCCATGTAGATCACCAAGAGGTGATAGTACCACTAAGCCATTGGCTCATCTTGCCGTATTTTTATTTTCAAAAGCCTTGTCATTCCTTTGCCGCGGAAGGCCTTGCCATTTGCCAATTCTAATCTTCACAAACTTTTTTGTCTCCACCCAACACCAAA
The DNA here is from genome assembly GCA_031439585.1 of Pterocarpus macrocarpus. Classification (NCBI taxonomy): domain Eukaryota; kingdom Viridiplantae; phylum Streptophyta; class Magnoliopsida; order Fabales; family Fabaceae; genus Pterocarpus; species Pterocarpus macrocarpus. The sequence goes on along the minus strand of CM062520.1, from coordinate 58,812,410 downwards.
ACCAATTGATCACTTTATGTCAAAAAGGAAAAAACTAAAAATCCCACTAAAAGCACTACAGCAAAATGTCTCAATGTCTCGTAATAAAAGTAACCGGTTGGCCTCAATCCAATTATTTGGTTCTGGCTAAAATCCAGGCATGGGATCTACTTCCTAAATGGAGCACAGGGGTGAGTGGAGCAAATTTTTTTCCCCCCTATTCTTCTAATTTTGTGTTTCACTTTGAAGCCAATTTATATTTTACAAAAAAGAAAAGGCTAATTTGAGGTTACAAATCTTAATACCATTTCTACAACGATGACTCGTAACTAATTTGGGGATTCTTCAAGCCATACATGGGCCCCGACCAAAAAGAGATGAAGGGGCTGGGTTATCAAACGCTAACTGAGCTAAGATATGGGCTGCATGCTTCCCATCGTGCTTTTCATGGTTTATTGGTTTATATCGAAAGTGGTATTATTTTTGGGTCTTGACGGAAGTGCCATTTGCTAGAGTGATACTCCTTCAAGGCCAAGCCAGTGGAGATGTGGTGATAGCATATGTCTACTTGGAAAGTGCAGTAATTTCCTCAATACAATTCCAAGCTATGCCAAAAATCAAGCTCAATCTTGCAAAATAGGCCTGTGCCAAAGCTGGACTCAAGCTATAAGGTAGTCCCAGCAAGCAGGAGCCACAATTAGCCCATGAAAATTTGTATGCCTGAAAGCATATTGTATCGACCGAGAAAAAAACAAGGGTATTGTGGACCAGACCACACTTTTGTGTGCAAATGAAAATGGATGCTCAAAATTTTAATTTGCCTTCTGAGCCCAAAAAAAAAAAAAAAATACTTTTTAGTTGCCAGAATATAGGCATGGCAAATTATCACTAATCAGAGAGAAGCGGCATACGAAATATTTATAAGTTGGAATAATACTTGGAATCGACATCATCAGGTGATTCTAAAAAATGTATCCTGAAAGTTGGTTTTCCAAATAAATAAAATCCTTGCTTGCGAGGAGGGGCTTTGCTAACATGCTCAGAATCACACTTTGAGTCGTTAATTTATTGAAAAAATAGATCAAGAAAATAATTATTGACGTCTCATATTCAATTTCTTTCGCTTCTTTTAGTGCTCAGGAGCGGGTTAGCATCCACGTGTGAGAAGATTTGGAAACATTTGAAAAAATGTATTCTTGAGCCCTTCCTTTGTGTTGTTTCGATAGTTAAGGTGCACAGAGGTTTTCCCCTTCGTGGATCAAGAACGAAATTTAGACCCATTCAAGTGTTTGTTCTTTAATTATTCTTTCTCCACAATCAATGGACATTTTAACAAAAAGAGAGGTAATAAATGAAGTTTCTACAACGAGAAGCATTAACCAGTCATTACTGTTCTACTGGACTCAGTCTTCCACACCTTCATTTTCTCATCAACCATAAATCAGCATAAGAAAGATCTCCATGTTGATATTTTTACGTCTCACCATATCTTCTTCTTGTCAGCCCTGGTTACCTTGTCCTTTATTCAATAAAGCTCAGTACCAAAACAACAGTTCAAATTACTATTTCACATCAAAATTAGGTTCACTCAAGAAGCCACTTATAGTCAAGAAGTTCATTCAAAGACAAGCTAAGAGAAACTGCTGGAAACTAATATACAACAATATCATGATGTGAGAGCTAAATACATTCAATGAAGATTATCAAATAAAAACAAGAAGTAAAAATTATCACTGGATGCCATCCACTATGTGCTTCTCTGCGAGCCCCATACAGATCATAGGGCATGCTCTAGGTAATTTACAACTCTGCTCATGGAACATATAAGAAATTTTAGGTACTAAAGCGAAAAGAACTACCGCCATAGCAAACCCTGGCCCAGCCTACTCTTTCATGGGTTAGGCTAGCACACATGTCAAATGGAATGTTAAACTAAGCCCAATCCGTCAGATTTAAATGGCAAAGTGACATGTCACTCACTAGAAGCACCGTTGTCTTGTTGTCTCCATTGGTTAACGTCGGCGTCAGTTGCATATGCATGTTAGGTTCCATCATGAATAAAATTTCGCAACGTGTTCTGGTTTGTTGGTTTTCACGAATCTCACGTTAGCTGCTGTAGTAAAATGCAAAAACAAGCTCGTTTCGATTTTGACTAGCCGACTCGCAGTTAAAAAGCAAAAGCTTTGAAAAGCTCACGGGTGGCAGCTTTCAGCAACTGCCACCTTGAATAGAAGCCACGTAAGCATAAATCATAATAAATCAAAAAGAGATATGTCATTGTACATCCCAAAAAAAAAAAAATGGAATGTTACGATGCTATGTTGCAATTGTATATTTGGTATATTTTTGTGTTGAATGTTGAGAATTGTGACATGTTTTACAGTGAAATTGTGAGGTGTATCAATGCATCAATCATCTATAATGTATTATAATAATATCTAATTTTAAGAAAATTTAAAAATATAATTAAATATATTTTAAAAATTAATTATCATATATTAATAGTATAAAATTATATTAACAGTATAAAATAATTTTATATTATCAATATAATTAAAAAATTTTATCAGTATAATTTTAATTATCATATATTAACAGTGTAAAATTATACTGATAGTATAAAATAATTTTATACTATCAGTATAATCAAAAAATTTTATCAGTATAATTGTAATTATCATATATTGATAGTGTAAAATTAAACTGGCAGTATAAAATAATTTTACACTGTCAGTGTAATCAAAAAATTTTATCAATATAAAAAAATTTTATCAGTATAATTTTAATTATCATATATTGACAGTGTAAAATTATACTGACAGTATAAAATAATTTTACACTATCAGTGTAATCAAAAAATTTTATCATTGTAATTTTACAGTACTGCCAGTATAATTTTACACTGTCAGTGTATGATAGTTAAAATTATACTGATAAAATTTTTTTATTACACTGACAGTATAAAATTATTTTATACTGCCAGTTTAATTTTACACTATCAATATATGATAATTAAAATTATACTGATAAAATTTTTTGATTATACTGATAGTATAAAATTATTTTATACTGTCAATATAATTTTACACTGTCAGTGTATAATAATTAATTTTTAAAATATATTTAATTATATTTTTAAATTTTTTTAAAATTAGATATTATTATAGTGTATCATAGATGATTGATACATTAATATACCTCACAATCTCATCATAAGACATGTCACGATCCTCACCGTTCAACACAAAAATACACAAAATATACAATTATGATATAATACCATAGCATTCACAAAAACAAATAGATACTTATCACCTCCTCTTTATTTTTTTAAATTATTTTACTTTGTTTTTATAATTTTTTTTCTCTTTTTTTCTTTTTACATGTATAAGACGTACTAAAAATATTTCTCAATCAAAAACTGCCAAAACAGAACGCCACTCGCCCGAGAGAGAGAGAGAGAGAGAGAGAGAGAGTCGCAGAACAGAGCACGCAATCACGCAGCGCAAGCTTCGCAACCTCGCTTTCTTCATTCCCTCATCACTGGAACGACTCAACTTCAACACATTCACTTAGAGAAAGAGAGAGAGAGAGAGAGAGAGAGAGAGAAAGAGAGATTCTGTTCTTCCAATGGATACTTCTCCCATGCCAGTGACTCTGCACCTCGCAATGGCTGCATTGTTCGGAGCTTCTTCCATGGTCGTTTCAGCCTTCTACATCCACCAGACAAAATCAGCTGTGCAGTAACCTTGCAATCAGATAATAACAACAGAGTGCCTGTTTGAATTCTGGTTTGCATTGATCATAAAATTTTTTAGGAGAAGAAAAATAATTTTATATAATAAATAATAGTATTTGGTATAATTTTTTTTAAAAGGTTTTTTGATTAGAAGAAATATTTTTGAAGTTATTTTTTATTTTAAAAAAAGACCTTTTAAAAAGAAATTTTACTATTACTCTCATATCAATAATTAAAAATAATTTTATTTTATTCAATTCAAACAAAATTTATTCTTCTAAAAAATTTTTTGATATATTTAAATCAAATAAAAATTATTTTTTTAAAAATAATTTTTTAAAAAATCTTCTCCTAAAAAATCTTATTTTAAAAATTCTTTTCCTAAAAATTAATTCAAGCTGACCAGAATTGGTTAGCCGGTGCCTTTGAAGGCTGACCACAGCAAATGTAGTACCTGCATTTCAGCTTGCTGCAGTTCCTGCTTTTGCCAGCATTGCACCTTGGGTTCTTACACATCGTATTGTATATATATCGTTTAAAAATCTGCTTCAGAATTATATATATTTTTTCTATTAATGACTAATAATTTTATAGTTTTAAAAATAAAATTATTTAATCAAACATTATCAAATATTTATACATATATATAAATTTCAAAAGATATAAAATTGAATTATTATTGTTTATTATATAAATTATCCTTTAATTCTTTTAATAGTAATAAATAAAATATAAATCAATAAATAAACATTTATATTAATTTTTAGTAAATATAAAGAATTCAAATTTTAAATTAACAAAATATGCAACTATATCGAAAATTAATAATCAAAAACCAATACGTTCTATTTTTATTTTTTTTTACGTGTAAACACGACACTTCTAAATATCAAAAGTATTAAAGAAAAGAATTTAATTTTAATATATTTTTAATATAAAATAATATAAAAAATTTTATATAAATATATAATTATATATTATTATATTAATAAAAAAATATTTTATTCAATTATTTATTATTTTAAAAATTTTATAAATAAAAATATATAATTAAATTATAATATAAAAATTTTTTAGAATAATAATTTTTAAAAAAAATTCCTACTTTAAGCTTTCTTTCTTTTTCTTATTCATTTTTCGTACAGCCCTTTTTCTTTATAATTTTATCGCAAAATATCGTTGTTATTCGCATTGTGTTGTACGATGCAGGCGTGATTTTGTCGCCACTCGCGCGCGTTTATGTGGGCACTTTCCATTGACTGCATTATCTAATAATATATTTTGATGGCGGATTCTGTTATGCACCTCACGGTATCACACACCTTATGGAATAAACGGTCGGATTTGAGGGTGCATAAATATATCCTCACATCTGACCATTAATCTCACAAAATGTATTTATGTACCTTTAGATCTGACCGTTTATTCCATAAAGTGTATCACAGAATCTGCCATATATTGATATATTGATTTTTCCAATGGTCGCCTACCCTTTCATAAAAGAAATATTTATATGCCTTAGGAGTATTATTTAATTATTTTTTAATTAATTATATAAATATATTATATATAAGATCTATTATTAATACATAATTTTAAAAAAAATATACTTACATAATTGATAAAAAATACAATTGTATAATCCTCTCAAATCATATAAAAATTTCTCCTTTCATAAACCCTTTGAGACGTTGCTCGTCAAGTCTTGAAGATGGAAAATTAGGTAACAACAACCAATCAACCTCGCTTTCATTGGAAGCGGATTTTGGACTTATTTTGGCATCATTAATCATTAATAATTATGTTAATTAATTAAAATATATTTTGTTTTTAAATTTTTTTATCAACTAAATAAAAGTATTACATCATTGTATGGATTACACCATTTTATTCTTGAAAGATTTTTTATACTATTTGCATACGATAGTAAGCATTATCTGAGATAATTATTCTTCAACACAAATTCTTGATAATGCAAAAGTATATTTATAGAATTCAATTTTACTTTTATCAATAAATATCAGATCATTTTTAAATACAGATCATAGTTTTTAATTTTTTCAATATACCATAAGTTGAACATGTAGGAAAATAATTATAGAAAGAAATAATTTTAACACTTCAATCGAATATTAGTCTCACACTTAATTTAAAAAAATAACCTTATGAGATTAAAAAAAAATCAAATATATAATTATGTAATATCATTTAATTGACTTATATGATACAGTATCTTGCACGCTGTCAATAACTTATGATTAAAATTGATTGTATTAAGTTTTAGTTTTCGTTAATTATAGATGGAGTTTGAAATCTCAAACTAGCAAGATAAATTGATAATGCATGATGGATCCTACAACTGAATTAATTCAATAATTGCAATTGTAGCGAATTAGAAGAACACTTTATGGAATTTTCTGAAAATTAGTAATAGAAAAGCCGTAATGAAAATATGAATCTCCCTATTGAGGAGTATAGGGAGCAAACTCCAAATTTATCACAATGTCTTTCTTACCTCTCACTTACAACTCGCCTTACATATATAGCCCCCTCCACTCATATTGAACAGATTGTTACAAGGGATATTCTAGAATTACATTTTATAATCCTTTGCCCATATGGGTCAACACCTAACTCTCTTTGATTTTGTAACAAGTTCTTCCAAAATTGGCTCAGAAAAATAGGGTCCTTGTCAGTGATTATCGAATTAGGAAACCCATGTAGGCGAACCACAAATTGCATGAAAACTTGAGCCACTCTTTTTGCTATAAACCCTGGTGGAATGATCGCAAAGTGAGCCACCTTAATGAAATGATCCACAATCACTAACACTGCTATACACCCTTCTGATTTCGATAATTGAACAATGAAATCCATAGTAACATCGGACCATGGTCCGGTAGGAATTGGCAAAGGTTGAAGGAGTCCTTGTGGCTTGGTTGTTGGGTACTTAGTAACCTGGCACACGCTATATTCACACCACAAATATCTACACATAGTGGAAAAATTGGCACAATAGCTTATAGGTCTTCAAAATTCCCCCATGCTCAACTGGAAGGGAAGAGTGAAATTCGTGGAGTTACCCCAACTTTAAATCCAAATCCTTTCTAGGAATGCCTATTGCAGATTTTCCATTTCAGGTTGTTGAATATTAGCGTTCCATAAGGCTTCCAATAGACTGGATTCAACAGTGGTTAAGGACTTAATTTTTGCCCTAGGCTGTTCTCCTAAATTCGCCCAGTCTCCCCCTTGTCGTGAGAGAGTGTCTACTACCTTATTCAACCTTCCCAACTTGTAGATAATTTCAAATTCAAACCCCATCAGTTTGGTTAAATAGTGCAGTTGCTCCGATGTTAACACCACTTAGGAAGCCAACTCCCTAAGACTTTGGTGATTGGTCTTATAAAAAATTTCCTCCCTAGGAGATAGTGACGCTACTTAGACACAACCTATGTGATAGCATAAAGCTCCTGCACATAGGTTGAAGCGACAAGTAGTCTCTTCCCTAATTTCTCGCTGAAATAAGCCACTAGGTGCCCATTCTAGGAAAGAATAGCACCTTCCCCAATGCTAGATGTGTTAGTCTCTACTACAAAGGCAATGTAAAATTGGGCAAGGCCAATACGAGTGTGTGAGTCATGGCCTGTTTAAGCCGAGAAAAAGCCCAATCAATAGCCTTAGACCACATAGAACTATTCTTCTTAAGTAGTTCAGTTAGGGAATAAACAATATAGGCATATCCCTTCATAAATTTTCTATAATAGCCGGTAAGGCCTAAAAACCCACGCAATTGCTTGAGAGTGGTAGGTTGTGGCCATTCTTGGATAGCACGAAGCTTCATAGGGTCAGCTATCACCCCAAACTCTCCCATTATATGGCCCAGATACTCCATAGATGTCTGAAAAAATAGGCACTTAGTTTGCTTAGCAAATAGCCGATTCTGCTATAACACTGAGAGAGTAAGTTTTAGATGCTCCAAATGGCTTGCCTTGCTCTTGCTGTAGACCTATATCATCAAAGAAGACAGCAATAAACCTGTGCAAGAAAGGTTTGAAAACCTTATTCATTGTAGCCTGGAATGTAACATCCTCCCAAGTACAGTACTATACTTAAGTCATAATACCACACTCGGGAATTGTTACCGTTGCTTTAACAAACCTTGTATGACAGCGCTCCTTGGCCGTCTTCGATATCTCTGGTCAACTCTGCCTATGGTGGCCGCCTTCGATATTTCTAGAGCTATCTGGAGATAGCACGGAAATATACATAGAAGTGAGAATTATAAATTCTCAGTAGAATTCACTAAATTACATGCTGTGTCATCGTTATTATCTCTAGTTGCTTCGGTTTAATTAAGAAAAAGGTGAGCATGTTATATAAATATTTTCAGTTTTATAGTTTGAAACCATATTGTCAGAAGCAGAGTTCATTTTAGTCATACACTTGATAAACAGAGCAAGAATTAAAGTATAAACATAGCAAATTGTGAGTGATTTTGTAATAATAACAATAGCAGAATATGCATGTGCAATGGCTCATCATGAATTCATGCAAATGCACTTCGACTTTCCTTTCTTCCTTTACTTGACATGCCTAGGTGTTATGTATCGTCATTCCTAGGGTGTCTGCATGCATATATCTTTATCTTTAATCTTTACTGCCTTTGGATAATCTGACCTAAGAGTGAGCTTAACTCATGACCGTCGTCACACAGAACTAACCTACAAGGGGATCCACGTGCCTCTAGTCTTGGAGGGATCTCATTTTGGCCACATGCCTCCAAGGTAGAGGAATCTCATAACTTTAACTGCCTTCACAAGGAGGGACCCAAATATTTGCCTCCAAGTAAAGAGATCCAAATATTATCTATTCATACTTTTCTTTTCATGATCCATATGGTTATATATTCACGCATGAACAAGCTTGAGAAACTTATGCACATACTTCATATCATGCTTGAGAAACATTATGTTCATGCTTCTTATGCCAAATCTTGTATGCATGATTCTTCATGTGTATGCATAATTATAAGATGCATAGATTTCTGCCAAAAATTTGGCAGTATAACGGATCAGGTCCGTTTTCCAGTGAATAGTATCACTCAACTAGATAATCAATCACAATAGTATAATCAATATGATACATCAATCATCTCTCAACATCAATATAAATTTTGTAACATTCAACCCAATTAGGCCTCATATGTATACTAATACATGTAAACCCTTAATTTGATGATCTTGCCAATTTCTTCAGCTCTGCCCGTTTTGAGAAATTAAGTAATAATTTCTATATAACTCATTTATACCTAAATTTTGGATATGTTGAAGTTTTATGTGTCTAGTTTTTAATCTCTTTAGTCCCATTAAGTTTTGATAAATACAAGTTGAGTTATTAAGATTTTTCAAAGGCTGCACCAACACTATGCAGAATTGGACACTTAAATGTAAAAATCTACCAAAAATAGAAATCTTAATGGATTTGTGTGAAGCTTGTATCATTTTAAAGCTAACTGACCCATATTTCATTTTCAACAAGCTTCATTTCATTTGATAAGTAAAACTCGAGTTATGAGCCCTGGAATTTGGGTAATCTACACTACCCTATTTTAGCCCTTTTGGAACTTAGGGCAAATTTCATGAATTACTAGGAGCAATTGGGGCCGAATATAACTCTGAAATTTTTATGGCATGTTACTCTATGTCTTAAATTTCTAAAAAAATTAGTTGCACTCAATTTGAAGGAGCATAGGGCGAGTTATGTCCCTTGAAATCTAGTCTGCTCAAAATCAGGGTCAGAATCAAGAATTCATATCTCACTCAATACTAATCCAATAACCTTATATTTTATATGGTTGGAAAGCCCTAGATTTCTAGTTTCACATAAAATTATTTTCATTCAGTTTCAATGGCCGTAGGTAGAGCCATACACTCTACCGTAGGTTTCCTTAACCTAATCCATTATGTTTGCTTCTCTTCATTAGATAATCATCCAAAACTCAATTTAAACACAACAATCTAGCCATAAACCTTCATATAGACTCATATTAACATCACATACATGCATCTAAATGAGTTCATAGCAACCTTAATTCATAAGAAAATTCAAAGAAAAGGTTGAATCCTACCTCAAAATTGAGTTTTGAGCTTGGAAGATGGAAGCCTTAAGTGTGGGAAGTGGTATGGGATGAAGAAGTGAGAGGAAGAGGATGAAAAGGGGAAGCAATATGAGGAAGAGAGCTCAGCTCTTTTGATGCACAAAAATAAGGAATGGAAAATCAGGAATTGTGAGATTTCATGACATATGATAGTTGGGATTTTGGCACATGATTGGTTATTGGGTTTATAGTAGTTATTGAGCCATTTTTTCCCATTCTTTGGCGGCAACTTGTCACCAATTTGGTGGGAAATGGTGGCTGAATTTCAACCACTTATTCTAGGGTTTTTGATGTGTAATGCTATTGATTCGGTTTCGGCAGTTTAAAATACTGAATCTTTATTGATTTCCTTCAAATCGGCAAGATATTACTTAACTTTATGAGATTTTCTATATCTCTATTCTAATCTTCTCAAGTCTAATCTCTTTAATTATCACTTAATAAACTCCTAATTAACTTTTAATTAATTTCCAATTAACCTTACTTATGTATTAAAATCAAATAAATCAATTAATAACGCAAATCGGTAAAACATTGCTAGTAACCGTCTAAAATTTTCTATATAACTATTTCAAATTCTTCATTCATTAATCTCTTTAAAATTCATTCCTAATTACCTTCACACATTTAATAAAATTGAATAAATCGATTTGCAGCGCAATTTAAACGTTCCAAAAAAATTTTGGACGTTACATGGAGCATAGCTGGGGCATTAGTGAGCCCAAATGGCATTACTACAAATTCGTAGTGGCCTAGATGCATTCGAAATGCAGTCTTATGAATATCCTCCTCCTTTATCCGAATCTGATGGCATCTAGAGTGTAGATCCAGCTTTGAAAAGTATTTCGCTCCCTGTAATTCGTCTAAAATCTCCTCAATAATTGGGATAGGGAACTCATCCTTCACTGTGATAGAGTTTATAGCCCTATAATCCACACAAAAATGCCAACTCCCATCCTTTTCTTAACTAACAAAACTGGGATAGAAAAAGCATTCTAGTTGTTCTAGATGATACCAGAAGTTAGCATTTCCTCCACTATCCTCTCTGTCTTCTCCTTTTGGAAATGAGGGTACTTATATGGCCTGATACTCACTAGTTTGGCCTCAGGTCTTGAGAGTTGATACTCCTTGAGAGTTGCCTTGGGGTCGAAGAAAGTGTTATTGCCAAATCACACCAACAACATATCAAGGAATAAGTCTCAGGTATAGAAAATATTATTGTTAACACCCCATCTATACCATGTATAAGCAGGTCCACACAAATGAAAAGAAATCACACATAATCACATTTCATCAGGCACAACATACATATTGAAATATTCATGTACCTTGAAAACCCACTCCTTAACTCCTTTGCCATCAAACATAGGGATCTTTACCTTAAGGTTCCTGTGCCATTGATTACTTAGATCTGAAGTTACATGTGGGTTCGAATTTTTTCTAGATCCATTAGTCTTGAATGCACCCCATTATGTGATTCAGTATGAGCATTATTACCCTTGTCACTGATTTCTGGTTGTCTATGCAAGAGCTCTTGCAAAATTGACTTCACCTCAGTCATCGATGCTTCTAGACTTCCCAAATGGCCCTGATTCTCCAAGATCTGATGCTGAACTTCAATCTGTCCAGCTTGCAAAGTTGCGATGTTCTCCCTGTTGACCTTGGTGGCTTCCTCCACATGCCCGATTCTCGTGCCTTCTGCCATTGCAATTTCTCTCAATGCAAGCACTAGTTGATAGATCCTACAATTGAATTAATTCAATAATTGCAATTGTAGCGAATTAGAAGAACTCTTTATGGAATTTTCTGAGAATTAGTAATAGAAAAACTGTAATGAAAATACGAATCTCCTTGTTGAGGAATACTGGGAACAAAATCCAAATTTATCACAATTTCTTTCTTATCTCTTGCTTATGACCCCTATTACAGATATGACCCCCTCCACTCACACTGAACAGGTTGTTACAAGGGATATTCTAGAATCACATTTCATAATCCTCTGCCCATATGGGTCTATGCGTAACTTTCTTTGATTTTGGGTCCATCCCCTTTGTTCCCTCATTTTGGGTCGTTTCTAGCTCCTTGCTCAGTTCGTCGCTTATTGGGCTCTTATCAACGCGCACTAGCTAATTATTTATTTATTCTACAAATTATTAAATATCATCATCAAATCATTACAATTGTTTTATTTAGAAGTTAAATAACTTTTACTATTTTAAGATATTAAATATTTTTTATTTAATATTTTTAAGCAACCCCTTAAATGTAAAATTTATATACTTCTTTGAAATTTTACTCTGTACAATGTCCTCACTTGAAATCTTCTAAAGCCGTCGCAACTTGAAATATCGTATTGTTAAAGCAAAGTTAAGATGAAATAAATCGTATATACCTACATATACAATCAAAAGAAATTTATGAGATCAATTGAACATTACGCAAAAATTTCTTTTTTTCTTGTAAGCTTGCTTCACATCTTTTAGTACATAAAGTTATTTTTGAATGAGTGTCTATGAATATGTTTGTTTGAGTTTTTGAAGGAAAAAAGTAATTTTTCAATTAAAAGATATATAAAAAAGTTAAAGTAATTAGATAGTTTCCTTGAAAATTAAAACTAAAAAAATGGTTTCAATAATTTTTTCATAAGTTAAGAATAATAGACTGTAAAAAAAATTTAAAATACCATATCATGTATTTTTTTAATCTTAGTAAATGTAGTCTTTATTAAAATTGATTTTCTCTTTAAATGCTCAAATAGCTAGATATAGGATACCGACGTGACATAAATCTGACAAGTGTTATAATACAATTTCAAATTTATAAAATACTAATTCATGAATAGATATAATATATAAAATGAGTACATCATTAACATAAAAAACACAAACGGTATATTATCACGTAGAGTCATCCCTAATCCTTTTTTTCTCTTTCTTCTTTTTCTGGTCTTATCTCATGTAAGTGTTGTTGAAGAGGGCTGCCATCTTTCTTTTTTGGTGGTAGTCCACCATTTTCTTTTTCTTTTCGTTGTTGCGGTTTTGTGTCTTTTACTTTGTTTTTTTGGTGTGCCCTTTATGGGTGTTTTTCATTATTCCATTTGTGGTATTTGTTCCCCCTTTGTGAATGCTTTGGTTTCCCCTTTATATGTACTTTGGTCTCCTCTTGTGGAGATTTTTATTTTGACAGTCTTACAAATGGCAGAGAATTTCAAATATATTTTGAACAGAATTGTAATACATTCTTCAAACTACAAAACCTTTTGTGTTAGTATCCGACGTGAAAGATGTTTAGATATCGATAGTATTCAAGCAAAGAGTAGAACCATAGATCATTAGTTAGTTTAAAATGTTGAATATAATGCATGTTTGGTTCTGCTTTTGTAGAACTGATTCTAGATAGAATCGATTTTGTTAGAATTGATTTGGTTAGAATTGATTTTGAGGTAAAATGATTTATTTTTTGTAGTTTCTCTAAAAGTAATTCTGACAGAAAGTAAAAAAATTTCACTTCTCCCATAATCAATTCTAGAGGCAAGAATTGATTCTGGGAGTGAAAAACCAAACATCATAAAAAATGGTTAGAATCGATTTTGGCATTCCAAAATTAATTCTAACCTCCCCCACCACCAATCCACACACACTAATATTTGTTTCTTATTCAATTTGGATATGAATTATCTTTTTGAATTTGTAAGTGCTATTAGGCTTGCTTATGAACAAATTTATATCTGCCAAAATTTCAATTTAAACTTTTGCGATCTTAAATTCTATGGAAATATTGCTCTATTAATTTATTTTCAAACCTCTTTGACCCGACTAAGTTTTGATAAGTATAACTAAAGATATTTACATTTAATTCCCTGTTACCTTGTTTTAGGACAAATTTGGACATGAAAAATGGGAAAATCACTAAAAATCCATTCCTTATCATTTTGCTTTGAAATTTTATATGCTTATACTTACTTAAACCTTCTCTTAAACAAACAAGTCCAACTTAGTTTGATTAAGCAAAGCTTAAGTTATAAGCTCTACATTAGAGCTATCCTATTCCGCACTTATAGATTATGGGATAATTTTATGAAATTGTTGGGAGCAATCCACTGGGAATTTAAATCTAAAAATTTATAAACTTATTTCGTATGTGTTAGCTTTCTAAAAAAATTGGTTGCACTCAATTTGAAGGTCTATAGGACAAATTATGCTCATTAGAGCACACCCTACTCAAATCCATGTCACTCCACTTATAGCTTTTTGGAAAATTAATAACTTATTCATATTAAATCCAATGGACCTCAAAGTTCATGGGTATACCCCTCTATGAGTTAGCTTTCAAATAAAATTAGTTTAAATTTAATTGAAGGCCCTAACTTAATATATGGCTTGTGGATCCAATAATATCCAAAACTGTCTAGCTTAGCTTACTTCTATTTTTGTGGGTTTTTGGGTTTCTAGCTTTCTACTTTCACTAACTCAAGTTTCACTAGTTTAAATATATTAATATGAGTCTAAAGAATATCATTCTCGGCTGAGATCTATAAGAAACAAAATAAATGAAAACTCTAGCTCATCCAACCATACAAAAACTCATACAAGGTCATTTAAGAGACCACCTCACTTCCAAACTTAAAGGAGCTTCAAAGAGCTTCAAATCTTGTCTCTAACACCTCTAAAACTCCCCTGGAGCCACAAAACACACTTAGACCCTTCTTTTTTTCTTCTTGGCTAAAGTTGAATATAACCCAAAGAGGAGAGGTTTTTTATTCTAAATAGTTTTAGAGATAGGAAATAAGCTTAAGAATCAAATCGATTTTGATGGAACAAGGAAGAACCAAAGTTTGTGGGATGGTGTGAGCAAATATGGGTGAGAAAGGAGAGGACGAGAGGTTTAGCTAGAGTAAAAGGAAAAGAAAGGAAACGCTGAATATTTTTTAGGGTTTCTAAAGATATTTAATCTAGATTTTTAGAAAAAGTGGGTGGTGACTGACCATGGTGACTCACCGTGGATGAGTGTCCCACATTGCTTTGTGAAGTTTCTGTTAGTGTGGTCTACTCTAAGCAATGTATAATTAGTGTGGTCTCTTAATGATTAAACTCTCTAGTGTTTTAGATCCCTACGGAACCAATTTCTTGTATATAAGAAACTGCTTTTAAAATTTTTACGGTGCAGTTAAAATTTTATTAGCAACAAAATTTTAACTATATTATATTATCACTTTTATTATTCTACATTTTCATCTCTATTTATAAATTTAGTGTTCATTAATCTATACTACTATATAAAGGCTTTGAAGTACTTTAACTACCTTTTGGTCACAATTTTATTTCCCATTTTACCCTTATTCACTTTCTTAAATCTCTTATAACAACTCTTCTAACTTCCCACATTGACAATAACTCCTTCAACTTCCTTTTTAGTGCTAAAACTTTTTTTTAAATAATCTTTTCCTTCTCAAACACTACATTCTTATTTTGAAAAAATAATAAATGCAAATTGACAGACACAGAAATATCTGTCAATTTGCTAGTCTTTAATAATGTTAATTATAGATATGGCTAAATTGGGGTGTTACATGGTGGCTCCAATTTCTTTTTGTATATCTTATAGTATTCTCAATGCACTAATTATACAATATGGAGACTGAACAACTCAATATTAGTTTGTTTATGCATTCGTAGGACTATATGCCATCAAAAGGACAAGAAATTCCAAAAGCACAAAGTACACCAAATGATACTGTAACATCCCCACTTTCATAAACAGAACGTAATAGGAACTTTGAATTATTTCCCTTAGGCAGTGTGAGAATTTCTCAGGCAACGCTATACCATGACGATCCTCACACTTGGAATTATAAGGTAGTGTAACACTGCCGTTGAAAATATGGCACTGCCATATGTTAAAAATTAAGAAATGACAAAAGTGCCCTTATCAACTTTTGTTAATTTCACTCTTGCCCAAAAGTTTTAGAAATTGTACTTTAACCCCAAGTGGATATTTCCACAATAACCCTAGAACTTTTCATGAAATGACCTTTATGTCCCTACATCTATAAGATTAGCAGAATGAGATTTTAATCAGAGCAGAATCACATGGTGAAACCGTAGAAGTTTAAATCTCTGCCGATTTGGCCATGGAGGCAGTCTGGTGTGAAATGACGTGGGATGCCCCTCAACTTGCTCAAAATTAAGAAAATGCCATTAGTTACAGAAAATTGGAAATAGAAAGGCTCCGGATTTATGAAAATGTCTAATTTACTCCGTTAATTCACTTATTCGATTTCAATAGTTATGTAAGGGCAATTAGAGGTTAAGTAAATATTAATCAAGAGTTAACTAGATATTAGTTAAAGAGATTAGGCTTAAGATAAATTAAAAATGAACATATAGACATCTTACAAAACTATTAAGTAACGTTTGACCGGTTTGGAGAAAATCAGCGAAGATTCGGTATTTTAAACCACCAGAACCGAACCAGTAGAATTTTCTACTAGAATCCCTCACTTAAATGGCTGAAATTCAGCCTCTCCTACCACATATGAGTGGCGCCAAGTGTTGCTCAAGATAGTGGAAAAACTTGGCTTTACCTTCATCAGATTTTTATCGTTTTCGCCTAGTTATTCGGTTTTATCAACTACTTAAGATTAATTAGCATTCGATTAAATTTTTACTTAGAGCCAATTAAGTGTCATTTAGAGAATTAGGTATGAAAGAATTAGATTGAAAGCATAGAAAACTTCATAGGATTTTTCTAAAACCGTTTTACCGATTTAAAGGAAATCAGTAAGATTATGGTGTTTTAAACTGTCGGAATCGGATCAATAAAAATTATGCCATGAGTATCCTAGGATCAATGGCTAAGATTTAGCCAAATAACCCACCCAAGTGGCGCCTAAGGCAGCCCTTGATAGTGGAAGCTAAATCAGATTTCATGAAGAAGTTACATCCACCAATCACATGCATCAACACCCAAATATCTCTAACTTTTCCTTCCTTCTCTTATCATTTTCATCCTCCCTCTCCAGCTGCTGAAGGTCATCTCTTTCTCTTCTCTTTACTCTCATTTCCACTCCATTCTCATTCATTTTCAAGTCTCATCGCAAGTTGCTTTCATCAAAGACACAAAATCCACCCAAACTCAACTAGACAAGGTAGGAAATCCTACTTCTCCTCTTGTTTCTCTGATTTGGAGCTACATGTTGGGCATGCATAATCTTAGATGTTGGTGTTTTATAGAGTGATGATGATGTTTTATGACTGATTTTGCATGTATGTTGTGATTGAAATTGGAATTGAGGGCAAATAGCTTGAAGGAAGAAGACAAATCTAGAGGCTGTTAGGGTTTTCCCTCGACGGTCCGTACGGCGGAGTGTATGGCTCCGCCTACCGCCACTTAAATTGGATGAAACCATTTTTAAATAAAACTAGACATCCAGGGCTTTCCATACATATAAAATACATGGCCATTGGATTATCATATAATTATTTATGAATTTTTTAAGTTAGACCTGGAAATCTGGGTTCTCACTCTGGCAGTATGGGTTGAGAAGGGTGTAACTCACCCTATACAACCTCAAATTGAGTGAAACTAAATTTTTTTGAAAGATAACACATGAGAGAACATTCCATAAAAATTTCAGAATTTAATTCATTGTCATTCATTCCCAGCACATCAATGAAGTTGGCATAAGTTTAAACTAGCCTAGAACAAGACAGCCCAGTAGGGTAATGTTTCGAGACTCATAACTCAAAATCTACGTAGGCAAATGACATGAAACTTAACTCATTTTAAAGCTTGTTGTGTTTTATTTATTTTGATATAAAATTCTCATGATTTCACCTAGTTTTCAATTTTTAGTGAATTTTCTTCTATAGGAACCCAATTCTGGCAAATAATAAGACATGCTAAGATAAAATGTTTATATCTTGAGTTATACAACTCAAAATGAGATGGGACCAAAGGGATTAGAAACTTGGCATATAAGGCTGTAACATATCCAAAAATTAGATTTAAATAAGTTGAATTGAATAAAAATTGGGGCATGCCAAATTCGGGTAGAACAGGGAGGAACAAACTGAAACCTTAATGATGCTTGATTTGGAATTATTGAATGATGCTATGGATATATGTATGTAATTGCTGGTCTATTCTGAAATTGCAAGTTTGTATATTTGTACTGATTGCCTGGCACTATTCATGGGGAAGCAGACTCGATCCGTTATCTTTAGAATTTTTAGTGAATTTATGAGAACTTATGCTATGGATGATTATGCTTTGAATATATTTACGTTTACATGTCATATTCATGTACATCATGCATGCAAGTATATATTTAGAACATGATATGATATATAAAGTATGAGACATACTCATGAATGCACCAAGCGCCTGCATGCATGACAAGATATGAAAAGGAAAAGATAATAAGAACTTGCAAGAAAGACGTACCAAGCTACCACGTGAGGCATGGCATAGACCCGGCTAGCGTGGGCCAGAGCGGTACTATCTAAGACTTGGGCCAGCCCTCGACCAGATTTAAGGGGAATAGACCGGTGTGAGGGTCGGGGAAAGTAAACCCGTCACTCATATATAGGTACGAGCTCGAACTTGAAAAGCAGGCTATCACCCAGGGGTGAGAGAGGCCATTCACCTCCAGAGGACCAAGTACAGAATGGCAAGGTTAAGTTGCAAGTTAAAGAAGAGATAAGTTAAGTCAAGTGCACTTACATACATTCAAGTATAAGCATTTTTATGTGCATTTTCAATCATCTAGTTAAGTCATAATGCTATTATGACCTTTATTGAAGCATATTATACTATCCGTATTTCTACATCTGTTATATGACATGGCAAGTGGTTGTTAAAATATAACCCGCTTCGAGAAAGGTGTTTTCAACTTAAAATTGAATCACTATTTGTTTATATGTGCTCATATTTTCATAATAAACCGAAGTGGCTGGAATATTTATGATGACACTGTAAGATTGGTTTGAGTTTACCTACTGAGAACCTTAGGTTCTCATTGCATACTTGTATGTTTCTCTTTTCTGTAAATATTCCAGCTCCCAAGTTGGAAATCAAGTATAAGGCAGAGTACAAGGCCATTCATTGAGCAAGAATAGGGTGCGAGCAAGACCAAGAGACCATTGGAGCTAGCTAACGACTAGTCGGAAGTAAACGCTATGTATTATGCCAGTCACAATTTCCTTTAAAGTGTAATTTTTTTTATTTAACTATGTATTAGACAGTAATAAAGTGAGTAGTTAAAGGGCCATGTATTCTATTTTCCATATTTTAAAGATTTCTTAGCACAGTGACAACCTTTTAATATAACTTCATGACTCGAGCATGGCTTATATAATAAAGGGTGTTACAGATACTCTACTAGGGATCGTGGGAGTTGTTAAAGGTTTGGCTGAAGTTGTCATGGCCTGGACAGAATCAACCAAAATGGTTTTGCAATGCATGGAGGAGATTCAAGACAAGGGCAATATGGCGAAGGAAGTAGGAACTTAGTAGGAGAAGCTCTTATAACTAATCCTTATTATCAAGGACTCTCTGAATTTAGGAAGACCACCACCCTTATTCCATGGAGATTACAACCCAATTTTAGCTGAAAAATCAATCATACAATTAGAGAAGATATTTACAGTCATGGGATGTGTGGATTTCCAAAAGGCGATCTTTGCCACCTATATGCTAGAAGGAAAAATAGAACATTCGTGGAGAGGTGCCATAAGTCTGTTAGAGTCTAGTGGAACTTAAATCACCTCAGAAGTGTTTTTAACTATATTTGACAAATACTTTCTTGATAGTGTTAAGAATGAAAAGAAGTCGAATTTATACAACTTAAGTAGGGAAATATGACCATAGATTAGTATGTAGCTAAATTTGATGAATTCTCTAAATTCTCCTCTTACCTAAAAATAATCTTGATGGTCATTGAAAGCCAACAAAATTTGAGTGGAGATTAAGGCCTGAGATAAGAGAGAAAGTATCCACCCTAGAAATCAAATTTCTGCACTCTAGTGGATAAGTTTAGGATAGAAGAAAAAAGTTACCTGGAGATGGAGTTTGAAAGAAAAAGACAATTTTCTCAAAAGAAAGAGAGTGGTGAAAGTGCAAAAGAAAAATAATTTTAAGGATGGAGTAATCCCGAGGAAAGGTAAGTAGATGCTAACTAGGGTATCCCTATTTTTGTACAATAAATGTGGAAAATCCCATGGTCTAAGGCTTACTTTCTCGCCAAAATGTCTGTTTTTGATGCGGGAAGCTAGGACATTATGCTAAGGACTGCAACACTGGGAATCCATTGAATAATCTTATACCTAGACCACAAGCTAAAAGAAGAGTATTCACTCTAAGTGGAGACGAAGCAATTCAGTCTCCCGACTTGATCAATGTGTTTTCTCAAAAACCATCTCCTGATTGCATTATTTGATTTAGGAGCTATGCACTTCTTTATATCTATTGATTATGTGAAGAAGTTATATTTGCCCTTATTTTCCTTGCCTTTTCATTTGTCAATCTCTACTTCCAAAGGGAGAAAAGTTCCCACTTCTCAAGCTTGTTTGAATTGCCATATTTTAATTTAAGGAAAACGTTTTCTTATTGACTTTGTTTGTTTGCCTTTGATTAGTATTGATATTATAATTGGAATGGATTAGTTATCTAGTAATGACATCATTCTAGATTATTTCAGAAAACTTGCTTATTTTCCCAGTGATCCACCCAAGGAGCAAAAATCTTCTGATTCCCTATTCCTTAATGTCACTCAAGTAGAGAAGTATCTCATACAAGGAGCACAAGGGTTTCTAATTTATTTTCTAAATTAAAAGGTTAAATAGAAAATAGACAGCATACTTATAAGGAGAGAATTCCCAAAGGTGCTTCTAAATGACAAAGTGAACCTACCACATGAAAGAAATGTTGAATTTATCATTGATCTCATACAGGACCTTTATCCTTTGAGCCTTATATGATGTCTCCTTCAAAGTTGAATGAACTTAAGAAATAAATTGAAGAACTATTAGCCAAAGAGTTCATTAAGCCAAATATGTTTCCCTGGGGTGCACCTATTTTGTTAGTCAAGAAAAGAGATGGGACCATGAGGCTGTGCATTGATTATAGGTAGTTGAACAAGGTCACAACCAAGAATAAGTACCCACTCCCTAGGATAGATGAGCTATTGAATCAATTGCTAGGAGCCTCAGTCTTCTCCAAAATAGATTTGAGGTCAGGATACCATCAGATAAGAGTGAAACAAGAAGATATACCTACAACAACCTTTACAATTAGGTATGGTCATTATGAATTTATGGTATGTGGCCACCAGTAGGTTGCATACCATAAATTTTATTCCTAATTAAGGATTCACCTTGTAGTCGATGTATACTAAGAATTGCAGGGACAAATCTTAATGTTATAGTCTATTAATAGTTGTACATGTGAGCACATTGCTTTTACCTTTTCATAAGAACCATGTGTAGCTTTTCAGGTTAAGGTAGGTTGGTAAACTGGGTTATATAACCCTATAGATCAGGACCTACTTAAACAATGTGTATACCTGTTAGTAACGAGTGCTTATATGAGTGTACATTTTTGACATATGTGTACAATGTAAAATATGGGCAGATATCATTCAAAAGTAGAATCATTGCTCCCTTTACTTCTCATTTCTGATTTATCTAGCAATTTTCTAGTTAATTCTTATTAATCAATGGATTGCAAACTAGAGATTCTAAGTACCTACAGAGGATATATCTATAGTTGGTTCAAGATACATGCTTTAACCTCACTTCGAGGCTCCCAATAGTTCATCCGCTCCTTTTCCCGAGGTCGTTCATCATATCAAAAGTTTCACTCCTTGTTATAACATCGTGACTAATAATGACGTGGTTCATCACAATTTCAACCTTGGTGATGAAGAAATTTCAATACTATAATCGTTACTATGTAATTGATTATATGGGTGGCCATTAATTAATCCTTTACTAGAAATTAATTAGGTTATAGTGATACTAACAATAATAGCTTGGCTGCCACAATTTCATCCTTGAAGTTGCCTTTCTTAGTAGAAAGTGTGTGCTCACCATACAAGTACTCGGCTTGCTATGTTAGTATTTGGCTTTTGTTGCTAGCTATAGGAGCAGGTGGAGTTAAACCATGCCCTTTTCTCTTTGCCATTTATCAGTTCGACACAAGCACCACTGAAGAAAGAAAAAAAGTAAGCAACTTCTTTATCTGGTACTACTCCATAATGACATCGACAAACATGATGAATAGTCTATTGATAATTTACATCCAAAACAAAAAGTAGGTCATGGGTCTTGGCACAGCATGTGTGCTTATATTATGTACAATAATCATATTTTTTTGTGTAACCAAAGTTTATCAATCCTTTCATCCCAATAAATGAGAGTATGTTTTCTAATATTGCAAAAGTGTTTGTTATAGCTTATAAGAAGCATCACCTTCAAGATCTAGCAAATGAAAAGGAACGTGTCTACTATGATCCCCTATTAGAATATATCACTGAAAATGCACTTAAATAAACAAACTAAGTAAATAAACAAACTAAGTAATGTATCTCAACCTTACATTTCTATCTTCATATTTAATCCTCCAATTAAGTACAAACTTCTAGGTAACTATATAATCAATAGACTTTAAGATTAGTTTTGCACAAGTGTTTGAACAAAGCTGCTTTGATACAAGATGATGGATTAAATGCAAAAGGTCGAGCAACAAATTCACATAGGCTTTGTTGCATTTAGCAAGTTGAAGAAGTGAAATGCTTCGTAAACCTTCTTCTAATATAGTCTTCTGATACCTTATATATGATTCCCACAAGGGACCTTTCCTGTATCACAAGCTTTGAACATGTCTTACAGTCCCTTATGGGAGTCATGTAGAATATACCAGAAGCCTATATTAAAAGAATCTTTATGAAGCATTGCACTTTTTTAACTTGCTGAATACTACAAAGCCTCCATGAATTTGTTGCCCGACCTTCTGCATTTAACCATGGTCTTGTATCAAGGCAACTTTATTCAAACACCTAATGAATCATCTAGTGTATTAATTACATAGTTACCTAGAAGTTTGTACTTAATTGGAGGATTAAATATTAAGATACAAATGTAAGGTTGAGGTATATTACTTAATTTGTTTGCTTAAGTGCATCTTCAGTAATATATCATCTTCTAATAGGGAATTATAGGAGACACCTCCCTTTTCATTTGCTAGATCTTGGAGGTGATGCTTCTTATAAGCTACGACAAACACTTTTGCAATGTTAGAAAATATGCTCCATTCTACTGGGATGAAAGAATCGATAAATGCTTGTTCCATAAAAAAATATAATTATTGCAAATAACATAAGCACACATGCTATGCCAAAACCTATGACCCAACTTTTGTTTTCGATATAAATTATCAATACACTATTCATCATGTTTATCAAAGTCATTGTAGAGCGGTACTAGGTAAAGAAATTGCTCATTTCTTTCTTTTCTTCAGGGCTAATTGTGTAGAACTAATCAATGGTTAAGAGCAAAGTGTATGGTTTAATTCTATCTACTCCTATAGCTAGCCAACAAAGGCCAAAAACTAATATAACAAGTTGAGTACCCATAAGATGAGCACACACTTTCTACTGAGAAGGACAACTTTGAGGATGAAATTATGGCATCCAAGCTGTTAGTGTTAGTATCACTATAACCTAATTAATCACCAACAAATGATTAATTAATGGCCACCCATATAATCAATCACATAGTAAAAATTATGGTATTGTAGCTTTCATTAATTAAAGTAATGAATTTATAAGTAGATGGAATGAAATCAAAGAGGGTAAAGTGATATTACCTCAAACTATAAAGGTACAATAACAATTAAGTGCTTCAAATTTAAAATTAACAAAAAAAATCATTAAAGTGCGATATCTCAACAAGCAAAATTATTATATGCCTTAAAACTATAATGGAGGAGAGCATAACATAAGAGTTGCAAATAATACTATAGATATACATGGTTCTAGATTTTCCTAGACAAGCATAAGCTACAAAGGCAACGATAATTGGTATGACGTTGCCCACTCTTGTCCATATGTTGATAAAATTTGTAGCATCAACCTAAGCTAAAGGCAACACAATCAACAAATACGCCATGAGATTTGATACCATGCCATATGTTGTTAGCCTCTCAATTGCATCAGTTGCTAAATGCAAATCAATAAATGGTCCTAGTTAGTTCAAACTTGATAATAAATGACTTATGTGAATAATTGAATACATGCAGATTTTGTGTCCAAACATAGACCTAATATGTAAGCAATGGCCTTCCATCTAGGCCTTTTCCCAATTGTCCTAGTATTTGAGATGGCCAAATCATCTTCTTGTGGTGATTGAAAAAAGCTTGTGCTTTCATTCGTGATCTCTTCCTACATTTTCTTTTTTCAAGTATCTGTAGTATGCTTTGAACTTGGTAGGTAGTGCAAATGGTGACAAGAGCAAAAAGGCGGTGAAGCGACAATGACTTGGTGGTTGAGTGCAATGGTTTGGTCATTGCGTGGGTTGGTAGTTGGTTCAATAATTAACTAGATAGAGAAGAACGTGGTTGCCGTGAAGGTGGGGCGAAACTGAGAATCAGTGTATCAAGAAGTGTTGTACATGATGGTGGGTCACAGTGGTTTTGCATGGTGGTTAGCGAGTGGTCAGACTTAGCCATTAGAGGGCTATTTTCAGGGTGGCAATGCTATGATTGAAGTTGTAGTGGTCTTTGTTATGTGGAGTGAAATGGTGACAATGTGGAGCGAAAATGGTGGTGGGCTACCATTACAGTGGTTGACAGTGTGTAGTGGGTTATTAGATTTTGGCTAATGATAGATGTTTTTGGTAGTGATATTAGTTATTAGTGATGGAAAGGATAAGAATGTGGATTAGATGGTTTAAAGAAAGCCTTAGTGAGTATTTATGATTTTGGCTTGTGGTCTAAAGAGAATGTTATGGTGACCGGCAAGTATCTTTGGTGGTTTAGGCTATTGTGTTTGATAAAAATTCTTTTTATATGGGTTTCCAGCATCTTTTGCATATTCCTATAAGGGACCTTTCTTGAACAAAGGACCTTTCTTGTATTACAAGTTTTGAACATATCCCACAATCCCTTATAGGAATTATGCAGGAGATACCTGAAACCTATATTGGAAGAATCTTTATCAAGCATATCACTTTTTCAACTTATTAAATGTTGCAAAGCCATAGGGTCATATGAGTCAAAATATGGGAACTCACATCTCCTATAACTATTTGAGTGAGAGAATCAATGAGTATTAGTGAAGCATAAACCTTACAATAACATTATCAAAAACCCTTCTAGCCCTATGGGATTACTCGGGTATAGAGCCCAAAAATGTATGAGGCAAGTGATAGTGAAATTTGTGTGACGATGAGGCCAAAAAATGATATATACAAAATAAATAAATAGAAAATCATCTACCCTAAGGTTTGAACAAAAAAATAAATAAATAAAATTATTTACAAGTAAAAACAAATAATTATTTTGCAAAAAATTAAACAATTATTTACAAATAAAAACAAACAATAATTTACAGCAAAAAAGAAAGGCAAAATTAAATAAAAGGATAAATAAATATTATCCTAATTATATTATTTTCACAACTTATTCTATATTAGACTTGACTCTTTAACTTTCCCAATTGGAGTTGCTAAATTATCACAACATATCTAGAAGGGCATCATGATGGGAAAAAGACTAAAAATAATTATTTAAAAAAATTATTATGGAGTCACCATCAATATTTTTTTTTAAAGAAAATATTGGAAAGCTTTTTTAATTTGGCAAAGCTAGTCCTTTAAATGATATTAGGTTTGGAAGTCTGATTATATACATGAAAGAGTAGAAACTAAATTCAATTGCACTCCTGTGACTTCCGTGGTACAACAGTTAGTTAAAGTTCGTTATACAAATTAAATAACTCTAATAATTTTATTTTTTTCTCTTAAAATATTAAAGTCTAAAACTATTTAGAAAAGAAAAAAATGAGACAAAAATTTAATAAAATTTAATTTAACTTGGCTTACATTTCTACATATCCTTTAATGTGATAAAGAGCTCAAAATCATGTAGCTCTTGTAGAAAATGAATATATGTTGATTAATTTTAATTATGAAAATTATTTTTTAAAAGAAACTAATCCACTCTTATATATGATTTAAGATAGCAAGAGATATACAATAAATTATACAATTCTTCCAGCCCTTGAGAATGGTTAAACTATACATTAATATCCTATGTTATTACGTGGATCAAAAAGACTTTATCAATTTTTTTAATATTTTTATGTTTTGTCATTTTTGTTTTTTCATTTGGTTATATCACAAACAAGGCAAGGAAAAAAAAAAAAAAAAAAGACGCAAAGCAAAAATTATGCTAGAACAAAAATGAATCCAAAACTCCAGAAGCCCATTATTCAACACAAAGAAAGAATAAGATAATAATAGTTTAAAAAACAGTAGCATGAAAAAATGGCTAAGAGACAGCAGGTGAACCCATTAGCATTAACACCCAAAATCAATTGTGAGGTATAAGGGGTGAACAACATAATGCAAAGGGGCTGGGTATCAATTTGCTTGGGGTGCAGGGGCGGCAATGAGGTGATTGGCTGTGGTTGAGAAGGGTGGCATGACTGGCTGTAGTTTGTCTGCGAGGTCACAGCTGTGTCTGGGATAACAATGGTGGCGGTTTCAATAGGCGTTAAGGCTGAGCAAGGAAACTGGTGGGTGGGTCTAGGTGAATGGCTCGATGACAGTGGGGTCTTGGTTTGGGTTACTGTGGGTGTCTCTAGTTACTAGTTTTACTAATAATGCCTTTTTTAACACTAGAAAGATTTTTTTTTTTTTAATGCATTGTTCATGAACATGATGATGAAATGTGCATGATAATGTGCAAATAGATGAAACAAAAGAACAATTGAAAACTGTTAATTTATGCTATAAAACAAAATTGAGTCATGGAAAGAGATTTATACCACACAGAGAATTAAAAGCTAGCTAAGGAGGTGTTGCAACAGCACTCTGTCACCTGAACAAGGATTTTCTCTTCGTGATTTTTCTCCTTATTTGTTGGTACCTGTTGCTATGGAATAATACCTATTTATATATGCTTGAAGAATAATGCAATTAATCACAAAATAATTTAATTCATGCTAATTGTAATTTGACTGATTGAAACCAATTGACAATTAAGATATTACCCACAACGAAAAATTATTTTGAAAAATTTTCATAAAAAAAGAATTTGTTGAAGATGTCATTGTGTCACCTTCAAGATTTATTTAAGGAAAATTATTGCAAATTAAGTAACTCAAACATATTACCCATAGAGACATTCAAGAACAAATAAAGAAATTAGATCATAAATTTATAAAATGAACAAATAAATAAATAACAAAGGGCAAATTAAAAGATTTACGAAACAAAGAAATGAGATAACAACAAAATTATGAAAATTTATAGTTTAGCTTGACTTATACTCTTATGTACTCTCTAGTATAATAAGGAATTCAAAACGATGTAGTTTTTTTGGAAATAAGGGTACGTTAATTGATTTTAATTTCTAAAAAAGAATTTTATTTTGAAAAAAAAATTGAAAAGAAAGAATCTACTTTTGCACATAATTTAAGTTAGTACTAAACTACACAATAAACTCTTATAATCTAAACAATGCTGAAGCTAGCATCCGCTGCTCAGTCAAAATTGTTAGTCATTAGTGGAGAAAAAGTATGTAAAAAAATGAAAATAAAATTTATTTAACACTGAACTAATTTCAATCTTGCAACATGTTAACATAATGAAACAAGAAATGGACCAAGCATAAAACACGTGATTAATCAATAGAAAGAGGTTAAAACTCAATTGAGTCAATCAAAGAGTAAAGAAGGACATGAACGAGCGTTCTTCGCTTTGTGCTTGGCAGGACATACGCGGTTAACAAATGCATAAACATTTCTTTTTTTGGTCTGAATGCATAAACAGTTTTTTTTTTTGGGTCGAATAAACATTTTTAAACATATGCGAAAAAAATTAAAGAAGGACGAGAAGAAACTTTTCCGACCAAAATGAAACCTTTAAAAAAGAAAAGGAGGAGAAGCCCAACAAACATCATGAACACACAAAAAGAAAACTAGTATGCACTAAGTAAATGAGAGCAGTTTAAACTGAAGACTCATCCAGAAAGGACCTGGTGGGTCTTGTTTAGACCCAACATATGGGCTTGCAATGCATTGATGCTTGAATCTGCCCATCGTTTTGTTGGGCTGCTATGTTTTTAAAATACATGCTGTTTCAACCAGAAAAAATATAATGCTGATCAGGACCCAAAAAACAAAAAAGGAAGACTCATGACGCAAAAGAATGACCAGAAGACAAAACAGGTTATAGTAACACACACCGTAAAAGAAAACGCAAGGGAACAGAAGCAAAAAGGGTAAAAACAAAACAAAAGAAAGGCACGCAAGGCCATAGCTCAAACGGCAAAAGGCAGTGGAACCTTTGCGAAGTGCACAAGTCAGAGGCGGTGGAGCGGCGATGCAGTTGGAATCTCGGTGGCGGATCTGGTACGGTTTTTCGTCGGCGCGAGGCAGAGGCGGTCGTAGCTAGGCATGGAGGGTGATGGGTTGAGGGAACCTGTTTTGCTCTGATTTGTTGTTTCTGAGTTAGAGGTATGGTTTTGGCTCTTTGAGTTTGGTTTGGCATGTTTTGTTTGGGGAATTTTGTTGGGTTGTTTTGGTGTATTACAGGTGTGGCTATTGTGTTTTGGTTGCTGCAGGTTTGGCTGCCGGGTCTATGGAGGACTTTGGGGATGCATTGTTTTGCTTGAGAATGAATGATCAAGATGAAGAAGAACATGGATGTAGGGGCAAGGATGGCTGAGGAGTGAGGATTCCCCTTTCTGTATTGTTTGTGGCCCTTTTTATTCTTGGCCTCTATAAACTTTAGTCGAATATGATACATTGCGTTGGATACGTGAATTTCCTCATTTAAGCTTCACTCCCTCTTTTTTTTTGTTCTATATATCGCTGAGATTCCTCTATATCAAGTATTAATTGAGATTCGGACGTAACAAAACAAATATCGGAGGGGTTTCTTTCACCTTACCATCCTTGTCCTAAGTGTCGAAAAGAGCAAATGGAGTGTGTTTCTTTCCTTTTAGCAAGTTCTCTGCATTTACAATATTGTATCAATGATATTTTTTTTTATTTTTTTTTATTTTTTTATTTTTTGAAAAAAATTTGAAAGTTAGGTTTTTTTTTTTTTTTTTGGTGAATGCAATGCATTGCATTAGATACATGAATTTCCTCTTTTAAGCTTCACTTCTCCTTTCTCTGTTCTATGTATCGTTGAGATTCCTCTATATTAGATACTAATTGAGATTCGGACGTAACAAAACAAAAATTGGAGGGGTTTCTTTCACCTTGCCATCCTTGTCCTAAGTTTCGAAAAGAGCAAATGGAGTGTGTTTATCTCCTTTTAGCAAGTTCTTTGTTCTTACAACATTGCATCAATGACATTTCTTTTTTACATTTTTTTCTTTTTAAAAAAAAAATTTGAAAGTTAGGTTTTTTTTTTTTTTGGGTGAATACAAAGCATTGCGTTGGATGTATGAATTTCCTCTTTTAAGCTCCACTCCTTCTTTCTCTATTCTATGTATCATTGAGATTCCCTTATATTAGGTACTAATTGAGATTCAGACGTAACAAAACAAACACTGGAGGGGTTTCTTTCACGTTGCCATCCTTGTCCTAAGTTTCGAAAAGCAAATAGAGTGTGTTTCTCTCCTTTTAACAAGTTTTCTGCTCTTACAACATTACATCAATGACATTTCTTTTCTATATTTTTTTTCTTTTTAAAAAAAATTTTGAAAGTTAACATTGCATCAATGACATTTCTTTTTTACATTTTTTTTCTTTTTAAAAAAAATCTGAAAGTTAGGTTTTTTTTTTTTTTGGGTGAATGCGATGTATTGCGTTGGATATGTGAATTTCCTCTTTTAAGCTCCACTCCTTCTTTCTCTGTTCTATGTATCGCTGAGATTCCCCTATATCAGGTACTAATTGAGATTCAGACGTAACAAAACAAACATTGGAGGGTTTTCTTTCACCTTATCATCCTTGTCCTAAGTTTCGAAAAGAGCAAATGGAGTGTGTTTCTCTCCTTTTAGCAAGTTCTCTGCTCTTACAACATTGCATCAATGATATTTCTTTTTTACATTTTTTTCTCTTTTTTTTTCTTTTTAAAAGAAAATCTGAAAGTTAGGTTTCCTTTTGGGTGAATGCGATGCATTGCATTGGATATGTGAATTTCCACTTTTAAGCTCCACTCCTCCTTTCTCTGTTCTATGTATTGCTAAGATTTCCCTATATCGGTGACTAATTGAAAGTCGAACGTAACAAAACAAACACTGGAGGGGTTTTTTTCACCTTGCCATCCTTGTCCTAAGTTTCAAAAAGAAGCAAATTGAGTGTGTTTCTCTCCTTTTAGCAAGTTTTATGCTCTTACAACATTGTATCAATGACATTTCTTTTTTAGATTTTTTCTTTTCATTTTCTTTTTAAAAAAATCTAAAAGTTAGGTTTTTTTTTTGGGTGAATGCGATGCATTATGCTGGATATGTGAATTTCCTCTTTTAAGCTCCACTCCTCCTTTCTCTATTCTATGTATTGCTAAGATTCCCCTATATCGGTGACTAATTGAAATTCGGACGGAACAAAACAAACATTGGAGGGGTTTTTTTCACCTTGCCATCCTCATCCTAAGTTTTGAAAAGAGCAAATGGAGTGTATTTTTCTCCTTTTAGCAAGTTCTCTGCTTTTACAATATTGCATCAATGATATTTCTTTTTTACAATTTTTTTTCTTTTTAAAAAAAATCTGAAAGTTAGTTTTTTTTTTTTGGTGAATTAGAAACAAAAAATGGTTAAAACATTGGCCATTGATTATTATTAGGTTTGCCTTTTTTAATCTTAGCTAAAAGTAAAAGAAATAATTTTTTATTTATTATTATCCATTCAACTTAAACTGTGAAAAGGAAAGGGAAATGAATAAGAGTAAAAATTTCGGATAACAAAATATTCACAGTGATAAAATTACAATAGAAGCCAAAAGAAAAAATAAAGATTTCTTTTAAGTCAATCAAAAATTGGGTCAAGTGCTTAAATTCGTCGAACGCAGCATAGCACAAAACTAAGAAGAAAATATAGCAATAGCACCATACCTCTAGGCAAAGCAGCAAATTCCCCTCAATTGCTATGTCATGTGCAATGGACAAAGCCCGATCTATCCAGATTTGTAGAACATCCAACCTTGCCCATAGTTCGCTTAGAGATCTCCATATCAGGGAAACATACTGAAACGACCACCATAAATCTCTTTTCGCAATTTTCCAGGACTCATCACCCTCGTGGTTATTCCATGTGCATAGATTATTAAAACACTTAGCATAACTCCCTTATTAGACAAAAGCACGCATTACAGTCAGTAAACCGATAAAGATAATCTATTGCAATAATGTTTCTTGCAATAATATATTTGAATTGGAATATAAAGTTTACTTGTGCCAGCAAGCGTTGGGTAATGACTGCATTCCCAATATAGAACTAAGAATTAAATCATGTTGTAAGTTTCTTCAGAGAGCTAGGGTCGCGAGCTGGCATAGAGTACCGCACGGCATCTTCTTTGAATGCTTTTGTATTGAATTCTCTCTATAAGGAACAGAATATTTAAAATAAGAAGTTTGTATGACAAGGGCCTAAGTTAATTAGTTAAAATATTTTAATAAAAATTAAATAAATTATAACCGGGACTTACTGATTAGTAAGACTCTTAGGATAAAAGTTAAAATACGTATGTTTCATGTTTTTTAAAAAAAGGAAAAAGTGTTTTTTTAACGTGAAAAAAGAAGATATATTGAAATCATATTCATGAATCATTGAAGTGCAATAATACCAAAATGAAGAATGAAAGATAAAATGAAACATCTATTCAAACATGAGCCCAGAAAGTCCAAACCAACCCATTAACCGCAGATAGTGTCTGCAATGAGTCGTGTCTTTGACTCTTAGGGATCAATGTACCCCCGTTCTCCCCTCCCCCATGACAAAAAAATAAAAATTTATTATTTGAATCACTCTATATTATAGAATACATAATATTAAGAGATAAAAAAGTATGGATCTCATATTATTATTTCTTCTTTCTTTTTTTTCTCTTCACTCCTCTCCCTTTTTTGTCTCCAAAATTGTGTTTGATTGGAATAATTTAAAAAGAAAAGAAAGGAAGAGGAAGGAAATAGGAAGGAAAGGAGTATTTTTTTTTATTATTTGGTTGGAAGAAAAAGTTGGAATGAAATAGTTGAATAATGCACAAATTTTGATGAAACCCATATGAATAGTAACTTTTTTTCCACCCGCTGGTGGATGGAAAATAGGTGAAGAAGGGATGTGTCTTCCTTTTCTACATTTTTGCCGTTTGATTTGCGATACTTTGCGATAGAGAGATGGCAAATGTGATGATTCGAGGGAGAGGTTTTTAGAGTGTACAATATCATTAAAGGTATTGCATGACCATCATCTCTTTTTTTTTTTTTTTAATTATTACTTTTAAAAAGTTACTATTCTGGTTGGGTTGCGGATAGAAGCAGCACAAACGAAGACACTTTTGCTTTTTTGTTAATTTAGTATTAATATTTGGTATTTTAATTTACGTTGCATTAGTACATCACATTACCTTAAACTTACCCCTGTCCCTGTCTATCTGTGTCACCGTCCTGTCTGTGTGTAGTCTAATGTGGCAAGCAGAGTGCGTCACACTCCCTTTTGCAATTTCGGTGCGTCTAAAGGGACCAAATTTTCCAACAAGTAACGCTTCTGCCATTGCCGCTACCCTCCGTGAGTGCCTCACACCTGTTGCTCTTTTCAAACACTTTGTCCGTTTTCTAAAGATGGTTTTTTTTTTTATTTTTTATTAATATCAATCTTAATAGTTAAGAGAGCGAAAGGTTCCATATTATTATAGTATGGTATTTAGTAAACATCTTACATTCTCTGAAAAAATATATTCTAATCAATCGCAGGGTCTCTCTCACTTTACTGCAAATTTTACATTAATCATAGTCGGTTTCTTTTGTTTGAATTTTTGGTGAAATTCATGTCTCTTATTTACCTTATTATGCTCTCTTGTCATATTCTTAAACTATTGACAACCAATCCCTTTTTTAAGAAAATTAATATGTTATTCTCAGTTTTACTTCTTTTAATTTTTAATTAAGTATGCATATTTTTTTATAATTTAAATAGTTTATATTTTGAGTTTAATTAGTATGCATGGACAGTGTAAAATAATTTTACACTGTCAATTAATAAAAATAAAGAAAAGTGAAAAATCATAGTGGGTTCCTCATTATAATGGGTAGTTATTTGTATGAGTTTGCATTTTTTACCATTTATATTGGCTGACAGTGTAAAACTATTTTACACTATCAGTGTATTTAAATTAAATTCTTATATTTTTTATATTGATATTAAAAATTTTAAATTTTAACTTATAATTTAAAAATACCCTTGCATATGTGATAATTCAAATAAACTAAATTGTCATCCATTTATACCATTATAACTCAATTTAGTGGTTGTGTCCATATACTCATTTGCAGTAACAATGTCTTTAACTCATCCCTTTATACCATCATAACTCAATTTAGTGGTTTTGTCCATGTACTCATTTGTAGTAATAATGTCTTTAAACGAACGCCAATAATTGAGCACTAAACGTGTTTAGTTTGAAGATTTAGTGCTTTCATTGATAATAAGAAGTAATTTGGGATATTGTAGACAAAACTCAAAAGAGGGTACATATTCTATATCCCAAGTTCGAGGGCTAAGTTCAAATAAAAGGAAGATTCCTTGAGTTTTCAACATGGGAGAATTTTACCAAATTAAAAAACAATAAAACACACTCAATGAACACTTATCCCATTTTGATATACTTAGCCAAGCACAAGTTTTTGTTACAAAAATGATTAATATCTATATTTGGAAGAAAGTGGATTTCGCTCCACATCCGGAAATATTGTCATGCTTTATGCCATTGCTATAATAATTTTAAGTATATACTCCCAAATTAGTCTCTAATAATATCCTTAATAGATAGATTGATTATTGACAAAAATAAATTGGTCTTGAGATCATTGACAATTGCAAAAATTAGACACTTTAGTCAAATGATAAATAATATGATGTTTAGGTTGCATACTAACTAAAGCATCTTAAACCCATCCCATGTGACACCAACATCCCAAAACATGTAAAAAAAAGAAAGAAAAACTCACCATTTTACTTACTGAACTCTAAATTCTCAAATTTTATCTCTACTCTAATGTGGTGACTGAATAATGATGAGAAATGAGATTATTGAATGGTGTGGTACTTGATAAATTGGTACCAATGGAGCAGTGATGCTACTACTAAGCGTATATGTTCCTTAGTCTTTTTATATTTTACACTGAGATTGAGATTGTTTAAATATTTATATTTGGACTGACATTATATATAGAATAAGTGTCTCAGACAAGAATAAATAGAAGAGTCAAGATATCCTAATCAGTATGCTTTTGACATATTATATGTTTTACCAATTGTAAGTGAGTTAAGGACTAAAGTATCTAATTTTTACAACTGTCAAGAATCGCAGGACCAAGTTATTTTTATCATGGACTAATTTGTCTACCGAAGATATTGTCAAAGATAAATTTGGGGGTTTAATTTACTCAATTTTCTTTTTCCATCTACACGTGTAATGCCTGCTAAGGTGAACTGCACATTTTTTCGTGACAAATTAAGGTATATGCTTATGTCTTCTGCTTTCACAATGGTTCTTGAAACTATATAGTGTTGTGTATTTTATTTATGATTATATAATATTTCAAAGTTGATATTATTATTATTATTACTATTGTCGTCTAATTCTATTTCGATACAAAGTTAATGTCTTATGTTTCTCTAAGTTAGTGTGTCTTTACAAATATACATATATTAACTTTTTAATTCGGTATCTTCACATGTGTCATGTTTACGTTGTTACTCATAAAAGAAAAGAAACGAAATTTAATAAGATTCTACTCAGAGACGTTGAGCAACGTCTAATGTTTTGATTTAGCATAAATGCAATAAAATATTCGGTGCCTTCTCAACGCAAAAATTTCTTTTATATAGAAAGTGTTGCACACTTGCGAGCAAGGGGCTTTTGGCTGAGCACACTATTGTTAGCCGTTATACTTGTTTTGAGGTTCCTTGAGGAATCCTTAGGTGTTATTCATATAGTCTCACTAATTCAAATGCAGAGTTAGTAAGAAGTGATTATTGTATTTTGGAGAGTATTAGGTGTAAAAAATTATCTATATCAAGTTATTAATTCGTGGTGGCGAAATACTCTTAAACTTAGTACCTAGCATATCTTAACCATAACTGATAAGTATTTTAATTTTATTAAGTTGTTTATTTATTCAATTTCAGTGTTTTAATTGTCATGAATTATTTTTATTATTTAGAGATAATTTTATTTCTATCCAAATATTATTTGTGTTATCCTTATTTTATAAATATTTTTCAACAATCTTAAGAGTATTTGAAATTTTTATAATTCTCTAAACTTCGTTCGTGTGTGAAAGGGAAAGAAAATATATTGAACTCTTTCGTAGCTTGCTATATGCACCAGGAATGTGTTTAAACTGTCAAGAATGAGCTCAGAAGTCAAAAGGTGATTACTCTACAAATATATAACTTTCTTTTGACAATAAGGCATGGAATATTAGTTTATACACACACAAAGGGTTTTTGGCCATGTTTATGTGTTTCTCCATGTTTGTGGAAGGTTTTATGCATATTGGCAATGTTAGAATGATGTTCCTTTGGCTAGGCTAGACCATATTTTAAGGTTGCAAGCTAATTTATAATTTATAATTATTTATATTTCATAGTTAATCCCTAGATCTGAACATCTTCAATAAATAGGGAATTCTTTTGAACTTTGTCATAAGATCAGAACTTGTTGAAACGATCATACTTGTACATATTGGGCCTCTATATGTAGAAAATTAGAAATACTTGAAGATCTTTACTTGAACTGAAATATGTTCATGTTAATGTGATTTTCATTGGTTATTATATGCCTCATGGGGGAGATGTAATCATTTAAATTTTTATTTTTATTTTTTTTTATATTTCCATATTATATTCTTTTTATTATTATTGTTATTTTAATGGGATTTGATTGATACTTTCCGAAGATTTTGAACTCAAATCATAAGTACAAAGCCTTGCTTTATTGGATTGTGTTACCTCTGGTGTTCTATGGTTATTGTCTTGTGTTCTGCACATGAGATTAAAATGTTGAGCCAAAATTCACGTTAACAGAAATATTTGTTTTAGTTTGTAGTACTTACTCTTAGAAAATTATGCAGTGGACTTTTTTGAGAAGCTTAATATTCCTACGTCAAAAATTATCATTCATCCTATGCCACTTATCACCAAGAACTTCATTTTTCCTTCGACACCTTGTCGATCCTATTAGGCAAAGTGGTATGCCTATGGATAAATATCAATCCACTTGATTTTGGCAAATGCAGGTTCTGTCAAGTCAATACGCATTAATTATCATCCATGACTAAACAAGGCATTTCGAAATTTAGTGGAAATTAATCGAAAAAATTTTTGACAAATGATGAAGTTGCACTCAGCATTTTAGCATGCATTTCACAGGTAAAGTTTAATTGGAAAGAAACAGAAAATGATACGTGATCCGTTTCAAACTTTCAATGTTTGGATAAAGGAACAAGGATGGGGTGAAATGATCAAGCACAGTTCATAATCTTTTAATTTTGACTTAATTACAGCTAGGTGCTAATCATTGTTTGGTAACATTTTGATGAGATTTTATTTTCAATGGAGGACATCAGAAGGAAAATTGGTTGCGATGTGAGGAATCCTCATCAAATAGAGGATGATAGAAAAGAAAGCAAGAAAAGGCAAAGGTAGGCATTAACATACAGGCAGGAACATACTGATAAAAACTTCAATTAGAAACTAAAGGCACAAACATATTGGTAAAAACCTTGTCTTAATTAGTCCATGTACAAATTCCCCAACTTAATGTGACAATCTGTTCTGCCAAATTCAATGTATTGTCTAAGTGCGTTGATGCCATTGTTCATCTGATCTGCTCTGTAATGATTTTGGGTCGCCATGTGAACACTGTTTACAGCCAAGGCCGTTTCATAAGTTGAGCAAATCATTTTGCAAAGAATTGCCTGCAGTTTTCATTCACAAAATCCTCTTAAAGACACGTTGAAGAGCTAGCCAGACGACAGATAGTCTCACAACAAAGGAAAAATGTGGAACGTCCTTATTATTTTGGAATTTATAAAACACGAGCAATTGTCTGCACTATAATTTGCATATAAGGGAGGTCTTAGCGGCAGGAACTTGGAAAATCAATTTTGGCCTGGAAGCAAGAATTGCGGAAGATATGGGAATTAAGATTGGACTGAATTTTGCTAAAGATATATGCTTCCAGAGAATTATAGTAGAATCAGATTGCAAAGAGCTGATTGAAACGCTTCAAGAGAAGCACATCTACACATCATATTTCCATTCTGTTGTTAGGGACTGTAGAACCACTAGCACCTCTTTTTCTTCTTTTATGTTTATGCATTGCACACAAAGAGGAGTGGCAATGAGGTAGCCACAGATTGGCAAAATTAGCATGTAATCGTGGTGACGCTATCTGGATCGAGGATTGCCCACATGAAGTTGCCCCTCTGCTGCATGCATATTGTACTCATTTGATTCCATCCTAATGAAGTTTATCTACCATGTCACAAAAAAAAAAAAAAAAAAAAAAAGAGGTCAGCGCTATTAGTTCTATACATACATTGTAATGGTGAGAATTTCATTTTAGTGAAATGTGAAATATCTAGACTCATACGTACCGAAAAACGCACCAAAACACAATTACACAGTAAAACCTTAATGTTGAGCTTGCGGAGAACTAATGAAAATTGTTTTAATGTCATTTGTAAAAGACTTATTTAATGGTTATTTTTAAGGTATGTATTTTTTTGAATAAAAAATTAATACATTGTAAATATATAAAAGTAATTTATGTTTTCATCATTTATTGACAATAATTTTGTTAAACAATTAAAAACATCGTATAATATGCGTATATCTGTTTAACAAGTTTTAAATAAGTTTGTATGATTCTGAGAGCTGTTATATCTTTTTAACAATTTTTTTTTTAATTTCTTTATTATTTTAAACAAAATATCAAATAAAAAGTAGTTAAAATATTAGCATCTAATATTTTTTTTTTCCCAATCTTATCAAAGAAAAGTCATTTAAGTTGGGATTATGAGATTCATAACTAAAAAGTTATGCTCCATAGACATGGGCGCAGTCCTACTAGGTGAATCGTGTGAAATAATCACACACACCCTTTCTTTGCCACTCCAACCAGCAAGCACTTACCATTTTAAGAATCAGGTACCTTATTTTTTTTTTTTTTCCTTCTTTTTGGTCAGGGGAGAAGGGAAATATTGGGGGAGGAGAAGGGGTGGGAATTGAACTCGATATGGTTACTCATGAGATAGTGATTCTGCCATTTGAGCTATGCCTCAACCACAAGTAGATATAAGTAATTACTCCATTTATTTCAGAATATTTGTCCAATTTTGATATTTTAGGATTTCAAAATATTTGTCTATTTCTAATATCAAGATAGCATTAATTTTTTTTTCAATTATATCTTTAATTTAATTGTCATCTACTATTACTATAATTAGAGTTGGAGAATATATTAGACCAACTCAAAATCTTTAAACAAGGATAATTTCGTTTATTTATATAATTTTATGTCACTACCAAGGTTAATTTTTTTTTTCTTAATCTGTGTATTTTTTGGTTTTGGACAGATATTTTGAAACGGAGGAAGTACTATCTTTTGAATGTTTGTTGGACAGGACCAATAGGGCCCAATGAGAACAAACTTGGACTGTACCGATACTTATTATTCAAATTACATTATTCTATTTTGCAAGTCACTCACGGTTAAAAATAAAATGAATATGCAATATACAATATCCTAAAATTGTTATTTGAACTACAATCATCAAGCATTCTAGAAACAAAGCCCTTTGATTAAGGGATGGCAATGGGTATCTAGGTGCTAATCATCTTCTAATAGGGGATCACAGAAGACACCTCCTTTTCCATTTGCTGGATCTTGGAGGTGATGCTTCTTATAACCTACAACAAACACTTTTACAATACTAAAAAATATGCTTCCTTCTACTGGCATGAAAGGATCAATAAACTCTTGTTTCACAAGAAAATATGATTATTGCACATAACACGAGCACACAATCTATGCCAAGACCCATGATCCAATTTTTGTTTTGGACATAAATTATCAATATATTATTCATCATGTTTGTGGAAGTCATTGTGAAGTAGTGCCAAGTAAAGAAGTTGCTCACTTCTTTCCTTCCTTTAGAGGTAGTTATGTTGAACTGATCAATGGCAAAAAGCAAAGTGCATGGTTTAATTTCACTTGCTTCTAGAGCCAGCCAACAAAGGTCAAACACTAACATAGCAAATTGAGTAACTATAAGGTGAGCACACACTTACTGTTGAGAAGGGCAACTTTGAGGATGAAATTGCGACACCCAAGCTATTAGTGTTAGTATCACTATAACCTAATTAATCCCCAACAAAGGATTAATTAATGGCCATCGATATAATCAATTACACAATAACAATTATGGTGAATTTATAATAGCTATAGCTTTCATTAATTATTGAAGTGATGAATTTATAAGTAGATGGAATAAAATCAAAGAGGGTAAAGTAATATTGCCCCAAAGATAAAGGTATAGTAATGATTAAGTGCTTCAAATTTAAAATTAACAAAAAAATTTGTTAAAGTGCGATATCTCAATGAGCAAAATTATTATGTTCCTTAAAACTATAATGAAGGAGAGAATGCCCCAAGAACTACATATAATACTATAGATATGATTCTAAATTTTCTTAGAAAGGCATCAGCTACAAAGGCAATGATAATTGGTATGATGTTGCCCACTCCTGTCCATATGCTGATAAGATTTCTAGCATCAACTTGATCTAAAAGGAACACAATCAACAAATATGCCATGAGATTTGATACCATGCCATATATTGTTAGCCTCTCAATTGCACTAGTTGCTAAATGCAAATCAATAGACAATCTTACTTAGCTCAAACTCGATAATAAATAACTTATATGAATAGTTGAATGTATGCAAATTTTGTGTTCAAACATAGACCTAAGATGTAAGTAATGGCCTTCCATCCAAGCCTTTTCCCAATTGTCCTAGCACTTGAGGTGGCGAAATCGTCTTCTTGTAGTGATCGAAAAAAGCTTGTACTTTCATTCGTGATCTTCTCCTCCATTTTCTTTTTTTAAGTATCCTTCGTATGCCTTGAACTTGATAGGCAGTACAAATGGTGACATGAGGAAGAAGGTGGTGAAACGACAATGACTTGGTGGTTCAGTGCAATGGTTTGGTCATTGAGTGGGTTAGTGGTTGGTCCAATAATTAATTGGACAGGGAAGGACGTAGTTGCTATGAAGGTAAGGTGAAACTGAGAATCGGTGTATAAAGGAGTTTTGTACGTGACGGTGGGTCATAGTGGTTTTGCACGGTGGTTAGTCGGTGCTTAGACATAGCTGCTAGGGGGCTATTTTTAGGTTGGTAAGGCTGCGATTGAAGTTGTGGTGGTCTTGGTTAAATGATGGTGCAAGACAATGTGGAGCGATATTGGTGGTGGGCTACTATTATGGTGGTTGATGGTGTGCAGTGGTTTGTTAGATTTTGGCCATTGTTGGATGTTTTTGGTAGTGATACTACTTATTAGTGAAGGAAAAGATGAGAATGTGGATTAGCTGGGTTAAAGAAAACCTTGGTGAGCATTTATGATTTTGGTTTCTGGCCTAAGGAGAAGGCTGTGGTGACTAGTGAGTATCTTTGGTGGTTTAGACTAATGTGTTTGATAAAGATTATTTCAATATGGGCTTCCAGTATTTTTTACATGATTCCCATAAGGGACCTTTCTTGTATTACAAGCTTTGAACCTGTCCCACAATCGCTTATGGGAAATATGCAGAAAATACTAGAAGCACATATTGGAAGAATCTTTATCAAGCATATCACTTTTTCAACTTATAAATGTTGCAAAGCCACAAGGACATATGAGTCATAATATGGTAGCTCACATTTCTTGTAACTATCTAAGAAAGAGAATCAATGAGTATTAGTGAAGCATAATACTCACAATAACATTGTCAAAACCCTTTCTAGTCCTATTGGATTAGAAAGCTCGGGTATAGAGCCCAAAAGTGTATGAGGTAAGTGATAATGAAATTTGTGTGACAACAAGACCAAAAAGAGATATGTACAAAATAAATGGCCCTAAGGTTTGAACAACAAAATAAATAAAAATAATTATTTACAAATAAAAACAAATAATTATTTGCAAAAAATTAAAAAGTTATTTACAAATAAAAACAAAAAATAATTTACAACAAAAAAAGAAAGGCAAAATTAAATAAATGGATAAATAAATATTATCTTAGTTATATTATTTGCACAACTTATTCTATATTAGTTTTAACTCTCTAACTTTCTCTAGTGGAGTTGTCAAACTGTCATAATGTATCTAGAGAGACGTCATGACGGGAAAAAGACTAAAAAATAATTATTTGAAAATAATTATTACGGAGTCGCCACCTATATTTTTTAAGGAACACATTGGAAAAACCTTTTAATTTGCCAAAATTGGTCTTTTAAATTAGATTAGATTTGGGAGTCTAATTATGCACATGACAACGTTTACCTAAAATTCGTTATACAAATTAAATAACTTTGCCAATTTTATTTTTCCCTTAAAATATTAAAGTTTAAAACTATTTAGAAAACAAAAAATATGAAACAAAAATTTAATGAAATTTAATTTTGGCTTAACTTATGCTTCTACGTATCCTCTGGTGCAATACGGAACTCAAAACCATGTAGTTCTTGTAGAAAATGAGTGTGTTGGTTAATTTTATTTATGAAAGTTATTTTTTAAAAGAAACTAATCCACTTTTGTAAAAGGATTCCAAATAGTATGAAATATATAATAAATTCTTACAATTTTTACAGCCATTGAGAATCGTTAAACTATACATTAATGTCATATTTTGTTGCGAGGATCAAAAAGACTTTATCAAAAAAAAAATTCTATTATTATGTTTTGTTAATTTGGTTATATTACAAAAAAGACAAGCCGAGAAAAAAAAAAAACAAAACAAAAGACACAACACAAAAATTATGCTAGAACAAAAATGAATCCAAAACTCCCTAAGCCCAATACTCAACACAAAGAGAGGATAAGATAATAATAGTAATTTAAAAAAAAAAAAAGTAACATGAAAAAATGGCTAAAAGACAGCACGTGAACCCATTAGCATTAACACCCAAAATCAATTGCGAGGTACAGGAGGTGAACAACACAATGCAAAGGGGCTGGGTGTCAATTTGCTCGGGGTGCAGGGGCAGCAATGAGGTAATTGGCTATGGTTGAGACGGGTGACATGACTAGGTCTAGTTCATCTGCGAAATCGCAACTTTGGCTTGCGATTGTGATGCGGTGGCTGTGGCCGGGCTGACGATGGTGGCGGTTTCGATAGGTGCTAAGGCCGAGCTGGGAAACTGGTGGGTGGGTCTGGGTAAATGGCTTGATGGTAGTGGTGTCTTGGTTTAGGTTATTGTGGCTGTCTCTAGTTTATGTTTTCACTAATAATAGGCTTTT
Source organism: Pterocarpus macrocarpus (assembly GCA_031439585.1). Classification (NCBI taxonomy): domain Eukaryota; kingdom Viridiplantae; phylum Streptophyta; class Magnoliopsida; order Fabales; family Fabaceae; genus Pterocarpus; species Pterocarpus macrocarpus. The sequence goes on along the minus strand of CM062520.1, from coordinate 58,769,577 downwards.
AATACTATTATGATTTTTTTTTCTTTTTTATTTTTCCCATGCTATGCATTGTTCATGAACATGATGATGAAATATGCATGATATTGTGGAAATGCGCAAAAATCGCCAATGGTAATTTTTAGTTTTTAAAATGGAAAATAATTTAAAAAAATGACAAACTGATAAAACGTCAATGCCGATTGTTAATGTTTTCAAAAGCCAATAATTAAATGAGATGAAAATCACCAATAGCGATTTTGCCTCAATTTCCATATCCTCATAATTTTGTCCAAAAATCCATATTCACAAACATCTTCATTTCAAAGCCAATATAGAAAAAAAGAAAAAAGAAAAAAAAGACCCAATAGATGAAAGTCATGGAACGAAAGAACAAGGCTTATCAATTTTTATATGGAATGTGTGATTAAATTATTACAATGTGGATTATTTTGAACATATACGAATGTGTGGTTTTTTTTTTCACAATCCACTGTAGAACAAGAAAACTTATTTTATTATTTTTTCAAAAACCTATGCAAAATCCTACATTCTTGGTGGCGACTTTTGGAACAAAAAACAACTAGCCGGAATCCTACCCTTGCAACTACAAATTTTGGAACAACGGAATTGTGGCACAAAAAAATTTGCAAAGAACCCTACATGGTCCATGTAGGATTTTGACACAACCAATAACAAAAAAAAAAAAAAAAAAAAAAAAGACAAATCCATGCAACCACGGTAAGTAATTAATAAACATAGGATGCATTTGTTTTAACTTCTTTTAATAAAAAAATTATTTTTTAACTGCTAAAAAATTATTTTTTAATATAAACTATTTATTTCAACTTTTACTCAAAAGCTAAAAACATATTTTTTTTTAGCTTTTGAGTGAAGGTGAGATGGATAACTTTTATAAAAAGTTTTTTTTAGTCAAAAAAAGCTAAAACAAATGCAATAATAATTTGGTTAATACTAATTAATTTAAATCAATTAGGATGAGGATGATTTTGAAAATTAAAATTGAAATTTGATCTAATCAAATCAATCTCATGTTTTGAAAAAACAAGAATTAACATAATCATTATTTTTTTCTATGATAATTAATTTTTAATTTTTAATATATTTTTAATTTTATTAGAGTTTTTCCTTTAAAAACTTGAATAACAAAATATATAAGGGTAATTAGGAAAATAAAAATTAGAAGTAGATATAAGTGAGTGTACATAGACAAAAAAATGAGTCAATAGTCCTACTCATAAATAACTAGAAGTCCAAGTTACTAAAAATTCTAAATTACACTTACTAACAAATGTTCAAACAACAACTATTTACACAGATAAGCTGGTGTCCAATATCCATGGAGATTTGATTACAACATCATTGGCAATATAAGGGGGTTTACATCGTCTTGATTTGCATAATCATGTAATGACTAAAATATTATAGCAATTCCTATAATGCAACGGTCAACATTATGTGTATATCTTTTTTTTTTTATTTTATAATACAGTTAGAATTTCTGTAGCATCCCTATAAGATTTTGGTGTTTGCTAGCTATGTTCTAGGCTATGTGTGGCAAGACCGTGTGCATATATATAAGTCATATGATGCAAACATGCAGCGTGTCAATTTAGCCTTTATTAACTTGTTCCTTCAGATCTCGTCAATCTCGGATCATCTCATAACTAGGACTTTAGGGAAAGTCAAATTGGAATTGAATAGAGATGCATCAGCAATGGATTGATACATGGTAAAGGTCATCTGAGAATGGGTTTCAACAGAATCTTTTTTCCAAGGTTATACTCTTAAGTTCAGTGCTTAGTATGCCTCAGCCATAATTACGATAAGTAATCTCATTCTCATTATTTTTTTATTTATTTTAATTCTCTCCAATTTAGTATTCTTGTTATCAATTATCTGGGGATAATTTTTATTTCTATTTATATAGTATTTGTGTTATCTCATTGAATTTTTCCAACAATAATAAAAATTAAAAGCAAATATGAGCTAGTGTAAATAGACAAAACAAAAAAAAGAGTCAATAATCCCACTCATAAATAACTAGAAGTTCAAACTACTAAAATTGGAAATTACATTAACTAATAAATGTTCAAACAAACAACAACAATTTTTTTGTTATTTAAATTAGAATTGAAAATATTTTTAGAATATTTAAAATATTTTGTCAACAATTCTATTGATTTTAGTCTGATTATTTCATTTAAATCTTAAGGCCAAAAATAGAATTTTTTTTCATTCACTACATTGACATGAATTAAAAAATCTTGTTAAAGTAAAGTTAATCATTTTGACTTATGATTTTTATGTTAAATAATAGATTTAAAGTACCATATCAAGTAATATTTACATATATATTAAATTTATTAATTTTAATTTAATAATTAATAAATTTATACTAATAATTAGAGTGTTTTCATAAATTAAAATTAATGAATTTAATATATATATATATATTATTTAATAATATGGTGTTTTAATTCTACTATTTAACATACAAGTAGTAAGTCAAGGTGACTAACTTTACTTAAACATAATTTCTTAATTCATGTCAACGCAGTGAATGAACAAAAAATATGATTCCTTAAGGTTTAAATGAAATTATCGGACTATAACCTAGTTTAGTAGTATTCTCTGCAGAGGTGCTTTGACCTATATAAAGTATAAGCCAATTTTTCTGTTTGATAAACCAAAAAGTTGAGATGCTTTTACTCTTAGCTTTTAAAAGCCATGAGTGTTCTCGGGAACTCTCGTGAGGTACTTTTCAGGGCTGGTTTGTGCTCTTCAAAATTTAAAAAACTGATATAACCTAACTATATTTAATAATATTAAAAATAGAAATTATTCTCTTTAGTATTTATAACCATTGTAGTCATTTTAGATATTAAGAGCAATTTTATCAAACACTACTTTATGGCTTCTACTTATTTAAAGCAATTTTTACATTATTTTACCAAATGATACTACTATTACTTTTTAAGAGCAGCTTTTGGAGAGCTGAGAGAGCTCAGCAACTTTTAGAAAGCAACAACAATACCAAACAAAGTCTAAGACCTAGTTTGGTAGTATTTTTTTAAAGGTTGCTTCTCCTTCGAAAAAGCATAAGACAATTTTTTCTGTTTGGTAAATAAAAAAGTTGAGGTGCTTTCATTCCTAGCTTTAAAAACTAGTGGATGCTATTGAGAGCCCTCATGATGTATTTTTCATAGTTGACTTATACTCTCCAAAATTTAAAAAACTAATATAACCTTAAATTTTAATAAATATCCGATTTTATCCTTTTATTAATTAAGAATTTCTAATTACCAATTTTTTTTGTCTAATCTATTTAATATTTATGTCTTTTATAATTATTTTAAATTTTAAGAGTACTTTTATAAAAGAGATGAAAGAAACACACCACATATTTATTAATTACTTACTGTGACTACATGGATTTGTGTGTTTTTTTATTGTTATTAGATGTGTCAAAATCCTACATAGATTCTTTATAAATTTTCTTGTTTCAAAACCCTACATGCAACATGTAGGATTCTTTGCAAAATTTTTTGTGCCACAATTCCTTTGTTCCAAAATCTGTAGCTGCAACGGTAGGAATTTGGCAGCTTTTTTTGTTCCAAAATCCACCACCAAGGATGTAGGATTTTGCATAGGTTTTTAAAAAATTAATAAAATATGTTTTCCTACACGGCAGATTGTGAAAACAAAAAAAAGCCCATGCATTCGTAAATGTTCAAAATAACTCATATTGTGATAATGTTATTAGACAAATTCCATATAAAAATTAATAAGTTGAAAGAACAATTGAAAACACTTAATTTATACAATAAAACAAAATTGAGTCAAAAAGATTTACCAAACAGAGCATTAAAAGCCAATAGAAGAGATTTGCAACAGCACTCTGTCACTCGAATAAGAATTTTCTCTGGTGGTGTTTCCCCGCATTTGTTGATGTTTTTCACTATGGAATAATGTCTATTTATATATAGTTGAAGAATGGATGCAATTAATCACAAAATGATTTAATTGATGCTAATTGTGATTTGATTGGAACTGATTGAAACCAATTAACAAATAAAGAGATGTTGATTGACATCAATTGACAAATTAAGAGTTGTTGATTAAAATTAATTGACAAATTAAGATATGCTAATTTACACTAATTGACACTAAAAGAATGTAATTTAATTTAATTGATGCAATTTTTATTTTTTATTTTTTTACTTTTTTGGGTTAAGAGTTAAGACAGGCAATTATTGTTATTTTTTAATTTTGGTTTTTTTAATTTTTTCGTCTTTTTATTTTTATTTTTAAACTAAATTTATTTTTTCTAACTCACTTAAAAATTGGGTGTTGACAACCAAAAAGAGCTTGTACTTTTATTCTTGTTCACCTCCTTCATTTTCTTTTTATAAGTACCCTTGGTATGCCTTGCTACATTGAAGTAAAATCCTCATAAACCATATAACAAATATAGGATAAAAAGTGAAATCTTTCGCTCGCTTTATATACAACTAGTATTTATGCCCGGAATTTTACGGGTTCATTTTGACATCCTTGTTTTTTTAATTTGATACGTTTTTATTATTTTTCTCATTATTTTTGTTTACTATTCTAAAAAAATAAAGCATATGATATTTTATTTATTACAAAAACCAACATAAGTTTTTTTCATTAAAATATATCATAGCATCTTAATAGCAACTTGAAATTAAATGAATTATTAAATAATTTGTTGAAGAGAATTAAAAAATAATAGAATTATATATGGAGCAGAAGGAGAACACTTTTAGTCTCTTCTTTCCTGATCTAACACCCTTAGTTTTAGGGACAAGCTCCTAAGACAAGCAGAATCAAGCATATATACCGAACATTATGGTCATCAATATTTTTATGCAGCTTTGTGCAAAATGAACTTACAGAAGTCGCAAATGTGTGAGCTGTCCAATAGAAGTTATAGCACCCTTTAATGAGTTGCTTGATAAATCCCTGTATTTAAATTTTCTATTAATTAAAAACCAAAACAGGAATTAAAATACTGTTGATAAAATAAATCTTTTTAACAACTTAACTGAAACCTGAACTCTAATAGTTCTATAAGAAAGCTAGAAACCGATTCAAAAGCAAAATGGAGAGTGACAAAACAATGTAGAAGAAATAAAAGCGAGGGTATTACAATATCTTTAAATAGGAAAGACGCCCGATATCCGGTGGGATGCCTCCTTGGAAATAATTAGCCCTCAAGTACCTTCATTAGAATCAAATAATGTGCATCAGCCCTTCAGCAAGAAAATAAAAGGAACTGAAGAACAAAACTTACAATTAAAGGAACAATCATGATAAAGCAATTGAACCTTTTTTTTTTGTTCTGGGGGGAGAGGGGGGGGGTCGTTCTGATAGAGTGTCCTGTTTTAATGGAAACCATTGGTTAAATAAATTTAAAAGGACACATGTATCTGTCGCAACTAGGACTGTGATGGGACAGCAAAAAACAAAATTAAAAACAATTGATTTTAATGGAGTCGAGCACCAATCTTTTTTTTTTTTAAAGAAAAAATTGAAAAAATCTTTTCTATTGGAACACTGGTTTTTAATAAGAAACAAATTTTAGATTTGAGAGCCGATTATGTATAGAAAAAGTAAAAACTGAATTTTTTAAAACCCCTAATATATCCGTACAAATATGGTTACATTAATTGATTGTACAAATTATTAATAGTTAGTAAAAATATTTATTTTATCCAATAGGATTGTTTAACCCCAAAAAAAAAAACTTTATTTTCATTTTTTTATTTACAAAAAAATTTTCTTTTTAAACACACCTTTAAAAAAAAAAGTTTGAAAAATTTAGAATATCAAATCTGTCACAACTCAAACTCTAAAATTGCAGACTTAACAAACTATCACGGCTTTAACAACTTTTTCTTGAAAAAAACAAAAATCAAACTATTTACTAACTAAACAACACCATAAAAAAAAAAAAAGAATTAGAAAAGAATATTTACAACTCTACTAGATGTTTTTCTTAGACAATTAAAGATATAATAATTATTGACAAATAAAATAAAATTGACAAAAATTATATAAGATACTGGATCAACTCACATCTCATTTATTATTAAATAAAATATAAATTTAATTTAAATAAAATTCATATCATATTTAATAATAGATAAAATATAAATTAACACGATATTTTATACATAATATTTTCACCAAACATATTTCTAAAATAAACTACGATGACAAAAGTTATTGACGATACAGGATTAGGTGAATCTCTGCTTCCACATTCCATCTAGTTTTAGGTAGTTATTAGCTCCTGTTATTGGTGGTTATCGATGGCTCCTAACGCTATGATCGATGTCATCAATATTTTACTTTTTGTTTTTTCTTGTTAGAAATATTCACCAGCAGGTAAACACTTTTAGCAAAGTGTTTGTTTTATTACTAATGATATTGGAGTATGGTAGCACCTTTGGCAATCTCGATAGGTCTGGCCTTAATTAGGGGTACTGTTCGTCGTATTTATGGCTTTTGGTTAAAGAGAGATACAACGAAACAGGAAGAAGAGCGAAACTGTGAAAGCACGTGAGAGACATGGAAGAGAGAGAATGTGCTATAAAAAAAACTATTTTATCAATTAATTAGGATAAAATAAAAATTACAAAATTACTCATATCATAAATCTAATTTAAAATAAAAAAGCTGGATTTTGTGTCCAAAACAAAATATGAAGAATACTAAACTCCATGTAAATGCGTGCACATACATACATGCTGAGAAATTTTTTGAACCAATAAAGTAAAAAAGAATTTTACCATAATCTTCTTATAATTAATATCTCATTGCCTGTTATAATTAATACTATAGTACAGTTATAAGCTGTATTAGATTTTTTTTTTTTTTTTGGTTTAAAGCATGTAATAAGAGAATTTAAAGCTAGTTTACCTGCTCAAAAGTTTGGCTTCCAGGGATACACCTTCTCCAAAAGAAGCAACCTGCCAAAATCAAAATTAATGAACACAAAAATCAGCAAACTCATAATAAAAAGGAAACAAATACAGTCACTTGGTATTTTTTTTTTATTGAAAAAAATCGCTTGGAATAAAATTATAAAGTATAAACAAGAAGTTAGATACCACACAAGAGTATCACTTAATGAAAGAAAAACTTTTCAGCACAAAAATTCATAAGTCAAGCACTTCATTTGTACGCCTCTAACTAGACTTCACTCATCTATTTGCACCCTGAATTTTAAACCATAAGAAATTTACCCAAAAATTCAAGTGAACCATTTTCAGGTTTTTTAAATCCTTAAAAATATAATAATAAATGAACCATTCAAGTGAACCATGTGTAGAGTTATGGACATAACATCAGCTAATAGATAAATTACTTACAAATATAATAAAGGAAGATATGCTTTTAAGCAACTATATGCATCCAACGCACATGTAAAGGGTAGAATACTCTTAGTGCTCGGCTACTGTACCTTCTTTTCTTCGTTTCACAATTTTTGAATCTTGCCTAATATATTACTATGAATATAATGTGTCGGAATAATCCCATGTATAATATACAGCGCCTTATCATCGATTTGGTCCTGGTACTTGTCATACAAAAGAGGAACTGACAACCTGAGAAGAAAATGATTGACATATTAGAAGCAAATTAATGCCGAGAGAGTTTCATAAAAGATAATAGGCATGCATAACTAGAAGCTAAAGAAGCAGTGAACTTACAAGTTCAGATCAAAGTTAGGAAGTTGATCAGACTACTAATATAAGATATTACCCACAATCGAGCAGCAACCTGATTCACCTAGTTTAGACTTTACATAAATAAGTGTCACCATAAATCCCTAACCCAAAGTGCTTAAATTCATCGAACTCAAGCATAGCGCAAAGATAAGAAGTAAATATAGCAAATAGCACCATATATACCTTTAGGCAAAGCAGCAAATTCCTCTCAATTTCTATGTCATGTGCAATGGACAAAGCCCGATCCAAATTTGCAGAACATCAGCAACCTTGGCAATAGTACACTCAGAGATCACCAGATCAGGGAAAAGGAGGAAGAGGTCTGGGTCATAAAATCAAATCAATTTCAATTGGAAAAATCATAATGAAATGACCACCATAAATCTCTCTTTGCAATTTTCCAAGACTCATCACCCTCATGGTTATTTCATGTGCATAGATTATTAGAACATTTAACAGAGCATAAATCCCTTATTGGACAAAAGCATGCATTAGAGTCAGTAAACAGATAAAGATAATCTATTGCAATAATGTTTCTTGCAATAATAAATTTGAATTGGAATATAAAGTTCACTTGTAACAACAAGGATTGCATAATGACTGCATTCCCAATGTAGGACTACGAATTAAATCATGTTGTAAGTTTCTCCAGAGAGCTAGGTTTACAAGCTGGTTTAGAGTACCACACGACATCTTTTTTGAATGCTTTTATATTGAATTCTCTCTCTATATGGAGCAGTATATTTAAAATAAGAAGTTTGTATGACAAGCGCCAAAGTTAACTAATTAAAATATTTTAATAAAAAATTAAATAAATTATAATTGGGACTTACTAATTAGTAACTAGTAAGAGTCTTAGCATAAAAATTAAAATATGATAGATATTGCATTTTTTTAAAAAAAAAGATATATTGAAATCATATTCATGAAATCATCGACGTGCAATAATAACAAAATGATGAATGAAAAATAAAATGAAACATCCATTTGAACATGCAATATGTATACTACCAAAAAATACAAAATCCCTCAACCCAGCATGCCTAAAGCCCAGAAAGTCCGAACCAACCCGTTATCCATGAGTTTAGGCACAGAGAGGTAAAAACTATTATTTTCGAATTCAAAATTACAAAATAAAACCCCTAACCAGTGAATTGTAATTACCCAACGCAGCGGTGAGCGACGCGGTGGTGCGTCGGAAGCTGGTTCCTGGGCCCAAGGCAAGCATGGCGGTGCCGACAAAGACAAAGTCACAAGTGGCTTGGCGACGAGTGATGGTGGGTGACTTTCGTGGTGTTGGGTGAGTATGGCTAGAGGTATGGCTGCTAGGTTCGATTTTGGGGTTTTTGGTGGATTTTGTTTCGAAGGATTGGCTAGGGTGGTTTCTAGGTTGAAGGGGTTTTGGCTATAGTGGTGAGGGTGAGTGGCTTCTTTTTTTTTTTTCTACCGAGCAGAGCTTGTGCGGTGGTTAATGGTGTGTAAGGAGGTTCATGGGTTGAGGGAAAAGGCTATGGTGAGGCCTATTTATGGTGGTTTAGAGTGTGTTGGTGTGGCAACGGTGGGATAAGGTGAGTGGTTCTGTGGATGAAAGATGTTGATCGAATGAATTCCCCTCTACGTGTTTCCTTTTATTCTCATTTCATTTGATTTTGGCCTGAGCGCATGTGCTGCATTGCGCTGATTTTGGTTTATTTTTCCCTTTCAAGCTTTGATTCCTCTCTTTAACTTTTTCTTCTGCATTTGTTTGCTTCGCCGTTTTTGATGTAATCTTGCTGTCTTCGCCTCAGATATTGCAGTGGATGCGTGCTTGCCATTTTTGCCTAAAGTTTTGAAAGGCTCCTGCCCTACTCTCTTTTCTTTTTTGTTTCACGGTGGCCGATTCGTTAGTCCCGCCTATGTTTGGGACTAACGTTGCTCCACCCGTGCTTGATTTGTGTTTGGCCGTCGGATGCAGTATATTTTACATCGCACGGCTCTGCTTTCACCCGTGCTTTCTACTAATGGGATTTCCTTTTGGTGGCTCAACTCTTAATATTTTGCGGATCAGTCCTTTTTGGTTTGACGACCGGAGCTGGGTTAGGAGCACCGGCGGCGTGTTCGACCGTGTGTCTTGGCATTGAAAGAACGCTAAACAGAGTTTTTCCTGCTGTGTTAACGGAGAAGTGAGTTGACGGCTTGCACGCGGTGGATCGCGGCAACTACTGACTATAGGTGGCGGCAAAACCGGGTTTAGAAGGGGAGCTTGTCAAACCCTAGTCCCAAAATCAGACGATTGAAGAGAGGTATGATGGACGTTTTCAATAATATAGGTCGTGAGGTTTTTCCGTCCCTTCCCCCCTCCCCTGCAATTTGCAAATCTACCCCTTGTCGGATTGATTATGTGGCAGCCATTCAATGGTTATGTTGGGGGAGCTAGTTTGAGGAACGGTTGTAAATTTGGATGTCCTTTTGTAGGTGGGTGGCATTTGTCGTGGCCCGCTGGGGTATAAGGAACTTGTTCGGTGCATGAAGAGGTGGATGCTGTTGTCAAGATTTGGAGATGGATTCCCGATTTAGGATTGCATATATGTTCTATTATATTTTTAAAAATTTGTTTTGGGAGGAGTTTGACTGATTATTTCTGAAATTTTGGCTTGATTATGTTGTAACTTCTGGTGGATTCTGTGTTAATGGTCATTGAGTTTGCTGTTGATATTCGATGGTTTGTAAGTGTTGTTGTGAGAGGTTTGATGCAATTGGGTTGCTACTTGTCTGAATTCTAGTTGTCGAATTGTACGTGCATTTATCTGGTTAGAATGGTTTCAATGATGCAAAAATGAAGATAAATTTAAGGTGTCTTTGACAGGTTTTGCCAAGTTAGTAGCTGAAAGTAGCTTTGTTCATGCGGTTGTTGTGTAGTCTAGGAGCTTTAGTCTGGGTCTTCTAGCTTAATCTCATAAAATTTTGACACTTTTTTTTTTTTGTTATTAACCATTTATTTTGCAGGGTTTCGCTATGTTGCTGGGTTATAGGCTTTAACTATGTTAGTATTTCATTTGTATGTTTTGAATGTTCTGCGGTATCTTGTCAATTTGGCCTGCATATGTAGTTGTTGAAGATATGGAAATGGCTTCCCTTGTACCCCTGCTTTTTATGAATAATCAACTTATTTGCTTGGAATATATGGTTTATGTGTTCTTTTTATGAACATCTGTCATTTTGTGTGCATTGATGTGTAACAGCATATGTAGATTTGACCAGTGCATCTTAATTTCATTAGGTAGTTTTGTTTACAATTTGAATTAAATTGCAGAGGACATACATAGCATGCCACTTTGAGCTAGTGAGGCAGTTGGACAAATTTATGGAATATGCTATCATGTAACTATATGCTTTCTCACATATTCCCAGATAAGAGTGCAGCAGTTGCTACATTGAGAATCGGTGTGGATCATTGCTGCTGTTAAAAGATGGAGGCATTATTTGCATGAAGCAAAAGTGAGTTTCTTGATGAGATGTTAATGAGATCGCGATTGAGGCAGAAGAAGTTGGTTCAGTTCCAAGGTTGGACGTGTTGACAAAGGGAAGTTGTTGGTTGTGTATGATTTGCTGCCTATTGCCTAATGGGAGCTATGGTTGACAAGGAACCTGAGAGGGGGATGTTGTTGAATTGGTATCACAGGCTTAAAATTGGTATTGGTATGGCTTCTGAGGGTTCTTACTGTCATCAACAACGTGAGCAAATTGTGGTTCATAGTTTAATTAAGAGTCAGAACATTTTGGTGGTTATAATTTCAGCCCCATTTTGGTGGCCTGGCAATGTCAATGTGAATGGATCATGGTGCATTTGGTTGATTGGGTTTGGGTTTTGCACTGTGAAGGGAAGGTGATTGAAACACAAACTAATCAGTTGATTTACGCTTTCAACTTGGCAATGCACTCCAATGTAATGACGCTGCAAGCTCTTTCATGGCTTCAGGATCTTCTACAAACAACATGGATGCAGGTGGGAGGGAGTGCTATCAGTAGAACACATGTATTCACCAATAGCTTTATCCTGAGCTAGCTGCTTAGGATGTGTTCCACCAATAGCTTTATCCTGTTATTTGCATAAGTAACAAATTGCAAGTAGCACAATTGTAAGTATTGTATACAATTTCAGTACATTATCTGCCCTAACTGAACTGTCGGGATTTTCACCAATTATGAGTCAATTTGTATGAGTCTTTGTTCTAGTTTTTAATAGTTGGCATTATGTAAACTAGGTGCTGATATCTAAAAGGGTATTTGAGATGAATTTTGTAATAGCACTTTAGAGTTTTGTTAAGCCTGATGCGCAAGAGATGAGAATAACCCATGTAGAAGTCGAATATGGTATTGGTGTGGTTAGAATGCCCCATATAATTTTGTTTCACGGTGGCCGATTCGTTAGTCCTGCCTATGTTTGGGACTAACGTTGCTCCACCCGTGGTTGATTTGTGTTTGGCCGTCGGATGCAGTATATTTTACATCGCACGGCTCTGCTTTCGCCCGCGCTTTCTATTAATGGGATTTCCTTTTAGTGGCTCAACTCTTAATATTTTGTGGATCAGTCCTTTTTGGTTTGACAACCGGAGCTGGGTTAGGAACACCAGTGGCGTGTTCGACTTTGTGTCTTGGCATTGAAAGAACGCTAAACAGAGTTTTTCCTGCTGTGTTAACGGAGAAGTGATTTGACGGCTTGCACGTGGTGGATCGCGGCAACTACTGACTATAGGTGGCGGCAAAACCGGGTTTAGAAGGGGAGCTTGTCAAACCCTAGTCCCAAAATCAGACGATTGAAGAGAGGTATGATGGACGTTTTCAATAATATAGGTCGTGAGGTTTTTCCGTCCCTTCCCCCCTCCCCTGCAATTTGCAAATCTACCCCCTTGTCGGATTGATTATGTGGCAGCCATTCAATGGTTATGTTGGGGGAGCTAGTTTGAGGAACGGTTGTAAATTTGGATGTCCTTTTGTAGGTGGGTGGCATTTGTCGTGGCCCGCTGGGGTATAAGGAACTTGTTCGGTGTATGAAGAGGTGCTTTTTGTTGTCAAGATTTGGAGATGGATTCCCGATTTAGGATTGCATATATGTTCTATTATATTTTTTAAAATTTGTTTTGGGAGGAGTTTGACTGATTATTTCTGAAATTTTGGCTTGATTATGTTGTAACTTCTGGTGGATTCTGTGTTAATGGTCATTGAGTTTGCTGTTGATATTCGATGGTTTGTAAGTGTTGTTGTGAGAGGTTTGATGCAATTGGGTTGCTACTTGTCTTAATTCTAGTTGTCGAATTGTACATGCATTTATCTGGTTAGAATGGTTTCAATGATGCAAAAATGAAGATAAATTTAAGGTGTCTTTGACAGGTTTTGCCAAGTTAGTAGCTGAAAGTAGCTTTGTTCATGCGGTTGTTGTGTAGTCTAGGAGCTTTAGTCTGGGTCTTCTAGCTTAATCTCATAAAATTTTGACACTTTTTTTTTTTTGTTATTAACCATTTATTTTGCAGGGTTTCGCTATGTTGCTGGGTTATAGGCTTTAACTATGTTAGTATTTCATTTGTATGTTTTGAATGTTCTGCGGTATCTTGTCAATTTGGCCTGCATATGTAGTTGTTGAAGATATGGAAATGGCTTCCCTTGTACCCCTGCTTTTTATGAATAATCAACTTATTTGCTTGGAATATATGGTTTATGTGTTCTTTTTATGAACATCTGTCATTTTGTGTGCATTGATGTGTAACAGCATATGTAGATTTGACCAGTGCATCTTAATTTCATTAGGTAGTTTTGGTTACAATTTGAATTAAACTGCAAAGAACATACGTAGCATGCCACTTTGTGCTAGTGAGGCAGTTGGACAAATTAATGGAATATGCTATCATGTAACTATATGCTTTCTCACATATTCCCAGATAAGAGTGCAGCAGTTGCTACATTGAGAATCGGTGTGGATCATTGCTGCTGTTAAAAGATGGAGGCATTATTTGCATAAAGCAAAAGTGAGTTTCTTGATGAGATGTTAACGAGATCGCGATTGAGCCAGAAGAAGTTGGTTCAGTTCCAAGGTTGGATGTGTTGACAAAGGGGAGTTGTTGGTTGTGTATGATTTGCTGCCTATTGCCTAATGGGAGCTACGGTTGACAAGGAACCTGAGAGGGGGATGTTGTTGAATTGGTATCACAGGCTTAAAATTCGTATTGGTATGGCTTCTGAGGGTTCTTACTGTCATCAACAATGTGAGCAAATTGTGATTCATAGTTTAAGAGTCAGAACATTTTGGTGGTTATGAATTTCAGCCCCATTTTGGTGGCCTGGCAATGTCAATGTGAATGGATCATGGTGCATTTGGTTGATTGGGTTTGGGTTTTGCACTGTGAAGGGAAGGTGATTGAAACACAGGCTAATCCATTGATTTACGCTTTCAACTTGGCAATGCACTCCAATGTAATGACGCTGCAAGCTCTTTCATGGCTTCAGGATCTTCTACAAGCAACATGGATGCAGTTGGGAGGGAGTGCTATCAGTAGAACACATGTGTTCACCAATAACTTTATCCTGAGCTAGCTGCTTAGGATATGTTCCACCACCAATAGCTTTATCCTGTTACTTGCATAAGTAACAAATTGCAAGTAGCACAATTGTAAGTATTGTATACAATTTCAGTACATTGTCTGCCCTAACTGAACTGTAGGGATTTTCACCAATTATGAGTCAATTTATGAGTCTTTGTTCTAGTTTTTAATAGTTGGCATTATGTAAACTAGGTGCTGATATCTAAAAGGGTATTTGAGATGAATTTTGTAATAGCACTTTAGAGTTTTGTTAAGCCTGATGCGCAAGAGATGAGAATAACCCATGTAGAAGTCGAATATGGTATTGGTGTGGTTAGAATGCCCCATATAATTTTGTTTCCCCAGTGGTTTTGATCGTCATAACAAGAACTCATAGCTTCGCAATGCCAGATCCCCACTCATAATTTTGCTTCCCCAATAGCAAGGCACTCCTAATATTGTTGTTGGTAATCGCTGAATTATGATCTCGTGCGCTATATAGGAATTGGAAGGTTCTTTCTTCCAAAGGAGAACAAGCATGCACGATGACAGGATCGATTTGTTGGAAATATTTAATAATTAAATAATGATTTGTAATCTACATTAATTGAAACCTGTATGGTTAAAAAAACATATTGAAGAGTATTTGGGAAAACACGTTTTTCGTAATAATTGTATTTGATAAAATATATAAATTTATATGTGTAATGTAAAAAGTTATATTAAATATTTTAACCTGACTATATTCATATTTTTGTAATAAAGTTAAATGAATTTATTAAATTTTAAGTCCTGGCAACTTCATTCTTTTCTACGAGAATTTGTAAACAACGGAGTGAAATTGATTATGATTTTGCTTATACTATTAATATGATAGATCTCCATAATGGTTATAGAAATTAGGTAGAGTTTGGTGATATGTTAAAAATTCTGTGTTATTACCTTTCATATAATATATCAGTAGTTCCTGCCACCCTTGTGCTTTCATTTTTAACTCTTGTCATGGAAGATGTCAAATTGGCAATGCTCATACTAATAACACTGAAGCCTCTTACTCCTCTTACTCATTAATTTGCATGGTTCTCAGTTCAACTGCTATAAGATGCAGTTAACTTCTTTATAATTCGATTTCCCACCCCATGTTGTTTGCAGGATAAATAATGTCATTAGCATGGTGGTTGGGAAGAAAGTGGAAATTTGGTGTAATTGTTGTAATATTTTTATTTTAAACTGAAAAAAGTAGGGAAGATATTCAACAACGATGCCTGAACCAATGGAAGTTGCGGGGAACAGGTTTGATGATACATAGTTGGGTAGACTAAGAAGGAAGATATTAAACCGATAATATAGAAGTCTCAAATTGCACCAAATTTCTTTCATGATTGAGAACTTCAAATGAATTAAAAAAAGAAATCTTCATATATATTACAATTACAATGATTATTTGGATAATTCTAATTGTTCACATGCTGTTCACCAATGGCTCTAATGTACGACCTGCTATAAATTATAACAAATGCACTCAAATGGTGGTGATGGGTTTTGTGGGTGATGGTGGTAAGATGTGGCTCAAATAGTGGGAGAAAATCTCTGGCAATGGTTTCAAAATTATTGCTAAATTATTTTTATGAGTAATATTCATAGTAACCATTAAAATAATACCTTCCAATCAGGCTTCCAATGATAAGTAGCTTAACATTGTAATAAATTCCAGAAGTGCAAAACTAGATGGAGTGGGGAATCCTCCGTCGAAGCGCCGGGACAAAAAGAATAAGTCCCCACACGATTTGCTTTGACAGAATGGGGGAAATCAGACTAGGGGTTTCTTTGCAAAAAAAAAAATACCATATGCCCATTCTAGCAAACGCTCTGGGGGGCTATTTTATAATTGTGGAAAGGGCGTACCGTTAATCCACAACATTGGGTGGACTAACAAATCCATGACGTAGTTTCACACCTTATTTGCATGTTGATTCGGTCTATGTTGTTTCGATTCTCCCATCCCTTTTTCTTTTTTTTCTCAAAAAAAAAATTCTTTTAGTTTTCATTTTCTTAAATTGAGGATCAAATCTGCACTATCAATATTTTGTTTTTATTTTTGTTGTTAGAAATATTCACCAGCAAATAAACACTTTTAGCAAAGTGTTTGTTTTATTACTTATGGAGTAATGGTAGCCTTTGGTAATGTCTATAGGTCTGGCCTTAATTAGGGGTACTCTTCGTAATCTTTGTGGCTTGAGAAATTCTTAAATATTTTAAGAGTAGGATAAAAAATTTATTTTATATCATTTATTATTTAACATATTATTTGTTATATTAAAAATATAAAAAAAATGGGAGACAATAATGATTTACAAAAGTTAATATGTTAAACTATAAATGATCTGGAACAAAACTTTTATCCTGTTCTTAGTCAGAATTTTTATTATGGCTTTTGCTTAAAGAGAGATACAACCAAACAGGAAAAAAAGTGAAACTGTGAAAGCGTGTGAAAGACTTGGAAGAGAGAGAATGTGTTATTAGAAAAACGGTTTTATGAAATTATTGATATCATAAATCTGGATCAAAATAAAGACAGCTGGATTTTGTTTCCAAAACAAAATATGAAGTATGTTAACCTCCGCATTGAGATGTTGAAGTTTTATTTTTGGTGTATAGGTTCTTTTTTTTTTTTTTTTGTGTGTGTGTATGAAGGTGTAAAGGTGAGCTCTCTCTCTCTCTCTCTCTATATATATATATATATTATTGAATAATTTTTATAAATATTGACGTCCAATCCCCTTTTTAAGAAAATTAATATGTTATTCTTAGTTTTCCTTCTTTTAATTTTTAATTAAGTAGGCATATTTTCTTTAAAATTTTAAAATTTAACTTATAATTTAAAAATACCCATGCGCCCATGCATATATGCTAATTCAAATAAGCTAAATTGTCATCCCTTTTTACTATTATAACTCAATTAGTGGTTGTGTCCTATACTCATTTGCAGTAACAGTGTCGTAAAACGGACGCCAATAATTGAGCACTACACTTGTTTAAATTAACGCCAATAATTGAGCACTAAACTCGTTCAGTTTGAAGAGTGTAGACAAAGCTCAAAAGTGGGTACATATTCTATAACCCAATGTCGAGGGCAAAGTCCAAATAAAAGGAAGATTCCTTGGGCTCTTAACATGGGAGAATTTTACTAAATAAAAAAGGCTTGACTGATACACGTTTCACAGTCAAAGTGCATAGTATATTTTGTAATTATAGTGTATTTAATAGATTAGATTTATGAGATATATTGATGTATCAATTATTTATGATATATTATAATAATATATTAATTTTAAGAAAATTTTAAAATATAATTAAATATATTTTAGAAATTAATTATTATATACTAATATATTGATAGTATAAAATAAGTTTATATTATTAGTGTAATGTTACACAGTTAGTATAAAATTATATTAACAGAATTTTTTTAAACAGTATAAAATTACATTAACATAATTTTTCTAACATTTTATTATTAGTGACAGAATTTTTTTGAATAGTGTAAAATTACATTAATAGAATTTTTTTAAAATTTTATTAGTTGATAATATAAAATTATTTTATATTATTAATGTATAATAATTAATTTCTAAAATATATTTAATCATATTTTTAAATTTTTTTAAAATTAGATATTACTACAATGCATCATAAGTGATTGAAATATTGATATATCTCACAATTTTTACTATCATATTATAAGGTGTATTATTCTTGACCAGCGAAAAGTACTGTAGATAACACCAATAAAAGAACCGTCATGGAATACTTCTCCCATTTTGATATATTTAGCCAAGTAATAGTTTTTGTTACAAAAATTATTACTATCTATGTTCGGAAGGAAATGGAGTTCACTCCAAATTCTCAGATGAGGTTAGTCCAAAGGCCTATAAACCCTACCGCAACAACTAAAAGTTTTTCAAGTTTGTATTTATGTCCCGACCAAAAAAAAGTCTCTATTTAAGTAGTGGACTGGTTTTAAACAGGATTGGAAATTTGGAATGGTAGCGTGTGCTTCAATCCAATTGAATTTTTCTTCCTTATTTCTCCTACTTTGTCCCAAAAAAGAAAATGTTCACTCCAATAAGGTGAGGTGGACTTTGGGAATGGAAATCAGAGGCAAAAATTAAAAGGGGATTTGTCGATAAAAGATATAATTTCAAACCAAAAGATTTCCAACAATTCCAGAACTTGTTCTGTAGTCATGATTGTTCAAAAAATCCATACATTTTTTTTTTTCCTGAGTTGAAATAATAGCACTTAATTCTTGAATTAAATCAATTTTATAAAATTTAACCTAAATTTTCATGGGAGGATGAGAGCAAAATAGAAAAGTAGAAAATGATGAAAAATTTGCTTGATATGGTTTTGTAATTTCTGAGAATGATTTAATTCCGGACAATTATTATGGACACGTAGTAGTGCTCATACCAGAGAGTAAAAAGCATTCTAATACACCTCTACTTATATCAATGTGAAACGATCCAGGTTAATCTTGCTCTTAAAAAAAATCGGATGGCGTTCACTCTGAAGCTGCTCAAGTTATTCATAGTTGTTGTTTATGTTGAAATCATAAGATTTTGGTATGGGAGGGAAAAAGAGAGAAAGAGACCATTAATGATAATTTTAATAAATGTGTTATTCATAGAGTATATTGTGATATAAAATATTAAGTTTATATCTATATTTAGGAGGAAGATAAACTTATAAGAATGTAAGTTAAACACAAATATTACATTATTAAATAACCTTTTATCAAAGAACATTTTGACAAAATTTAGTATCAGATTGAAAGTATATGTTATTGGTCATTTTTATAAAATTTTACATCAATCCAATATTATTTAATATATTTTTTACACATTAAAATTAACATAATAAATACTTCATATATATATATATATATATATATATATATATATATATATATATATGAGATAGATAATTATAATTCAATAGTTAAATCAACATGCCAATGACGGATTAGCACAATTGCTAAGGATTTGACTTATATCTCACAAGGATATAGATTCAATTATCACTATTAAGGCGAGAACTCTGTTGACAGATAATTTTATAAGTCCCTTATAAATGCTTTTTGTGCTTGGAGAATGTACTTTGACCTTAGTAGAATGACTCACATCAAACTTATCTAAACTTTTTTTAATAAAAAAATAGTTAAATTAATATAAATTATATTTTATAAAAAATTATTATAAAAGTGTAAGTGTATAAAATCTTACACCATATAAATGATCCCTCTCCCTATGTTTATATTAATTACTAACTATTAGATTGAATACCAATATTTCATTTTTATTTTGATCACCGTTACTATATTACTTAGAAAAAAAATAGTAACAAGCTACAAATTCTTAGAGCCAAAATAAAAAGAGAACAAAAAGCAAAAATGGGGATTTTTTTTTTTTTGGTCTGAGCAAAAATGGGTTTCTTACAAAGCAAATATTGCTCTAATCTTCATCTTCTTCCAATTTTCGAACCCACCAATTTGACCTCTTTGTCAGGTGTCAGAGGCCCAACTCACTTGGTCTATCCTTTTTTTTTTTTTTGGTCCCTCTCCCAATCAAATAATTTGTGTAGTGCCTACAAATTTTTTTACACGGCATTTAAACCTATCTCTTATATAAATTATTCAAATCTCTTATTACTAATGATGAAGCTTGTTTAACAGGTTGTACACATAATAATATACAATTAAATGATAATATAATAAATTTTATACTAATAGTATATAATTAATATAATTTAACTTTGATATATTATTAGTTATATATTGTTATTTAATTATATATTATCACTTTAATAAAAATACTTGATATTTTTATTTATTACTTTAAATATCTAAACATATAGTGTTTGTAATTATATGATAATATAAAATTTTTTTATATTGAGAGTATATAAAAATTAGTTTTTAATTCATATATGTAAATATTTTTTTATTTGCATTATGTATTTTTTAAACTCTACACGTCTTTCCAAGGTTAAGAAAATCGGTCCAACATCGAATCGATCAAAGTAGAGGTTCAAAAATTTGGAGTTCCAATTGAGGGTTCGACCGAGATGTAATAAAATATAATATATATATATATATATATATATATATATATATATATTAAAAGAAAAATAACATTTTATAAAAAAAAAAAAGACAAATCAACCAAATCGGTGAGCCGAATCGGTTCACACCAATTTTCACCTGTTTAGTTCGATTTGTCAGCAATTTTCAGAGACAACAGTTTAACTAACAAGATTGAATCGAATATTCAGCCAGTTCCTAGTTTGACCAATTCTATCGGTCGATCTAGTCCAATTTTCACTACCATGCATCTTTCTAATTTAAGAATGGTGTTAGAGTCAACATTCGAAGCTAATTTTTTCTTCTTTCCTCGACCCTTAACAGTTCTTGGGAGAGAGAAAATAAAAGTAATAAAACAAATTGAGGTCATGCTATCCTAGCTCTAAGGTAGGGTCTAAATATATTATAACAAATTATTAAATTGATTAATTATTTATTTACATATTATTAATTATAAATTTATTAATTATTCAACATATTAACTCTTTAGTTGTAGGTTTAAATCCGCAATCAAATTGGGTTAACTTATCACATATTTTACATTATTATTTCAACTATTTGATATGAATCAATTTCATTTCTATACAAGAAATTCAACTATTTTTTTTTAATTTACTTGCACACCTGATGACTGATCACACATTTATTATTTTATTATCGCAATAGATAAGTGAAATTCATGAAGTACAATTAATATTTAAAACATTGATATCCAATATGAAGTATGGATAAAAAAATTGAATGTCAAATAAACGTCAACAAAAAAGGAAAAACCATCCACATCAGATTTTTATATATCGTAGCACTCACATTTAGCCACTTTGATAAACCTTTTGTTCAACCACTTCAATGTCACTCAAAAAAAGAAAAAGAAAAAAGAATTCACTTAGGTAAGAAAACTGATATAAAAAGCTCATATAAAACAGTAGTATTCTCGTAATCTCGTTAGAACGATTATTGAGAGTCTAAGTCAAATCAACGCGTTAGAAATATATACAAATGATCACATAATTAGTCAATCACTAAATATTGGCCACTTCTTTCTTATCTTCACATTCGTTTTTGGCAACAATGGGACTATCGTAGCTTACTAGCTTAACATTTACACTTTATTTATTGAGATTTTTTTGAATTAATTAATGAACAGGAAAACAATGTGATCGCAATCAAAATCTTCGCTTTCCGCGCCCACTTCACACATCAGTGTCAGTCGGTAGCAGGCGGTGCCCATTGACAATAAATACTAGTAAATATATATATATATATATTCTTTATTTTTTTGGTATATGGAAGAAAACTATTCTATGTCAACGAGAATTACTCTTTGTACACTTGTTTTTCATATCATATCATAATGTGGAATTTAATCCAAAGTAGTTAGGGGATGAAAAAATAGATTATAATTTTAAATAAGTTTTGTTTATAATACTAAAAGTTTTTAAAATTTGCACATATTAAAAGAAAAATGCTAGACGCATAAATTTAATATTATTTTATTTATCAGTTATTAAATATAAAAAAAAGTTTAATTTTAATATATTAACGATATAAAATATTTTTATATAGTGAATAATTATATTTTTTATAAGTTTAATTGGTATATATTGATAGTGTAAAATAGTTTTACATTGTCAATCAATAAAAATAGATAAAAATAAGAAATTATGGTATGTCCCTTATTATAATAGGTAATTATTTGTATGAATTGACATTTTTTACTATTTTTATTGGCTGACAGTGTAACATTATTTTACACTATCAATATATTTAAATTAAATTCTTCTTTTATTTATATAACAATTCAAATTATAAGTAGTTAAGTCAAATATTTTTACTTATATGATAATATATAATTAGATATTTTTATAAAAAAATTTACATATTGACAATATATATAAATTAAATTTATATAAAAATCCTATTTCAAGTTAAAAATATTCCACACTTATTTTTCCATAAGATTTTGAATTTAAATATTCAAATAATAAATTAACACTAAAAAATTGTTTTCATGCTAAATCAATCCAATCAAAATCAGATTATCTAAAGTTTAATTAGTTTAAAAATAATTAAACCTTAAAAATTGGAGCGAGGAGTTTATTTTAATTTTTTAATTAAAAACTATTTATTATAAAAATTATTTATATCAACTTTTACTCAAACTAAAATAATATTTTCAACTTTTAAATAAATAATTTAATTTATATATATTATCAATAAAAAAATTTATATAAATATTTAATAATTTATTATTATATCAATAATAATATTTGATTCAACTATTTATTACTTTAAAAATATTATAAATATAAATATATAATTAAATAATAATATAAAAAATTTTATACTGTCAATATATAATAATTAAACTATTAAATAAAAATTGTGATTAATAATTTTTATATAAAAAAATTAGTTACAAAAATCACTTTTTATTATTATTTTTTTAAAAAGAAAACGGATCCTTAATTTTTTTATTTTTTTTTTCTTTTTGATTTGAATGAGACATAAATAAACTTGAATCTGTGAAACGCTGTTATGGATGAGTCTCTGAGGTGCCGAATCTTGGAAGCGTTTGAAAGTGATGACAACGTGAATCAATAAACTTACCTTCCAAGTGTACTATTGTTCGTTGCTTGCTTCCCTCGCGGTCACTCTCACAAGTCACACCGCTACAGCACACAACACACACTTTCCTTTCCCCTTTTCCTCTCTCGCGCGCTCCCACCGTCCGCTTCTGTTTTTTTTTTTTTTTTTTTCTCTGTTTCCTCCATTCTTATCGCCAGTAACTGTTCGACGAAATGCCTGAACCATGCACTCCCTCACCATACCCTCTTTCCCTTCCCTTCTCTTCTTCCCCCACCACACCCTCTTCCATTTGACCCCTCCCTTCTCCCCTTCCCTCTTCTTCTCGTTCCGCTCCATCACCGCCAAGAGGCTCCACGTGCACCTCCTCGTGCAAGAAGGGAAACCTCTCATCAGGAGGAAGAAGAAGGGTTTGTGCTGCAAGGACTGGGACGACAACACCGGCGAGGAGGGAGGATTCTCTCCTCTGGAAGCTGAGGTCCTGGAGTTCATGCGGAACTCGAAGAACCCGCTAGCGTTTCCCACGAGGGAGGAGTTGGTAGCTTCTGGGAGGGTTGATTTGGCTGAGGCCATTGTGAGGAGAGGAGGGTGGCTTGCGTTTGGGTGGGATTTGGATCGTGGGTCACGTGAAACTCAGGATTTCGATGACGGTGGTGGGTGGGGCGGTGAGATTGATGGTAAAGCTACAAGGGCTTCTGGGGTTGCTTCCTCTTCTTCTTCTTCTTTTCCTGCTGAGGACAACTCTTGTCAACCAGCTAGATCAGTGTGAGAGTCTTATTATAATGATGTACCTGTCCTGGTCTTTTTTCTTTTCTGTGCGTTTTCTGAATTGCTCTTGCATTTAAAGTTTGTGCCTGGGGGCGGGTAGGGAATGGTTTAAGGAGCCTAAGAAGGGTTTTGAAGCTTTGTTTAATTTGGAACGTTTTGTGTGTGCACCTTTCATCCTGCTGTCAATGAGCTTTGGTATAGTTTCTTTGATATAAGTGGAGCCAGGGAGCAGTCACCCCTGAACTGCAAAAAGTAATAAGTTTTGTTGGCTTTATTTGGCCAACATCACCCGTAGAGTTCAATGGTTTTAACATATCGGCCATGGCTCTTGGAATAGGTTAGCCCTTTATACTAGATGTGGTTTTGAGAAATTTTAAGCAAATAAAGTTGCACCTTTGCCATCTACTATAACTTTTGGTATAGTGGTAAGCTTTTGATCCATTAAATGATGTCCAAGCAAGGTCATGGGAATCCTCCAGCTAATATTGGACAAGGATTGTTGGCTTTATTTGGCTAGCATTACGCTTAGGACTCGACGAGCTTGGGATTGTTGGCTTTATTTGGCTTGTCTTATATCTAAGAAATTTTAAGGAAATTAGTTGCATTTTTGCCATCAGTTATAGCTTTTGTCCTAGTGATAAGTACTTAGTCTGACAAATTTCTATCATGATAGTTTTTAATCTTGCCCTTGTATTGTTCCTATTATTGAATGGTTGCATTAGTTAGAAGTTCGAGCAATATCATAAATGTGATCTTCTCTTTAACAGGGAAATTGAAGGTGAGGAATCAGGCATTGAGGGTATATTGAATCGGCTGGACAAAGAGAGAAGTAATTCTTTTGGACTTGGGTTCAGAGAGAAAGAAGAAAGTTTTTCTTCTGAAAATAATGAAGATAAAGATAAATGGGATCATAGAACCACAGCTGATGCAGTAAGTAAATATTAGCCCCTTCAAATACTCTAGGTTGTTCCTTAGGTGGGTTCTATTACTATTTACATCATATGCCAAAAAATAATTAAAAAAAAAAACCATTAGCTGATGTTGGGATTCTGGAACACTAGGATATTGGAATTATTTTTTTAATAGTTAAAACTAGTTTTTGATCCCTGCACGTCTCTTAGATTTTGGTTTTAGTCCTTATACTAAAAATTTTTTTATTTAGATTCGTACAGTGGTACTTCATTAGGGAGTTAGTCCTTGCTCTTCAAAATTACTAGACATTATTAGTTTTTGCTGACATCGCTAATAGGATCTGACACAGATATGGTAAGTTGTTAGTGTAGTTTGGAAACGACATCTTTTCAGTAATTTTTAGGCTTGAAATGTCATTTTTTCCAAACATAGAAAAGTGATCAAAACAGTATCAAAACGGCCTTTTTTTTAAGTTGAAACAACCTCAACCAAAATTTCACCATGTCCCATGTTGACCCCCATTAACCATATCAACAAAAACTAACATTGTTTAATAATTTTTTAATGGTAGCAACTAACTCAATACCACTATAGGGACCTAAATGAAAATTTATTTTGTGTATAGGGGCCTACATAAAAAAAATTTTTTAGTGTATAGGGAGTTAAACCAAAATTTTTTTAATGTAGGGACTAAAACCAAAATTTGGGACACGTATAGGGATTAAAAACTAGTTTTAATCTTTTTGAATTTAACATTCATATTTTCAATGTTTCTTCTATTATATATTGCTACCAATGGTTCAAGCTAATTAAGCTGTAGTTTTACTGTCCAATAAACATGTCAAAGAGATGTTGTACTCTGAAATTAAGAGTGATTCAAATTTCAAAATTTTGAAATATTACCTTTGATGACCGTCAGTAGACTATTAAAGTTTGAAAATATTACTTTTTGTCTATCCTATGTTGTAAAGGTAGCCGCTGACCTTAGACATAGTAGCAGACCATCCTCATTGAGCCCAACAAGCAGTCATCTTGGTGGTTTCGGGATCAAACTTGATCAGCACAGATCTCAATTAGGTACTGATAATTTAAGAAACTCACTTAACCCTGACATGTGGAGAAGTTGGGTTATTCAGAGGACTGGTTTTTCAGATGCAGATTTTGAAGGTAATCTCTTCTACATTTTCAGGTTGTGTCTGTCTTAGTAATCTTATCAGGATCAACTGATATCTTTGTGATCATAATATACAGATGCTGAAATTGCTCCTAGTGAAACTCAGAAAGGAGGTGTGAATGATGTTTCAGTACAACCTGAAATCCTCAAAATAAGAGAGTTTTCTGGTGAACCTATAAAAAGAGAAACAGGATTAGGTTCTCTTGATGGAAATGCAAATCACAATGACATAAAATCCCGTATCCAGTATCTGGAGTCAGAGCTATCCTCTGTACTTCACTCATTGAGATCTAAAGCTGATAATGTTACAATGCAGATGGTGAGTGTAATAACACAATGAGCAAATAGTGGGACATGCCTGTATATTGCCCCATCATAAGAAAAGAAATAAATAGCATGGAATTTACATGTTTGCTGCCTGAGAGAGTCTCATTTACCTATTATCTTCACTTTCTCATGCAGGCACCTTGGGGGAGGGGGAATGATCTAAATTTACAAATTACTGGGAAAAATAAGATCAGAATTTGTTGTCGCCTCTACCTGGGAGGGGGCAGAGGAGGCATAGTCTAGTACTGCAGATTATTTTAAGCACTAGTTCAGTTAGGTTAGCTCATTTATATGCCCAATTTTTATGCCTTTTGACTAGTTAGAACCTGATTATACTTTATGGGGAAAGATAAGAACAGTAGAATTTGCTGCCACTTATATTTGGGAGAGGGGAGGGGAGGTTTGCTGCCCCTGTTTTGGGTTGGGAAAATCACACAAAACCAAGAGAATCATCAAGGGATATACATACAATTTGTTTGTCAACCAAACAATGTGAATGTACTTACTGTCATGAGTCTGTTTTGATGAAGGTAGCTTAATCTTTGCTCCTTTATCCAACTTGGAAAACTTTCAGTTTGTTGGGTATCTCACAGTCTCTCAAATCTTTAACATGAACTTATACACGTACGCTGTATATGTGCAATGACTGCTATTAGTGAAGAGTTCCAGAGGCTGTCTGGGTTGATAAAGCAAGGATATTTCAGTTCTTAGTACATTCAAAACAGTGAACATTTTTCATGAGATTTAAAACAGGTGTAGCTACGAACTACCACAAATGAAGTTTTGTTTACTGCAAGGAAGCTAGAATGGCCCTTTTTTAATAGTAGTTTTTCATTTATTGTTGGCAACTTGTCATTAGTATGAAGGCCTCTCTTCAGGCTCCTAAACTAATCCTGACTTTTGTGCTGTATATTCTTCTATAGGATCAGAAGAGCTCTTCTGATGATCTAGGAGAGCTTTCCGATGCTTGGGAATTCCAGGAAAATGAGATCATGAATGCTCAGGACAGATTGCGCTCAATACGTGCTAAGTTGGCAGTATTAGAAGGAAAGATGGCATTGGCAATAATGTATCCCCAGACTCCATTCAATCATTGTCATATATATATATATGTGTGTGTGTGTGTGTGTGTGTGTGTGTGTGTCTATTACCAAAATCTTTACCATACTACGTTTTTCCCAGGGATGCACACAAAATTGTGGAAGAGAAGCAGAAGAGGATTAATAATGCCCACAGAGCTTTGCAAATTCTGAAGACTGCTTGTGTAGTTTGGCCTAATACAGCTTCGGAAGTGTTTTTAGCAGGATCCTTTGATGGTTGGTCCACCCAGGTCTGACCTCTTTCTGAGAAGTTTATAGTTAGGTTCTAATAGATATTAATGTATATGCAATACCATTTGTGTAAATAGGTGCACTAAAACTATTATGATGCCGCCCAACTCAAGATGGGTTTCACTATGGTTCTCACCTTGCGAAAATATTCATGTAAAGTTAGGTCCTCATGGTTTTTCAACTCTCGGGGAGCTCCTTTAAAACCCCCCTGTTTAAAACTGTAACTAATAGGTTTTCATTGTGTTTTGGCTTTGGTCAAGTAGTACCATGTGACCTTTTCTTCTTGAAGATATTTGTGTATTTGAAATGATATGCCTGGTGCATGGATGCCATGCCAAATCTGAGGGTGAGGGTGTACACACAACCTTGCTTATGTATAAATCCCCTCAGGATATAAAACTTCTTAAACAACTATTTTTCACCCAGTAGTGCACAACTATGTTATTTGTCTAGATTCATGGATCAGTTGCGGGTGGTTGATGAAACTAAATTGTTTTCCCCTTTTGAGAATGTATTCTGTAAAATCACTTCTGAGTTGTCTGTGATTTGTGGAATTACATAATGATTACCTTGGCATAGGATTTTTTTATTAAAAAAAAAAAAAATTGTATAGACCCTCTTGAAGCATTTCAGATAATGAGCACATCATACTTGTTTGTATGATAATTAACAGAGTATTACATTGCAGAGGAAGATGGAGAAATCAAGTACTGGTGTATTTTCTGTGTACTTGCAGCTGTATCCTGGAAAATATGAGGTTAGCCGTATTTATCAACTAAGTATTTCTTAAACCAGTTGATATGTCCAATAAGATATACTTAGCAGACATTTAAGGATTTGCTTTTCTGTAACAGATCAAGTTCATTGTTGATGGTGAATGGAAAGTTGATCCGTTGCGACCTGTTGTTAACAATAATGGCTATGAGAATAATCTCCTCGTCATTCATGATTAATGTGTCATATAGAGTGTGCAACTGTGCATGAGAGATATAATATCTGTAGAAGACAGGAGAGATGACATGCATTAGGCTAGTCCCCCTATTTTTTTTTTTTTTCATTTTTTCACTCATGTACAAAATATGCAGTGAGCAGTAGTTCATTGATTCTTTTAATTTAGTGTATCTTAGTTAGTGTAAGATGTAACACTTTTAGATGTAGATATCTTGACTGATGACGAACTAATCCCATTCAATTATTTTCCACATGTTCATGTAATCGTGAAGTGGCTCCACATCCTATCAAATGATAGGAGTCAATGTTGGCAGTTAGCGTGTATGATCTGATTCACATGTTTCAATGGTAGTGTACATGGCATGCTTTTTGATTGATTGTTATAGATGAGAAATGATCTAATTAAGCATAGTTTCACTTTCATAGTTACAGAATCTTAAGTATTAATGCAAAAGACCCGGCTTGATCTCCTTTTCTTTATATGTGTGTCTTCAATTGATAAACAGTGAAGGTGGATGAAAACACCGGCTTCCAACTTTCAATAGCTATTTGACATTCCAAAGTCCCATAATCATCGTTATCAATTATAATCAAAGAACCCGTAAACTATAATTGGAGTGGTTTTCCTTTCACTTTCTCTAGGGAGAATGGACAGCACTGAATGGATTAAAATCTCGGATCTAGAGTTACAAATAAAATGTCCAGGTGATGGATCACCAGGCTAAATTGACAGGTTAATCATGATCATTGTTCCCCTCCACCCCACACCCAAGAGAGGAGTACATAACTTAGCAAGATTTGAATTGCTTTCCTTCACTGCTTTCTTACCCCTTTCATAAGTTGACAAGAGGATCATATCCATATATAATCATCCCTTCTCCTTCCTAGTTCCCAAATTTGTGAAGGACCAGTGGTGCAACGCAGCCTGAGTGCAAAATAGCACTTGTGAAGCAGAACAGTTTCTATGCACTGCCACTGGAAGCTCAGAACTAGAAACAAGCTACTAGTACCAAAGCTTCATGTGACACGCATCTCAAATTAGCGGATTATAAGGTTTGAGAAGAATCTATGGCTTGGTTAAAGCAAAAGTGAACCCACTTCCACAGTAAACTCTGATTGATGCAACTTCATCCAGATCATGACCGAGACTTACCGTAACAGGACTGACTCTGTCACAAGTATCTCCCAAACCAAGTTGACCATGCTCACCCCAACCCCACGTCTTTATTTCTCCATTCTCTAAGTTGAAATAAGAAAGAAAGAAATCAGCATGTTAATGTAATTGTAATCTTGCTTAAGAACAAGAAGAGAACCACATCTTGCCTGTGACAAGGACGGAGTGCTCAGCACCGGTAGCAATATCAACAATCTTTGTCCCATCAAGGCCGGGGACTTTCTCTATATTGGCTTCTGGTAAATCTATCGAAAATTGACAAAGAGTGATAAAGATACGGCCAGTGCTACTAAACAGCATTTTACATAATCCTAAAACTCAATTTTTCCTTACACCATTAAATTTACCTCTGAATTTATGCGGTGTCATGTCTGTTTTTTCTTTCACTAACTTGCAAGCGATCTAATAGTTTTTAACATTAGTTGCTTGCCTCTTTTGGGTTCCACCCATAATGGTTCTCCGCTTGTACTTAAAGTATTTCCCTAAAGATGAACTAAG
Source organism: Pterocarpus macrocarpus (assembly GCA_031439585.1). Lineage (NCBI taxonomy): Eukaryota > Viridiplantae > Streptophyta > Magnoliopsida > Fabales > Fabaceae > Pterocarpus > Pterocarpus macrocarpus. The sequence goes on along the minus strand of CM062520.1, from coordinate 58,739,400 downwards.
TTTACAAGATTTTATTTGCATATACTCTATACATTAGCAGCAAAATGGTCAAGGCTAGTGACGACGATGGCAGCAGATCGATAATTCAGATATAAACAGGGAACTCAATGCATTAACTATGGCAATAACTGGCATTTTTAAGGACTAGATATGCATGCAACAAGAGAGTACATAAATCATGATGTCTTCAAGATCCACAGTACTCAAATGCATTACCAGGTAACTGCTTTGCTGGGCTCATACTGTGATGATCAAGCACTCCAAGGTGGTTGCCACCAAGCATATAAACCTCCCCTTCACCTATACACAAATTTAATGACAATATGCACTCTTCTTCAACAGGGAAGCGACAGAAGGAAGGAAATCATGAAATTTGAATATATAGTGTCATTAAATACCAGTCAAAGCTAAAGCATGGTTCCATCCCAGAGTGACTTTGGTAAAATTCAATGTAGAGTTTAGGCGTTGAGGAGAGTGAGCATCTTCAAAGCCCTTGAAGCCTCTTCCCCAGGTGTAAAGATGCCGATCAACTGATGCAGCAAAAAGATACAAAGAAGAGATTATGGAACTACTTAGAGAGGAATAAAATGGCCTCTTTTGGCTAAGTGGCTAACCATTTTCCTATGTGAATGCCACCAGATGACCTAGTCTATATGATTTTCTGTTGAGAAATAAGCAAATCACACATATAGTGCAAGAGGAAAGTGGTGGATTTACCAGATACTGCAGCACTATGATCTCCATTTGCAGCAACATCAACAATTTGCACACGTTCAAAGCCACTTACGGGTTCAGGAAGATTAACAGATTTGATCCTGCCTCTGGAGACACCCAATTGACCACGCTTCCCAAAACCAAATCCATAAACTTGATTTAGTGAACAATCTGCATCAAGAATTGCCTTTGGTACTTAAAAGAGGCAGCAGAGTGGAAATTGAAAGTCTCAAGCATGCAGAGAAACAAAATTGCACACATTCCTACTGAAAGTGAACTTATTCAAATATTCTAGGCAACAACTTTGGCCAATTAAGTACCTTTCAACAAGACAAGGGAATGGCGCATGCCACATGCTACCTGTGCAACATGCTGATTATCAAAGAATGATGCTTTTACAGGGGAACTGTGTGAGGCATAATCTCCATGCCCAAGCTGGCCAAAGGATCCATCCCCACAAGTGAACAGGCACCCAGTATCTTGAAACCAATCAAGAACAAAACCAAAGGGCAACAATAATTACTTTCAACTTTCAAGGGAGAACAAATTCAATTTACTTCACAAATAGAGAGTGCACACGTGATTACCTGAAACAAAACCGGAGTGGCTCCAACCAGCAGCGACATTGGTTATGACATAACCGTCCAAGGATGTTACAGGCTTGGGGTACAATGCGTTGTTAACAACCTCCCTATGGCCTAGTTGGCCGGAACTGCCCCTACCCCATGACAGTACTTTCCCACCTGTATTTTATTTTTATAAAAAGTTATCGAAATTTAATTTAGATACCGTATAAAAAGTTTTCCTAAATCATCTAACTATATACATATATATATATTACCACATCACTATTTAATTCTTACAATTATTATATCAAAAGTGATACATATAGTATAATAGTTATAGCGGTATAGGATTAGATGATATTGTAATGCTCCTTAAATTTTACAGTATATTAAAATTAGTCTCAAAATTATTTGTATCAACATAAAGTTGAAATTAAAAAGAAAAGAAGAGTAAGACTATAAAAGTATTAAGTGGATACCATACCAGAGGTCAAGGCGATGACGTGGGCGGCGCCGCAGGCAAGGGAGGAGATGTTGGAGAGAGAGGGTTGGTGGTGAAGGAGTTGAGGGAGGTGCTCGTCCTGAAGCCTGCACGTTCCCAACTGGCCCTCCGTTCCAGCACCCCAACTCCATAGTCGCTGTTGTTGTCGATGATCCTTATTATCGTCTTCGTTCTCTGCGTGTTTCCATTTTTCTTCTTCTTCTTCTTCTTGTTCCATCACTAGATAGACAGATAGGTATTAAGATACGCTGGCCACTTTCTCTTCTGCACCAGTTCTGTTCTCCCACGAAGACTTGTTTCTGCCTCTCTCTTTTGTACTGCTACTTTAGAATTCCCTCTCCTTGTCGGGCTTTTCTTATTTTACGTAATTATTAAAAACTTACGCAAGTCCCATTTAACTAAAAAAAAAGAATTTAATTTGTATGCAAATTTATACGGTGAATCAATAAAAATTTAAGAAAGTATCAAATTATGATAGATAATTTATTATAATAAGTAGTTATTTAGTATAAATTTTGCATTTCTATTGAATCATAGCATAAAGTTCTTTTATACTGTTATGTACACAAATTAATCTCAAAAAATAAATTTAAGTTGTGTCCTTCATATATATATATATATTGTTAATTGTTAATATAAAAAAGTATACTATTTTAATTTTGAATTTATCTTTTTTGGTGAGTATACTATTTAACCTTATTCAGTAATATATTATCACATTATTTAAAAGGTTTAACAAATATAAAATTTAATAATAAAATAAATTTAATTTATATGTATTGATAATATAAAATTATTTTATACTATCAACTAATAAAAATATAAGAAAATATCAAATTATAATAGATCTTTTATCATAGTAAATAGTTATTTAATATTATTTGATACTTTTTTATATTTTTATTAGTTGACAGTATAAAATAATTTTACAGTATCAATGGATACAAATTAAACTCTAATAAAATTCACATTGTATTAGAGATACTATGGCCCCCGAGGCTTCTTCCTGAATAAATTCAAATTTCACATAAAAAAAGGCATAAAATTTATTAGATGATGATAAAAACTAGAAGATTATTGAATATCAATATTTATACCAATTAAATTATTAATTAACCATCAACTTAAAGTTAGTCGGTTATCCCTAGATAGATTCTTCAATTTTAATTTGGGGATAATAAGAGGATTAGATAAAAAAAAAAAAAAATTAAATTGACAATTTCAAAATTCAAACTTCAAAAATATAAATAAAAATTGAATTTAATTTTAATATACTGCTAATATAAAATAAAATAATTGTACATTATTATCCAATCTTGTATTGATATATTGTCAAGCGACTCACGTCAATAAAAATAAACTCTCACACTTATTATCTTAAAAATCTTACATACAATAATATATAATTGAATAAAAATTAAAATTACTGAAGAATAGGTGTAAGAGTCTATTGTTGCTTATTTTGTTAAGTCATAAATCTCCGACCACTAACTTCTTTTATTTACAATAGTCGAATCCAAAACCTTACTTTGAAAAAAAAAAAATACAAAACTGATAGTATTTAAGTCACATTCTAATTTCATTCTAAGTAAAATAAAATTGCTTTCAGCATACAACTGATTTTGTTTCTCATAATCAAGGTTCTACAGAATAAAATTGTTGCATATATTATAAGTTCAACCCTACGCTGTTTGTTTTGCTTTCCGCCTACGCCTACCTTCAGTCCCCTCGCCTTTCTCTCTTAGCTTCAATACCGTTTTCTGAACTTTCCCCGTATAAATTTTGCCTTTTGTTCTTATTATATTTAAGTTCAAACTTCAGTCAGATTGAAATGTAACAAATTAACGTATCTCGCTTAATAAAGGAGACAAATTTAAATTGTACATAACCGAGCACTTTGTAGAAAGTAGGACATGTTATCTTTAAGAAATAATTTTGGTAAAAAAAAAAAAAAAACGCCAAAAGTGAAGATTCCCATGGACAACAATATGGACAAATATGTTTCTGTATCTCAAACTAATATAAGGAACCAAATATATAAATGAAGAAATATGTGCATAATTTTATAATGGACTGAAAAAACAAAACATACCAAAACACTTGTTGCCTATTTCTTAAACCATTTTAAACTTCCTCCAAGCATAGCCGAATTCTGAATAATCCTAGCAGAGGAAAAACTTTAATTCATACACAAATTGAATGACTGACTAGTATCCATTGATTACAATAAAAGCTACATAAGTGCTCCCTGCATCAATGTAAAGCACTCAAACTCAAGCCATTAGGCAAAACCGTCGAGAAAGATCAAATTCAAAACAAGGTTTCTAGCAAACTTCTAAAGCGAAATATATGTAATCAATCATAGATTTACACCTCTGAATCCAAAGAACTGACACGACGACACAAGGTAAAATCAAATATTTACCGCATTGCGTCCATGATGTAGACAATAGACATCTCAGCCACAAACTAAGTTACATAACTAGCTTCCACAAGTTACTTCCTCCTAATAGCTCATTAATTGAGCAGCTTCTTCTCGAACATACTTAATAAAAAGAGAAACTTCATAAACATCTAAATCTAAAACTCAAATCAATGTTACAAACTATGATAACCCCTTTAATTATGCTTGTTTTTCAGAACTAGAGGATATCATCATAAGCAACAATTTCTCTTCCCTTGAAAGGCACTTCTAGAACTGAGCTACCTGAGCTATCCTCACTAGTTTTGGTATTCCCTATAGCTGAAGCGAGCCTATTACCTCTTCCGTGCCTTCTCAAGGGTACCTCAGCACGCACAAGCTTTGACATTGATCCTTTATCCTTGTTGTTACCAACTCCTTCCCTCCACATGGCTAGAGGGTCAGTTTGCCCACAACACCTGAACCTGTCATGCAAACCAATCTCTTTCAACTTCCCCCCACAGAAAGTACTAGAACAATAACAATGCAATTAACCCCTTCCCCCCCAATTTCACATGAAACAAATTAAATACAAGTGTACAGTTTCTTACTTTCATCAAATCCCAAACAATTGAGCTGAAAAGTTGCCAATTTTAACAGCAAGAAATAATTACTCTTGCACAACCTTCATCAAAATTCCAAGTCTTCGAGTTTCAAAATTTCATCAAAATTCCAAACAATTAGGTTGAAAATTTTCCAATTTTAACAAAGAAACCACACTTGCACAACTTAGAGATGTTCAATTTTAGGCATTATTTTTTCAACTTCAAAAGTTTCAAACTTTTATCAAATTCCAGAAAACTAAGCCGAAAATTTATCAAAATTTCACAACGAAAAAACCACTCTTCCACAACTTGGACTTAAAAATTGCAGAATTTCAAAACACGCTAAGCCCTAAATTTCAAAAACGTAGAACAAGAAAGAAAAAAAAATAAAAAAAATAAAAAAGGAAGGACCTTTTTGGAGTGAAGGGTGATTCCGAAGGAAGGGTCGGCGCCGGCGGCGATGGCGGCGTCGGCGGAGTCCTTGGTCCGGTAGGTGATGTAGCCGACGGCGTCGCCGTCGATGCGGATGCGGGAGATGGAGCCGTAGATCTCGAAGCGGGACTTGAGGTCAAGCACGGAGCAGTCGTGAGGGAGGCCCATCACCACCACCGCGGACGGCGGCGGCGGCCTAGCGGAGGGTCGGTCCTCCTCCGCCGCAGGCTCCGGCGGAGGGCGGCGGCGCTTGGCGTAGGGCGCGTGGCGGGAAGAGTAGGAGGGCTTGTCTCGCTTGCGACTCATTGAAGATGCGCCGTCAAATTCGGGTGAACGCAATGTGATAGCAAAAGTACACAACGTGCAAACACAGACGCAGCTTCAACTTTCGAGTTTCCGATCTCTACTAAAAAAATAAATCCAATATTTTTTTTTTTTCTTGATTTACCCCACGAGTGAACCTTTTGTACTTGTCTCATTGAATAATTTTTGAGTAAATAGCACCAACTACCCTTTAGGTTCATTGAAATTGCACTCCACCCCAAACCTTAATCAAAATTGCACTCCGTCCCAGTAGATCACGGCAAACCAACCGCTGTTAATTTAACTTAACAATAGCCATGGTAAACATTAACATACACATAACACTAACCAAATACCTAACCTGGTTGAGGATCTAGAATTCGCAGGAATGGAGTGAAGGGAGTGTCTCCCTGTACTACAAACCTAGAAACAAAGCATGAGAAGAACCCACACCAAGCCCACATGCCTTGACCCTTTCCAAGAAGAAGAGAGCAACATATGGCCTTGTTGCAAGGGGTTAGCGCTTCACAGCAGAGAGGAGAAGAAGGACGGTTTTAAAGATATGATTTTATTACTCTTTATTGTGTTGTTATTGATCGGTCATGCCTTGACTCTTTTACCCCCTGATCATTCTTGATCGATCATGGACAAGTATTGTTTTTTTAGGTATGATTTTTGCTTCTTGTTGTGTTGTAACTATTTTAAATGAAACATTTTTTTTTTCTTCAATTTTTTCCTGTTTGATCATGGTAGATAACAAAGCCAAGTATTGATTTTTATTATTATTTTTTGTGGCTCAACATCTTTTTGTAGGACAAATGGGAGAAAACACATGCTTTACTATCATTGTGCATTGGAAGGACGATTTCTTAATTATGGAGAGGTCTGACTCCTTCTATTATATTGGCCTCGCAAGCCAAGTGCATACTAGGTTGAGGCTCGATTGTGAGATATGACTCCACATGAAGGGTGAGGTGCCAAATTCCCAAACAATTTTGGTTGAATGAACTGTGATGGCTTTAGGGCAATGGTGACTTTTTTTTTTTTTTTACAAGCTGTGTTTTTCAATGGTTAAAGGGATATATAGCCCAGCATTATTTCCCAACGGTTACTTTTTGCATAACGGTAGCCTTTTTTTTTATTTATATTCAATAAACTTAAACTTGGTTACATGAGAATATTCCGTTAAAATGAGAAAATATTCTCATTTAGCTGTTAGTGTCTATGAGCTGTTGGGGTGGAGTGCAATTTCAATAAACCTAAAGGTTAGTTAGTGCTATTTACTCAATAATTTTTTTATAAAAATAAACTTTGTCAACCAAGCGGTTGAATCATGAGATCTTGATAATCAATTATATCAATTTTCATAAAAATTGAATATTAATAAATATGTTATTTAATAGTTGATATTTACTATTTAAAAGAATATTGTGCATCAAAATAAGGTAGGGTAACAAAATGTCAAATCTTTTTTAAAATTGTATAAGATTTTATACACTTGATTTACTTAGTAAAAACTTTCAATTCGAGAGATGAATTGATGAAATCCAATATCCATAAAGGTTTTTTTTTTTTTTTATAAAAAAAGTTTACGTAGATAAAAATGTTGTCCCAATTTAGAGCCAAGATATGCTTTTAGGTTTATCGAGCGTTTATCGAGATACTTACATATGATACCTAAGAATCGAACATAAGTTACAGTGATGTATGAGCAGAAATCAAACCAAGTGAATCAACTATCGTTGGCATCTATCATAAGTTATTCAATTGAATATATATGTCAAAACTTATTATTGGAGTAAATAGATTCTGGCCTATTTTTTCATAAGACGTATTTTTTTCATAAAACTAGAATATGAGTATTGTTTTTAATATTTTATTGTATATTTTAAAAAATAAAGTGAAGTTAGGGAAAAAAATAGCGTATATATATAAGAATAATATTATACTCATAACTAGCCAATGGGAATTGACTTGCATGATAGGTCTTTCACTCATGTGTCACTGTGACTTTATATTTGTTTCTTGGATTTCCTTATTAGTGGGCCATTTGTACAAACTCTTGTAAGCACTTGATAAACATGAAGGCAAGCTCTAACCATGGATTGGGATGAGTTTTTTCTTTAACCTAAATTTTTCAATCACCAAAAAAATATTATAATCATAATTAATTAGTTATAGTGGAATGAAATTATAAAACTTTAGACAAATTTTACCCACAATTTCAACGGTTTGAATCTTGTAATCATTATTTTTGTAGAGCTTTACCTAACAATCATCCCAAACCCAAAATTGCATGGTCACTTATTTATATCAAAAGAAAGAAAAATATTATAAACATTCAAAAATTATCTATATTTTATTTTATTTTATTTTTCTTACCCTTCTTAGTGAATTTGGATCAAAGATAATAAAAGGAGGAACATAAGAGTCATTTTGTAATTAGCTCATAAGTACAATCCCTTAAAACAATGTTACAATAATTTCGAAAAAAGTTATAAATTAATTTGTAGCAGGTTTGATTTCTTATGCGAAAATCTCCAAAAATTTTCTCTTTTTTTTTTTTTTTCCCAAACTATGATTCTAAACTTAGAAACAAAAAATTCGAACACACATAGAAGATAAAATTATTTTAACTCTAAAATCCATGAAACATTTTTAAAATTTTTGTAGTCCAATTTAAAATAGATATTTAATTTTAATAAACTATTAATATCACTCTTATACGATGTCAATTAATTATGCATTGTTATGTTACGAAAAATATTTAATCCTCATAATAATTATGTTAAAAGTTATAGATGTGATAACATATAATTAACTAATAGTGTAAATAATTTTATATTGATAGTGTATCAAACTTAAAATCTTAAAGAGTTTTAAATTTCTTTAAAATCAGGCATTGACTTTGGTACTACCTCCTAAAAAAAGTAAGTAGACTATATTTTTAAAAGCTACGATTTAAGATAGAAAATTTATAGATTATATAGAAAAGTTATGATATTGAAAATATTTGTTACAACATAAGTTAAAAAGTGCATAGTAGAGCAATTTATTTTTAAAAGCATACGGTGAGACGCAGTTCACACTATAACATTATAACTTTTGTCCCATTGTTGTAACTTTTCCATCCCAAATTGTAACATTTTTATTATAAGTTGTAACTTCTATAAAATGTTGCAGCATATTATTTATTTATTTTTTGTGAGGTAGTGCCAAAATAGGGGCCTTATAATTATTGCAATCAAACGATACATGGTGAATCATATTTTCAAAGATATGTGTGATTATAGGTCATGTGCAAGTATTTGAATTAAAAATACAAATGTGCAATGTGATCAACCGAACTTTTATGAATGTGCATTTTAGTTATTCTATTAAGTTTTTTTATCTATCGCCCAATAGAGTAGTCACATTCAAAAGTTTAGAAGATATAGTTCACCCATTTTTTATTGAACAGTGGTATTTAGCACGAAAGAGAGATGACGAACAAGATACGAATTATGTGGTAGTTATAGTGTCCAATCACATTTAAAATAAAATTACGCCTTCGGCACTGCATTTGGATACATGGGTGGACGATGATATAAAATGCACCTGTATTTTCAGTTCATACGTCGTCTGCATGAATTGTTTTCATAACATACAACATTTTTTTTTAATTTTTGGAACTAACACATGACCCAAAATTCAAATGGGTAAAGTACAATTATTTTTCATTGCAACTTGTCACTCAGCAAGACTCCCACGCCCTATAATTAAAGGAATATGACGATGAGGAAACGATGTTTCACTAGCTACAAGGCTTCTCACTCAGTCTCAATGACGGCTACTACATACTGGCTTTGCACCATAGTTATTTGTCCAACAAGTTATGTTATTTGAACATATAAGAGGTGAGATCTGTCACAATTCACTTCTTATCTATCATTCGTGGAATGTGGATCTAGTTAGTGGAGTCAGCATCCCATTCAATGGTGGATGATGTGTTAGTCGTTACGGTGTCCCACAATATTTACATTTTTCTTGTCCAACAATGGTGCCGCGGCAACGTTGGCCTTTGTGCACTTGCGTCATCTCCAACTCTCAAACATTACAAGGAACAAGCACTTCAATATCCCTTTGGCTCATCCTGTTTCAAGGTCGAGTTCTGTGTCAAGGACAATGATGTGTTCGAATCTGATGCGATCAAATTGCCACAGCTGGTGCTGATGTGATCAAAATTTCCACCGTCTCTGCCGAGAGGACCTTATCTAGTGAAACTATTAACAATTGGTTCCCTGTGCAAGTGATGCAGATTGTTCTAGCGATCGAGGTGGGACTTGCCGATGAAAACGTGCTTCAGGTGGGATGAAGAAGACAGAGAAGAGTTAACTTAGATGGCTCTAGACGGTTGTAAGAATTGGGCCTTAGAGTTTCACATCGAGATAAATAATTTGGTCGAGATTGGTATTTCTCTAACGAGGCACAACAAATTTCCCAACAAGGACGAGTTCTTTTTCTAGTGAGATTAGTCGTAACTAATGTGAGATTTATTGAAGATTAATGTAGTGGATTATCTTTGAGTAATTTTTATAATTTTCAATAAAAAAGTGATAGCAACCTATAATGCAAGTTGCAGGTAATAATTTCTAACAATAGATGTATTTGTCTCATATCAATGGTTGTGATTCAAGGACCATCCATGGTCACTAACTTCTAATAAGCCATTGTAGAAGCTGCCTAGATCGTGGTCATGCTGCTTTCCTTCCTTATTCAGCAGAGACGTGCTGTGTGATGGTGCTTACCTGCTCTATTGAATTTGTGTTGTTACTTTTTCCCTTTTATAAAACATGATTGTACTTCTAGTTGTTAGATACAGTTTGCTCAATCATAATCAATTGTCGATTAATATAGTGGGAATCCAACCTGGTTCCAACATGAA